>JAWWEE010000085.1:16012233-16033640 GCA_035221455.1 Xenops minutus | reverse complement strand
AGTTCCCCAGGTATTTCTTTTTTTTTTTTTCTTTTTTTTTTTTCTTTTTAAAGATAGGTGGTTGTGTTTCCCTTTTTCCTTTTGTTTCAGAACTTCACCAGTCTGCTATGACTTTTCAAATATGTTGCTCTTCATTGTCGTTATTACTATCACAAAGACTAATTTATCATTACAACATGGATATGGTAGGATGGGTTCTATACCAGTTTGTGGACTGGCAATTGTAGATATAAAATTCCAAGTGTTGGCATCACTAATGATCTACAAAGAATAAAGACATTAAAAGGAAAAGAAAAAGGGGTAGCAGGGTTGGTACTTGTTAAAATAGTGACAGCCAAATTTATATTGCAGGTGCATAAAATGGTTCAAATTTCTAGTGCTTGATAGTAGTCAATAATTATATGGGTATTGGGATATTCTAATGGACAAATAGACTTTAGACAAGACTTCCATGAGATAAAAATGTAAGTATTCACACAACTTTTAAGAATTCCTTCCCCACTTCATTTATTCTGTCTCAGTGCTAAAAGAATATTGGATGGATAAGAAAAGCCAAAAGATCAGTGGCTGGATGATTGCATAGAGAGCCATATCAAATGCTTACCCAATCCAGTGTCCTAAACACGTGTTAAGGGCAATATAAAAGTGGTGAGGCATATGTACTCTTTGCTCCTTTAGTAAGGACTGGCTAATCATATACCCCTCAATTAATAATGACCTCTTTCTGCCTCTGTGAACTTAAATCTTTTTAGTTCTTTTTGATGGTAACAAGTTCTCACAAAGGGAAAGACTGTGGTGTTCACTGAACCTAAATGCACGGATTATATTTCTGTAAATCTGCCATCTTAGACCTCTCAGAGGTCATTTTTTGAGAAGCAAGATTCTTAGCTTATTTAGAAATTTTACTCACTGAAACACTGTTTATGTTATATTTTATCAACCTTATTGCCTAGAAAAAAGAAGTCTTTCCAGGCTATTTTATCTATGCTTTTTGAAATCAAGAAAACAGAACTGCATTCCATAATCAAGGTGTAGGTGAACCACAATTTACACAGCTCCATAATGATAGTGTAGCTACACTTTATTGCTTTTCTTATGAATCCTGTTTGATTTGCTTCTCTCACCTAGCAGTACAGATGCTCCATACACTAGATTAATGAGTCAGTTTATGTTATAAATATTGCTTATAATTTTTACTTAGGGCTTGTTTATTCATTTAATTCCAGCTCAATTAAATGATAGGAGATGCTCAGTTGGAAAGATGTGAGAACTTAAGCAAGTATGGATGTCCCTAAATCATGGTACTATGGCTTTACACAGTGTATGGCCAATATAAAATGCAACACAGAGAAGTTAAGCCTTAATTAACTTTTGAATCAGGTTTAAATAACAACTATTTCTTAGTCTAATGAATAGGAAGAAAAGATTAGCATATTAGTCATCTGTGGAAACTGTAAATTTGTCTATTTTCATGAAGTAATAAAAATTATCAATTTTATCAGAGACCTAGCTTGAGTTCCCCCCTCTTCCCTGGGGTTTGTCTCTAAAATATTTTGGGAAACCAACAAATCTTTCTGAAAGTTAGATTTGTATAATAGATTAAGAAGTTAAAGTTACCTGTGGGATATATTCCTGAAAGCAGCTGAACTTGTATAGAACCCTCCATCGCAAAAGAGAATGGGTGAACTGAGAAGACAAATAAGAATTGCTCTCAGGCACACAGTGTGACTACTGGGGATGGTCCTGTGTAGGGTTGAGGGTTGGACATGATGATCCTTATGGGTCCCTTCCCGCTCAGGAAGGGAATAAATTGTAAAATCCCTGTATGCTTCATTCACATGATTGATTTCCCAGTACAAATAAATACACAATTTCACTGAGAAAAGTTATAGCTCCTTAAAGATGTTTGAGCTGAAAATCATCTAAACTATTCCAATTTTGTATTTAAAGTTGGCTTTTAACAGTTAAGAATGAAAGACAGCAGGAATCTTGTTAGGTTAAGCAGCTCTTAGTATGTTTCAGTATCAGGACAGGACCACACAAATACAGCACTCCAACAACAATATTATTAGTACTATTCTTAATAAGAATTAGTTTCCTTTAATTCAGTATTCAAATTATACAAGACCTCAAGCTGTGCTAAGCACTGCAGAAACACATAAGAAACTTCTAATTTTACATATTTGTTGCAGAATTATATAAGAAAATGTGAAAATCAATTTTACAATTGAAAAGAGACAACCAAACTAAAAAAAGCATTGATCAAATACTTCTTGCTCAGATTCTACAAATAAGTACTCACAAGTGTGTTAGTATTCTTTAGTGCTCTAGAAAGTGTGCTTAGAAAATTTTCATCTGGGCACCTGACCAGACAGATTTTTCATCCTGAAACAGTTCTTACTTAACCAACAGTCACCACACAGGTGAAGAAAACAACTGACATAATAGCACACTTACGAAGTTTTTTTTCCTGAAAATTACCATTTGGGTTTATGGTTGAAACAATGTGACTATGTTATCTGAAATTGCTATTTAAATGTATTTAGATGTTGTAAGGTCTAAATGACTTTGAAATCTATGGATTTCTTTTGTTTTTTTTTTTTTTTTTTCCTTTCAATATGAAAATTAATAGGAGACGGATGCTAGACTTCAGTTTTGCAATGTTCAGCAGGAACTGCTCTTAACACCCTCTATGCAGTCATCCATTATCCCCTGAAGTGTCAGCCATAACCATAACTGTTACTGTCTACTTTAAGAAGGAAAGTCCTTTACGGACCTTGGCAAAGAAACAAATAAACCTGAGAAATCTCCAAACTGATTTTTTTATTCATCTAAGGAATCCTTACTAATCACTGCTGAAAATTGAAATTATTTGAATAAGGATGTAGGGATTTAAATGTTAGTGATGAGTTGTTTAGCACTGCAAAATGTTAGATGTCTAAAAAGAATTATAAAATTTGTATCATTATGGTATATGGCACTTGGGGAAAATGTGACTTTTAGGTTAATAATTACGCTTGTGCATGCACAAAAACATATTGGAGAAGAGTGAGCCTTGACGAAAGACAGAGATAAAGAATAAGTCTTTATACATCAGCATTTGCACAAAAAACATATGATTGCTCTCCTACACAGATTTTTCAAGCATATTTCTGAATAGAGACACTGCTTGTGACTCTTAATTGAGCACATATACTGAGTACTAACTCAGGCCTCATTCAGGAGTGATGCTATGCTGAGGATTACACAACTGTTAAAGTGGGGAAGCTAAAGGGATGTTAGTGAAATACTGACTGAAATAAATTCCATAAAGCAGTCATTCATTTAAAGTTTTGGCTTTCCTGATATTTCTTTCCTGACCAAATTCAAACTTTTTCTGTGAGTTGGATACTTAGTACACTATAATTTATATACTATAATACACTATATTTATAGATCAACGTGTTTTTTGTAAGTGATACTAAACCCACAAATAGTTGTAGCAAAAAAAAAATCAATCAAACAAACAAAAATATCCCCATATATTTAACTGTTTATATTTTGTTGTTTTCCCTTAGTAATTATGTTTGAGTCACAAAGAACATTTACCACTTTGAATTACCACAATGAACCATTATCACTTTTTTTTTTTTTTTTTTTTTTTTTTAGAATAGATACCAGGTTTTTATTCTTTTGAAGTAATTACCTAATATCTCTTTGAAAAACTGAAGAATAGTTTTAAACATTTTTCTGTGGAATCTGCTGCACTAGTGCATATGTCACTACAGACTCAGAGTCTATAATCATAGTTAAAGAAGGGTTGTGGAATGATGTTCATGTCCCCTTACCGTAAGATATGTATGTCTGAGTCATAAAGCGTTCTGCACATAACCTAGCTCTGCTCTAGCGTGTATGTGAGTAAGGGATGATATCCCAAGCTCAGCCCAGTAAAGTAAGACTTAGACAAAATACTGATGCCCAAAGACATGATTGCTATCAAGAGTTTTTCTCTCATTTCCTGCCTGAATCAAAGGAATCCAGTTCCAGAACTCCTGAGGCAGTCAGAGTTCTGCGCATAGTTACCCCTCCGAGCATCTTATCACCCTGTTAATTTTTCACCCTGTTTGGAGTCTCAGTACCTCAAAGAATCATAGAATGGCCTGGTTTGAAAGGAACATTAAAGTTCATTTAGTTTCAATCCCCCTGCCATGGGCATGGAACCTTTTACTAGGCCAGGAGACACAGAGTCCTGTCCAACCTGATCTTGGACACCTCCAGGGATGGGGCATTCACAACGTCTCACAGCAACCTATTCCTGTGTCTCACCATGCTCACAGTAAAGAATTTCTGCCTAATATCTAAACTAAACCTGCTGCCTTTCAGTTTAAAGCCATTCTTTCATGTTCTATCACTGTATGCCCTTATGAAAAGTCTCTCTTCAGCCTTCTTGTAGGTTCTCTTTAGCTACTGAAAAGTGTTACACAAAGTCTTCCCAAAGCCTTCCTTTCTTTAGGCTGAACAGCCCAAACTCTCTTAACCTGTCTTCGTAAGAGAGGTGTTCCAGTCTTGTGATCAACTCAGTGTGTCTCCTCTGGACTCGTTCCAACAGCTCCATGTCTTTCTTGTGCTGAGTGCCCAGACAGCAGGCGTGGTCTCACAGGAGCAGAGTAGATGGGCAGGCTAACTTCAAATCCATTTGAGTAATAGAGTCCTTGTTGTGGAAACTCCTAAGTCACACTGGAAAAGTCAGGTTCCACCTAAAACACAGCACTGCATTTTACCTCAAAGTGCTTCAAGTAGTTTGGTGTATAGGGTTCTTGAGGAGACCGATAATGAGGGTATGAGTCACTTGAGACAGAGAAGTCAATTGCATAGGTCTGTACTATACTGGAGTACACTGGAGTATGATACTGAAAAGAAGGAGAATATCCAAAACAAGGAAGGTTTGTAATTTTTAAGAAAAAAAAGTACAATTGTGTAGTGCTTTCTAAGAAGTAATCTCTCCCTATGCCAAAGCACACCTTCCTGGCCCCAGATGTTGAAAAGGTAGTCTACTCAGAAGTCTTGAAGAAAGACTTTAAGCTTCTGAAGGGAACAAAGTTTCAGGGACATTTCTTATTGACTGGCTTTAGCTGACACATAAGTCTAACATTCTCTGAGATTTTTTTGTTCCTGGTTTAATTCTGCTCTGAGAAGCTTAATTTTTCTAGTGCACAGTTGATTCAGGGTTACAGATTCTGTCATAGAATCAGAAAATATTTTCCAATGCCAAGACTCTAACAGCAGGCTTTGTTACATCTAGCAGACCAGTTTCTATAATTTCTTCTTGATCTAGCATTATTCTCATTTTAACAATACACATGACTTTGTTGAAATGATGGTGATTAAAGCACATACTTAAATGGCTTGTTCAACAAAGTGTGTCCTAATTCATGCATTTTCTTAAATGTTCTTTATAAACTATAAAAATAGGCAATCCTAAAGTACCATATTGAAAGAAAGATTAATTACACAAAACTTTTCTCTTAACATACAGAATAAAAATACATCAAAACAATTCACAGGCAGCTAGGAAAAATAGTAAAAGCAAACTCCTTTACCTCAGAAAAGGTCTGACTAATACTTTTCTCAAAAACAAAACTTTTTTATTTTTTTTTTAATTTCCCTACAGTTAAATTTAGAAATCTGGTTCAATAAATGCCATATTAGTTCCCCCCAAATAAACTTCAAAATGTATAACTTTTACTTTTGTATTACAAAAAAATGTTAAAATATAAAGATATATTTATATATATATGGCTTTATTAATTTTTACTTTAACAAAAATGAAAGATGAAAAACACTGGCATAGCAGCCTACTATGATAGGAAAATATTTTGTATGTTTGTATATGTATATTGACTTCTGTAATCAAATATATTGTAGAGTGTTTTAGTTTGTTAGTCATAGTAGAAACAGTGCTATGAGATCAATGTTTTAAGTATTTTCATATATCCAGAAAAATGGTGGAGAAAATAGGAATTTACTTCTTGGTTGCAGAAAAAAAGTATGCTTCAAAGCAAAATCATAGTATCATAGAATGGTTTGGATTGGAAAGGACCTTCAAAGATCACCTAATCTAACCCACCTGCTCTAGGCAGAGATGTTTTTCACTAGACCAGGTTACTCAAGGCCTATCCAAACTGGCCTTGGCCACTGTCATTGATGGTTATCAACAGCTCCTCTAGTCAGACTGTTCCAGGATCTCACCACCCACACAGTAAAGAACTTCTTCTTTGTATATACTCTAAATTGACTCTCTTTTGTGTTAAAACCATTTCTCCTTGTCCTGTTACCACATACCTTGGTAAAAAGGTAGGTCGGTCTATCTATCTATCTATCTATCTATCTATCTATCTATCTATCTATCTATCTATCTATCTGTCTGTCTATCTACCTATCTATCATCAATCTGTCTGTCTGTCTGTCTGTCTATCTATATATCCTGTTATGTTATGTCATGTCATGTTATATATGTTATGTTATGTTATGTTATGTTATGTTATGTTATGTTGTTATGTTATGTTATGTTATGTTTTGAAAGTCTGTAACATGGTTTTTCTACAGCCTTCTCTTTTTCAAAGCTAAGAAGCTCATGTCTCCAGCCTTTCTTCATAAGTCAAGATGTTTCATTCCTTCAATGATTTTTGTGACCCTCCTTCTGAACCCAGTCTAATTGGCCCATGTGTTTCTTGTACTGGACAACCCATAGCTGGATGCAGAACTACAGGCTCAGTCTTTCAAGTGCAGAGCAGAGGGGCAAAATCATCTCCCTTGACTGCATGGTCTTGCCCAGGATGTGGTTGACTTTCTGGTATGTGTGTACATATTGCTGGATTGTATAAAAGTTTTCATTCACCAATACCCCCCAGTTCTTATCTGTAGACCTTCTTAGGGTTACAGGCTAGGGTTAGGGTTATTAATAGAGATCTATTAATTACCCAGTCTATATTTATACCTGGTATTTATATCTGGTATGGGCCCAAACCCAGATTCAGGACCTTGCCCTTGGCCTTGGTTAATTTTACAAGTTTTTCATAGGCCCAGTTCTCAAGCTTTTCAAAGTCCCACTGTGAAATCTTTGCCTCTAGCATGCTTTTATTTTGTGATTTCGTCTGTAAAACCCTTGGCAGTAACCATTTTCGGAGAGAGAGCAGCAATGCAGGCTAATATTTTTTAGGAATTCTTTTTCCTATACAAAAAACCTCAACACATAAAATATCTGGGCCATCCAAAAAATACACGGAAATAAAAATAGCTCATTCTTTCCTTTTCCTTTCTACCCCATAGCATGCTGCCAAGTCGCTGATTTATAAAAAGATAAAGATATACACATATGCATTGATCAGTTCATTAAAACATGGGAAAATTTATAGCAGAATATTTAGAAAAGAAAAAGTTTTCTCTCATGACAGAAGTAAAGGATTTCACTTTTATAGAATTTTTAATTTGCACAAATATTCAGGTTTGTTTGGTTTTATTTTTTCTTTTTTTTTTTTTTTTTTTAACAAAACTAAGAAAGTTTACCAACTTCAATTATAATATAAAGTTTTATCCAAACTTTTTTCTTAGAATTTTAACCATTAGTTTTAGTCTTAGGGAGATCTTGTCCTTTAGTGTTATATGATCACTTAATAATAGGAAACCTGTTCCTAAATATGTCTTTAATTTTTATGTCAAAAGTTTAAATTATTAATCAACAACAATTTTGTTGAGTCTTTGTTAAATATAAATATTCTGTGTATGCATTTTGATAGTGGCATTCATTGAAAGGGCAGATTTTTATTAATTTATGTTTCTCTGGAGGTTAAAGAAAAACTGCTCTGTCTGTGAGTCACTGAACTAGTTATTTTTTTTTGAAAAGAAAGTGTTCTGCCCAACTCTAGCTTAACTTCTCAACTGATGCTATTAAATTCCAGAAATTTCACAGTAGATTAATATCACATTGACTTTTAACAGGACCCATCATGTTTCGGTCTACTATTGTTAATAGGATATAAAGACATCCATATACTCAGAGATGTGATGTGTCCTACATATCATAATTCATTAAAGAACACTAGAGCTGACAAAAAAAATGCTGTTTTTTGAAGTAGTAATGTAATGACAGCTGTAGAGGATGGTCATTTTCATATAATGCTGCAGCAATTGAACTATAATTGCTGTAGAAAAAAATAACATGTTCATAAAATTGACATTGAAAAATTCAATAAGTAAATCATTGCCATGTCAGAATTATAAATTTTGGGTGGGATTTACAAGGAAATAAAGAGGCCTGAGTAGGAATGAATGTTGTATATAAAGAACTAGGCAAATTAATGACAGAGAAGACAAAAAGGAGCAGATGAGAGGGTGAGAGTAAAGTTGCAGTGTGAAAACACAGATCTTAGTATGTGTTGTATAAGCCACTTCCCTAGGTGAATCAAGACAGACTACAGTTGATTGGAGAACAAATATGTTCTAATTAAAATGGAATAGAAGAAATAAAAATAACTTATGAAAATTCTCTGTGAATAAAATAATTGACAGTACTTTTACTGTTAATTACTGCAAATGAAATTTCTGATGATCTATTTGATAAACTGTTAATGTAGATTATGTCTTATGTTGTGAAATTTTATATATAATAGCTTGAATTTCATTTCCTGAAAGTGCTACACATTTTGTTTGTCAGTTGCGTCAGGAAAATTAAAATGTTAGAACATCACTAAAAAATGCCAACCTCCCCTTAAGTGACCTGTAGAATTTTTAATTTTCCTTTAGGACCCACTTGCAAATTAAAGCAACCTTTAAAAAGTATTAGTAATTTGAAGAAAATTAGATCAGAGGATCCATTAATCTGCAGTATGGAATGAATATTCTGAGTTGTACTACTTACTTTTTCAAGCAAAATTAGAGGCAACATGAAAGAAGTACACATTTCAATTTTTTATATTGTCAAGAAATAAAATTAAAAATAACAAAACAAAATAGAAAACATAAATTTACCTTTCCAGTTTAATAAAGTCTCTCCCTTATATTTTCATAAAGAAAGGACTGCTGAAAGTAAGGAGAGTGTAGTACTTTAGGTAGAAATTTACCCTATTTATTTATTTTTAGAACATATATCTGCAAATGAATAAACAAGAAAAAAGCCCCATCTGCCTACAAAAACAAATACCATGATGTTAGTATTATGAGCACTAGTCACAAGAGAAGAAACTATATTTAGAACACAAAATAATTGACAAAGAGACTAAGAAGGGGAGATGCTGTAAAAAAGAGCATTTAAATTTACTTCAAACAATAAAGAGACCTAAAATCCAGAACTGAAACAAGAATATCTGAAAACTTTATTTCCTTAAAATCACAACTCACCGAAATCATAACTGCATATCATAGGACATTTTACAATGAATAAATTATTTAAATGATCTTTTGGGAGACACATGAAGAATTTGTGTGCAATATATATTTTTATTTTTCAATTCTAGAAAACTAAAAGTTATCTGAAAAAATAAAACAAAAATATTTTATATGTTCTGAAAATTATTTTTTTAAAAATAATTTATGAACCATATTATTTTATAATTCAGATAATCTCATCTTCCTCCTGTCTTTTTTCAGTTAACCTATAAAAATTGTCAAGATTTCAGTTATATTTAGTCTTATAAAGGAAAATATGTTGCTATCTTGGGAGGAAATCCTGCTGAGCTCTACTTTCCCAGATTAAGATGAATGATCTGTTCACTGAAGCTTAATTATCAGGATATTGGTGGCCCATGCTTGTAGACATACAAACAGATTGGACAAGCAAAATGTGAAATTTGCACTGGTAGAAGTGCAGAATTCACATTAGATAGAAGTGAAAATGGCACAAGAGAATAACTCACATCCCTTGCTTTCTGTTATTGATCATATACATCCTTAAGGAGACAAAACTTATCTGTTTGCTCCAGGCCACCATATATTTATTTAATCCCCAAGGCAATTCATGAGTTTTGCTGCTAAGAAGCCTATATTTTTTCAAATTCTATTCTGCTTCACTTTTTCAAGCCAGTGTGTTGTGAGTGATAATGAAAAAAATAAATTTAGGAATACGAAGTAAAGAAACCTCCTTACTAAGTACTTTTACCAAATATCTTACCAAAGTTTTTTTATTGCATATGAACATTAGGAAGCAATTGTTGTGATAATGAAGAATATACAGGATGAGTCATAGTTAGTGTAAATTTAATGAACCCTTCCTCCTCTGAATGTGACACCGTGTTTGGTCCACTGTAAGGTGCTGGTTCTCAGTCTCACCTCACCATGTTGCAGAGGTGAGTGAATGGCACAGCTGTTCACCTTTCACAGTCATGCTGGCACCTCCTGATTCAGAGATACCCTCTGAGCACCAGTTTGTTCTTTCCCAGGGCCTGAGAGGCTTTCTCCATGTGCCTGCACCCTCAGCACTTCAAAGGGCTGCAGTGGTTTTCTCACTGGCCTACCCTGCAGCCACACCACTGCAGAGGCTGGGGTCCATGACTTGGGGCAGCCCACAGAAATATAACATTTGCTGCTCCATAGGATGGGCTAGAAACAAAGACTAAACCAGAAGGACGAAGAACTTATGAATCCTGGTGAAAAGTTGGGGTACCAGTCACCTGTCAGTGTTTGACTCCCACAGAAAACTAGGAGTAACTATTACAGAAGCCTTTCAGAAAGCTGGGTCAGTCCAAAAGACCTGGGTATTTTGTGAGAAAACTGTGACAAGAAGTGGTGCATGATCTGTTTCTAAAAAAGTGTTATATTGCTATGCTATGTTTTTAAAAATAAACCAGAAAATGTGTAATTTTTTTCATATGTAAATTGCTAATGAATGACTGTGATTCTGTCTCCAGCTTTATGACAACTACTGAAGAACTTTTACTAAATTGGTACAACTGTTACCTTGTCCTATTTTGCTAAAAAAAAAAATCAGCAGTGGAAGATAACCAAGAATACAGAAATTTCAGAAAATATGTAAGCTATCAAATCTACAAAACTATTTAATTCCTCTGTATTATAATAATATTAACTTTTTCTATGTTGTTAAACTGAGTAATTTAGGGAATCTTTTTTTTAATGGCACTTAGTAATGGAACTGCATTGGGTTTGCATGGCCAGGTTTTGGTATGGAATGGGCTGTGGTGGTGGCTTCTGTGAGAAGCTGCTAATCTACTTCCCTATTGTCCAACAAAGCCAAAGCCAGATGGCTTCAGGAAAGAGTTACCACTAGGATGGTAACATCTCTGTGATAATATATTTATAAAGGAATAAAAAAATATGTCGTACAGACATAATTGTGCAGAGATGAGTAAGAACATGCTAGAGGAAAAACTCCGCAGACCCCAAAGACAGAGAAGAAGGAGGGGGAGGATCTGCTCCAGGTGCCAGAGATGAGATTTTCCTGCAGCCCGTGGTGCAGATGATGGTGGGGCAGCCTTGCCCCTCAGCCTATGGAGGACCACAGGAATGTAGAGATTCACCTGCAGCACATGGAGGAACCCCATGCCAGAGCCGATGGATGCCTGAAAGACGAATGTGACCCCATGGGAAGCCCATGCAGAAGCAGGTTTCCTGGTAGGATTTGTGACCCCTTTGTGACCATGGAGAGGTTTGTGGATAATTTCTCCACTGGGAGGGAACCCACTCTGGAGCAGAGAAAGGACTCTTCTCCCTGAGAAGCAGCAGAAATAACCCATGCTGAACTGACTGCAACCCCATTCCCCATCTTGTACCACTGGCAGGGAAGAGGTGAAGCCTGGGAAGAAGGGATGAGATGCGGGGAAGATGTTTTTAAGATTGGCTTTAATTCTCATTATCCTGCTCTGATTTTGATTGGTAGTAAATTCAGTTAATATCCCCAAGTAGAGTCTGTTTTACCTGTGGCACTAATCAGTGAGCAGTCTCTCCCTGTCCTTATTTCAACACATGAGACTCTTGTTATATTTTCTCTCCCCTGTCCAGCTGGGCAGCTTTGGTGGGTGCCTGGCATCCAGCCAGGGGCAACCTACTACGGGCACTCTTGAATTCAACATATTTTACAGAGAATAAGAACAACTACACATACACCATCTATGCATTAAAGGAACTGAAATGCAGGAGTAGCTTTACTAAAAATAACTATTTTTTTTTTGAATTCTTCTTTTTGCTAAGGCTTCAATTCTCTTTGATTAGGCAAAATAGCTGTAATACTCCCTCTGCATACAAAATAAAGACATGTTCAAGTTATGGAGTTGTTGTATATTAATTACTTATTATTGTTAACTGGAATATTAAGTAATTATTATTACATTAGTGCATATTATCAAGTACTTCTTATTAACTGGAATGCACCAACTATACTTCCTTTCATTGATTAAGAAGAACACCATTAATTTAATTTTGTTCTCTGTATCTCAGGTAAGCTGACATCTATGTATTCTCTATATATATTATTTTCAACACTTTGCTTATATTCCTACTTTTACCATTTCTTCTATTTCACCACATAGGTTATCCCAGTCTTTTTTTCTCACAAGAAGCCTCCACTATTCTCATGTTCCCCTTTGAGACATATCCTTTTCTCTTATGCTTATTTTTTTTTAACTATTAGATGACCACAAATGAACCCATATTAAAAGAAACAAACAAACAAACAAACAAACAAACACAAAAAAAAACCCACCCCACCAAAACAAGCACTTAGAATAGTGGATTAAATTTTCATGAGCTATTCTTTTTTTCAAGGTAAATTCATGGATGTTCATAACCCATCATTGTGAGACATGAATATATATTCAAACACAGGCTAAAATGTTTGTGAAGATACTTATTAACAGTTAATGAACTATTCATGACTATTATGAAATGGTTCTTCAGAACTATTCTCCTGGCATTGGTGGTATAACTCACATAGCATTAATGTTATAAGCAACGTGCTGTAAACATGTCTCTATTTAGACTGTTTTTACTTTGTAAAAGTAGCTGATACCATAGAATCATAGAATATCTCAAAATTGAAGGGACTCACTCATAAGGATCGTCAAATACAACTGCTTAGCTCTCCCAGGACTGCCTAAACATAAACTATAAGACTGAGCATCGTCCAGACACTAGTGGAACTCTGAGTTTTGTGCTGCATCCACTTCACTGGATAGCCTGTTCCAGTGACTGACCACCTTGTCAGTGAAGAGCCCTTTCTAATGTTCAGACTAAACATCCTCTCACAGCTTCATTCCTTTTTCTTACCTTTCCTTGTGAAAGAGATCAGCACCTCCCCAGTCACTGACTCCACTGAGGAAGCTGTGGGCTGTGATGGGGTCTTCTCTCACCCTTTTCTCCAAGCTGAACAAGCCAAATGGACTCAGCTGTTGCTTCCAAGAGTTGCCATTGAGGCCTTTCAGCATTTTAGAGTCATAGATTTAAGTTTCAAAAGATCTCTAAACCCATCTAATCCAATCATTAATATAGCACTGCCTAGTCTGGCACTAAACCATGTTCCCCATGCCTCACCTGCCCTTCCAATCCCTCCTGAAGAGCCTACAGATATCTGTCATGGCACACCAGTCATAGGGCTCATGTCAGCAGGTTTTTCTTATGCCAGTGGTGTCATAGCTGTGGGACTGGGAGAAAATTGGTAGCTTCTCTTATTTTTTCAAGGGTTCTCCAGCATACTTAGTACATCATGGAGCAGATTGAAAGATGTCACTAGTACACCATCTCTCAAACTCTGGTGTGCCGCCCTCAGGCTTTTCTTTAGTGAGCATGCTTTTACCCCTTTTCAACTTCAAATCCAGTTAAAAGCTCTTTCAATGAGGTCTCCTGTGCAAAAATCCTTTATCTTTGATAAACCTTGTCTCTTGTCAACAGACCTGGTGTACTGTAGACCAACAGTGACCAAAACTCAAAAAAATTCTGCTGGTGACACCAGTCAAACAGATAGGCATTGATTTGGTGAGTTTTTCTGTTTCTTCCCTGCAACACAAAGGATAGAGGAGAACACGAATCATATTCATCACCTTTTAGTGAACCTCTGTAAGTGACCACAATTTTTTATCAGTTTGGTGCCAAATTAATAATTTTATTATCTGCTTTTAATTCCTGAATGGAATGCTTCATGTTAAATTCAACATGACTATGCAAATAGATTTTGATTAACAAAATTATGAATGTAAAGAGAATGCATCTTCTTTTTTGTAGGTGACTTCCCACTGGGATTACTTGGAGTTGTGAATGGGAGTTTCCTCCCTCTGTGCTTACCTATTGATAACAATCTTTAGCAAGACTGCCTGGCATGTCAAGAAAGATTTGCCAAAATATATTTTCCTTCAAAGATGTATTTCAAACCTCCTCCTGAAGCAGTTTCCTTCTGGATACTATAAAACTATTAAAATTTGACAGTACATTGAACATGACCATGTACTTGTAGTAAATTAAAAAGTAATGGTGGCAAAGTACACCAGTGGTATCCAGAAAGTCAGTGTCTGTTCAAAAGACAAAACACGAGAAAATAAAGGGCAATCATAATTGTTATTATTGATCATTAAATACTGCTGTAAATACATAGTAAAAAAGAAGGGTGTTTTCTAATATGAAATCTATACTCTGTAAATAAAGTTAGGATCAAGTTCAATTCTTTCTAAAAAATGAAATTATTTCATTTGATACTATTGAGAAGTTTTTTGGCATTTATTCAAAAGACCACAGCTTGAATTGTATTGCATTTTGTATTGATGTATTAAGCATTATCTTGTATTATTAAATGTAAATATGACTTTATAAAACCAGCTTATTCATTCTAGATAGTACTTAAGAAAGACCACCATAAGACATTATTCTGTAGTGGCCATTAAAACAAAAATCTATTTCCATCTTTTGCATTCATCATTGATTTGTGGGGTTTTATGAGAACTTATTATTACCATAAATTTTTAGATTGAGTTCTTGTATGCCAGAATTCCCTGGAAAAGCTTTTGCTGCAGTTAAGATATGACATGGTTTGAAATACTAGGAATGAAGCATTTCCCTCTAAAACCTTGTTTATGAAAACCTCTGTTCACTGTTCTTTTCAGCAAGAAACCTCTTCTTTTTAGTAAGAGTGATTATTCAGTAACACAGTATTGAAGAATAATTTGGCCCAAAGGTGCCTTTTTAGAATTTTTTAGTTTTAGAACAGATCACTGAAACCCCAAAAATGAGAAGAATGTGACATCTTTTGGAAAAGCTGCTCTACTTGATACCCAGTGTTGGACTTGAAGGGTTCACTATAGTGATAGACTTGGCTGGAATGTGCTTGATTGAATTTGCAGTTGTTATTTATGTTTAGATATTAATTGGGAAGCTCCTGTGCTTGCCATGGGGCTTGTTTTCCTGTCTGCTGGAGTCTAGTGCTGGTTAGCGGCCGCTTTTTGCTTTCACTGCTTGCTGTACTGCTCATCACCCCACACTGCTATGCCTGGGAACATTTTGGTGACAGCCATGGTGAAACCCCTGGGCTGGCAGGTGGCTGGGGCACCACTGCTGCTCCTGTTATTCTGTACTGGATGGGCTGGAACTCCAGTGTGAACGTGATTTGAAGGGACTGTGACCTGTGGATGATTCCACATGGAAGCATGACACCCCAAGGCACTTGTGGCCCTGGATAAGCCCACACCAGAGCAGACACATCTCAAAATGCCTGTGGCTATTGTTATGTCCGTATTGTAGCAGGTGTATGAGAGGCATTGTGGCTGGGGAGAGCTGTACACTGGAGAAGGTACACATGGAAGCATCAGGAGCTGTGCATGAGGTCATGCTGGAACACTTCAAAGCGTGTGGCCATGAGTAAACCCACACAAAGAATGGGTGCACCCTTGAAGGGACTGCTGCCTTCGGTGAGGTCGTGTTGTAGGAAGTTTACTTCTGAACTGTGGCTGTGAGTAGGGCCACTCTGGAGCAGCTATATGAGGCTAATGAGGCTATATGCAGGCATTGTGACCCACGGGTTAAGCCATGCTGAAACAAGTGCATCTCAGAGAGACTGTAGCTGTAATAAGGCATGTCCTTCAGAAGGTGTATCTCTGAACAGGCTGTGGCTCATAAATTTAGCCTCCACCTGGAGCAGGTACACCCCTAAGGGACTAAGTCTGTGATTAAATTGAGGCAGTACAGGCAAAGTGTCATGTATTAGCATATTTTATCAAAGGATGGGAAGGATGTGGTGCTTACTGAGAATGTATTGGATAGTGTGTGACTTGAACATGATGTAAATGGTACGGAATAGGGGGTGGGTAATGTGCTGATTTTGTCTGGGACGAAGTTAATTTTCTTCACAGTAGGTAGTATGTGGCTGGGTTTTGGACTTGTGCTGGAAACAGTGTTGGTAACACAGGGATGATTTAGTTACTGCTGAGCAGGGCTTGCACAGAGGCTTTTCTGCTTTTACCCCCTGCCCACCCCCCCCCATCAAGTGAACAGGATGGGGGTGCACAAGGAATTGGGAGTTGACACAGCTGGGACAGGAGACCCCAACTGACTGAAGAGATATTTCATGCTCACATGTAAAGCTGAGGGGGAGAAGAAGGAAGAAAGCTAGGTTTGGAGAGATGGTTCCTGTCTTCCCAAGTCACATTTACCTGTGATCAAGCCCTGCTTTCCCAGGGATGGCTGAACTTGGGAATCAATGAATGGTATTTACTTTCCTTTGTGTGTGGTTTTTGTTTTATCTCTTATGTTGTCTTTATCTCAAATCATGAGTTTTCTCAATTTTGCTCCTCTGATTCTCTCACCCGTCTGACTGGGGGGAATGAGAAATTAGTTGTGTGGGCTTAGTTGCTGGCTGGAGTTAAACGGTGGCACACAATGATATATGATACCCCATTTTGTAAAGAAATGTATGAAAGCTTTAGTATATATCCAAAATAAAATAAATAAGAAACCCACAACATACTAAATGAAAAAAGTTAATGGACACAGTTGAAAAAGAAGTGATAGGGAAAGAGATGTCCCAAATGATCTTCATTCTCACTGGAGTTTAGTTAATTTGATGAAGATTGAAAGAAAAGCTGTTGTGGATATGGAACACTTTTCCCTGAGATTTCAAATACACATGAAGAAGTCATTCCTGCTGACTGGGAATTTCAAGAGCAGAACAACTAAATTTTGTTTTGGTCAGATAGGCTGAAAGGAAAAAGTTATATTTCCCCTTCTTAAGAGACCTCAAATTCCCTGCTCCGATCTATGAAATATGCTGCCACTGCATGACAGAATAGGCAACCTACCTTGCCAGTGTTGTGATATTATAACTATTGCATTAATGTGACCAGGGAGAAAGGAAACACAATGGAATAACACCTAATAAGGTAATATAAGTTGAGATCAGTAACACAGTCATCTGCTAAGGGCCAGGATGTTAACCAGGATTCTTGCCTAGCTTGGTCTAGTTACTACTTTCAAGATCATCAATGTATTTCTACCAAACTAGATGCTAGCGTAATCAACAATGCATCGACACTTTTACAAAACTTATATAGAACCCACTGCTTCATGTCCACCCATCAAAATAAGTAGGAAACCTACACTATGTAGGTTGTCCCTATGGGATGGTGACTTGTATTTTTTGCCAAATTGTTAGTGTATATCATAATCGATCAGCTAGTGAGAGGATGTGGATTTCCTCCAGTCATCTTTGCTTTCTCAGTGTAGTCTAAACATTGGGTATATAAAAATGGGCATTGATATTTGTATTTACAGCTGTGTTCGACCTTAATTGATTTACCTGTACTTTGCAAACATCTTTGTCTTTAGGATTAATGTCAGTTTTGTTCAAAAGACTCCTGGTCAAACACAAACCTCGGGAGAAGGAGATTGCAGAATATATTTTGGAGTAAATCCCTTCTGCATTTAGGTCAAAGTCAGAAGAAGCCCTATAAGTAGATCAAGACATTGGAATGTATCTGCTATGAAGCAAATTCTTGTCTCCTAGGGCATTTTTTTGTTTTGTTTTGTTTTGGTGAAACATCTATGAATTTTACTTCTTGAGAATTTGTATAGCAATTAACTGGAGTTGAGATGTGGGACAGCAGTTAATGTTTCAAATTAAGATGATCCAGTTAAGAGTCACCTTGTTCATATCCTTGTTTTAAACCACATATCAGATTTTCTCACTTCATCCTGTGTTAAACAGTCAAAAATGAGAGACAGTGTTACTCTATATGAACATTAGAAACTCAGTGTTAGACTTAAGCTGCCTCGCCCTTTTTCAAGGTCTGCAGAACACACTGTCTCAGTAGGCTGCTTTTTTCTATATGGCCCCTGGGAAGTTCACAGTGATGGCAAAATACATTCATGTCTTTCTGAAATATGACTTGGAGTTATGCTTTCAGGTGAGTGTTGTCTATTTTGACAGATAGGGTCAACTCTGCACAAATCTGTGAATGAAATTGAACAGGAATACCAACAAGAGTTGTTAAATTCCCCAAAACAATGGAAAAGCAAGGACTATCATGGTCCCTAATAGAGTTTAGAAGAACCTCAGTGTGGCTCGAAATTTCTCATCAATTGCTAGGGTCATTTCCCAGTCAGTGCTTGAGTTAGCAATGCCCTTTTAAAACAGCAATCATCCTGCTAACATCAGTTGAACTGTAAACCAGTAGGAAAGTATATTTTGGCTGTCTGAGTAGTAAAAAGGGGTCACAAAAAAATTAAAATCAAGATTCAGATTCAGATTCATTTCAGATAGTAATGAGGGGAGCGCATAACCTGAAAGGCAGTAACAACAAGTAATAAGAGAGACAGAAAGGGAACAGACAGAAAACCTGTGAGCGCTGGGTCTGCCAGCTTTAGGAATTTAAAGCATTTGGAAGGGACTGATATTGCATAGCATGTTATGACTGCTGCTAGTATGTTTTAGTCCAGCATTACTGGGGAGATATTCAGAAAGGTTTCTGAATAGAATTTTTGAATGTTGTGCTATTTTATGAAGGAAAAAAACAAACAAAAAAATAATGTTATTAAGAGAGTATTATTTGTAATATCAGCCAAATTGTTGTCCTCTGCCCAGACTCCCAGAACAGAGACTGCAAATGTAATACATCTAGTGCTGTGCATATGGCTTATATATTTGGAGCCCATTTCATAATGCCCACACCTCAGGCTGGATAGACCAGACAGCTGCATTTGCAGAGAAGGCAGGTATGCCACAATATGACTCCAAAGAACAGGAGTGCTGTAACATTCTTTTCTTACTCCTACTTAGATTCTTTGTGAAAGACTGTATAATTTTTTTCTTCCCAAAGCTGTATGCTTCTTGAATGTCAAAAATAACTCTCCTGCACTTATCAAACCAGACCAAGGCAATCAACTTCAGCTGATGTTGAATGTTGTAGAAGCTTACATGTACATAGACAAGAAATTGAATGCAAGAATTTTTGAAGTGTCATTGTCAAATTTATATCTTCCTAGTTATTTAAATGCAGGTTACATGCAAATGGTTTCAACTTCTGTGCCTGCATCTCTGTGTTATTGTCAATTTTCCTGTGTCTTCCCATTTTTGACTGTGCTTTCCTCCGATGCTCTCATGCAGAAGATCTACATTAATGATCAGGAAACTGACTAATTTACTCCTCTGTGGAAGCAATGAAATGGACTTTAAAAGTCACAGCATGAACCATGGATTTCAAAATGGTCTGTGTCAGCTGTAGGGGTCCACTTTTGCACATCTCACAATGGGACTCTAGCTCAGAAAATTGAAATTAGTCTTAATGACAGAGGGAAGAGATGAGAGTTATGTCTGGTGTACATGGAATGTATTTGGGCTTTGACTTTTGATGAACAATGTAAATTAATCTATACCCTAAAAATGAGAGAGATGGATCAGGTGTGTTCAGACTCATGTTCTACAAGCTCAACATATTTTGTGGCTGGTTTGCTTTAAAACTCAAACTTCTGCAAATGTGGGGTACAAGAGCCAAATGGGCATCGATTCCATTCAAAATGTCCATCTGCTGCTGCAAAACCAACATGAATTGTAACATAGCAACCTGTATTTCCTCTTGTATTTGGAATCCCTGGGTTACTGTTTGCTCTGTGAGTGTGTTGTCTTTGATAGAGACAGAGTAAATCCTGTTGTGATGCCAAAGCTTTGCCCAGCTCATTGTACAATGTGCTTAGACAAATGCTATTTTGCAGATGGTTATGACATAGAAAATGTGTTTGTACCTGAATGAAACATCTCTTCTCTCCTCCCTATTCTCCACTCAATATGCACCATTGATTAACATCTACCTTTTCATTTACCATTTGATATAAAATGATAACTCAGGAAACAATAGTTTTGATGAAAAAAAGATCTATAATGCTATATTTGGTATGTGATAAGCATAAATATTTTAGTTTATGGTACATGGAGCAATTATTTTCAAGTGGCATTATATGTTGTTGGAACCAATTTTGCAATAACTGTAATGTAGTGCAGGGTAATGGCTGATTACAGGCTTTTACATAGGTGTTTTTTCTAAACAGCTATTATATAGTATGGAACCTGATATTAATACACTGTTTCCATAAAACACAACTATTGACCTTTTCTTGTAATTACCACACTCGATTTTTTTCCCCCTCTCATTTTGCCATTTTTGACAACCAGTGAATACTATCCATTTAGAAGTATATTTATTTTTCTCATTCATGAATTGCAATGAAGAACAGAGAAGAACTATTAAAGCTGTTTGTTAACCTAAAGAGGTTATTATTTTATTTTTTTTTTGTATTATTGTGTGCTAAAATTTTTCACACTTGCAATTCCATCTGGAAATGGGGAAGGGCTGTTGTTGCTGACACATTTCCTTACTTTTTCTTCTTCATGACTGTTTAATGCAATTTGCCTTTCACTGTAAATTCTTCTAGCAAACAAGGTGATTTTAAAGCAAAAGGATCGTATTATTAGGTGTGGTTTATACTTACTGAGAATTTGTAAATTCCAGGGAAGCAGTCAGAATCAAGCTGTGTTGCCTTTCATGACATTATTTACTCTAGTTTCCAAGCTCCTTTCTCAAAAATATAAATGAATTTTCAGTTTAAATTTATAAATTACTTAGATAGTACTGAAATCTTTTAGTGTAATTTTTTCTTTGACTGTTTTATTCATGTTATACTATTAGAATTAAATATAATATGTAATATGCATAATGTTGATGTTACTAATTTTCTATTGTACAAATGAAATAATGATTTTTTCTAATATAGATAAATTTTACATATTTCTATGAAAACTTTGGACTTAGAGGAAATAATTTTTTAGCAGAAAATGGATGGTGAAAATGTTTTTCCAGTACCTACTTTATACAGCTTTTAAATATATTTTTTACTGCTGGACGGATCTCTGGCCTTCATGTTTTTTTTTTTTTTTTTTTTTTTTAATTTATATT
>JAWWEE010000085.1:15985813-16005646 GCA_035221455.1 Xenops minutus | reverse complement strand
CAGGATATTTATTGTAACATCTTTCATTAAACTGTAATTCTGACTTACAATATCTCTCGTGGTAGGTCCATTTCTCCGGCCAGTTTACTTTTAAACTAGCACACCGTAGTATTAATCAAAGCTCCTCTTTTGGTTTTCTTTAGCCATAAATTCCGAGCTAGTTTTTTTTCCCTTCCCTCTGGAAGGCGAAAGGCGGGGGGAAAGGCCTTGAAGGAGTTTTGCTGGACATTAGGTGTTTATTCAGAGTCAAACCTCCACAGTAAGCCATATAATCATCACAAGGACAAGACTGTGGGTTGGGTTTCTTTTGTTTGGTTGGGGTTTATTTTTGCCTAGGTTGTTGCCTTTTGTGGTGTTTTGTTTTTTGTTTTTTGGGTTGTTTTTTTTTTTTTTTTTTTTTGTGTGTGTGTGTGTGTTGTTGGTTTGGTTTGGGTTTTCTGTTTGTTTGGGGGTTTTATTATTTTGTTTTTGTTTTTCTTTATTTTTCTTTGGGTTTTTTTTTGTTTGGTTGGTTGGTTTAAGAAGTGAATTTTTTCACATATACCAGTTCACCTACTCCCTCATCCAGAACTGACCCTGAACTACACTGAAGTCTGAAAGGACTGTTAATTTTTTAATCACTTTTCATTCTGCCTTCCTGCTTTGTCCTGCCTGATTGATTTTATAGCACAATTAACCTGTTCTGCTGATCCTTTAGAGTTCAGGGACTTAGCCCTTTTCCTCTTTCCTTATTTTTGAAGGAAAAGCCTCCCACTGTACATTTCTCAGCCCCTAATTTATCCTGTTCAAAGGAATGGAAATATTATGAGAAAATCTCAAATTTTTGGATGAAAGAAGCCCTGGGTACAGGCCTGGGACTACATATTGCCTTCAGAGTCTTCAAAAGGAATGAAAAACATGCATTTATTCTGACTTGAAATCACTAACTAATAGCAAATAGATTTGAAATTTTATTAATATTGAATATAAGGATACTTTAGCCTGCATTTAAAATTATATATCTGTTTGAAGGTCTAGAAAATAGGTATTTCATATCTGAATTTGTCCAAAGAAAACAGGCATTGATGAAGATTTCCAACTAGACATTTAATACACTTTTCACTCCATGAAAGATACTATGTTTAAGGCAATCAGCCATTCCATGGAGTATGATGTCATTCTTTGATACTTAGGCTAATGCACTCGCACTGCCCATCAAGGAAGAACTTCAAAGACAGGTTGAGTTGGGAATATTCTTTCATTTTTTTCTCTTCACTTTTGTTCAGCTATAAAATCTGCAATTTTTTTTTTTCAGAAAAAGTGGCTCACAGAGAGTACACAGAGCCTTTCCAGGATAAATTACTGCAAAAGGCAAAATTCCAAGTCCTTATTGAGCGAGCCAAGGCAGAACTGTTGACTATGTTTGTGGTAAGCAGTGTGTGAGCAGGAATATCTCCCGTGGTGGTAAATCATCATCTATTGCAAATAGAATTTTTTCCTATTTATGAATTTCAAAGCCTTGTGACAGAAGAAATTAGAAATGTATTTCTACCTATATGATAAGTTGGACAACCCTACTGTTACCCAGTATCCCAATTAATGCTGGTAAATAACACGCAAGAGAGATACACTTTCTATGGCTCCATCCCTAGCAGATATGTTCAGACAGCCCTGGCAAGTGATGGGCCACCATCAGTTATAGTTTGTGAATATCCAAGCAGCTAGTGCTTTTTGCTCAGGTTCATTTGCTTTATGGTTCTGATTTGTAGCTGAGGGACTAGTTCCACAGGTCCTTTCCTCCTGAAATTCTATTGCTAGAGATCATCTCACATTTGCCTGTATGAGACTGGGTTGTTGTACTATTCAGTTACAGCAGAAAAGGTCAGCCTTTCACCCCTGGGCTACTGCCATCATGTAAAGTCACACAGGTTAAAAAGGTAGAAATAAAATAAAATGAAATTATAAATAAATAAATAAATTATAAATAATAAGTAACTAAAATGAGGGCAGGAAGTCCACATAGTGTCGTTTGCGACACCTACACAAACAGCATATAGGTGTATACTTAGAAAAAAAATAAAAAATCAAAATGACAGACTTGTAGATCATCACTGGGATGATGACTGCAGAGAGAACAGGATGATACCTACCCTCTTGTCTTTTGAGAACAAGACTCTTTTCCTCCCACAAATGGCTTAAAGTACTCAATCTGAACATGCAAGATTGCCAGATTGACTGCCTTCACTTAGATATTCAAATTCACAGTAGTTTCATCTTTGTTTGGGGCTGTTAGGATTTAAATCAAACCTAGTTTGCATTTCCAAGTCGTTAAATAATGAGTTGTCAAGTCAATGCCTTACTCAAGGATGAAGGCTTCTGGAAGACTCCTAGCCTTTCAAAATACATTTTTAGTTTTGCCAATAATACTGAATTTCTGAGCTGGATCTACTGTCTGTAGAAAAGAAATGGCAATCAATAAGATATTAGAAAGAAAATATAAAGGAGGAAATCTGTTTTGATCTAAATATCGTCCTTCACATGACTGGATTCTGAAACCATTTCTTTATCATCATACTGCAAAAGTATGTTTCATCCCTTCCTGTGATATTTCAGTGATTTTTCATTCTTTGTACAACTTAGAAAACACTCATTTTTTAAAAAACACATCTGTGATTTTATTTTTCTTTAACTAACCATTTCTATTACGTCTCTGTTGATTCGATTGTCATGATTTTCACCTGTCCAAGTAGCATAAGTTAAAATTGTTATTTCGTAAAACTTAAAAAGAAAAAAAAAATAAAATTAGACTGTGTAAGTCAATATGTGTCTCTTCTGACTGCTTAGAGTTGATGCTTCTGTATTTTGCCAGTTTGGAGGTTCCCATATGTTTTCAAAGTGTTTCCTTGCCTGCTGTTGTCCATGTTAATTCTGATGTGAAACAGAATAATGCTTCTCTTTTAGTATCAATTCTTATGACGTTTCAAGTTTCTTCATAGGTAGTGTGATGAGCATTTCATCTGCCCCTATTTCTGTGGTTTTTACAGAAGTCCAAAACAATTCAGTGGTCTGCTCAGTGTTGGTTTCTGTGTTTGTCTATATGTATGCTTTGAAGTTTTCTGACTGTTCAGCTAGCATATGCAAAACAAAAACAGAGCACTTTCACAAATGTTAAACATTTTCCCCTCTGCTGGATTACTTTTATTATGTGACATTCTCATATCTGCATGGCTTTTACTTTGTGCCATGTTTATTACTTTTGCTTCTTTGTCTTCCTACTTCATCTCAGGTCTCATCTCTCTTATGTTGCATAGAAAAATCTAGATTGGGAGGTCAGGTGGTTCCCTTCTGTGGCTGTTTGTTTGCCAACAGGTTTTAAAGGGTATTTTTTTTTCAGTTGTCTGGAAACCTGTGCATTCATAGCATTCTCATTCACTTACAACTGCATTTATTTGATAGTTGGCACCTTTTATCCCTTCTTAAAGCTTGTAGTACTGATACCATACATAAATATTTTGGTAATAGCTGATCTGCACCCATTATTTATTTGTGTCTGTGTACTGGTAATTTTTTTTTTTTCCATTTTCTCTGCCAAAAATATAGCATTAACCACAACAATAATTCTAAGGTTTTCAATTTTAATTTGTTAATTTGGTGATTTATACTTTTATACAACTTATACATCTGTCTCAGCTTTGCAAATACTGACTCAAAGAACAAAGATTTTCTCCAAAGTCGTGTGTTTTTTCTTGAAAAACACAACCATGTTTTTTCACGGTGTGTCTTAAGTGCTTTTGATTTGCCTCATCCAGACATTTGCCCTATTACAGCTTACTGAAAAATGGTAAGAAAACTATAAATATGTTCTGTTACACATTCCCAAGGGGTGTGTGTCAGCTTTGCAGTGAGCATCCACAAAAAAGTACTTCCAGGCATCTTAGATAGAAATGGTCACCTGTCCTTTCAGATATAGTGTTAAAGGGCTGACACCGCTCTTGGCCTGCACAGTGTCTTTGGCTGAACTTGCAATACTAAGGCATCAAAGTGCATTGCATTTGCATGTTCCATTAGCTGCAGAAATTGGTGGGCCTTATCCTTTTCAGATCAGTGAAGCATCTCTGCTTCTTTCAACCTTTGGCTTGAAAACCATTAGGGACTGTAGATAATTTCTTTGCTCTCCTCATATCTGGAGCATATCTCATATATACATTATTATAGCCATTAAGGTTGCTGACCATCTGTCTCCCTTACATCCTACAAATTTATTCACCACCAAATTTCTCCATCTAGCATGCTTCTTAGAAATATTTTCAACTTATGAGTCCATTCATGGTGCAGTCTTCATTCTAAGTAGCTGCCAAGTCAGTATCCTAGCAATAAGTTTTGCTTCCTTAAAGGCTAATAAAATCATTTTGAGTTTATGGAACACAGCTACCGATGAGGTTCCTCTAACAGAACTGCTTTATTGGAGTGTTCACTGAATACTTATCTCCCAACACAACCTCATATCCTGCTGTAGATGGTCTTAATATAGCATAATCAGTGATGAGGATTTAAAGGTGAACTGTGAGAAAGCATTATCTAGCATACTCTCAAGTGTCCTTAAAGTTTAATGTAGACAAAACAGGATGGTTTGAAATAGGCTACCACATAGAGATATGTCAAAAGAAGAAATAGGGAGCACTGTAGCTATAGATAAGTCCTGAGTAAACATTTTTTAGTGCCAAAGCATAAGCTGATCTTTGGATATTTCAGTTTATTATCAATCTTCTCTGTCATTAAGAGTGCTGTATGTAGGATAATATGGCAGTATTGTGGGTATGAAGGTGTTAAAACAGTGCCTGTAAAATAACAGGGTAGAACAGGTGAGCTGCCACTGTTTCAGTTAGGAATATGACAAGGTTTACACATTTAATAGTATGGCTTGTTGAAAGAAGTTGTGAAATAGCAATATAAGGGACTCTGCACGTGCAGAGATGTAATTGTAGGATCTATCCATCTAGAAGCTACTGAAGTAAAGATGGGTTAAACTTAAAAAGAGGAGAAAAACTAAGAGAGTGTTTGGTGGAAACAAATTAAGTAGAGATTTGAGCAACTAGAAACTGCCAGCACTGAGGGAAGACATCCCCAATATTTTGAGCTTAGTGAGACAAGCTACTGGCTGCTCCAGTAGCTAAGGGAGACTTAGAGTCAATAATGGCTTTCCATAATTCTATTCCCATGTCACACTTCAGAGGTGTCCCTGGGGAACCAAAAACAGCACAGACTGTAACTGCACCCTCACTGTGTTCAGTGTTGGTTGCAGGAGTTATTTGTGAAGGGAGCTGAAGTCTTGTAATGTAAGAAGTTTCCAGAGGAAAATAAGCAAACATGAGAACCTAGGAAGTTATGATGCTTAGCAGGAATGGAATTAAGTGATAAAGATTCTCAAATCCTTAGGATCACCCTAGGACACCTTAGGATCACTGAAGTTGGAAAAGTGAATTTTAAAAATTGAAATTGCAACATAAAATATATTCTATTTTTAAGTCAAATGAAATTTATTTTTTTTTTTTTTTACATTCAGATACTTCATGCAGCTTCAAGATTTAATTGGTGAATGCTGAACAAATTTGAATGTAACTCATTCTAAACATCATCCCATATCTCAGTTTCAAGGCTATTTCAGTGCTTCAGCATTTCCACATACCCTTGCCAGGCAGCCTAAGTTTCTCCTTTCACAATCTCTGTTACAGTTCCACTGTCCTCCTAATTCATATGTGCTTCATTTTTTCTTCACAATGAAGTGCCCTGTCAAGGCAACCTCTCTCTCCACCTCTCTGCTCTTACTGCATCCCATCAGGACTGCTCAATCTTCTGTATTTCTTTGTAGCTGAAAGTCTGAACGGAACAGATATTGTTCTTTTCTTGTTCTGGAATTAAAAGCTAGAACTGATGACAGAAACCATAAACATGTCAGTTGTCATTTGGTGTGTCTAATGACATGAAATTACTGCAGAGAATTGATCGTCCAAATGTTAATAATTCTGTAATGAGCATGTATGCACTGTGACTATAACACTTGAGTAGTTGACAGCTTAACAAAATATGACTCATTTCCCATTTTTGTTCTCTCTCACTTTACAGATACTGATTCGGAAATCCAAGCTGGATAAAACTGATCCCAGAACAGAGGGAACTATTAATTTTCTTGACTATGTCTAAGAAACCTAACAATGATAGGGGCTCAAGAGTCCTCAGAGTTCATTTGAAGAAAGCACCACTTTTAGCAAACGTTATTTACAAAGAGGTGTTTCCTCTTCTTTTGCTGTTGTTTATTCTCTACTGAAGGTTGTGCTGGAATGCTAAAAAGTTTTCAATATAATTAATATTTGAAAATATACAAGCATACAAGATCTGATGGGAATTTTATGGGCTTTACACCCCAGCATCCTAAATGAGTGCTTTATGTGTCTGTTTCTTTATGATGACAGACAGCTACCATATTTATCATGATCTACATAATTCTCTTAATTTTGTAGAACACTTGTATGGGTTATCAATGGATAAACTGAAGAACAGTTAATGGTTTTAACTGCAGCAAACAGAGGGGAATAAGCAATATTACAAATTTTCTATATCACATTTTCATTAAATCCCCAGCCTTGAGAAAATGTGAGTAAATATGAGGGTTGGATGGAAATTTAAAGTCATTCTAGGCTTTTCTCTAGTCTTTTCTTCCATATTTATATTTATATTTGGACACTCCATACAGGATCATAAGGAGGAGACGGCATTCTGGATCAGATCCATCAGCACAGCTCTATCAGCTTCTCTTCTCTGTTAGACCCCAGTAGTTTTTCTTATTTTTAGGCAGAGCCTAGGGATAATTTTCCCACCATAAGTACAGCCCTGAAAAACTCACAATTATCTATCTCTATCACATTCTTTTTCTCCACACTAATTTCTAACCTAGTGGTCTTTTGATGTTGGTCATCACTCATATTCCCCTTTGGAGGAGATAATATATTTCCTTCTTCCATATATGTATTTTGTGAAATTATCAGTCTGATCCTTTATGCACCTCAGCAAAACAAAGGTGTGTGAGTAGTAACATGCATAACTTTCTTGGGTTCAACAATTTACTCAGTTATCCCAGTATCTACAGGTGGTAAGGACTGTCTGTGCAATTTCAGAAATACTATATGAAATGTCTAATTCTGAGGTCTTATGTGAGTTTAAAATATCAGTTTTGGGAAATGGTATTTTAAAAAGAGCTACATATTTGCTTGAATAGTATAGAGATGACATTTTGGACACAATTTGCTTGTTCCTTTCTCCAAATGCACCCAACCCTTTGCATTTCATATTGATATCTGTCACCCTAAAGGGCAGAAGATATCAAAGAGAATTTACAATAGAAGGGGAAAAGATGACTTTAAAATCTATATTTACCTCTGAAAAAAGAATACAGAGACAAAATACAAATAAACTATTTCATCAAAATCCCCCAAATAAACAAACAAATCATCTTCAGGACCTTTCAGAAACTACAGCAAATGAAAAATGACAAAGCAAAAGAGCTCTGCTCTAGAGTTACTGACACTGAGAAACACAGACAAACTCATCTAGCTTTAACACATTTAATGGAGGTAACAAAATTAAAGTTTTACTCAATATAGGCCCCCTTATTTTGGTTAAAAATATCTTTAAATAAACCAAGAATTTCTTTAATCAACTGAGTCACAATTGTGTTAAGTACAGGCCTTTTATCTTAATCATAGTGTTTAAATTTGTGCCTTAAAGCTCTCAGAATTCTGCTAACTACTATATGGTATTTTTTTTTTTTTTTAATTCCAGATAACATTGTGATTCTCTCATCTGTCTAGGTTTCACTTCTAATCTAATGTTTCCTCCCTGTCCCCCCAAACCTTATTAAAAATATATGATCATGGATCACATTCCCTTTCATTCTGCAACCATTCTACATGTAGTCAGAGCTTTTCTACTATTCAGTGCCCAGAAAATGCTTGACAAGAAAGGGTTGACTTGCTTCTCGAAATGGCTCTGGTGATCTATGAGACTAAAATTCTACATTGCAAAAGTCAGAGTGTTAAAAGATTCAGTAATCCTGACACATTCTGACTCATTTCTCATTAACATTGGTAGAATTCTTTGCAACAAAACATTACCATGGAAGATTTATTTTGATTCAAGATCCCATAACTTCTGACAAGCACCAAAAATAAGTAGTGAGAACAAACAAAAATCCAAGCATGCATAAAGCTTCCTGGCAGGGCAATGCATCATTGGAAGCCACCCCAGCATGATAATGAATGTAACACCAAGCATCCTGATGCTCTTGGGCCATGCTGGACACCACTGGGAGTAATTTACTAGGGAAAAGTATATCCTAGATACCCTTGGTCAGAAGTTTATCTAACTTTGGAATACTGATGAACAGACTGGTTCTAGCTCCTCTATTTTGATTGCTTTCTGTGGCTGAACTAGTGCTGTATTCTGGGGATTGCTGGGTGAGTGGGAGAAAGCCACTAAGAGCATATAGGTTTAAGAGGACTAGACCTCATTTTTGGTAGTACTGTCACCATAAGTATTCTTAAACACCATATTCAAACCAATGAAGATTAAGTAAACTTGCAGAAGCATTCCTTTCACTCATTGGGTGTGAACATATACACAACTTATATAAATAGTCATAATTGTTTCTGTGTTAATATATGGTAGAGTGGTTTGTGTTTACACGTTTTCTTCATGGTATATGGGTTTCTCTAGTAGAAATAACTGGTGCTAAGAGCCATTGGAACACAGCATAGAAGAAAGAATTTTGGCATCTCTAGCTCTTAAACCATTCTTAACGTCTGTGAACAGACTTCTGTGAACATAATGCAGTCTTGTATACTAATTTTCCTTATAAAAAAGAAAAAAAATATTAAAATTCTTTATATATTTAAACTCCTACAACTGTTCTGGTTACAAATTCCATGTGTTTTTTTGTGAAATATTTTAATCTAGAGAAGGAGTTTATAAGGTTATTTAGAAAGGCCAGAAAATCTTCATCTTATGACATCTGCAAGGCTAGAAAACATAGATATATGGCATAACTTGGGGGCCCAAGAAACAGTTTGAAAAGTGCCCACTCTCAGCCTCAAGTTTAATGCAGGGGTAATTAGACTCATTATGTGTGGCACCTGTTGGTGGGATAGTCCTGCTGTGTCTAATATAACATGGAATACTCTTTTCATATGGATTGGCAGGTCAGGGTTACTGAGTTTATTTTCCAAACTGTTTCTCTCACACACTAACTCTACAAAGCTGTAAGAATGTTAGCTTGACTGCAGCTAACTGCAAGCAGAGTTTGGGAAGAATTAACTAGGCTGAAGAAGAAACCAAAAGTGTTCTGAATGTGGGCTGTGATTCTGAAATAAATGAACTGGTCTTGAGAAATTATAGCTGATCTTTTCATTTTTTGTCTTCCTTTTTTTTTGGACAGAGGATCAAAATAACAAGGTACTGATAAGAATTATCTTGATCTCACTTCCTTTTATGAAATAAAAAGAGGTTATTCAGGACATTCAGTAAAGCAGTTAGCTTCTGGTAGTCAACCAATCCTTTAAGTAACTTGATATGTTTGAAGATTCTTTTGAGTATTTTTGTTAAGTTATTTTAGAACATTTAAAAGAAGTTACCGTTATTGTTATTATGCCAGTCTTGTATGTGTGGTACTTGACAACTCTTGAATGGAATCAAAGTTGGGAAAGACCTTCAAGATCATCTAAATTTAACACCCCCATAATCACACTAAACCGTAACCTCAGCTGCCACATCCAGATGCCTCTTGAACACTTCCAGAGATGGTGACTCCACCACCTCCCTGGGCAAGTTATTTCAATTCCTGACCCACCTGTCAAGGGAAAATCTTTTTCTGAAATCTAATCTGACCCTCCCCTCGTGCAACTTGAGTCCATTTCCTCTCACTCTTTCACCTGAAATATGGCAGAAGAGACCAACCCCCACCTCAATGCAACCTCAAAATAAATTTAATATTATTATTATGAACTCAGGCATGCCTTTAATAAAAATCCTTAAATGTTATGGTTTTAAGGGTACTATACTGTTATTTGATACTGTGAAGTATTACCTGCTGTGTCTATAAAGCACACAGAGATTTAGTTTACCTCTATAATTTATGATATGAAAATCTTAAATTTCACAGTTGTGATACTATTTTGGTTTAGGTAGTTTTTAAAATGTGCAAAAACCTAAAGTTAAAAATATTTATTTGCATGGTTTCCAGACTTTCCACAAATTTCTTAGTCATGAAAAAAAAAAAAAAAGTTACAATGGACTCCAACAAACAAAAAGTCAGGGCTGTATGTCCTGTACTGCAAGAAAAATCCTTTAGACAGAGAGCAGAAAGAAACATTTGATACTTATGTCCACTGCATCTTATTTGCAATGTTGTAATTTCATGCAACAGTTGTGACTGACACAATAAAAGATTTTGGTGAAGAGGGATGGTTTTCTTTGCCAGGGATATTGAAACTACATACAGTATAAGAAAAATCATTATCCAGTTACAAATTAAGTTGCATTTTTTGCCCTTTCTATCACTAGCACTTGACTGCAACGCGTAAAAGTGTCATACAAATTAAAGTCTCTCTTCTGTACTGAGGGAATTCACCTGGATATAGTCTGGTGATAAGACACTGGGTTTATCCTTCTTCTGCAGTAGCACTTGGTCCTCTTGGCAAACCTGGTTAGTTATTCAACCAATTACTGAAAGATCAGCGATCAGTGCTTAGGAGAAATTCAGCAAGAGGATAAACTCTTGAATTCCTTTGTGTTGCTACCATGGTGACTCACTCAGAAGCCCCAAGGAACAGGCCTATTAGCATCCTAAATGCAGGTTTTGAACATAATAGCAATAAATTCCTGTTGATTTGCTGTAGAAACTTTCTATTCAGAAAAAGTTAAAGGCGATATAAAACTAACAGACTAATTTATCCCAAAGACAATTCAGAGCTAATAGGTAGAGATCTGAGTTCAAAGTAGACCTACTGTTTTCATTATTTCTTATACCATAATCCTTCCGACAGAGAAACAAGCTTACTTAAAGTGTTTGATAATAGTTTATAATTAAAATTTAAAAAAAAAAAAATCATTCAGCAAAGTTATTAATGCAAAAAAAAAGAAGAAGATATATGACAATGTAGGGGTATTATGAGAATTTAGTGGTTTGTGTTATTTCTGTCTAAGAGAAAGAGTAGAAACTTCAGAAAATCCTTGTGCTAGTGAAGGTGGGACAGGTGAACTCTGATTCTGCACATGTACGTACTCTGCAAATCTAAACTGCTTCAACAATTTGACATGCTTAATTTGTCAGTTTTACTGAAAGAGGGCCTGGTTTTTAAATGCATTTGTAGTATTAAGTGTTGAAAATGCAGACATGGAATTACATGCATAGGTAAGGCTAACTTCTGATTAAAATCTGACCTTTGAAATTGCACAGGATGAAACATTATTAAATGGGGAAATATCCTGCTCTGACAGCAAAATGGAGTGGGCATCTAACAAGCATTCTTCTTGCCTTGCATCTATGATCATGTATGCCTTCATGCTCTTTTTCACGTGTTGTTTGCTTAACAAAAACAAAAACCCTAAAAAACAAACAAAACACAAACAAAACCCCAAAACAACAACAAAACAGGACTAAAAGACAAAAACAAAGTAAAAAAAAAAACAAAACACACCAAAAAACACAGCAGAGAAAGTTCTCGATGTTGTACTTGACTAAAGAGATAAAGATCACCTACAGTTTGAACTTGAAAATTCTGCTGATTGTAATGACTGATATGTGTAAAACAGAGTGTAAGTATGTACAGTGACACTGCTATACCTGCAGAGATATACTACCAGCCTTCTTAGAGAGAGACTAAATTTTCTGAATTAACTCCTTCCCAGCAACATTTTCATTATAATAGGGTCATAATATAGTTCAGACCATTGAACATGTTTTGGTTCCTACATAGGTAGTAAAACAAACCTTTTTAATGGCTGTCCTTCTCTTCGCAAGAGTTCTTGTGTTGCTCTCAAATGTATTGTAAGAGCATTGCCTTATGCTTATGTACAAACCTGAAAGGGATTTCTTACTGAGGAACCCTGTCTCTAGATTTGTTTTGAGATTAACATTATGGGCTGAACAGCAGATGTCCTGAATAAGACAGGACCAACTCCTCATAGCTCTGCCTCGTAAAAGGATGGGACACAACAAGGGTAAGCTGGAGTGGAGGAGGTTCCAAATGGATATGGTGGGGGAATCATTATAAAGATGATTAAGCAGTGGCGGAGGTTGGGCAGAGGCTCTACAGCTTCTCTTAGTACTAGAGGAACTTCAAACCCAAGCTAGAGGAAGCCTTGAGTAAACTGACCTAAGTTCAGAGCTGACCACGTTGTCTGTCCTGAGTTCTGCTGCAGCCTAAATTGTCAGTGAATGATTCTATGTGCCTATGATATGTCAGAGCACCAACTTCACCACTTCTGTGACAGTTACTCTGAGGTGTGAATACCCATGGAAAATGGGTAGGAGGGATGGGGGAAGAGAGAAAAAAGCCATGTATAGTTACAACCTAAGGTAGAAACAGATCCAAGAAACTTCTAAAGTGCAAATGAAGGCTCTCAGCTTCAACACAAAAGAAGTTCAGTATTAATGTTTCCACAGACCCCCTAATTGCTCCTGCCTCTGTTCCAGTAAGGTAATTTATACTGTTTGTTCAGGAGATCACCTTGCATTCCCCCAGCTAAAATATCAAAGTCTAAGGGTAGAGTATGCCGTGGTAGAGAGATCTGCATGCGGAGTGTTTGTTTGTGTGAGAGAGTATAAACTTAATTGGCCACATGTTTTTAGAGAATCATAGAAATTAGAGGGTGAAGTTGGTAGAGGGTGGTGTTTCCATCCCCCCAACCCTCAGGTTATTCACTTTCCTTGGATAGAAAAGACACTACTGCATCAGATAAATGACACATTTGGGAAAGCAGACAAGTAGAAAAGTGCATATTCTATTTGAGAAAACATTTGAAGTCTTTAAAGTCTCCAGCACCTTTCAGCCTACCAACATGTTTTCTATCTGATAATAACTTGTTCCAAGTTGAATTACCATGGTTGGCTGCACCCTATCACACCTTTGGATTAGGAAAGTGGATCTTAGAAGTATTTGTGAAGTATTTCTTGATTATTCACAAGTTAGCTCCTGATTGAAGTAGGCTGCAGCAAAACACCCAGTTCACCTCTTCGTGTAGCAAAGCTCTGAACCATGCTTCAGGAAATTGACCTTCAGAGATTATTATGACCTTCAAACTGTTGCTGCATCACTGAAGTGAGTTTCTTTGCAGAATGAGATAATAAACCTGTGGATTACTGGGTGATACTATGTCAACACCTTTGATAGGCAGTCATCAAAGAGATATAGCTGAAGAAACTATTTCAAAGACTAGTATTTCAGAGCAACACCACCAATAACAAAAAAAAATTCTTCAGCATGCATCAGGTTTCATTGTCAGCATATACCCTTTTATATATAGGAATATTAATAGAACAATAAAAAGGAGTAATTTTTTATATTTATGAACAGTTACAAGAAAGTGCTTGTAAAAATAAACTTTCTGTATTACTTACTGTCTGCATGTTATTACTGTTACTGTTGTTATTGATAACAGTATTAATGCAGTAGTCCTTAAACACAACAGTTAGAAACAAAGCATTAGTTCCACTGGAAATGTATAAATACAGGACGGCGGGTGGGGGTGGGGGGGGTGGGAAATCAGTCCTTGCTTCCTAATAAAGTACCATTATGCTTAAGGACGTTTCATTTGACATGACTTGTTGAAGAATCATAATTGGTGTTAAAAAGGGGGTCCCAGGGGAGTTTGTAGAAATGGCATCATCACAACAGAGGGAAAAAATAGTCTTGGTATAGGGGCTCATGTTGGACTAAAGTAGTCAAAGCTCACTCAGACAAATCTGATCTAGTAGTCAGTTTATCAAGTTTTAAACAATAAATTTAAGTATGTAAAAGGATCAGCAGGCAATGTGTTATTACAGTTTTGTTGTGTTCACTTAACTAATCGTATCTCAAATGTTGCATGCACACAAAAAATGACACCAGCTCACTGATGTCTGGTGTCAGGTAAGGGACCCCTTGGGGGGCAGCCTTGAGAGTTGGCCCTATTTGAGAGGAGGTCACCATGGCACAGACCGATGGTGTGGATAGAGGTCTCAGCAGACACTGAGATTTACAGTGTAAAGTGGTTGATTCGTAGTCAGATTTTCTGCTGTGTGCAGTTTCAGCCAGTTATCAGCTCAGTCTGCAGCCAAGCCATATTTGGGACTATTTGGTGCCGAGTTCACAATGATATCCACCAACACTAGGACTAAGTTAAGTTAGTCCTACTTGCTGAGCATCAGCTTGTGCCAAAGTTCATTTAGTTCCAACAGTGGGAGCACATTCTTTGTCAATTTTGGTCATTCACTCTTACCATTAAAGGGTATAAATGAGTGTTCTTTCTTTAAAACACGAGGAACTGTTTAAACCTAAGCATCTGAATTTTGCGAGTGTCTTGAAGGACAAAACAAAACATTACAGCTGAAGTTGCTATATTTGAGATCACTAGAGTACACAGACATCCTCATTAAAAATTCTGTGTACACATATTCTTAATTTTAAAAAACCGTCACCTACTCAACCAAAAAAAATATTTAAAAAACAAAAAACCCAACAAGATACTGAAATTATTTGGTGGTTACTTGTATTGTTTGGAATAAATGAACTAAAGTCCACATTTCTTCTGTCAGTATTAAAAATGAAAAAATATATTTCTCAAACTTTATTTTGTAGAAATTTCCTGGCACTTAAATCACTGGTAGAAAACGAACTCACTTTTAAAAAGAATTTGTTTTATATATTCTGATGGAAATTTCTTAACAAGTTATGAATATTTAAATAAAAAACAGTCAAATTTATTCTTTTCCAAATTCTGGATCAAATGTACTGATAGTAATTGAAAGATAAATTTGTACTATGTCATAACTTACGCCTCAGGGCTTACATAAGGACTGGCAGATTTTCTAATCTCATTCTTGACAATAACTGGGGTGAAAACAAGGACTGCAGTGACTCACAGGTCATCCCCAAAAAATCTGGTAGCACTGAATGTAGGGCTAGATCACTGAAGTCACTGACAATTTTAAGAAATATCTTCAAATGCACGGAGAACAAGACGAGAGCTCCTCATTGACTCCAAAAAAAATGGATGTTAAAATATAGCAATGCTTGATCTACAGGGATATTAAGGACATAAAATTCTACTTTTAGAAATATGGTTTAGCATGTTTAATAATTATATCATCCCATAATGAACTTTTGTTTTAATTCACTATCCATTAGGACTATTTATGTATAGAATTGGCAACAGCAATTATATGTAATCTTTCCCTTAATTTTATTTTTTAGAAATGCATAGATTTATTCACTGACTGTTCTGCTCTGTCTCCAAAACACCCATATTTGAATACAAGGTTATATTAAAAAAATCCAAATTAAAATCCTATATTTTCAGTGTAACACCTGCACTATTGAAATTTTTCTAAAGTGACCAGATGCTATGCTTCCAAGACTTTATAAGTCAAATTCTTGGACATTGCACATTTCAGTAGCTGAAGGCATTCTAAAGACACCTGAAATTACTTCAGTATGGCTACTGATTTGGCACTGCCCAATAGGAAGTTTAGTTTAACCAGAAGTATTTGGTTTTCAGTAATCAGGAAGTTAAAGTTGCTTTGATCAAAGAGTTGAGACATGATGCTCAGATTCTTTCTTAAAGTTTTAATTTCTTTATTGGATTTATATTCTACATATTGCAAGTGATTTACCACTATTTAGACTGGATTATTTAAATGTACTTCTTTTTAGTATGCTAAATAAGTTCCAAATTTTTTTATCTTGTGGGCTATTTTTCAGATTTACACAACATTCTTCCATCTTTCTTAGCTTCTGTTACTTTATTCCTTTCCTTGGCTTGCTTAGGATAGTCTTATTCCACTAAGAAATGTAACATTTTCTGCTTTTAAACCCACACCTTTTGATTTTCTTCAGAGTATTCCTTTTCTACTTTGTGTCATGTTAAGAGAAAACTACTTCCATATATTTCCTTAATGCAATCACTCCACATTCTAAAAAAAAAATACCTACTGTAAGATTCTGATTACCATTTTACTTGTCCATATTTAATGGTTTTTAATCTACTGCAAATGTAGTATACTAATAGTAGATGGTGCCCTAAATGCATTTTTTTTCTTTTAAACTGCTGCTTTGTTAAATTGTCCTATTGATAATTTACTAACATCTTAACTGTTTGAGTAAAAAGCATAGAGTATCTTTACACTGATAAATTGAATTTTCAATTGTCTTTCGTCTGGAATGACAATATTACAGAATATTGCTCCTTAGTAGTTTTGTGAATTTTGAAAGAAAGTAGTCAAAGTCATATCTCTTTAATTTTGTTTTCAGAAAATACCATGACATAATGCCTAAAGATAGAACTACAACACTTATATGCCTCTTGTAACAGTCATATTTTTCATGTAAATTTAAAAATCTTATCACAAAGGCAAAAAAAGGTACAATAGACTTTCAAATCTTATTTTTACTGCTGGTAATTCAAAAAATGGTTATATCTTCTCTTTTCTATCCTTACAGCAACTTCTTACTCATAGTTTTAGTTACAAATTTCATAGTTACTGAGATGCAATATTAATTTTGTTCTTTGACATCTAGTGAAAAATATATAAAAAGATTTTATTTTAATACAATTTATTTGAACTAGTCACAAATGTGTGTATATGTGTTTGAAAACATTTAGGAATATATTACTGTATTTAAAGTAAATTAACACATCTTATTAGAAAAGGGTGTATAAACACACAGTTTCTGAATTACACATAGAAAAGCATAATTCAGAGTTTAGATAACCCTGAGGTGTTTTTAATTACTTCAATACCTATTCTTAAAACCCATATAAAATAGTCTTTTTTATTTACATATCTGTTCTACTCTTTCTAAATATATTTCCCCTGTAATGAAAATATATAAAAGCATAACTATATGCATTATTTTTTTGTTTCTAGTCTTGTGTTTCTATTCTTGGGTTTCAGAATTTTTTATTTTTTTTTTAATATTTATGTATGCACCCACATCAAACCCATTTCTTACTGTTGCTTTTCCTGCCAAAATATAGCAAACACCAGTGCACACACAAGCATTGATGTTAAATCCATACTTTCATAATTTATTACCCACAGGTCATATTGTCCAAAAAGATTGAAAATTTTTGCTTGAACTCTGCCATCTCTAGTTGTTTACACCCACATTTCATATAGGAGAGTTCTCCTTTTCTCAATGGTATAAAAAAAAAATACAAAAAAGAATAGGCTCTCTTTGGTCCTTAAACTTTGATGGTTTACAGCATATCAGATTGTGCTCTGATAGGTCACAAACTGAAGGGACAAGAAGTAATACTAGATGGTGAGAAACATTAAAGTGTTCTAGCAGTTTGTGCAGGCTGCCCACACTTCTGTTGCCTCTATTCTTCATTATTCTTTTTCAAATGTGGTCAATTTTTCCATACTGAGACTTTTCATAAGCTCTTCATCCCCCTCCTCTCTCAAATGTAACTGCAGGTATGAAGGAGGGCTTCTGTTATTTACTTTCTATTGATTATGGTGTGAAGTTTAAACTGAACAAGTATTACCTACTTCATCTAGTGGACTACATATAGTTATACTGACAGTGATGTCAAGAATTAATCACAAACTTAATATATACAATGCTTCTCAACTTATGTAGAGGGAGCCTTTTGAATCTTCACTGCAAATCAGCTTTACGTTTCAGAACCATAAATTATTATATAATTTTAACAATTTGAGACCCTAAGGAATATCTATTGAGTGTATCACAATACTTTTGATAAACAGTGATAGTGTCTGAAATACACATTTTTATTACTTATTTAGCCTATTGCTTAGCCAAATTGTCATTGGTTCAGTGACCCAGCAATCAAACTGATGTCTATTGATTTGATTCCAGAGCATGTGGGGAATTAATATAATCATCTTAACCAACCATCTTCAATTTATGCTATACTGTCTTAGCTGTGTTCTCCCTAATTCTTTTCAAAGACTTTTCATCCTTGTAGTTATGATTTTCTGTTTTGTCAAAGGATAGTATCCTCAAGCTTATTGTACACATTTCTGCATTGTCTATGAGTGCCACAGCCTTATCATGTGTCACCCTAAGAGCTCAGACTCAAATGAGGCACATTATATCATTTACTTCTCAAGAGAAATATACACAAGAAGACTTGCCTGTATTAAAAAAGTGATTGAACACTATCACATTTTGAGCAATTTTTCTTTACTATATGAATGTCAAGACTGAAAATAAATTATACTTCAAATCATCCTTGTCTCAAAATATTCCACTATTATTATTCTTGTTCTCCTGATATCTGCTGTCACAGCAGCCTTTGGCATGCAAAAGACAAAATCACAGGGAGTGCAGAAACACAAAAAGGGAAAGGGTTATTCACAACACCAGAAGCGTTGTCCTGATGTGATCATCATGCTTGAACACTGTGCACACTCTTTGATTTGGAAGCCAGTCCCCAGGCAACTGGGAAGTGTATATACAACCTGTATATGGGAAATATCTGCACAAAGAAGAGACAAGTCCATCGATTGACAGCAGGAATGGCACAAGTTTCCTGAGGCACTAGAGATCTTTTTGAGTAGGAAGCATGGTAGGAGCAAACAAATAAGGGAAAAGTTTGGCCTGATACACACTAGACATGAAAAGTAATCTGTGATGTAAATATGGTGTTGGCTTTGAGAACTCACTCAAGGCAGCACATTTCTCCTAATAGTGCAGCTGCTTGAGATGCAGTAATAGCTTCTGGTCTGTGGAATTATCTAAGTCTTAAAACTTAAAAAATGGTAAATGAAGTTATTATTCTATATTTTCCTTGCTGTTTCAGCATAACTGTCCTTTCTCTGGGTTCTGTAAATGTAAAAATATATCTGTGTGTGGTGACAAGACAGGTTTAGCACTGTTAGAAATTAAATGCACAGATCATTTTCAAAGGAAACATAAGCTGTACAGTTGTATACTTACAGATTTATTCCTAACACCTGCAGACACAAATGGTTGTGAAATTGTGACTATCAAGTAATGGGAAAAAAAGGTACTTTTTTGTATCTTACAGTCTGACTGGTAAGAATGGCTGCCCATCACTAAGAATACTGTGTGCTAGGCTTATCTGCTTGTACCTTAAATGGAGTAATTTTTCTGTGGTTGAGTGAGGCCTATAGTCGTTCCTTTTCTTGTAATTATTCAGAATGGTGATATATGTGCTGAATGTGGATGCAGGTCATGTTCTTACTAGCAATTAGAAATGCATTTTGGTGCTGTGGATTTGTGATCTCTTCAGCACTCTCATAGGCAATATATGGTAACACCTATACATATGGCAAGCTTCAATGGTCCGTGGTATAAATAAACCCTTGATGCAATCTAAAATTCTTCTCTATTTTAAGAGCAGAACTAATCCCCTTTTCTCTTCAGGAAAGTAAGACTATATGGAGTTATCTATCTCTGCAAACTTTTTTTCTCAAAAATTTCGTACTATACTAGTATTTATAAGCATAACTATTATGTGGAACATTATTTTTAACTGTGTCTGTCCTTGAACAGGCAGAGATCACCAGCATCGAGGCCATGCTGCTGAAAACGCAGCTGCGCTGGGCAGGGC
>JAWWEE010000085.1:15919022-15978028 GCA_035221455.1 Xenops minutus | reverse complement strand
GCCACCAGCGTGCTTGTAGCAAGTGTGGGTAGAGCCCTTGTAAATCTTCGTTCGCGAAGCCTAGCCATGATGATGATTTTTAACTACTGCACATTTTTTTTAAACCACAATTCCTTGTGTCTTACTGATATATTTATAATCCCCCTTACAATGAGTAATTGAAATTCCAGATATCACATCTTTTACTATATAAACAGGTCGTTTAAGTGCACTGTATGACCTTGTGTTATTGAAGGCTTGGGTCCTGTTTCCTATGGCTTCATTTTCTGTTGACAGTCTAGACAGCATGACAACAGTGCAATCAGGTGTGTAATATGAATGTTACACATACTGGGGAAAAGGAAGCTCTTGCTTAAGAAAGTGACCTGCCTATAGTCAGGTTTTGGTTTTTACTCTTTTAAGATTTTGTTCATTTTGAAGGAAAAAAAAAATCAGAAAGGCCTTTCTTGTAATCAAAGTCAAACGTGAGACCTCTTCTCTGGACTACTGAGGCAATGGCAGACTCTTCAGTCAACTAACTTCATTGCCTTGGAATTATTATCCTTCAGTGGTCTGAGGATTAAATACATTTAGTAACACATTAGTCAAAAACAGTGCCAGACATGGACAGGTCGGTGCTGTGGGCAGAATGGGAGCTTCAAAGTTTGTTAGAGAAGCTCACCCACAGAGACATGAGGCACAGAAAAGACTCCCTTGAGTTCTAAACTCCTTGTCAGAGAGGAGTCAGGGTGAGGTTGGATTCAATCTTCACTCCAGACTTAGTCAATGGTTTCTGTCTAAATTGTAGCACAGCTGTAATAGAACCTCTATACAGTTTTGCTCCACAGCATTAAGGATGGCAAGTCCAATATATTTATATAAATATGATTAAACAAAAATATGCAAATATGATTTAAATAAATATGATTAGACAAAAATACCTTAATCAAGATTATTTACTACAAAGTATAAGTAGTCACAACTACTAGTGCAGTGCACTATTTTTGAAGCAACGTTGAAGCAATAATATTAAAGCTAGTAAAACTAATTATTGAGTAGAGACTGATGTTACTCACCCATACCTACTGGCATGGGCAAATCTATTACACTCAGCCTCTAGGAGTGTAAGGAGCCTCGAGGTGTGTCCACACTCCAAGGACGGGTCTTCACACTCCTCAGGGATGGAGGCTAGAAGTCCTCACCATGAAAAAGTGTGACTAGCATTTTATAGTACAAAGTGATCGTCAGTGGCTGTCAATCGTGCATACTTTTATATTATGTCTTGCAGGTTTATTCAGCAAAATATGCTTTGTTGTTGAAGAAAGTGTTACCAGCTCTTCATTTTCCTCTGCTGGACTCTTCCAACTCTCACTTCCATGTCAGAGCCTTGCATGTCCTCCTGGTGGGTCTCAGGTCAAGCTGATCTCAGCATTCTTCAACACTCAGCACAGCAGACCTTCTTTGTTCGATCTTGTCATTGATAAGCAGACCCTGCTTGCTCAATCCCGACTGAACAGCAGGCCCTTCTTGCTCAGTTAATGACTCATAACTTGTAAATATAAGTAAGTTCAAGCTGCTGCATCCCTCTGTTTGGGCAAAGAATCCCAGTAAAGGCTAATATTTAGAAATCTTTAGAGATAAAAGGTAATTTTAAAAATATTAAAATATTCTTATCCCACTAAGTGGGAGTGAATATGCAGTCTAAGCTGCATATTCAACACTGGGCCTGTCATACTTCACAAGAACTTTCCTTCTTTTCCTCCTTTGGGCTATGCACTGGATAATTCTGAATACCAGGCTGTGTGCAGCAGAACAACTTGGCACCAACCAGGTCATTGCAATTACAATGATGAGCTTCTTAGGCTATCACCTGGTACCTCAGATTCTTTGTGTGCAGATCCTGAGCATAGAAACTCAGTGTGCTGAGTCTGAAATAGTACACAAAGCCCAGCATGCACCAGCATCCATCCTGCAGTTACACCAGGGCAGTAGATGACAGGTAAAAGTGCAGCACAACAGACAACTGCTAAACATGCTTGATACCAAGCCCTTTCTTAGGTATGACAGGTTTGGGCCTGCACCACTTTTGGAAAAATATTTAAGGAATTGTTCCTCAAGGAAACAGTGAAGGGCCTTTCCCTGCCTTTCCTCTTGATTTGATATTCCCTGTATATACTAGCCTGTGGATAACATTCACCACTTTGTTTTTGTTGTTCTTGCTTGGGAGATTTAATTTTCTATTATGCTTCCCTCTTTGGCAGACTGGAGAGGGCAGACAGTTTTTGTAATGAGGAGGAGACACCAAATTCTTGGTGCTTGTGAAAGAGCTACTGAGAATCCTAAATTGCAGTAAAACCTCTCTGTGGCTATATTCATCTTACTTGGAAACTTTTGCTGATTACAAAATTGTTAGCATAACTCAAGAGTTTTCTTTGAAACAGTGATTTCATTTTTGTAAACAAATATTTGGTAAACACATTTCAAATGTATGTCCCACCTTGGGGAATGAAAGATAAAGTTTTTCTCCGTATCTCTTTGTCCGTGTAGAATCTACCTCGAGTTTATCTCCAAAGCTAAACATTTATAAAATATGTCTCTATATTTAACACATTAACTACCAGACTACGTTTACTTTCACTAAACATTTTCTTAGTAATGAGTGTCTCACAAACACCAGAATAAGATTGTTCTGTGTTCAGAGGTCACTTTACTTTATAAATAAATCCTGCCTTCAAGGTATATAAACTTACTAAAAGGAAACCATAGTCATCCAAGAAAAAAAAAAATAAAAATTTCCTCATTAAAAGATGGTGTGTAGTGAAAATGAGTTAATATTAAAAAAAAAAAAAAAAAACCTCTAAAGTTTTCTATCGCAGTCATAAAAGCAAACAATTAAATCTTCATGTTTTTAAATAAAGTCTTTGAGTGCTCCTTTAATTAAGAGGTGGACTTTTAAAAATTATGAAGTTTATCTGAGTTTCTTTGTTGTTCATATCAATTCTCCTCCGCCTTAAATGTAAAATGCCATTTATAATGAAAGAATTCCCAGTTGCATCCAGAGTTAAGCATTTTTACAGATCACTGCTAACTCTAAGGATCCTATAATTTTAACTGAGGTTATTAAGATATAATAATTGTGGGAAACAGTTCAGAAGAATGAGTATACTCAAAAGAGCCCTCACTTTAATACCACTAGGTAATTCTGCTATGCGGTGAAAAAACTGTTACTTTAAAAAAAGGACACATGAAATAAATTAGCAAGTTTGATTACATACATGATAAAACTAGAAAACTGAAGGATTTAGCTTTACTAGTGTCTTCTAGCCCTTCTGCTTAATTTTAATTGTTTGAACCTGAAAAAAATGCCTGGTTTAGATTTCCACACATAATTAAATTCAGATGTAAATACAATTTTGTCTTGACTAAATAAACATAAAACACCAATAACATAACAAAAAATATTGTGTTGAATTTCAAGATTTAAAACATAGGAGTCTAGATTTTTTTCCTATATGCCTTGAAATCTGTATTTTCTTTGCGTAAGTTTCCTTTCCTGAGTTCAAAGAATTGTAACAGTGAGATTTAATTTATTCTTTCCATGTCTTTCAAGTTTAATGCCACGGTGTTTCCATATAGAATTTTCTGTAAGTTAAAACTGTTTAGGAAGGTGGTGTCCAAGTTCACAGTGAGTGAAACCCTCAGGATCATTGCAGAGATGACCTTAAAATAGGAAATCTCCTGATTGTTGCTGAGTCACTGGCAAGAAAAAAAAAAAACAAAAAAACCCAAACAAACAAACAAAAAACCCAACACAAACCAAGACCAATAAGGTTATGATATTTATAAATGAAAGAAAGAATCTCAATTATTTTAAAATATTATATTTATGGTGTTAATGTTTCCATTCTCCCTTGATTTTTGTACTGAATATAAAATCAAACTGCATTTGAGTAGGAGAGAGATTGCAACTTCATTTGCCAGGTAAGGGAGCATGAAGAAACACATTTTTGTATGAAGATTAAGTATTGCAAATTGCTATAATGCTTGGAACAAAATGTGAATAATGAATTGAAGTGGAGATTTGTCTCTTGGTGTTTAATAATTCATTCAGAATTGTAAAAAGAGTTATTTCTTCTGTTGAAATTTATGGGGTTATGCTAGGTAGCAGTCTTGATTTATTATCATTGCCCTAAAAATTTACCAGAAAAATCTTTTACCTTGCTATAGATATAAATTGCATTGAACACTGGGAAGGCTCAATTCAGAAAAGGAAATGGAACAGTATTGAGGCTTCCTCCTGAAGTAAATTTACAATGATAGTACCAACACTCTTGCCTGTGCCATCTAAGCAATAACCAGATTCGTGCACATTGGGATGAAAAAAGTTCCTGCACAGCTCGTAATATTCAGAATATATGCATTACTTACATAAGTTCCTGTATCTTGTTAGCTCTGATTCTGCTATACACTCTGAAGTCGAGTGTAGGTGAGGAGGTGAGTTTTAGCTGCACAGGAGTAAGAATATACTGCTTTTGCAGTAATCATACAGATATTTTTGGGATCTGTGGAATGTATATTTAATGAACACGAAAAAAAGAGGCATTCACAAGAACATGCTGTAGATGTGTTTCAGACACTCTTACCAGCAATGTAGACAAATTTGTCATACCAGTACCAAGTTCAAATATGAATCTTAAATAACTCATGTGCTGTGAGCTACTAAATCCTAGAGGTAGTATATAGGTTACTATCCATTACACCCCTACAATAGAAAAAGGTTCAGAAAAGATGGGCTAGCATGATGTGCTCTTGAAACTCAGGGAATAATGCAGGGTGTGACTGAAAACAGCTGTAGCAAATAAAAAAAAAAATCTTCATTTTATCTCAAAACAAAAGGGGAAAAAAAGTGACCTTTATTTCATGTAAAAGATTTTGTGTAACTTATATCTCTATTGTGTTGTATCACTCCACTTAATCAGATTTCCTGTGTAACATCAACTATCTCTAAAGAAGGATATTAAATATTACACCCTCCATGGCTGGAATATCTACAAGAACCTGGCCAGAAAGTATTGTACTCTGACATCTGTTCATAATATATCTACTAAAACATACTCTATCTGAGTTGCTTATGCCATCCCTCTGGGGTTTATTTGTTAATTTCTTGTTGTTGTCATTGTTGTTCTCTTCCTCAGTTTTCCTCAGATTTGTGTGAAAGAGTAAGCTAATATCAGCCATCAAGCTATCAGAATGGTAGGATTCAGCCTGAATGATTTTTTTTTTTTTTCACTTTAAGTAGTTGGATACATAATATAATTCATAACTGAAAAATTATGCAGTAAAATAATATGTTTGTCCTTAATATCCAAACTTTTATGCTCATCACTTCTTTTTCAAATGTGTTTATCTTAAAAAATTTACACATTATTGTTCACAAAATAACTGGTGACTATTCCCCAGGTTGAAAAGACATAGGAGGGTAGTGTTATTTATCTAGAGGAAGTAAGAAGCTAGATATAGATACTGCAAATATTAATTATCTCATCTTTTTGAGAGCTACATGTATCCATTTACAATTACCAACAGTTGTCAGGTAAAAGACATTACACTGTGCTTGCCACTTCAGAAACATCTCCCCATATTACATATGAATGTTCATGTTTTCATTTTATTTTCAACATTACATCACTTTCCAAAAAGGTAGATCATGGTTCCCTTCCTTTTCCCAAATTCTGCTATTTTTGATAGTGTCTTTACTCTTCTTGCTGTTTAAAAGCCAAATGTAACAGTTTGTCTATCTTAGCAAAAAAAAAAAAGTTAATAAGAAAAAATATTCTTTTCTGCTTTGACTCACCAATAAACCCATATCACAGAAACAGTCTCAGAGGAGATTTGATGATCATGATGTGCCAGTGAAGCTCACGGTGTGTCTGGACACAGCTGTTCCAAAGCAGCTGGCAGTACCTCAACACAAAAGGGACCAGAGAGTGGCCATTGTTTTAGGTAAACAGCTAAACATCAGTTGAGTGTGTCATTGGTGGTGTAAATGGTCCTTGCTCAGTTCATTAAATGAGCATAAATGCCTCCCTGATTTAGGGAGGCCAGCATAGGGCAACTGAAAATGTGACTTAGGCCAACACAGAGTGTAAAATCTAGAAAACTAGCAAAATCATTTTAAGGAGCAGAAGGCTCTTCTCTTCAAGAAGGCTTGAAGTGGTTTCAACCAATTTTTCAGCCGGTATGTATTCCCAGGCATTGAAGTCACTCAGAGTTGTGATGATGAGTATCCTACAGACACCAGTAATGGGAGTCAGATTAGTACCACATCTCAACTGTGTATCACAATTGCTATATTTTGCTAACTGTAGCTTCCATTATTATTGTGGGGTTTGGGTTATTTTGCACCATTCTGCAAATTCAGAAGTCCAGTGTAAAATCAATGAGTAAATGTTCATATGACGAGTAAATGAGTTCATATTAAGGATCACACTCTTCACATGTGGAATATCTAAAAGAATGTGGTGACAGAGTGTTGAGCTCTAACATCTGCTTAGCGAAATTCTCATCCGGTGAGTTCTACCTTACCTTAATATCAACCCTATTACTAACATCTCTGTGTACTGTTTTAAGAAATTAAACATCTTCAGAAGTATCATTTATTTATGCCTCTTTTTTTCATCTTCAGCAGTCTGAATGAAACAATGGAAGACAAACTTCTGTGCTGTTAAATCTAACATATTCCAGGTGCACATGGGTAATTTGAAGCACTCATAGAAAGTATTTTCTTTTATTATAAGAAATGTAAAGAAGTTCTCAAAGCAGTATTTTGGTGGACACTGTAGTAGCATGTTATTCAGTACAGCCAAAATCATATTTAAAAAAAAAAACAAAAAAACAAAAAAAAAACACAAAAAAACCAAACCAAAAACAAAACAAAGAAAAAAAACAGACAATAGCAAAAAAATAAACTACAAAGTATAAAAAAGTAAGAGTAAAGATTGATGTTACTCAATGGGCAATTGTCTTTCACTCAGCCTCGAGGACTAACCTTGAGGGGTGTTTCCACTCAAAGGAGGAATCTCCACACACACAGTTCAAAATCACAGTTTCAGCCATATTGTTCTTCAATGCAGAAATTACAGGTCTAACACAAACAGGTCTTTTAAACAAAGAAAATTATCTGGAAATTAATTAAGATGGGGATCTAAGTATCAGTTTTATTTAAGAATTTATATAAATCTGAAATTATGTTAAGGACCTGCAGACCAGAATTTAACAATAGGATGCTACATAAACATCACATACTTTCATAACAGCATCTCAAATTCTTTTAAATTAAATCTTCAGATAGTCTTTCAGTTTCACTAGTTAGTTGTATTTACATCATAGAGTGAAATGCAAATTGCACTTACATTACTAGGACTTACATTGTGATAAATGTAAGGAGAAAATGAATTTTTTATATTTCTATGGCATCCATATGGCTTTCAAGGAAGTTTAATGAAGATGTGGGGAGTTACTTCAGATTGTTCTTTCTTTTTTTTTTCCTTGTGATTAATCTCAGATTGCAGCAAAATGTATAAATTAGTTTTTCTTTTCATATACTTTGATATAAGAAATAGAATATCTTGCTTTCTTGGCATTAGATCAAGAATAACAAACAAACAAGAAGTTCTGAAATGCTGTTTAGTGTAAGTGTGTTGAATTCAAAATGTGATGTGTGATGGTTTTTCCTTTATTACTGCTATCAAATGTTAATGTTGCCACGTCAATCACTGGGATGCCTGTCATTATACTTTTTTGTTGGTGTTCATGCAGATCATTTTTAGAGTACAAAGCAGGTAATCTGTATTAGTGCATAGTAACAAACAAGATTGTTCTGTGTGCTCTTCGGTATGGAAAAGATTGTTCAATACTCTATTCCTTAAATTGCACCTTTAGACTATTTGTAGAATCAAAGAATGTCCTGAGTTGGAAGGGACCAAAAGGACCATTGAATCCAGTGAACTGCGGGCACTGCACAGGACATCCCAAGAATCACATCATGTGCCTGAAAGCATTGTCCTAGTGCTTCCTGAACTCTGTCAGGTGTGGTGCTGTGCCCACTGCCCTGGAGAGCCTGTTCAGTGCCCAGCCATCCTCTGGGGGAAGAACATTTTCCTAATACTTAATCTGACCCTTTCCTGACACAGCTTCAGGCCATTCCCTTGGGTCCTGTCACTGGTTGCCAGAAAGAAGAAAGCAGTGTTTGCAACTCCACTTCCCCTCCCAAGGAAGTTGTAACTGCAATGAGGTCTCCCCTCACTCTTTTCCTGTCCAGCAGAACATACCAAGTGACCTCAGCCACTCCTCATATTGCTTCCCCTCCAGATCTTTATGGTCCTCCATTGGATACCCTCTAGTAGCTTTGCATCTTTCTTATATTGCAGTGCCCCAAACTGCCCAATATCACAGGCGAGGCTGTCCCAGTGCAGAGCAGAGCAGGACAATCCCCTCCCTCGCCCGGCTGGTAATGCTGTGCCTGATGCTCCCCAGGACAGGGCTGGCCCTCCTGGCTGCCAGGGCACAGTGCTTTTCTACACCATTATGAAGAGACTGCACCATTTATTGCTGGGTGTAAGATTATTTGTAGTTTGGTGAAGTAAACAATGCAGCTTAATACCTGCAGAACTATATTGAATCTGTATGCTCATGAAAGTGAATTCAAATTACAGCTTGCTGCTCACAAACCAATACAGTTCCCTTTTTTACTAATGAATAAAATGCTCAGGCCTTCATAAAACATGAAAAATGGGTTTACATTTTTTGCATGTATATGCATGGACTTTTACTATATGCATATATGCAGTATGCACAGGACAGGTAATAACAGAAATGTGGATATTTCTTATTTGTTACATGTATAGGCTATGTAAACCTCTGAGGGAAATACACAAGAGTTGACACAACAAACTTTTACTTTGAGTCTTTATTTCCTGCCAGCTCTTAATTAATTCCTTTTGAAAATTGCTTTCCTTGTTCCCTGTTGATGTAGCTGCAAACTGTGTCATCAGGTTTTCATGTCCGATCAGAAATCATGTACTATATATTAATTTTGTGTGCTAATTTTACCCCTCATTGTTTGCTGTGTGGTTTGTTTTTAATCATCATCTTTTACAGAGGCTAGTGGAAAATTCTAGAAGCCATTATCCCTTTGTGATTCTACAATGTAATGAACAATATTTGCAACACAATATTTTCCTTAAAGCCAAGGATATTGTTGTTGTATGTATTTTCAAAGACTACTAGAGTGTCTTCATGTAACTGAATTAAATACAGTTTAATTAACTTAAAGTAAATCAAATTACTCATTAGCCCTAATAACTTTAAGCTTTAGAATGTATTTGAATTGGGAAAAGGATTTGAATACCTGGCTTAACAGCTCTAGTGTGGTACAAAATTAATTAACATTATACATATCTTAGCTCCTTTCTAGACATGCACAGATGGGATAACAAAACTGGAAAGATAAGGAGCTCTGAAAATCTCTTTTTAAATTTACTAATTAAAGCAGGTATTTGCTATTGTGAGCAACTGAACTGAAACAAGATTAGCTATTGAAGAAAAAAATACACCAAACCTACAGAAGTATTAAGGACTGAATTATAAGTTATCTGACAATGTTATTTTACTTGAGGTCAAATTATTTTAATTGTAATGAAAGTAGTAGAAGAAAGGTCACTGTTCTTGGAGAGTCTTTTTTTCCAAAGTGATTAAATTATGTGATTAAAATGAAAAATAAGAAAGAAATGTAGGAATAGTAGATTTCTTTCTAACCTGATCCATTTCCTTAAGATACAGTTGCACTTTTCAGTTTGTTAAACTAATTATCAGACTTTTCTATAAGTTCTCTTTTGATTTCTAAATTTGCAGACTCTTGACCACTGTGTTAGCTTATAGTCTCTTTTCACTTTATTTTTTTGACATAATTATAAAGAAATCATTGGTAATTCTGAAGTGCAGCTATATAGATGCCAGAAATAGAAGAGAGTTGAACTACCTGATGAGATGACTCAGCAAGTCATGACAAAATATGATACAAGATGCCTACAGTAATTTGATAAAATCTGTTTCCTTTCAAAGGATTTTTTTTTGTTGTTGTTATTGCTGAAATTATAAAACTATAGGGATATCAAAACCAATAATTAACATATCAGGCTGGACCTCAGTGCTGTCTGAGGGCAACACTCACGACAGCTGAAGCTAGAAAATAAAGCACATCTTTTTGTGACAACGTAGGCAACAGGGCTGAAGAAGAGAGCTGATCAGCACCTGGTCACCACTGTACAGCAGCACTGATTGCTGGATGATTTTCTGTCTAATAGTACAAAGATGCTTCAACTCAAATCAATGAAACTGTGCTCTGGTAGTTGGTCCACATCTAGACCTAGAGTACATTTTGTACAAGCAGAGAAATATTGATATTAATATTAAGACATATTAATATGTATATTGCTTTAGGTATTATGTATACAACAAGAAAACTGAAATGAAATCTTTATTGGCTGATATGAAGAAGCAAGCCAATGATGACTTCTGGAGAGGACTCAAGGGCTTGGTTTGGTTATGAAATCACTTTGTCAAGCAAAGTAAAGATGTGGAAGAAAGGAATCTTAGGCATATCAAAGGTGAATAGATTAGGAACAGGGATTGATTATCCCATCACAAGCAGGATAAAAATTGTCATCAGGAATCAGTGCACTGGTTTTGAGTCCAGTTCTCTTGAGGAAAACTTGCCTCTGTTTTCATATGCAGAAAGATGGTAAATAGGTTAAATTAAGCACTGAGGTGACTAGATGACAGGTAAAAAAGATATTAAGCATGCATAAGAAGCACATTAGAGAAGGGAAAGAGAATGCTAAGAAAAGAATGAAGAAGTTCTTACAAATTTCTTGCCCTCTAAACATTCAAGAAGAATTTTCAGGAAGACAGTTAATGATATAATAAATGACACAGGAAGAACGTAAACTCAATGTATACCAAGAGACTAGTGAGAGATGTGTAACTGGAGAGGCAAAACATATCAAGTTACAGGGTTCAGTCATTTCAAAGAAATATTCACTAGATTTGGGCAACATTGATGACTTAATCTGTAATTAATATATATATATATATACACATCTATCTATCTATCTATCTATCTATCTATCTATCTATCTATCTATCTATCTGATCTTCAATTCATTTATTCATATTAAGAAATCAGAGATAGACCAAGAGGTATTCAATTCTGCATTCAAGTAAACTCATGTATAACAGAATGATGCATTTATTCATTTATCCTTACTTAAGTGGATAAAATTCTAGTACAATAAAAAATTATTGGGAGTCAAGCCTTATAATAGAGAACTTTATTCAATGTGAATAAAGTATCAAGATCTAAAATTTTGATTTCAGGCTTTAGCCCTTCACTAATGTTACATGTCTACTCAGAAAACCCAGTCTTCCAGACTTACGTTACACTTGCCACCACTCAGATAAGAGAGTGGTTCAATTACTCATTGCCTTTGAAAAGAAAATTAGGATTAGACCTCCTCAGCTCAGCCTTTTGTCAATATAATTTATTCTCCTTAGAATGATGCTATTTACCCCTGTCCAGTAGAAAACAGCAGGACGTGAAAGTTCACTTTCTTTCCTCCAGCATATAATCTCTGAGTGGATAAAGCAACAAAACCGTACCAAATAATAGTGATTACCAATTTAGTGCACAGCAATCCACACCCCCGCACAGGGGGACTTGCTCTATATTACTGTAAACACAGCCAACTGCTTTTCATTACCATGGAACATATTTTGTTTATTCCTTCTGTATGAACCAAACCACAAACTCAGAGCTGACTAATGTCAGAATGATGTCAATTTGTAAAACAATTCTTTAAAAACTTTAAATAAAAATCAGTTTCTGCAACAGAAATATTCTGGAACTAATGACACTCATTTCAAGTCCAATGAGGATGAAGTAGAAATAATGTGATTAATAAGTTGTTAATATGAGATTTATCCATACTAATTTTTCACTACAAGTAGTAGATTTCATGACAATTATAAAATACATATTGCATTTCATATATTATTTCCTATTAAAGATTTTTATAAAAAGTTAATAAATAAAAGCACTGGAAATGACATGAAAAAAACAGAAAGAGAATCCAGGCATACAAAACCTGTTACTTTCTATGCACCAAAAGGAATGAGTTATGACTAGAGAAAGCTAAACAAATACTTCTTACACAGAAAGGGTTAAGAAGTACAACATCTTGGATATATGAGCAACATGTGCACAACATCGTTCATTAATGGGGCAAATATTTTCATGTTTATCATTTTGTCTTCCTGGTTTTTATTACGCCAATATATGACATGGGGATGGCATATAAATCTTGAATTTTGGAGTGAAGAAGAGTATATGGGGGGAACTCAGGATATAAAAATTTAAAGAACTCTTAAGGAATTCACGATAGTTGTAAAATATGATTACAAACTGTGTAACAGTGTCAGAATGCTTACACTATATACTTGGAAAAACAAAAACAAGAACAAAACCAAAACCAACCAACCAAAAAACAAACAAAACCAAAACCACCATCACCAACAAAAAACAACAAACTGAAAAAAGAGATTGTGGAATAGGATACCTCATAAAATTAAGTTTGAATAACACTACACAAAGGTAATGAATATCAGATGTGGAAAATCTAACTTAAAAAAAAAAAAAGTTTGAAAAAAAAAAACCTAAACAAAACCAAGTGTGAAGGCTATAGAATACTAAGTTAAAAAGACCCACATCCCACAGAAAGGTGCAGAGATTATGATAGCTTTGTGTACTCCAGAATTGTTTCATTATAAACGTGGTCCATATACAGACACAGAAAGAAAACCAAAGAAAGGAAACCTCAGTGTCGATTGGTTTTATTGCCAATCTAAGATAATGGATGTTAGTAAATGCAGACAAGAACGTTACAGGAAGACAAATAACATGAATGCTAGAGTCTGGGTCTTGGTCTCAGTCACACAGCGATAAAAAAATCCCCCCAAAAAACCAACATCAAACCCTTCTCTGCTTTTTAATATACTGAAATCATATTCTGTGGATGATGCAGATAGGCAGCCAGCAAATAGTTCTTCCGTCAGTTTGATTTATGTCATCAGTTAATGTAACTAAAGACAAAAAATCCCATCCTATTGGATGTGATTTGGAGGCATTTTTGTCAGCATGTTTAAACCATAACAAAATAAAGACCTATACTTTGCTGTAGTAAGGGCATGAAAGAGTGAGAGATGATCTAGAACCAAACACTTGGTAGTGTAGGAAAGGAATATAACATGGAGAGAAAGGAAGAGAAAAAGGTAGTTACAGGTCTACAATATCTAGGGAATATGTCTATGGATGGGCAGATTCTGTCGTCATCATCACATCGTTGCTGACTCACCCCTCTGCAAGTCCCACCAAATTGTGTGAGTCATGCTAAATTTGAAAGCTGTGAAATTCAGCACAGGACAACCCTGACTTCAGCATCAAATAAAAAAAGATGTGAAACTCTGGTTGAAAGCTAGAGCATACCTGAACTAAACACAAAATAAAAAAAAAACAACTGAGGTGTCAACACATTCCATGAGGAATTTGGGAAGCAAAGGTAGACAGTACTGAATTGAACAGGTGCTAATCTTTAACAAAGACAGCAGCAGACAGAAAGGATGCTAAAGCTGTTCAGAGCACATGACAAAATCACACAGTCCCACGGGGACTGAGGGAACAAGAGGGTCAAACTTGAGAGCTGAGATAAAACTGTGGTGAGAAGAGTCAACAGAAAATCTGTAGCTTGCCTGTGATCCTGCAAGGCTCCCAAGAGAGGACCATGACAGGAAAGCTGTTTCTTGTGAGAGGGTAAAAGAACTTGGCCTGAGGCTTTCCCAGAAAGAGCATGGCCCACATGCAGCTTTGTTTCTTCTGCCTCTCAGGAGAACTGACACTCGTATATTTTACAAAGAAATGAATAATACTATGAAAATATCCTTATTCTGCATGGCTAATTTCTTACTAAATGGAAAAAAAATAGAGGCCTTTGAATCTCAGTTTTTGCTCACCTCGAAATACCAATTTACTCTCCATACTAAATATTTCTATGATACTTTTCTTCCTTGGAAAACAAATATTGTCACTGACATTAAATTCAACTCAGAGCTTTCTTCACTTTTTTTCAAAAAATACCTATTTTTTTGTTCACAAAACTTTGCATTGGAACCCATGCACAATGATAACCCATGCACAATGATAACCCATGCAGTCAAACACCATATTACATCTGGATTTGATGTTAAAAGAGAGAGGAGCTTGATTATGCCACTTTTCTACAAACTTTGATCTCTTTCAGGCCAAACATGGTTAGTTCCATCTGTCTCCAATGGACATACTGCAAGACAGACCTAAGGCTGAGCTGAGGAGTCAGCTTGTCTGAGAGTCATTTTAGTGAAAATTCATCTAGGAAAGTGCAGAAATTATGCCTGGCAGTGAGGATAAAAGTGTAAGGAACAGCCCTTTGAACACCAAGGTGAGAGATGAAGGAAAGGGAGGATGTGCTCCATGGTTAAGCAGAGACTTTTGTCAGGAATGACACTCCTGGATGACCCATCCCACAGGAGAAAATGAGAGGGAGCAATGGAGAGAAAACATAAAGCTGTGATTGTGAGGCCACCAGGTGTTGCCTGCTGAAGGCCCCACTTCAGTGTGGTGTGTGGTCATTTCTAACTGGAGACAAGAGGAGTCTGGAGTGGAGGAGTGGAGTGAGCTGGGAAAGGGTGGGGGGGAAGGAGGAGGAAGATGTTTTCTACAGATGTGAAGACATTTCACTCTCTGATTTTGTTTTCTGATACCTGAATCAATAATCAAATTTTCATATTTAATTGGTAATAATGAAAGTTAAATTCCCTGTGTTAAGTCAGTTTTGTTTGTGAGAGTAATTGGTAAACGATTTCCCTGTCTACCTAAATCCACAGGGTTTCTTATTCCTACTCTTCTTAAGTTTTCCTTGCCTTCTCTTCAAGGGGGAAGACAAGTGTCATTGTAGGTGCTTGACTTTCAGCCAGCCTACCCCATTGATGTATCTTCATTTACTATCTTGAAGTTGGTGCTGAAACAGGTGAAGAGAACTCAAAAGGCTATAAATGTTGAAACAAGCAGAAAAAATACCCTATTTTTCTTTTAATATGTTAGGAAAACAAACAAACAAACAAACAAAGAACCAAACCAAAACCAAACCAAAAATAACCCCCGGAATGAATACTGGTAGTTTCAGCAGAGCGGACTTTAGAAAGTTTAAAGGGGTAAAGTAAAAAAAAAAAAAAAAAAAAAAAAAAAAAAAAAAAAAAAAAAAAAAAAAAAAAAATTAAAAATTATTTTAATACTCCTTCAGAAATATAGGATCAAAAAGCTCTACTCAGAACTGTTCAACATACCACAACCATTATTTTTCTGTCCCCAGTCTCTTAATTTTGCACTCTTAAAAGCAGAGGGTATATATTGGGTTTATGTGACCTGGTGCCTGTGCTGGACCAGGTTTCTGGCAGGAACTGTGAAGCTGTGGATGTGAAGCTCGTAAAGAACTGCAATTTGTGGCAAGGATCCACATTGGAGTAATTTGCAAAGGCCTGTCTCCCATCGGAGGGACTCCACGCTGGAGCAGGGGAAGAGTATGAGGAGGAAGAAGCAGCAGAGAAAACATGTAATGATCTGACCATAACCTCATCCTCTGTCCCCCTGTGCTGCTTGAGGGGAGTAGGTAGAGAAAATTGTGAGTAAAGTCAAGCACGAAATGAAAGGAGGAGTGGAGAAAAAGTGTTTTGAGGTTTGTTTTTACTTGTCATTCTCTTACTCTGTCTTTTGATTGGTAACTAATTAAATCAGTTTCCCCAAGTCAAGTCTGTTCTGTTCATGGCAGAAATTGATGAATGATCTGTCCTATCTTTATATTGACTCACGAATCTTTTGTCATGTTTTCTTCCTTCCGTCCAGTTGAGGAACAGGGGTGATAGAGCAGCTTGGCGTGTACCTTGTATCTAGCCAATGTCAACCCACCACAGAATTGATATCTACCAGATGAATCTGTAACAAAACCATGACGTGAAAAGAACAGATAGGAAGTTAAAAACATCAGAGTGCCATAAGGTTTGAGTGATTTAGGTATTCCTCACTGATGAATGTTGTCTCCCTTCCAAACTTTTGTAGCAGAGCCTTCCCTGCATAGGTCTTTTTATTTATTCTGGGGTGAAATACAATTTGTTTGAAGCTCTCTTTTAGTTCATTGTCTGTCTTTGTTTAGGACAAAAAGTTGTCTTTTCTTCTATGATCTTGTATAGTATGGGGGGATTTGTGTGAAAGTACTATATAATTAATGTGATATGAACCTGTTCTCTTGTGTAACTCAGCTACCTTTCTTCATCAGTTCATTACAAATCCCAGCTGGAGAGATCTCTGTTCTTCCTCACCTATTATTTTACTTTCTCTCTCTCTTACTACTTATCTCCAGTTCTGTTATTAATTTTACAAGTGCCTGAAAAGCGTTTCCATGGAAAGATAATGTAAAGTTGTATTCCATTTTGAATGCTGTATTACTGAGACAAGAGGACAATCACATTTAAAAAAACCCAAACAAACAAAAAACCAAACAACAACAACAAGAACACACACACACACACACAAACCCACAGACACAAAACAAAACTTGTTTAGCAATTTTTAATAATTGCCACTTGAAAATCTCTGGTTTTGTCTCATGTAAAAGGATAAGTGGGGATGCTGTGCTTATTCTCTCTATGCCATTTATTACTTTGTATAGCCCTCATATCTGCTTTAATTTCTTTGCATCTAAATTAAACAGTCATAAATTTTAAAAAAAAAAATTAAAACATCTTAAAAAAAAATCTAAATTAAACAATCACCTGTTTTCAATCACCTTGTTATTTACTATGGTGTTCTTGAAAACAGGAGGTCAAAAATTTTCCAATGAAATAATAACAGCCAGCTAATAACATTAACATTTCCAATGCTATTTTTCATTCTACTTTCCATTTCATAGTTAATAAAACCTGCATTTAAAGATGTTTTGAAATTAAAGGTAAAATGCTGAAGTGCATTACTAATTTTTTGTTCTGTTTTGTTCAATAAGGCATTTTATAAATAAAATATAACACAAACAAAAAAACCCCACAAAACAAACAAACCAAAATAGCAACCCACAACACTCATCCTAAGTTTTTCTTGAGTTAAAATTATTAGTTAACTGGGAGAAAACATACAAAAAATTACGTCAGGCCTATTGAACTATTTCAGTAAAAAAAAAAGAATTAAAGAAAAAGCAGATACCAAAATATGTACTGTATTAAACTGAAACTTTGTACTTCAAAATTAGAGATTATTTTCAATTGCTAATTAGAAAATAATTGTTGATTGATTAAATAAATTCTAATTAACATTTGGACTTGTTGATTAAAATAGAGGAAACAAAACAAAGAAAAAAAAAGGTTTTATCCAAAACACTAACAATTTGTTTCTTTTTTCTAGTATCAAAAACTTTTTGGGGTAATAAGAAAGGATGTATGACAGATATTTTTCAAAGTTCTGTTTAGATTTCATTACAAAATAGAAAAAAAAAAATATTCAGCAAAGCAAAATATGACAGTGGCCATTTACAATTAGCAATATATTATATTTTATTTAAACAGAGAAATTTTAGTGTCAAGAAGGGTTACTTCTCTAAGAAGACAACAGGTCTGACACAATGAACTTTCAGTCAGGTCCAAGACAGACCTACTGTTGCCTAAATCTGAGCCACAAGTGACACTCATGGCACCTCAGTGGTAACATTTAAGAGAGGGCAAAAAGTACACAGTAAGAGCTCCAGCAGGGAATAGTGATAACAGTGTGAGATAACCACCATTGTAGACATCTAGGTCAGTTAAGAAGGAGGGTAAGGAGGTGCTTCAGAGGGTGGAACAGATATTACCCTTCAACCCATGAGTTACTTGGTGAAGCAGATTGTTTCCTGTAACCTCTGGACAACACAATGTCTCAGCAGGTGGAGAGTCCTCAGAAGTACTTCAAGAGCAGATTCCTGGCAGGTTTATGGAGAGGAGCTCATGCAGGAGCAGTTTTCATGGGAGGAACTGTAGCCCATGGGGAAACCAGCCTTGGAGCAGTTCCTGGTGGACTGTGTAACTTGGAAAGGACCCATGCTGAAAGAGTTCTCGGAACATTATAGCCTGTGAAAAAGAGCCTTGCTGGAGCAATTTGTGAAAGATAGTCTCATGTGGAAGGGACTGCACGTGGAGCATGGAAGTAGCATGAGGAGGGAAGAATCAAGAGTGAACCTGAGTCTGGAAAGATGCGTCGTGGGAAGATGTTTTTCATTCTAGTTTGCTTTGGTTTTTGTTTTTGTTTTTGTTTTTGTTTTTTTTTTTTTCCACTATCCTACTCTATTCTTAATTAATAATAAATTAATCTTTCCCAAGTCAAGCTCTGCCAGTGAAAGAAGTTGGTGAGAAATCTCCTTATTTTTATTTTGAGCCAAAAGCTTTTTCATCATATTTTCTCCCCCCATCCACCTGAGGAGGATGAGTGAGAGTAAGTCTTGGTGTGTACATGACAGGCAGCCAAGGTCAACCCACCATAGTACTTTGACTTTTCTTGTTTTGTGACAATGACAGTGCTAACCCACTCATACACTTTTAGTTACTCTCTTTCATCTCATCATGATTGCAGTGACTTATTACAAACTCTTCAGGATGAATGTTTTAAAAATCAGATGTTTCTTAAATAGTCAATGCTGAGCTCATTGTAATAAATATTGTAAGAGTCAGTAATTAGGTGTGTGCAAACAACTGTTTCAAAATATCATGTGTTTCTCTAGCACTTGGCCTTTTTAAAAGGCCAAGTGCTAGAGAAATGTGCATTAGAACATCTAGCTAATGAAGTTATCATTTATTTTAACTCAGGCCTCATGTTTGGACAGTCATTGCTCTTTCCTTGCTCACAGCTAAGGATGCTGGATGCTTAGGAAATGCAGTCATCACTGTCGAGAAATGGAATTGTCAGGACTTCCTCAGTATATGTATGGATATAAAGGCAATTGTCTGTATTTTCTCAGGTGAAGATCCTTTAATATTGCACTTACCCATAGGCTGCTTTTGAGTCTGTCTTCTAGTAGAGTTGCCAGTAAGCGGCAGGTGATCTTTCAACTCTGCTCACTATAGGGCCACACCTGGATTATTGCATCCAGTGCTGATCTGCCCGGTACAGGAGAGACATAGACACACTGGAAAGAGTCAAACAAAGGACCACCAAGAGACTGGAGCATTTCTCTTCACTGAAAAAGCTAGGAGAGATGATGGTTGTAAACAGCTGATGGTTCTTTACCGCAGTTCCCAGTGGCATGACTAGATGCAGCAGGAGTGAAATGGAACACAAAAGACTCCGTACGAGCACCAGGAAACACTTTCACTGTGAGGGTGGCTGGTCACTGGCACAAATTGCCCAGATGGAGTGTGGAGCATCTATCCTCAGAGATACTAGAAGATATCTGTACATTATCCCAGGCAACAGCTTTGAGTTGACACTGCTTGAGCAAGGCGCTGGTTCAGAAGACCTCCAGAGGTCCCTTCCAGCCTCAACTATTCCATGATTCTGTGCTATCTTTAAGAAAGTGAAGTTCTGGGCTGCAATATCCCATTGAATGACAGAAAATAAAGATAATAAACTCTTACAGCAATCCTTAGACTTAATAAAGTTGAATGTTGAAACCAGAGCTAAATTTGAAGTATTAAGAGTGATAATTTTTTATAAAGTATCTTATCTGGACAACTACAGTTTACTAGAATCTACTTTTCTTATGGGCGTTAGCAGATACTGTTTCTAGAAATGCAACTCAAGTTCTGTACTACAGAATTTAGGAGGCGAAACTATGACTCCACAATTGAACTCACTTCCAAATAGTTAACAGTGAATAGACTAATGTTTCCCTACAAATAGGCGAGTTTATTTCTATTATCCATTCCATTCAGGTAAATGTTACCAAGGTAGCCTTAGGGTATTTTCAAGCCTCATTTTGTAAACTTATTACAACAGTATTGCTTGAAGAAATCTAAATCTGAAGCATCACTGGGTCTGTGATTGAAAAAGTGTTTCAGAAATTTATCTATACCTTGTTAGAGTGATTAAATGAGTAAGAATAGTCAGAGAAACCACAAAAGAGGAAATGAGGTGAGCAAAGTTGCATGATTGAACAGGCCTGTCAAATTCTCGGGTTTTTTTATTCAGAGTAAGTGAGCTGTACAATATGATTTTCCACTCTCTACTTTTAACCTTAATACCTTCTCTGATACAGATAGGACATACAGAATTTAAAGATTACACATTCAGAATTTAAGGATTAGACATTTGGAATTTTCAGTCTTCACAACTGTGTGACACTGGAAACATCATGCGGTCACTAGTTTAGATGTGTTTCTGAACAACCATTTTCAAATTTCTTTACTGAAATTAACCTAAATATATATATATATATATATATGCACAATGTAAAAGCAGTTCAAGATTGTGTAAATATAAATCTGAGTTAATGATGCTACTTATCTTGCAGAAAGTGAATCAACTAAAGAAACAAAATAATGTCCCAAAGTTGCAGAGTTTGATTGTTTTGGTTTTTTCTGTTTGTTTGTGTTTGTTTGTTTTGGGTGTTTTTGTTTTTGTTGTTGTTGTTTTTGTTGTTTGTTTGGTTTTGGTTTTGTTGTTTTTGTTGTTGTTTTTGTTTTATTATTATTATTATTATTATTATTATTATTATTATTATTATTATTATTATTATTATTATTTTATTTGAAAGCCTAGAAGCTATTTTAAGTATTTGCAGAGGCAAATGGCTTGTTTTGAAAAACTTACTCAGTTTGTAGGGTGGTGTGTGGCCCAGTCAGACCTAGCTTCCGGATTCTGTTTGGGTGCCATAAAGTAGTATCAAGTTAAGACAATGATAAATGCTGTAAACAGTCAAATAAACAAATTGAAGCATTTTTGTCTAGTAGGTATTACTTATTCTTTCTTCATAAATATTAAAGGCCAGTATTCAGAGTCATCAACAGAATTCAGAGATTAAAAAAATAAATCACGTATGTACTAGGAAGATGTAATACTCAGAATTTCCCTAACTCCCTTCAAAACAGACTGGTTTCTTGCACCTTTGTTTTTTAACACATAAGAAGAACTTGTGAGTACTATGTCACTGGTGATTTTTTAAAGTCATGTCTGTGAAGGGAGGAATTCTGAACAGGTAATTTTGAAAGGCATAGGCCATAGAATTATAGAATGTCCTGACTCAGAAGGGACACACAGGGATTGTCACAATCCTTTACGAGGAGAAAAGGACAGCACGCTGCTGAGAAGGTAAATGAGGAATGTCATTTTTTGAGGGAAGGAACACTTTTATGGGGATCTGAGGGAAGGTTCTGGAAATAGGGAGGAACAGGGGTAGAATTTGGACATATAGGGATGGAAAGGACTGGAACATAACCAAACTAGGGAAAAGGGGGGAGGAGACCACCATATAAGGACTAGGTGCAATACACCAAACATCAATCAATCAGGAACTGGGGCACAACAAGCCAATGGGGAATGGGAATACAAACGAACAGTTGCAAAAATTGTTTCTATTATTCTAATACACTAATATCTAACTATTCTATAAACTTCTATAGCCAGGAAAAGACGGACTTCTTCTTTAGTTATGATGGTCGGTTCCGCAGTGAGTGTACTACTTCTGCTTTCTTTCTTTCTTCCTTCCAGTCCACGACATTTGTCTATGTTGGTTCGGTTCCATTTGGCATAATTATTCCCACCCACAAAGGATCATGAAAATTCCACTCCTAAATGGCAGGAAGTTTCTACGAACTAAATCAGATGAAAAACTAGGCTGCATCACAATCACTATTGAGTGTGTCATACTATATTTAATAGTTTTTGTTTCATTTGATGTACAAGAGTTTCTAAAGATGTACTTTTATCAGTTTAAGGAAGTTGACCTGTGGGAACAGTATTGTATTCAGAGCAAAAGAGCATTCCATTCTGACTGTGTGCTGAAGTCTCAGGGACTTGTGAGAGATTCATTGTTATCATATATTGCACATCAGTACAAAATTTTTTATTCTATTTCCAGGTATATCAGATTTGTAATTAGGAAATGCTGAATGTTTGCAAATGTACTCGTATATCTAAGTACCACATTTTCACTGCTCTCTTTCTATTCACTTGGTGTAATTTTACTCTTTGCAGTCTACGGGAATACTTAAGAATGACAGAGAAGTTCAGATGTGTTCAGTGAATGTTATTTTTAAACACTTCATGTATCTTTTTGAATTCTCATTATCTTTTTAATTGATTCTGGGTGAAACTGTCTTCTGAAAGATAATGAAGGAAATGTAAATATTGGCTATTTATAAATATATTTATTTATTTGGAGAGGTTTATTAATTTTTTCATTTATCTATTATGTGGACAGAAAGTATAGCATGTCCAGTGCTAATAGAACGTCTCTATATTACTATGCCAGTGTTCCCTGTCCTGTCCTGGATAAAGTACATCCTTCCTTTTAGACTGAACTGTAACTCACTATCATTACACGTTCACTCTTTTGATTGTTCTGGGCAGATACCATCAAGTGAGAATTGTGCTATGTCTGATACAGTTTATTAACTAATATATCTATGACTAGCCTATGCAGTTTATGAAATTCTATGTATCATTAAATATACTTATCAATTTATTGTCTCATCAGATTATTTTACCAAAAAAAAAAAAAAAGAACAAAAAAATGTTAGAGAAATTTAAGACCATTGAATGAAGTATATTGATATGTATCCCTACAGAGCTATGCACATAGGAGAAAAAGCCAATAATACTGCATATTTTTATACACTGTCAAAATATACAGTGTCTCCAATATCTTCTTTTACACACATGCTGAAGTACCACTAAAGTCCATAAAACTCAAACACAGAAACAAGACAGTGAAAAAAAAAAAAATTATGTGGGGATTTTTGTTTGTTTGTTTTTTTTTGTTTGTTTGGTTTTTTTTTTGTTTTTTTATTTTGATGATTATCTGGATTGGTTTTATTACTATACTGTAGGAGCAAAAATTGCTTGTGGCTTACAATTTTATAATCTATAGGATAGTTTCATATACTGTATATAAATATAGTCCTATACTAAATTTAAATGTTTATCCTATAAGTATAATTCTGATAAAGGAGTTATAAATTATTAAACTTAAATTAATTAATTAATTAAAAACGCAGGTGGCTGTTAGCTGTATGTGAAATTTTCTGAGACACTCTTTCCAGAGAGAACATATTTTAATAATTGTCTCTGGCTTTTCCCTTGTATGTCTCCCCATACTATGTTTTCCTGTTAATTAGTTTGTGCTGCAGAAGACAAAGGATACACATAAAGTCACTGACAAATTTAAATTAAACCCAAAAAGACAAACTCAGTCTTTAAAGCTACAGAAGAAGAATTGCTATAAAATGATGTTACAGTATATTTAAAGATTACAGGTTTGTTGTAGTTTGGAGGCAGGCATCCCACCAATACCAAAGCGAAAGTAGTAATGTACTGCTTTCTCTCCTTCTGCCAAAGAAGAACAAAAGAAATAAAATTGTTATAAATTACCTGTAAAGTAAGGGAGTTCTACTGAGCTGATCAGAGACGTAGGGCAGTAAGTGTCTTAATTTGGTAGGAAAAAAGTAGTAACTTAGAACAGAAGTTGGATTAAAGAGCTTTTCAGCACAACATTGGGACAATGTTCAAAGTTTGACAATAGCCTCTGAAATCTTCTCAAGAATGCTGGAGTTGTTTGTGGGAGTTTTTTGTGGGTTTGTTTATTTGTTTGTTTGGTTGGATTTTGGGCAGGAAAATTCTTATGGTAGCAGTTGTTTTTGAAAATTATTTCTCTGTATCACAAACAGAGATTCCTAGGAGCAGTGGATCTTCATACTGAGTGCTCAACCCACAGGACAGGTGGTCAAATACCTAAAATCAGGGTATATACATTGCAGAATGTAAAACAGTGGAATAAATAAAATTAGATACTGCAACAAAAGAATGAGGGTGTACCTGGAGAAGAGTTAGGAATGGAAAATTACAATGTAAATACATGGAGCATGGAAACTGAAAAATCTGAAAGAGTTTCTTGATTGTTTTAAAAAAGAATTTAAGGTAATGTCGCTGAGAAATAACAGCTAAATATAAAAGCAGTAATAGAACCTATGGTTGTTTGTACATAGAATTATTTTGTTACTGAGGAAAAAACTGGGTACTTTAAACAAGGAACACAGAGATGAGCAGGTATGACTTAAGCATCAGAACTGTACAGTTAGAATTGTAAATGTGAGACATTAGACTAAACCTGAAGAGAGTTACTAAGGAAAAGACCAATGTTTAGAGAGAGGCAATTGATTTTGAAAATCAGTTGGTAATGAGTAGCTGAAGGAAACCCCACAGCACTTCAATATTTTTCAAAACCCCATATTGAATTTATAATCTAGGTATAGCTAGTTATTGCAGCCTTTAATCACCAGCAGCAGCATGAAAAGGCAAGACAGTTCTTTAAACAAGCACCTCAGGGCTAAGGATGGCTTGGTTTGTGCAGTATTGCAAATGGGTGAAGGAAATTTTTGCTCCCACATTATAACTATGAAATGAATGATATCACAAACACAAAGCCAGTAGAACCTCTTGCTTCTAGTAACTTCTCAGGAAGTCATAAATTCACATCTACAGTACAGTTCATTACAGAACTAAGTAGTGTGGGAATCAAAACAACCTGACTTTACTGAAGACAAGTAGGGGGTAGAAAATTCAGGTCCACTTTAGATAGATTATAAGAATAGAATGCAGCTGTTAAGTGCTATAAAGGACTGGGAAATATAAACTAGCATATATATAAACATATAGGGAAGATGTATCTCATGGTTTTAAGAGGCTTAAGCATGACATGATATAAAGAACAAAATGTCAGAAGAAATTATTTTTCATGGCTTGCAGGCAGTGCAGCTGAATGAGGCAGTGAATGAGATACAACAATGAAAAGGGCCTTATCAAGTTCATATGAGTGTATGGCTACAGTCTTTGTATCGGAATGTTCTCATAGACACAAACCAGAAAAGACATCCTTATGGAAAATGGACAGTTTTTAGAAGCTGACCTCTCAGTAAAATATGTCAACAAGATCTATTCTAGACACAAAAGCACCTCAGACCTATCAAGTGAAATGTGTAGACAACAGCATGGAGATTCATGCTGTTGTCTCGCAGGGTGAGTTTCCAAAATGAAAGGAGGAGCAATAAAGTACTGGGATGTTAAGAAGTTCATGAAAAAGGCTCAGCTCAACCAAAAGCATTTTTTGTGACCTGAAGAAGTCATAAAGCTGAAAAAAACCAAACCCTCTGAAACAACAAGAACAAACAAAAACAACGACAAAAACCCCAATCCAAACCAAAAACTCAACAATGCAAGGGAATGCCCTCAGGTGTTTCTTCTTAGTTATATAAATAGATACCCAGAGACAGAGCAGTTAATTCCATAACTGCTATGGAATTATTTATGTGTATGTTTTGGGGGTAAATTGGAGATGTGAAAATTATGGGCAATTCTTCTTCTCTCCTGTCCTTCAGATTTAATACTAAACCAAGCAAATTACTAAATCTATTATTCTGGAACTTGGATGAAAGTACTTAAAATTTTTATGGAAAGTTTATCCTAACGCATGCAAGGAAAATCCAGGAATATCAATAGGAGGATGAAGAAAGTTAAAATTGTTTTAAAAATAGCATGATGACCCTATTGTTAGGCAGATGATGACAGGAAATTATGTTTTAATGATACACAGTGTAGTGATAGATTTAGTTAATTTTCAGGACTGGCTAGAAATGCCTCAGGCTATTACAGTTCTAGTCAATCATGCAATTTGTTATTATCAAAAAGATTGGAATGGTGATTCTGTCAAAAGATGTCCCAGAGAATGCTATAGCTGTTTGCAGCAAATAGCAAGAGATTTGACAATTCAAAGGCAGTATTATGTATTTACCCAGTCTGTGTAAAGCTAGAGGGCTAATTTGAGAAGCAATCCAGATTCCCCTCGGAGACAATCTCAGCAATTGCAGAAGTGTTAATTGACTTGGAGGAACTGGAAGTAATTCACAATTGCAATTCAATAGCTTACTAACATAGTAGGTTATGAAAGGCAGGCGTCTTACAGAGATTAACAATGACTGTTATATTTAAATGAAGTAACTCCTGTCTGCTCTGGTGGTGGCATCCTACAGACAGAAGTAGCTATTGGAAATAGGATGAAGCTGTTTTCTATAATAAACATATCCAGTGGATTATTGCCTCTCTCCTGGCATGAGGAGACTCAGTTTATATTTGACTTAAGCATTAGGAAATTCATGATTGTTGTTTCTTGTAGCAGTAGAGAAAGCTTTTTTGTAACACTTCTTGTGATTGCTAATGCCTCAGACATTTTGCAGATGTGTCGACATATTAGCCTTAATTGTAGTGAATTTTCAACTCTGATTAATTGCAGTCTGTTTATCTAAATTTGCCAGGGAGTTTCAAATTAATGCAGTACTATTCTTCCCTTCAATGTCTATTACTGTTTTGTAATGTCACACCTTCCTGAAAAACTTTTCTTGACTGAGGTGGCTGCATCATAGCAAAGGCAGAAAGAGCACTAGAGTCTGTAAATCTCCTCATAGGAGTTTTATAAATTTCATTTACTATTTTTAGACTGCTTTGATATCTTTAGGTGCCTGAGTACCAGAAGATATTGGTTACGTTCTTAATTACAATGAAGATTATTATGTGATCACAAACCTATAAGAGTTTGGGGATGTTACAATGGAATGTAACAAAATGTAAAAACTCTTTATGGGAACTTTTAGGAAAAACAAACAATCTATAGTAACATTATTTTAACAAGCTGATGGTCCATCAGTTGATTAAACTGATCTACAATTATATATAGAGGTATTTAGAAAGAAAAATATAACTAAAGTGCCTGCTAACATGTTCAGTGGCACCTGCTTGCTTTAGTATGGCATTTGTTCATACAGGCACACTTTCACTATAAACTTTTATTTCCAGTATTGAAAAGTATTGCTCTTGTTTCATATAGAAATTATAAAAGATGATAAGCAAGTTTCATTTAAGTATTCTGCATCTCTTAATAAATGTATTTATAATTTTTAATTGAATTTGAGATGCATTTATTAGTTGGATGTTTGTTGTTGTTGTTGTTGTTTTCCTTATGTGTGGGACAGAAATTGGAAACCAATCCTGCAAATTAAAAATTATATTTTAGTAACTATGATAACTGTTGTTAACTCCCAAGTTATACTAGTTACATTTTTATAAAGCTTTGTCTATAATGTCTACTACAGTTTTTGTAAGGTAGTTCAGTGATGTTCCCCAAAGCCTTCTCTATTTTAAATGCATGTTTCAGCTACATTCAAAATGCACATAGAAAGCAGAATCTTTTAAAAAATAACTCTTCCTACCTCACATTGAATGTTTCTTATATAGTATGTAATAGATTTACCAAAATTACAGACTTCCATGAAATACCCCTTAACACAAAATTTTTCTTTTATTTTTCCAGATATGGGAAAATTGTGGTGAAAGAATGAGGTGTACACTCTGAGCAAATTGCCCATCATTATGGATGTGTGTCATGGTGATGTTACTTTGACTTTGTTTTCTGAAATTCTCTTTATGATGTAAGTGTAGTTTCTAAAGATTGTAAAAGGTGTGATGAATGTATATTTCAGATATTGAAATGTAAAATATACTCCTGGAAGTTCACCTCAGTGATTTTAAATACCTCAATGCAGCTTATCTGAAAACAATTCTTGGTGATATAACTTCAGATGGTTATCAAGTAGCACACTTCTGTCTAGCAGCAATATGGAGTCACTGAGTACTTATTTCAATGCTTGGTTCAGGACTTCTACGTTTATGCCCGGAGCACTTTTCCTGATGGTCTGTACCTTGTCTTACTGTTGAAAACTGAGGCAAAGAAGGTGTTAAGTACCTCAGCTTTTTCCTCATCTGTGTTCCCCTGCCATGTTGAACAAAGAATGCAAGTTTTCCTTGCCGCTCCTTTTGCTATTGATACATTTGTAGAAAGACTTTTTGTTATCCATAACAGAAGCAGCCAGATTAACTTCAAATTGTGCCTATGGCTCTCTAATTTTTTTCTACTTGACCTAACTATACCCCTAAACTTTTCATGAGTAGTCTGCCCTTTTTCCCAAGCTATCTTTTTTTCCCCTAATTTCCTTCAAAATGTCCCTGTTCAGCCAGACTGGTCATCTACCCTGTTGGCTCGCCTTTTGGCACACTGGGACAGCCTGTTCCTGTGCAGTCAAGACTTCCATCTTGAAGTATGTCCATCCCTCCTGGACCCTGTTTTTTTCAAGGGCTGTTTCCCAAGGTATACTCTGAACCAATCTTCTGAGTAGGCCAAAATCTGCCCTCTGGAAGCCCTTGGTAGAAATTTGGTTGATGGCCCTCCTTACATGTCTGAGTATTGAAAACTCCATCATTTCATGGGCGCTATGCCCCAGACAGCTTCTGACCACCACATCTCCCACAAGCCCCTCTCTGTGAACAGCAGCTCTAGTACAGCCCCACCCTTGGTGGGATCATTTACCAACTGAAACGTGAAATTATCCTTCACACTCTCTAGGAATCTCCTCGGCTGCCTCTTCTCTTCAGTGTTGAGTTTTCAGCAGACATATGGCAGGTTAAAGTCACCCACAAGAACAAGGGCTGGTGATTTTTAGACATCCACCAGCTGCTTGTAGAATAATTCATCACCCTCATCATCCTGTTTAGGTGGTCTATAAGAGATTCCCACCAGGATGTCAGCCTTGTTGGCCTTCCCTCTGATTTTGATCCACAGGCACTTAACTTTACCATTACTGACCTCCAATTCTACAGTCAAGAGACACTGACATCTAGAGCCACCCCTCTAACTCTCCTACCTTGCCTATCCCTTCTGAAGAGTTTGTAGCCACCCGTGTCAGCACTCCACTAGTGTGAGTCATCCCACCACGTTTCTGTGATGGCGACATCAGAACTTTCCTGCTGCATGGTGGCTTCCAGCTCCTCTGGCTTGTAACCCATACTGTATGCATTAGTATACATTCACTTGAGCTGGGCTGCTGGTCTCACTCCTACCTCTGGCTCTCCACACTTAGATTCATCAATGGAGAGCCTGGTTTAAACCCCTTCCCCTTTCAAAGCTAATATAAAGCCCTTCTAATCAGCCTTGCCAACATATGGGCTAGAGTTTTTTGCCCTTACTAGATAGTCACTTTGGACTGAAAGGTGTTTTTGGCACAGAGAGGACATGACAAATACAGGGTAAACATATATTTTCTTTTTAGTTGCTGGCACAGCAAAACCAAGCTTAAAAGTGCAGGCATAATGTATGATGACACTGATTTATAATTGTAATGAAACGGGGTGCACCTTCCCTAAATCAATTCTCCTATCTAACTCTGAACATTTCTAGCCTCTTGATATACTGCTGTCTCCCAGAAGAACAAAGAAGAACAACAAGAATTTATACAGCCTGAAATAGCATTCAACAGTTCAAAGTTTAAGAAAATTTTTTTCTCTTACCCATCAGGTGCTGGAAAAGAGGTATAAGATTCATGTGAAACTACTGAATATATGTTCCTTATGAAGTTCCACAATTTTTTGAAGTAAAACGTGCTGAACAAAACCCATTTTCATTTTTCTTCCATGAAACAGAAAGGTTCATTTTAAGAAAAATAAATATATATATTTTTTTTAATAAATGTAGCTGTAGAATTGCATAGAGGAAAACCAGCATGGTTTATAAGAAAAAAAAAAAAAAGCCCAGCAGCCTTGAAAGGATCAAAAATTTATCACAAATTGCACTTACAAAATGATTGTCATATGGTTAGAAATAGCATTTAAAAACATATTTATAAAGAATAATAGGTCAGCAAAAGTCTACAATTTTTGACATGCATTGTATGGATTATTCTGCCACATTTATTTGCAGTGAGAGATTGATTTCTCATGGCAAGCACTGTATATCTGTCATTTAAAAATTGAATAACCTTAACGATTGTGCTAAAAAAATATACAGATGCTTCCATATTTGAGCCAATACTATTCAGGAAATGTCATTAAGTCTTTAAGTAAAATCCAGAGAGGCAAAATGCTTATTTGCAATGTATTTACAATGGAATATTCATAATTCCTTAGCTATTTTCTATTTTAAACACTTTGTATTATAAGAAAGAGAAAGAAACTTTCACTTTAAACTCTATTAGATAGCTAGTGCTATGCAGTTATTCAAAAAGATATAAGAGAAGATGCTTTGTTCCTACTAGAATGGGGAAATAAGATCAATATTTTGATATCTGCTTCTGTTTAATAAGCAATTCACTGACTTTACAGGAATAATACCGGATGAGGAATCACAGTTATACTTGAAGTATTTTAAAAGTATATGTCAAGGGGGAAATGTAAAACTTTTAATCTCTTCTATTTTATGATTTGAACAGATAAGGCACACTATATTTGATCATTCAATAATCTTATCAATAAAAATATACAAAAGACAAAATACAATTTTTCAAAATAAAACTACCTCTATTGTATGATACTTAATTTGTACAGATATATGTGTATGAAAAAAAGAAATCTTACTAGAAGTGGCTATTAATTTTTGGATTTTCTTTATTAAATGGTTTTGAAAGTAGTTTTTGTTTCTGGTTTTGTCAAATTATTAGTCTAAATTTCCTTTGTAATCCAGTAAATGAGGACTATCCTGTCTTTCATAGGCATGGTCCCCTCTCAAAGTATTTTCAGTTATCAGACTATAATTAATGCTAAATGATTAACACATAATAATATGCAATTCAGTATTTTTTTTCCTTAGATTAAGAGAAAGAAAAATCCTTTTGAAATAATTTTCTTGATGGACAGATATATCAATGTCAGACTTTACTGGGAAAAGATGAAAAAGAGCTGAAAATTAAACAATAGTTTTGAAAGAATAAAATGTATTGAAGATTTGAAATCCATTTTAAAGTATCTTTAACTTAAATCCACTTCCAAATGATACTTACTAAGTGGTATCACAAATACTTTTGTACCAGAAAGACAAATTTGTTTCTTACAAAGGATTTATCAATCACATCTTTCAGAAATGTCAGACAGATGAGAGCTTAGTCTCATAATGCAGCTCTAACACCTTGCAGGCCTACGCTGGAATTGATTCTGCACTTTAGTGATATAATATCTACTGAAGTGGTGTGTTACATTCATCTGATAAAAAAAAATAAAAAAAAAAATTTTCGGAGAGTAAACATGATTTGAATACAGTAAAGGATACTTAGTTTAATCTTCATTTCCGTATTTCTTTTTGTATGACACTATTGTATTTTAAGTCTAGACTTCAATAATTTAAATAAATGGTAAATAACAAAATTCAGGCACCAAAATCAGGCGCTTTTCTCTATAGTTTTTAACTGGCAATTGCTGCATGTTTCAATAGTACATGATTTTTCAAAAATTTCATTAGTACACCATTCATTGCTCATTTTTCATCTCTCAAAACAATTTAACATAGTCTCTTTCATGCAGAGAATAACATATTCATATTATTTGATTTTTGATGAAACCAAATGACCCTTTAAATTTGCAATAGGGTTCTTTAATTTTGCATGAGTTTCTTTACTGCTGTTCATTTAATTCTCTGTTTCCATTAACCATCTGCAAGCATTTGACTCTATGACAATTATTCAGCTGTGCCACATCATGACTGACATTTTATGAATGTTCAAAAGAAAAAGAGATCAAGAAAGGGAGGAAAAAACCCTCACATTCAAACAAAAAAGTCACAGTTCGGAATACTGCATTTTCCATACAGCTGAGACATCTGAATAGTAATTATTGGCTCGATTGTAAACCCAACTTAATTGCATTTTGTCTTCCTATCTGATGAGCACTTCATGATGATGATGATTAGTCCCACTAAAAGATGTTCACTCCATTGATAATTCCCCACACTGATAGCCAGGGGGCCCTGCAGATAAGACTATGCAGACAAAAATGTTATTTTCTGACTCAATTAATTCAGCTATGATTTTCCAAGTGAAAAAGAATCTCCGAGTATTCAAGCGAGAAAGAATCATGGTTTAGATGCCTATCACCTCCCTGCCTGCCTTCCACATGGGAGGAATTGAGCTAATGCTCATTAGAAAGTGCTTTAATTAACAAACATAACTGAGAGGACAAGGCAGAGTAGTCAGTGCTGGTTAACTAGGCCAGCTCTTTGCAAAAATAAAGTTAGTTGCTTTTTCCCCTATTAAAAAAAAAAAAAAAAAAAAAAAGTTTTTTTGTTCAGTTATCTCCATGCTTGTTTGAATGGTTTGGATTGCTAAAATGTTCAGGCATAATAATGTATTCTTTACTTTTGCATGCTAATGGGTTAGGCAGAAATATTAGGCAAGTCTTGTGGCACGAAGAAGAAAGTTAGCATGTCTTCATCGATCTTTATATTTCATGGGAGCCCATTAAGTTAGATTTCCACTGAAAACTTAAACACACAAGTGGAGCCAAATGACTGCAGAATTAGAGAGCTCTTACGCCTTTGGCGTTTTGTCTGGGTTTTAAAAGCATGGAAATCACACTGTCTGGAAGGAGATAAGGCATTGAATATTATAAGAAATAAATATTAGAAAAAAAGCAGGAAAAAATGAAGGCAAACACTTTTGTATATTCTTTTTAATATTTTTGGCTTGGCATAAATGAGTCTAAAAAAAAAAGAATGTCTTCAGAGGACTCATTGTCAGACTTCCTTGCAGCAGCTTGGATGAATTTCTCCAAAGTCCAAAGAAAAATCAGGCACAGAACAGTCCTTTTCATTATCCAGAGTTACCAGTTGAAACCAGAGGCCTTGTGAAAGATAAAAGATCAAAACTCTGCTCCCTTTAACAGAGGAGAAAAGAAAAAAAAAAAAAAAATTGGTGACTTTAGTAGTGATGGGCAATGTACATTAAATTGAATTAAATGGAGTATGGATGTTGTCCAGTCTGAGGGCATCTGAAGTGGAAGAAAGCCCTACATAATGTATTCTTATCTTTTTCTATTACATAGCTAACTTTTAATTACTTTTTCTTTCAGATTAAATTTAAAAGTACAGATAATTCGCCCAAGATTTTCCCTATGATGAAAAGAAAATCTGCTCAAAGAAAGCATAACTTTTCTTCAGGACTAGAAGACTACCTGAGAATTCAAATCTTATGATTCTTGGAATATTTCCATTACTACAGGAAATACAGTGCTATGCTTGTTCCAGAGAGCTCCCCCAAACAAAGCATGTGCCCAGGTCCTTCAAATAGTTCTTTTAGTTCTACAGAGAGAGAACAATGGAACTGCACTTAATATTTCCCTGAAATCTGAGGAATCTAAGCAAATATTTAAGTTATTTTGGCTTTGCTATTTTAAAATTATAAAATAGATGGCATTTTTTCATGATCTGTTTTAATCAACTTTACTCTTCCTTCCCTCTTCTTAATTTTCTCCCAGAGTGAGGTTTTTCTAATCTAAATATTTTTTTCTTGACTTTTTAAAAAAAAATCAAGAACAATTTTATCATGAAGTCTCATCATAAAATATAACAATTAAGGAATTCCATTCTCAATTATATCTTCAGATATGAAAGGGGAAGACATCTCATAAGGTAAGGATGGTCATCTCACAAACAGGGATGTAGGCAAAGCAGAAGTGACCAATGCTGTCTTTGCCTCTCTTTTCAACACTGATGATGGGCTATGGGAGTCTCAGTGCCTTGAGCAGGAGGACATGGCTGTGAGAATGATAAACTCCCAGTTCATCCTTGTGCAGGATCTGCTGTGAAAGCTGGATCTGTACAATTCTATGGGGTCTAATGAGATTCATCTGAGAATACTCAAAGAGCTACCTGAAGTCATTAAGAGACCTCTTAATAGTTTTGAATGGTCTTGGGGACCTGGTGAGGTCCCATTTTGACTTGAAGCTGGCTAACACTGTCACAATTTTCAAAAAGAGCATAAGGCAGACCCTGGAAACGACAGGCCTGTCAGTCTCATTTCAGTACCTGGTACAATTATGGAGAAGATGATTATTCTGGAAGGCATGGAAAAACACCTGAAGGACAATGCAGTCACAAGTCACACTCAGCATGGCTTCATGAGGGGAGAGTCCTTAATTTCCTTTCATGACATGGTAACCCAACTAATGCATGAAGGCAAGCCAGTAGATGTCATCTCTGAATTTCAGCCTCCTTCTGGAGAACATGTCCAGCTCAGAGTTGGATAAACACGTCATACAATGGGTGAGGAATTGGCTCACGGGTTGAGCACAGAAAGTAATAGTGAATGGCGTGACATCAGATGGGCAACCTGTCACTAGGCTCCATCTTGGGCCCTGTGCTCTTCAACATTTTCATAAATTACTTGGACACAGGATTCGAAAGGATATTAAGTTTGAGGATGGTACTAAGTTGGAAGACACTGCTTACTGTCTTGAAAGCAGGGAGGGTTAGTGTTAGACTTAGGCTTAGTCTTAGACTAATTAGAGGGCTGGGCAATCACTAATCATATGAAGTTCAACAAGGACAAATGCTGGATTCTGAACCTGGGATAAGGCAACCCCAAATGTACGGGCAGGCTGGAGAATGAGATGTTGGAAAGCAGTGCTGGGAAAGGGCCCTGGGTGTCCTGGTTAATAGCCAGGGGAACATGAGTCAGCAGTGCCCTGGCAGCCAGGAGGGGCAACCCTGTCCTGGGGGCATCAGGCACAGCATCGCCAGCCGGGCGAGGGAGGGGATTGTCCTGCTCTGTTCTGCACTGGGGCAGGCTCACCATGGATATTGTGTGAAGTTTTAGTAATGTAAGAAGGATCTAAAGCTACTGGAGAATGTCCAAAGGAGGACAACAAAAATGGTGAAGGTTCTAGAGAGGAAACAATACCAGGAGTGGCTGAGGTCACTTGGTTTTTTAAATCCTGGAAAAGAGGAGACTGAAAGGAGATCTCATCTTGGCCTGCAGCTTCCTCACAACAGGAAGCAGAGAGGCAGGGACTGATCTCTTCTCTCTGGTGACCAGTGACAGGACATGAGCGAATGGTATGAAGCTGTATCAGGTGGGGGTTAGGTTGGAGGTCAGGAAAAGATTCTATACCCAGAAGGTGATTAGGCACTAGAACAGACTCTCCAGGGAAGTTGTCACAACACCAAGCTTTACACAAGTCAATATTTGAGTTTCATGATGTAATTCCTGGGGTTGTCCTGTGCAGGTGCAGAAGTTGGACTCAATAATCTTTGTGTGTCCCTTCCAACTCAGGATATTTGATGTTTGTATGAAGTACTTTAAGTTTTATTGGTTTAATCATCCCTAGTTGGAGAAATTTTAGTTTCTCTCTGTCAGTTTTCATCTTCTGTATCTTATGACTTTGGTATGTGCTTTAAGAATTCATGTTGAAAGACAACTGGTTGCTGTCCTTTTCCATAAGTTGTGGGGTTTTGTTTGTTTGTTTGTTTGTTTTGTTGTTATTGTTGTTGTGAGGTTTTTTCCCCACAACTGGAAAAACAAGTATTTTGATCCCAAGTTTGCAATGTTTTACTTTCAGGCTGCAGAATAAAAACTGCTAGTCAACTGCAATTGTATAAAACGTTGTTTTCACTGGCTCTGTGTAAATTATACAGAGATAAAGTGTTCTATGATCAATATATTTTATGTTATTTAAAAAGAGGATTTTTGTTAGGGTTGCTTGTCTAAATTATTAAAAAAGATGTGGAAAATCTTGGAAATTGCTTATACTGCATCTCCAGCACACCTAAACCTGAACCTTAAAAGGTTTTAAAATAATTTTAAACATGTATAATTTCTCAGCAGTAATATTTTCTAGAACACAACAAAACTTTATATTTGCCACCTTGCTGTTGTTGATTGATAGTAAAAAATTGTCTTTATTCATAAAGACATTCTAATTTTGGGCATCTCTGAAAACAAGACCCTAATTTTCACAGAATTGAATGAAAGTTCCACATCAGTCTTCCTAGAAGAAAACTTTGAATGTTTGGTGTATGTTGTCTTTAATTTTGTATGAAGCTTTAAAACATGGGTTCAATTCTTTTATTTCAATGTACTGCACAGTAGAAGATGTAAAAGAAATAACCTTATAGTAGAATTTTATATTCTTTTTTAAGAAAATTAAAATTATCCACTCTCTTTTTCTTGTGGTTTATGAGGTAGCAGTGCAGAAAAAGAAGAGAAACACCTTCAAACATGTAACGAATAAAAATTTGAAAGAAGTGGGAAACTCAAATCTTATTTCTCCAGATATTTGAATGAAAGTCTCTTGAAAATTAGACAAAAAGTTTGAAAGGTCTAGAGGAAAATTTTCTAAAACTTATTATTCTCTCTGAGATGTAAATGTCTCTTTTATTCTATCTTAGCCACATGCACATCTGTACACTTCTCTATACATATGTTCTCATAAATGTCAGATAAAGGAATTTAAAATAATAATAAAAAAAAATTACTAAAATCTAACATTTGAAATCTTCTAGAAGTCCTCATTTGCAATTATGTTTTTGTTTTCATGAGCTTTCCTGTCAATTGACTTGAAGACATTCTTTTTCTACAACCAACAGAGCAAGAACTGTGCGGATTTCAGAAATATGGATGATAAGTAATATGCTGCATTCATTATTGTAATATCATCTGATCAAATGCATTGTATTACTTTTTATATTTAGTCTAGCAGTGACAAGACATTTGGCACAGGGACAGAGAAACCACCTATTATATAAATTTTAACTCAATGAATGCATGTTATTAAGTGCATCATATAGAGAAAGCCACCCACTATTTGCTGCAATGACTAGAAAGGGACATCACAAATTCTAATCTCCAGTTCTGTTCAGAGCACAACAGAGAGCTTATCATAGGGTTATATGTTTTTTTTTCTAAACCCTTCAAGGGTAATGTTTAATTTTTATTAAATTTGTGGTTGAGTTGGAAAGGACATTCAAAGACCATCTAGCCCACTTTCTCTGCCATGAGATGGAATATACAGGTTTTTTAGAACAGATTTCTGAAAACTCTGTTCAGCCTGACTCAACACACTGTCAATTATGGGGCAACCACATTATCTTCAGGCACCCTGTTTCAACATCTCACCACATTCTTAAACAAACAAACAAAAAACAAAAAAAACAAACCAAACAACAACAACAAAAAACAAAAACAAAAACCACAAACAAACAAAGGCAAAAAAAACGAAAACAAAAACAGAAACAAACAAAAAAAACCCCAAAACATAAAATCTTTATATCCATTCTAAATCTACCCCCTTTAAGTTTAAAGCTGTTTTTCCTTATTTGTCACTATAGGCCTTGGTGAAAAGTCTGCAGCTTTCTTTTAAGGTCAATTTATACATGAAATATCCGCAATAAGGTCACCCCAGAGCTTTCCTGGTCCAATCCTTACACATCTGAGCAGCATCCGTGCATTCTTACCAGGATACAAGTCTCTGGTTCCACTTCCCATTACTTTTTTCTTACACATCAGTTTGACTAGAAAGTTCTCGCTCAGCAATGCTGGACTTCTGCCTTCCCTCCCTGATTTCTTACAAGTGGGAATTGAAAAATCTTGCAGTATAAGAATAATGTCATCAAAAAACCTGCCAGCTCAGTTCAGCTACTTAATTCCTGAATGTAGTTTCCTGAGGATCCCATTCACTAATTCCAAAAATGACTGAAAGATCACACTCCTAAATTTGCGTCTCACAGCAGCTTCTTCAACAGTTGTTATGGATGACTAGATGACAGCTTATGTGTAGTGCTTCTGAGTTCATCAGGAATGCACAGAAAGAGATACAGTCATCACCATGTTACACATGAGAATACTTGCATATATATATATATATATAAATATAATTTTACCTTGGTTTATGTGTTTGGGATAGGTTTTCAGTTGCACTCTATCGGTTTCTCCATTTCTGCACGTTCCTTCTTAAGTAAAGGAAATCAGTTTTATCAAATCTTGTCTGACTAATTTCTCCAGAAAAACTCATTTTAAAATTTTAATTAATTTCTTGTTAAAAGCATTTTTACATCTTTTTTTTTTTAAGGTGCCAGTCAATTTGTCTTCCAGTAAAGTACTGCAACTGAACTGAAGTGCTACCAATTTGTGCCAAAGCAAAGTTGGTTCTAATTCTTAAGTGCTTACATTTGGATAACATCATATATGAAAAGAAACACATCATATATGAAAGGGAAAATAAGAAGGAAGAAAAAAATGAGTTTCATGTTAAATAAATTTTATTTCTCTTATTAACGCTTTCCCCAAAATTCCTGTATCTTGTTTCATATTAAATTTATGTGGTCCACCATTTACCTGTCAGTGTTTCTGTGCTTTAACAAATAAGGTTTAGAGAACATGTAAATGAAAATATTCTCACATAAAATAAACTACTTGCAGCTGCCATCAAGAAGAAAATTTGCTTTGCTTCAGTTTCTTAAACTAAGCATAAGAAAGGAGCTGATTGGAAAATCAGTCATTAATTTTTCTCATAAAGGACTGAAAAATGAAAAATTATCAAAATAATTTAAGAAAAACCTAAATGTGTTGGAATACAAGTTACACTGAACATCTGTAAAGGTCAAAGAACCAGGAGAAAACAAATCAGAAAAGAACATTAATTGCAAACCTTGGGATAGAATTAAGTGTGATTCTGGGAATAAGGAAGCTAAAAAATTACTTGAAAAAATAAAAAGGTAAAAATTTCAGAACCCAAGGGGACTCTAAGGACTAATGAGATTCAAATTAGAGTTTTTTGGCAAACATGTGTAGCCATATATGAATGGAATGCATAGCAATGGACTGTGTGAATGCCATGAAATGTTTAAATGGGAAAGAGGAATTAATTGCTTTGACATATATATTTCCTGCTTGGCCTGCAAATCATGAACACTTTGGGAGTAGGAGGATTAAGACCATTTATACTATCATGAGAGTTTTGCACTCTCCCTTTATTGCTGAATAGGAAAACATCAGTTTATCCTGGAGAAAGTACCTTGGTGCTTATGGAAGGCCTTGGCTGCTGGATCTGCTGGACCACAGTAATTTCTCCTGCATCCACAGAGGCTGACACAGTTCCACCTCTTTTGTAACTGACACACACGTAGTGTTTCACCCAGTTAACCACAGAGAAGCCTTGCCTGTAGCCACATACAATCCTTGGAACAAGTTTTACAGCCTTAGCTCTGAAAACAGCTGAGGTGCAGGAGTCCTCTTGCTGCCTTCGCAGCACAAGGACTTGTCCTTGAATGAATCTTTCTCATGGAGAAGTTAGCAAGCAGCAGTTGGAAATGCGCTGTTTATCATGTGGGAGCCTTGAGGCAAGATTTGAAAAAGCAGCAGAAGATACCAGATGCTGAAAGGAGTAAAGACTAAAAGAAGTAAGGAAAGCTGCTGAATTCTGCAGCTTCATTCTTTTCAGTGATAATTCATAAAATATCAGCAGTATTTTAATATTGAATTCCCTCATTAAGTGGAGTCTGGGTTTGTTAAAGACTGAGATGTGCTGTTGCAAGGATGGTTCTTCATGGGACTCAATAGAGAGCGTGGACAGCAAAGTGTAAAAGCCCAGATTCACGTACATATTTGCTTGTCTATTTGTATTTATTTATATCACATTCCATGTGATTTGCTGTGAAGATTGTTGAATTTGGGGATTGTGAAATGAATAATGAAAGAAAAAAGTAAAAAGAAAATAAAAAATTCAGAATTGAAAGTCTAGCTGAAATGGAATGTTAAAGAATCAGAAGAATCCAAAGTCTTCTGGGTATTATTTCTATTTAGGGATTACTTTTGGCAAAAAAAAATAAAAAAAAAATTAAAATGTTAGCCTGTCAGCCAAAATCAAGTCTTTCTGTTGTTTTTTTTTCTTTTTTTTTAAAAAAAAACCCCTATTTTTTGTTGTTTGTTTGCTTTTGTTTTGTTATTTTGTTTGTTTTAATCCAGAGCATATTATTTTTATTTAGGGAGAAAAACAATGTGCAATGTTAATGGTCTAATGAAACCCACTATCATGATATGAAATGCTCTTATAGTTTTTCACATCTTACTTGCCAAACATACTTAGTTTTATTGCCAAAGTATTCATCAAGGCCACTGTCATTAGAATGGTATCATACTTTCCAGCAGTTAAACTCATCGTTTAACTCAAAAGTAGAATTCTTTCACTGGACATTTTTTTAACTGTAAATATTCTTTTAAGCATCATCAGATAGATTATTTATGATATTCAGAGAAAATCAAAGATACTTGGAAAAAAATTATTATCTAATAAAACAGATCCCAGATAAGATTGAGACAGAACCGAGGAATACAGCAACATGTTTCCTGTAGCTCTCTATTCCTTACCGCATTTTCTGTGGACATTGGTGTCAGCACTCACCAGTGAATACATAAGAATATAACATCTTTTCCAGTTTTCATTTTGGCAGTTGTTTTCCAGCTAATCTTAAGGAATAGTTTAACACTGTTTCTGTCAATATTTTTGGATTGTGGCTTGGAAATGTAATGTATTAAAAGTAAAGGACACAAACTCTCTTCCATCACACACACAAAATTGGAGAGTAAGCACGTTACACTGAAGTGACTTTACGTTCCTTTCTCATCACATACAATCACATTATGCAATATTATTCACAAGGAAATCAAATTGTATCTATTGGATACTAGTTCTACTTCCTTATTCCAGTGGGAAGTTCCTTCCTTAAATATGCTGCTCTGATGACTACGATCCTTCATCTAATACCCAGACTAATTTTATTAATACTCATGTTATATCCATTTGTTCCTTCACCAAGATTATCTTTTAGTTTATATAAGTCTTGCAAGATCTATTAAGAGAGAATAATGAGCCTGCAGTGTCTGATTTGTCTTGATTCTTTCTTTCCTCTTCTTGAATCAATAAATAGTGCAGCCTGTTTCATATTTGCCAGTCTTGTAATTCCTCCCCCCCAACCTTCGATGTGGGCAATTTATTCCAGTTTTTTTTACTGCTGAATCTGTGGATTCATTTGCTGATTCATAAATAATTACAATATAAAGTTACATCTAGCCCTCCAAGTTTGAATGCGCTAGTGTCTTGCACTTTGACTTGCCTTCTGGAGATGCTTATTTCTCACTAGAAGCATTGTCTTACTGCCTTTGCATTAGTATTCAATATAACTCTCATTGTAAAGGAAGAAAAATATACTTTTAGTTTAATTAGGGAACTTTTAATATCTTTATTTATGTAACGCTTTTATTTTTTTTTTACTTGTTCTTCATTCTTCTAATAGTTGAAGATCAACTAAAATATTACCTCTGCTAAGGTCTAATTTTGCCTTAAGTAATTCTCTCTTTAACCCCAAACTTGATTCTAGCTTTCTGTTTTCCATGAGTAGACCTTTTGCTTCTTTACATGAGGAATTTCTGTTATATTTAGTCTTAACATCTTCTCCAACTTGTTCAATAGCTGAATCGTTACATATAAAATTTCCCCTTTGTTTTTATTACATTTTTGAGCCAGGGCTTTGAACTCCCCTAAATTCCAGCCCAGCTAACTTAATTTATTAATTTGACTTGTTAGTTCCCCAGTTTCCGAAAACAAATCCTTCTGAAATAGGCACCCCATAAATTATGGTTTGTTTTGTTTCCCAGCTTGTTTGTTTGTTTGTTTGCAATTGATTGAGCTGTTCAATTTAAAATAAATCTATTGAAGGTCTAATTGGACTAAAGTTGTTTACTGCCACCAGCCATTCATGACTCTCTAAATTAGAAAAAAAAATAATTATTATGTATCTAAGAAATTGGTAGTTCCCCATTAATTTTTAATTTCAGGTAAAAAGGAGGATGTTCAGCAAATAAACGTCTGTTTCTATAACCAAGATCTTTACTTTAACAACATTTTCTTTGTAAGCAATATGCCCTCCCCAATTATAAAAGAATTTTAATTGTCCTTGAATATGTTACATAGATTTTTTCTTAATTGCACATCTGATGCATAAATGTTTAGCTGACTTTCAGCTTTACTCAGTAGATTGTTTATCAGATTCTTCCCTGAAAGCTTCTCACCTAAATAAATTACATTGATTTTAAATTTATCCATGTTGTTTCTTTAAGGTCTAATATGCATTACTATATATCAACAAAGTATTAGTGTCAATGATGTGATAATATGATGTTGTGTTGTCTAAACTGTTGCTCTGAATACAGTGCACGGTTTTATAATGGATAGGAACTTAGATGTGTGCTACCGTGTATTTTAAGATGAACAGTAATGTTGTAATGTTCCATGTACCATATGAATCAGTTTAAAATGTGATTCTGATCTGATTCAGCTTTCAATATCTATGGATTTCATGGGAAATACACTGTTTACCAAACTAACATAATTTCTGACTTATTTTCCAATATAAAAATGAATTGATTCCCATTGAGAAAATATCATGCAATTGACACAAATATTTCCTGCCTCTTAATTGTACTTTTTACTTATTTTTGACTACTTTCTAAATTGACTATTGTTTTTATTCACATAACATCAAACTGTTATCTGAAGGAAAATACAAATGTTATTGAATTGATTAATTTTTTAATCCAAATTTCTGTTTGTACACCTATAAACTGCAAAACACTTCATTCTCAGATTATGAGAAGCTATTGTGAAGTTCTCAAATTGTGTAAGTAGAATTTGCAAGTTTTTAGAATTTAGCTTCTTTCTCTGGTTCCCCTTTTTTTGATCAGACTCTGAAGTTTTTTGTTGTACAGAATTCTCATGTTTAGAAGAGGTTACTACCTGGTGCAGAAAAATATTTATGCATAAGTATGAAACATGTGAGTGAAACATTTGAGTAAATCTACTAAAATCAGAATGAATGCAGAGGTATTTAAAATTGAAAACAAATTGTCTTGCATACCTGTACTATGCAATATATAAAAATACTGTATAATGTCTAACTTAATTAAAGAAAATAATCTGTTGTCTTTTTCAGTCCAGAGGCACTGAAAATAGAAACTGAACATGCATAAATATATATGTGAAGATCCTCCAGGGTTCAAAATGTTTATTTTTCTAAACTGAGGGATTTCAAGATTCTCTGTAATCCAGCATGTGCTAGATAACCCTACTCTATATTTCTGAAAGAAAGTCACTTGGAGCAAAAAATTCCACTGTGTCTCAGTAATTCTCTTGTCAGAGTGAGGTATGAAATATATTGGTCTTCAGCATTCCGTTTTGGTCTGTATGTTTTGTATATCAAGTAATAGAAGGAAATGCGTAGATTTCAATAACTTTGAAAACCAATCTTCCGCTGTCTGAACTGACTGTCAGGCTGATAGGCATTGAATAAGCATGTTTACTTGTGATTTTACACAGGGAAAGGTATCATTTCAAAGGAAAATGAAGATGCATGAGTCATGTAAAGGATTATTACTGTTCAAACACTGTCATAGGAATGGTTCATCAAGCTGGCAAGTTATTTTCTGCCTTCCAGATTGAAGAAAGGATATTATTTTCTATTATGAAATGCAGAAACTACATCATACTTACTGAAGTTTCATGACCAAGTAATCAATTTAGGCTAATCTTACTATTTTAAAGTAAGAATAAATACAAGTTGCTTTTTTGCACTACAAAAAAAAAAAAAAAAAAAAAACAAAAAAAAAAAAAAAAGGCTTCATAACAAAATGTTCAAAGGTAGAATTAACAATTTCAGAATTACTGTGCTGTATTCATTCCGTTATCATCTAGATGTCACTTTTTTGCTGTACAATCTGATAAAGTGCATGAACCACAATGGCACTTGAACTACAGCACACAAAGCCAAGGGTTACCATGGCTGGGTTTTGGAGGTTTTTGATCTCCCGGTTGATTGTATGTTGCCAAGATAAAAAAAAAAAACCCACAAAACAACAACAAAACAAATGACAAAAAAACAACAAACATTCATTCAAAGAATATTCGAGCTCTTCATTATAATGGCAAAAACATGATTAGAATTAAGTTGTGGCTATATTCTGATTTTTCCTAACATTTAGTTTGAAAATGTAAACAATAGTCACTGTAGAAATGAATGCATTAGGGCTTCTTCTCTGTGTTTAGAAGACCTAACGGCAAAAGTAACAATTTTTTTTTTTTTTGGCTTTGTCTTTAATTATCAGTCTCTGGAATAACATAAGGACTGCTTTTAAAAAGTATTCAGATATCTACAGCTGAAGTAGGCTAGTGTACGAGTGTTCTAAAGGCATGTGGATGTGAAAACAGTGTAGTGGTGAACACTGTGGTGCTGGGTTAACAGCTGAAAACTATGATCTTATTTTCCAACATTAATGTTTCTATATAAGTATGTATTTTATGTATAATTATTCACCATGTTCTTTTTATTCTTATGATTAAAAAAGTCTGTGGCTTTTTATCCCAATTAAGATGTGAAATAGTATTATTAAGTCTATGAAATAATTCATTCATTTATTTATTTTTTCAATATTTTTTAATGGGAGTTCAGGTGCCTATCACAGAACTGAGATACTGAGGTGAAATTTTTTGATTCTGTGAGTATGAAGTGATGTTGTTTCCAAGATCATCCAACACACCTTCATGTAGCTGAAGAAGTAGATGAATCTTCTTTATTATTTAGTTTTACAATGCTGTGGATCCATGCCCTTGTCTGAAATAAGTTAATTAAAAAAAAAAAAAAAAAAAAGAAAATAGGGATAATGTGCCATTATCTACATAGCTCTAAATTTACCTGTCTTGTTCTTATATTCAAAGCTTCTGAAATATTTACTATCTTGACACATCTAGCATGATTTTACTTGCAGTTTAAATGATGCAATTATACAGGTCAAGTTTGATTCTCATCACCTCCTTCCTGGCCCCCCTCTGACTTCTTGATGGTTATTCTGGTCTGAAATTTGGGCTGCAGATTTATGTGACCCAAAGCTACATTGCTCTTGATTTCTGAAAGATTCTTAAATTATACCATAGAGGTGCTATTTTCAGTAAATTTAGGTACTTCACCCAATCATCCAATTCTAACTTTTTAGTCCACCATAGGCCTACTTGGAACACTTTCACACTATTCATTCTTAAAAGATGTGTTTTCCCAGCATCATCTTTCTACCTTTTTTCCATAAAAAAAAAAATCTTCCTCTGTGTTGTGATCTAATGAGAACACTCTGATTCAGAGGTAAACATGGGAAGCAGAGAAATATTGAGAAGTTATAATTGTACATATGACTTTGCTAACATTCGCAAACTGTTTGCTGCAGCTTTACAAAATTGTTCAGCGTAATGAAGGATAGACCAATGGCCAAGAAAAATCATAATCCCATGGGATGTTGCACTGTGACTTGGTTTACCTGATCACTGTTAACAAAAAGAAGAGCTATTGATTGGAAAAGTTGCTGGTATAGTTATGACCTCCATGATTGTCAGATTTTAAACAAATATATTATTGGTCACATTACACTCATGAGAATTCCATAAGCAAATTGTTTAAAGGAAAAAAAAAAAATTAAGGAAGTATTTCAATTCTTTAGATTTTTAGTTTTCTTTCTAACTGAAGAAACTTAGCCAACTTAAATTGCATGCATTGAACACAGTTAGCAAGCTCAGTAAATGTAAATAAGGGTAAAAATCAAAGCTAGGAAAAGGATTTATCATTTTCATTTTTTCAGACAGAAAACCTGTATTGGTAAAACTAAGAAACCAAAGTTTGCTTCGTAGTGTCTTAAATGTAATTCATCAAAGGGGAATGCATGTGTCTTTGGTTGGAAGTCAAAAACAAAAATGCCATTACTAAAGGAAATAAGTATCTAATACTGATTTATTTGATAATTTCATATTGTTTTGTGTCTTTTTTTTCTTTTAATAGCAGATTCTTTTTCATATCTGATACTGAAAGGTGTTTGAAAACCACTGTGTTGCCTTTACATTATGACAGAAAAAAAAAGTCATAGAAATAGGAACTATTTCAGGGTTAAGACATTCATCTTACATATATATAAGGTCTCCCATCTCCATGGATACCGAAATCTCCTGCTAAGACCAGAATTTCTCTGTCGAGAGCAATGGTCTAATTGCTGATATCTTTGTCTTCACTGAATAGCTCCTTCTACTAAAGTAAATATATCGTCAATAATGAGGGTTCTTGCATAAAAAAATAGTCTCTTGCATGCAAAAAGAGAAGGTGTTAGAATATTGCTGAATCTAACCAAACACATTATACATCACAAATTGTAACGAAACTCAGACTAAGTGTTTCGTTAACATTGAAACTCGAATCTGGCAAGAATACTAAAATCTAGCACTGATTTTATAGTAAATTTCAGGACATCTTGATGACTAAACATCTCCTTCAGGACTATGTATTTTGTATAGGCATTTATTCATACCTGAATGAGTTTCTTTTCAAGGAGGGCAACTGCATAAAAACTATCTAAGTCATGTAAAAAGAGATGCACTTGCAGCATTGTCTTATGTGAAATACATACAAATAATTACCTGATTAAGAAGGCTGTAGAATTTTTTTTTCTGATTCTGCTTTAAACCTGAGTCTATCAAGTTCCTTTTGACAGACAGACTTCTGGAATCAAATAATCTATTAATTATTCACCTACCACAAATAATACAGGACGTAACAGACAGAATTAACTTTCTTAATGAAGTTTGACAATATTTACCTCAACTGGAAATTTTTCAAGATCATTAATCAGCTGCAGTGTATGAAATTTTGATTAAAAGATTGAATTTATAGTGGAAATTTCAGAGAAAGTAGTGAAAAATCATACCTATTCTTCATAAAATAAGTGGCAGACTCACTCCTTCAAATTCTGCCCTTAACTTGTGTAACAAGTGTTTATAATCATTTTCTTGCAGTAAGAGGGCTTCTAAGTGAACAAACTCATAAGCATATGCAGTATTTTGACATCATCAGATTTTTATTAAGCAGAATTTAACAAATGAAAAAAAAAAAAGGAAGAAAAAATTTTTAAATTGGAAAAAGTGCTTTGATTTATATCAATATATCAAGAAGCTAAATTATACACGTTTAGTAGATATGATGTGAGATAATATATGTAAACTCACTATGCTGCTCAAGAATGGAAGAGCCGCATATTTGTGTCACTGGATAATGACAAGCTTGGAATTTGCATGGAATTTGTCCCACACTGGATAATTTTACCTGGTTTTGGATAATCTTATATAAAAAAAAAAAAACCAAAAAAACAAACCTACAAAACAAAACAAAACAAAACAAAACAAACAACCATCTACTTGAATTAATGCATCTATCTTTGGGAAGTCTGCTGTAACCAAAAAATGAAGCAATGAAAGAATGGACATATTTCTGGATATCTCCAGAATAACAGGAGACTGAACATTTAAGGACCAGCTTTCTTTCAGCTTCTCCAGTGTGTGGACGATTACACATTTCATGGTTACTTGCTATAAAGATCATACAGATGTAACAGGAAAGCAAAAATTTTAAAGATTCAAGCTGAAGCTAAAAGTTTATTTTCCAGGAACCTTTACTGATTGTGCATTTATATTCTTTAATTAAAGGATGTTGGAAATTCAGGTCGGGTCTCTAGGTACTGTGATGTCATGTTACCATACAATCGCTTTCTCCTTCATAGGCTTCCCTGAATATAAACAAAGCAAAAACGCAGCAGAAAAAGCAAACACCAAACTGAATCACCCTTGCAAAGCATAGAGGAGCAGTAAAGAGCACAAGGATACATTTTTTTTTCTTTGCAGTTAACCTTTAAACCAGTTTTAAATGGGTAGTACTGAATTTCTACTTTGCTTAGCTGCTACAAGGGATGATGTGTTTACGCAAATAAAAACAATCATTTTCATGTGTTTTCTAATGTAAAACTAGAACTTTCATTCATTTAAAATAGGATAGCAATAAGTGAGAAGTTCTATTCCCTACAGTATAATTTGCAGGATATAGAATAGGCATCATTATTGCATAGCTCTTATTTTAGGTTTCTCAAAATCATTGACTGACAGAGTACATCTTCTTGTGAATACAGGCCTAGGAATCATCACTTAGACAGAAGTTGTGATCTGCTTTTATAAATCTTGCCAGAATATATCCCAACAGCCACTGTAAAAGGCCTGGAGTTTCAGGAAAAAAGACTGGGACAATATTATGTGGTTTACTTCTTAATCACATTACAGTTTAATCATATTTTGGCCTATTTCTTGGCCTTTCTTATAATCTTGACCTTTATTTGACCTTTATTCTCAGGACTGTAAGAAAGAGATGATTTTAAAAACATTAAATTGAAAAAAAAGTAATTATAGAGCCCACATAGTGACATTGTAGATACCAGAGTGTTCAGAAAATGTCAATACTGTTAAAAGCATAAATACACTGTACAGTAAATTTAAAAATGTAACATACACTTAAAAAATCATACTGTCCTGTTTTATGCCAAAATGTTAAAGTCTTAAAATCAATTATAAAATGTCAATTTAAACACCATACATTAAGTTACAAAAAAAAAAAAAAAAGAATATAGAAAGACTTTCATACATTATATATCTATATGAACCATTGCTTCAGCAGCACCTACCTTTGTGAAGACTAAAGTTCTAAAAGAATTTTCAATTTTTGAACATATATTCAATTTATGAATATATATACCCATGTTTTAAACTAAATATTTTTAGATTATATCTTTATCCATTAAATATTCATACACCTATAGCCAAAATTAATCTCAGACTAAATTAGTTTTTCATAGAAAAGTAATTTTGACCTCTTTATTTCTTTTCTTTCTCCTTATGCCTGCACTCTAGAAGAGTTTTAAAGGCCTCCCTAATACTGTTTACTTGCAGAAATGATGACCAGCAATTAGCTTCATAATTCAGTTCACATTTTACATCAGTCATCACTGACAAAAGTGAAAGCTGTTACAGGAAGGAGGCAGGACAGTTCAGCGGGTCCATTATTTATTTTTCTTTAGGAGAACTGTGTTTAGTGTTTGCAAAGACATGACTGCAGTCAGAACCATACAGGGAAGGCTGACTTCACACTGTACTTAGAGACAACATAATCTATATTTCTTAAAAACCACTGTTTGATCTAAGTGAAAATACATTCTAATAATTCCAGATAACACTGAAGTAATTTTTATATGGCTGAATAGATTTTAGAATTTCTGTCATGTTAATAAGAAATTATGGAAAAATATGGAACATAAATTTATGTCATTATCTTACATTATTGTTGTAAACAGTAAATTAAAAAAAAAAAAAAACAAAAAACACACACCCTTTGCTTCTTGTAAATTTTGTTCACAACTCAATATTGACATCTGCAATTTGTCAAATTTCCTGTTTCATAAAAATGTATTTTGTGTCAGATGTAGTCTTTTTGGCTCTTTCTGTATTCTATGGCAAAATTAAACGCATGCCTTTGGTAGGAAAAACTAATATAGCAAAAAGCACAGATTTAAAAGACTAGGCAAATTATCGATATCTCAAAGTACAGTCTATACGTAATTACATAAATATGACGAATTTGGCATAGTATAGTAAAGCTAGTATTTTCATCCCATTTTAATTCAATTTCAACCACCAATCTAAGAGAAGACTGAACTGGAGAAGAATCCCTTAGGCTACCATGTCCTCTTGCCTTCAAAGTAATTAAAGAACACAGCCTTTTCCAAAAACAAATAAAGCTTTAGTGGATCAGAGAGCCAGAAAAGTTCTCCAATACTTTTGGAGATCTGATCATGTCAGATCTCTGATAGTTTTCATACTGTAATCCCAGATCCTCAATCTACTGATGATTTTCAGGTGAATTGTATTAATGCTTAGATCATTCTGCATTTCCATTGGTATCATTGACCTTAATTCATTAACCTGACTTTAGTACTACTGTATGTAATTATTTTTCTTCCACTGGTACATCAGTGTTATATTTTATTCTTTTTTTTTTCTTCCCCCTCCCCCCCCAATAATCTCATTTGTTTTCCACATTATTGCTTATTTTTTCTTTAAAATATCATTCCTAAATATTTGAGGTTGCCTGTGTTCTCCAGTTCTTAAATCATACAAAACATTTAGGTTGAAAAAACCTTCAATATCATTGAGCCCAGTCATTGACCTAACACAGCCAGGTCCACGACTAAACCACGTCTCTAAGTGCCACATCTACACATCTTTTAAATACCTCCAGAGACGGTACCTCCATCACTTCCTTGGGCAGCTTGTTTCAATGGTTGACAACAGTTCCTTAAATCTATTGAATTACTCAATTATAAAATACAGTACAATATTGTGACTTTTTGTGAAGGCTTTGTTCAGACTCTGTGCCTCAGAATCTGAGGGCAGTATATGAAAAAGTGATATTTAAGCAGTCTTTCAGTGACACATATCCCAGATCTCTAAATCCTTAACTCAGGAAACTGATGTCTCATCAGGATTTTCATTCAGACCACACGTGTTCAAATGATTGGTTTAGTATAATTTGCCATAATGCCAGAGTGGTCTGATGATCTGATTTCACTCCATGTATTGGAGTTTCTCACCCTGGATGTCTGTGCTGGTTTTGAATACAATGTATCACTCCAGACTTTCTCTAATTTGAAAGATGAGACAGAATTTTGACTGAGCAGGCATGAGAAAGAATGGTAGAAGTGTATTTTCTCAGGGTATAATAAATAGCATAAAACATACTTGATAATAACTCATTGTCTCCAAGCTGCAAGCAGCAACTGTTCAGTTTAGTTTTGTGCTGTGACCAAGATAAGTTTACCTTCATAGAACGGCAATGATTCATTTATTTTCTGTAATATTAATATTCTCTCTTACTCTCATCACCAATCTTGGGTAATTTTCTAGTACTTTTTTTTCTAAGTATCTATGAAATAATATAAGTGTATGTAATGTTAAGTAATATTTGAATGCAAAGTGGTGTCCCCACTTTCTCATTGTCACTCCAATTTAGAGACACAGAGGAAGAAGAAGGTGTAATGTTGGGGAAAAAATTCACTGGATGATTCACACATGATGAAATATTTCTTGGGAAGCATGTTGATAAATGGAGAACATTGGAGTAGTTCCATATTTACCATAGGGAATTAGTGCAGTAAGATTTAGAGACCAAGCTACACACCAATGACATTTGGTCCCTTTACCTTTTCTTTGTGGACACCTCTACCACAACACATGAATTTTATTACAAATTGTTTTGGCTAAAGCTAAATGGTGTTTCTCAGTTAAATTATTCTGTTTGACAACCTTCTCACTTATTATTTATTTTATATGCAATTGTTGCTATTATTATTGCACTAATAATAATAGCATTTTTAAAAATCTTCTTGGTGTTTTTACAACTTCTAGGCAGTATGTGAAGTTAGTAAAGTAGCAGTTCTGGATCCCTCTTGAGAACAGTCCACCAATGTATGGAACCACTGTATCCTTCCACTGGGAGTGGGTTTATTTCTATGTATAGAGAGAAAAAAGAACATTCAAGTCCTGCATTCTGCTTTTTCCTTTCTCTCTCTCTATTTTTTTTTTTTTTCTACTTCAGATTTCATGTTTCAAAATGCAGACAACCTGCAGATGATTGTATTTTGACTTTGGAAATAAATACATTCATACAAAAATCAAAAAATCCCTCTGGTCAAGAAGTTTTATGCCCTTAATTTCTGAATATGTTGAAAATGAAAAATTGAAGTTCCACTGCTCAGAAAGGAACAAGGAAAACAACAAGAAATCAGTCTTAAAGGATTTATCATGTGTTCATACAAGGATGACACAAACTGTAGCTGTGGCTGTAGAATCCCTCAAGCACACTTTCAAGTCTTCAATCAAATGAGCAAGAACTGGAAGGCCATTGCTGGCTCCCTTCTGTTTCTCAAGTGTGCACGCAGACTTGCATAGGGTTTTCTTATATTCTTCACCACGCACGCTAGATGTATAACAGCTTTTTTGCAACCTTGGACTGGCCACCTGTGCTGAGCAATAAGGGGATGAAATTGAAGAAGCTTTTTAGCTTTTATAGCTTATTGATTTTTGTATTTTCAGATGTATTAGAGCAATTTTTCAAACGTATCCGCCTTACCTTGATATCTTGAGTGTGGAGAGAGGATTTCACATTTATTAGCTTTGCTTTGCTGAAAAAAAATACAGCACTAGAAGTACTTTTGTGTTATCTCAGGGATATAAATGGTTTTGGTATTAAAAAAAAAAAAAAAATCAATTCTCAGAATAAAATTCAAAGCTTGTGTGCAAGTGTTACATAAAAAGCAGACAAAAAGGAATGCACTTTCCCAAGCAGGTAACAAAGATGGGCTTTAAAAGTGCAGTCCTGAATTGCAGTTGAACTCAATGAAGCTCAATACTTCCCAAATAGGAAAGTTCTGTCTTAATGGAGAGCATATAATACGGTAAATACTTTTTTTATTATCTCTGATCAGCCATGACAGCATTAGAAAAAGAATGCAGGAGAAAAGTCTTCTTCAACAGCAAAACTATTTTCTCAGCTCAGAGGCAATAAAATGATGTGTGATGTGTTTCATTAAAAGAATTTTTATTTCATCAGGCGACTTGAATTTTTAAACACTATAAAGAGGAAATTCCATACTGCAACAAAAATATACAGCAACTGGCCAAAGTAGTGAAAGGAATTCAGCTATCCTGCTGTTCAAGAGTATGATATTTATTTCTCCCATAACATTAATAACTAGTGATAATTGTGACTACATCCATTCAGCTGTAATGATCTATTTTATCTCATTTTACATGACTTCCATCACCTCTTAACTGCTTCAAAATGCAAATGCTTTTTGGTCTGTACTTCTGTGTGGGATTTTTCCCTCACAGACTCAGAATATACACTTCAAATTAATTAAATAGTTCACACATGAGGGCCACATAAACTCTTTATACATAAATGCTACTCCTCAAGGGAACACCAGGAAAAGCAAACCTATAATTTCTATACTACAACACTTAGTTTTGCAGTATGCAATTTGTCCCTGTAAAAGAATAAGATCCAACTGTACTTCTGGGGCTGATGTGACAACGTTTTTGTGCCTAGGCAAATACAATTCAAAGTGAATACTTTAAAAAGTCTAGATTAAATGAAGCAAACTATTTCAAAATTAAATTCTGACACATAAGAAACTAGAAGGTTTTATATTATCCTGTTTCTGAGTCTTTTCCTGATTAGTCTGCAGCTAAGGCAAGTCAAAAGTTCTATTATGGCTGCTCACATAGTAAATCCATATTAGAGAGCCTCATTTAAAAAATCAGCTCATTCTTTTTCATGTTTAGATGGTTCTGGTATCTGATTGAAAATACTTGTGACTGAATTTCCAAGTAAAAGTTTCTAGGTAATTACACAAAGTCACAGACAAAAACTGTCTATACACACATTTATCCAGTCAGACTATGATCTATGGTATGGAACTAAAAATCGCAAATATAGCTTAGAATGTAAAACATGTTCACGTGTTCCACTGGAGATTTTAACACATTTTGCATGTGGACTCATGACAAGGTCATGGAAAAGAGCTTTAAAGCAGGTAAGCTTTTCCATGTTTCCTGAGTCTCAGAGGAAGCATGTTGCACCTCCATGGCTTTCACTAACCACAGAAAGTCTCGAGCTAGCAAATCCAATGGCCATGCACCATCCCTTCCCTAGCAGGAAAGCTGACTTATTGCATAAACTACAAAGGACTTAATTTCATTAAAAAGTAGAGAAACTACTGGAAAAAAATGCAGTAGTTGATAAATAGTAGGTAACTAGGCTTTTGCCACGCTGATGGAATCCCAAATTATAAGTTACATTTCTTGCTTTCTATGAAAATATACAAGAAAGGTTATGTTCCTGAGTGTGAAAAAGACCATATTGACTGTATTTTGAGCAGGGTCAGCCTGAAATAAAGAATATAAAATGTTGAAAAATGAACATCTTAGCCTCAATTAATATTGATAATTAAGATATAACTGTGCATTCTTAGTTCTGAACAAATGGTTGCTATATATCTAAGCCTTTTGGGGAGGGGGCAGGGATGGGAAGAAACAAATTTTTGTAACTGTTCCTTCTACTGAAGAAGAGAAAAGAAATAACTAAAAATATTTTATATTTAGAAGCAGAGTGTTAAGACCACATGTTTGGATTCTAGGGCAGTGAGGTTTAATTTAAATTTCTGACTTTCCAAGAGGAAGTCTCAGTGTTTGGGTCTTTCTAAGGAAGAAGTTTGAACTCCTCTGTGGTTGGTTTTTGGTTGGTTGGTTTGTTTGGGGTTGTCTTTGTTCAAAGGGAGAACTAAGATATCTATGTTGGCCAAGAAAATAATCACTCTCCTTTAAATTTAGAAACAGAACTTTAATTAGAAAAAGAAATATATATATATGAAAGGATAAGAGTTCTTAATCACAATACACAGATATATCTCTATATATCTCTATATATCTGTCTCCAGACAGAACCAAACAACAACAGTTTGTAATAAACCCCTCCACCCCCAAACAACAAGGCAAACAGTCAAAAAGGTCTTTTTGGCTACCCCCAAGGGAAGGGGAGCTGCAATTATCTCCACGGACAGCAAGTGGCACTGTTGCACCCCAACTGCTGGCTGCGCGCTCTCTCTCAGGGTTGCAGTTCTATTTACGGACAGCGGGTGGCGATGTCGCGCCCGGCCGGCTGGGCTCTCTCTCAGGGGAATGGTGGGAGCAGAGGTCAGGTCAGGTCCGTGGAATAGGTGACAAAAGCAGCAGAAATCCAACCTCTGCAGTGTAGAGGACAGACGTGTTTCTCTTCCTCAAAGGTAGTTTGGGGTGTCCACAGGTGATTGACGAAAACCAGAGAGCAATGACACAATCCAGGTCCCAAAGCAATGCTGGACCTGGCGTGTGTGTGTCTTCTGTCCTCCGCCAAGCCAGTGAACTGCTGACCCTGCGCAGAAAGCACAGGAACCCCTCAAAGCCTTCCCCCGCCCAGAACCCATCTTCTGTCCCTCTCCCAGCCTGGGGAGAGATCAGAACAAAAGCTCTGGCTAGAGTCGTTATCAGCACATGCATATTCATTATGTCCTTTGTTAAAATCTCTTTATCAGCACTAGGTGTTGGCTCCAAGCTTTGGAAGGAATTCCAACTGAGTTTTGAAACTACAACAGGGGTTTGGTGGGTTTTTTTGTTTGGTTGGTTTTTATTTGTGGTTTTGGTTTGGTTTGGGTTGGGGTTTTTTTTGTTTGTTTGTTTGTTTGTTCGTTTGTTGGTTTTTAATTTCCTGGAAATATTTAAAGAGTGTGCATTTTACAATGACAGTAAAGAAGAAAGGAGTGATGCTGGCATCTTAACATGAAACAGTGAGGGAGCAAGGATGTAAGGAAATCCTATCTGGCAATGAAGAATTTTCTCTGCAGCATCCCTGGAGGAATACCACAAAAAGCAATTTGAAAACTCAAAAGGATCAGTACTTCTTTAACTCAACAGTTCCAAATATGTAGAATGGCAGAGGGGTTTTTGTTTGTTTGTTTGGGGTTTTAAAATTGTTTTTTAATACTAGAAAAGAAATAAATGTATTCAAACACGTTCAATAATTGCCAGGGCTGGAAAGAGGAGAGTACCCCTTATTTAGTAATCTGATCTTCAACTATGACCCAACACTACTGCATTTACCCCATTTACCTCTGGAAACCACTGACCGAATTCTTTGCCTTCCAAAACAGTGTAAAGGATGAAAAGATTGCACATTTATTACAAAATTCAATTTCAGTGAATTAAAATCTCAATGGAACAAGATTTACCTTGCTTTTTCCCTTTCAGCAGAAAAGCTATGTACTTGCATCTTCTCACTGACTTTGCAAACTTCACAGAAAATGTCAATAAGAAAGATGGATATTGACATAATTCTTAACCTCAATTTTTTTTTCTGTATTAAAAAGTTGCACTGCTTACCCCTATTTTACTTATATATTATTTAAATGCAGATGAGTTCTTAGAGATGTAGATAGAAAACTCAGTATTTTTTTCTGAATTGGGTTAGGAGATGGAAATAGTGAAGATATATGAATGCTTTGTTAGTGAGTCAATAGAACGTCGTGTGTCTGTACTATAATATTCTAGTTTTAAGATCTGTTCTTTACTGCAAGCATGATTATTTTAACTATACAACATTCATACATACAGATCTCTTTATTTATACACAAATGTGTTTATTAATTTTTCTGTATAGAGTCTATACTGTATTCTTATTTAATGGTCAAATAATATGTTTCAGAGGGAGCAATAAACCACCTGTGATAGTGCTTTCATCATGTCTTTCCATCCTACTTCCCTATTAATTTCTTATATAAGAAAATGGGCAAGCAAAGGGAGACTCTTTGGAGCATACTATTTTCATTACTCTGCAATAGACATGGTAATATAACATACTGCCTGAAGAACGGATTTTCTTTATGCTAAGTGAAGATGTAAATCATATATAAAACAGTTTTCTTCACTTAAGAAATAAATAATGTTAGACAGAAAGAGAAATTTGTTTAAATTCCAGAAGCCATTTAGTCTACGACTCAGAACTTGATTGGAAGCCCATGTTTTGTTTATTTACATTGCTAATTCTGTGAACAAGATGTGCCTTTCACCAAATGCATCACAGAACATATTTGCTCTCTTTCCAATTAAGTTTATATTACCAATGAGCTTCGCTTTTAAAGAACAAACATTTAACAAAAGATTCTTTATAATGTTAAGAAAGACTTCTAAGAAAAATCAGTTTTAATCAACACTTTCTTTTGGTTTTATATTAAGCCAGAGTATAAAATTATTGGTGATTCTTAACATTTTAAGTTTGTTATACACCTTCTTTGTATAATAATATTTGAATTAAATAATGTGATTCTTTAACAATTCTCAGTTTTAGAGTCATGTATGCACACTTCAGGTTTATATACATATGTATATAAATATAAGATCTTATGACCAACAATCTTTTTTCAGATTTGCTGATTTTCACCAGAACAACAGAGAAAACAAACATGAAAAAGGAATGAGTTCTTCAGAGTTTATCAGGAACCTCTTCAGTCATCAGTCACTACAGCACATTCAGTCTGGCAGGCAACACAACTCAGTAAATTGATGATCTAAGTTGATGGTTGAACAAAAATCCTTTTTTTATGCATCAAAGCATGAAGTCAGGTAAAGTTATCAATTTATATTTACTTGTTGCTTGTTTGGAATAAATAAGCTGTCATTCTAAATAAGATTGTGAAGCTAGTCGATTTATCAACCTATAATGAGAATAACTAAATATTCTCAAAGCTGAGGAAATTACAATACTCATTTCAGATTCAGATATGAAAAGATAAATTTAAAGTTCAAGGACAGAACTTCAGAAAGACCAGAAAATTTTCATCAAGTGTTTTTTGGTATTCCTGAAATTGAAACTCTTCAGGTACAGATTTTAGCCCAAATTTTTCAAAGTATCATCTCCAAGTCTAGTCATTAGATAAGAAACACTGTATTTGGTGCATTTTACTTCTCTCCTTAGCTGAACTCGTGAGAACAGAATAGAACAAAAAAAACCCAAAAAAACAAACCACAAAACAAATGAACAAAAAAAAGACAGTGTGTTAATAACATCAAGAAAAATAAGTTATGTTTTAAAATAATTCTGAGTTTTTATCAATTTCAGTTTTCAGATAATAAGTGTTCTAACTTTTTCATTAGCTGATCTAGTGGGGGTTTTACCATTAATGTTTTCAGTTGTTATAAACTATCACAGTTCATGCATAGAGGAGTAGAACACACTGCCCTTGAAAACAGAAAAAATGAGAAGAAACCATAAAATCCTTGGATATAATAATTTCATGCCATAATTGTAGTGATTCTAATTTTGACTATCAATGAAATATTTAGACAAAACCCTACAGTTATGTAGAAAGGCATAAGACAAATAAGAGAAATTCATCAAAAAATGAAAGAACAAAAATGAAAAAGTGTGGATTTGTCTTTACTGAAATTTAGTAAATTTGCTGTTAGCTGAGACATAATTCTATAAAATATCTGTGTAGACCAACACATCCTAGAGGTTATTTTCTTGTTACCAAGTGAGGTGTAATTGAAGGTTCAATTCACTTCATTAATTCTTCACATTGTTTTATTCCTATGTGGGTGTAAAATAATATTTTCTAGCTCTTTGTTCCACTTCTGCTTCATTTACGTCTGCATTAATTGTTTGGTGGATCATTAGAAACTCATAGTGTAGTTGATGGCCTTCAAAAACAATTGAACTCTGCATAATATAAGGACTTCTGACTTGCTAGAGAGAACCAGTACTTCTGGTTGACATTCTTAGTGTTGTTAGAAATCCAGCTAGATCTTCAATTATCAGCTACAAAAACTTCATGATAAAACAACTACCTACCAAACTCCTGACTGAAATTTCAGTAAAGACAAAAAGTAAATTCACACTTTCTCATTTCTCTGTTTTCATTTTTTGATGAATTCCTTTTCTTTTTATTATAGCTTTCTAGATGTGTTTGGGTTTTTTTGTCTTAATTAGACAAAATTATTAGACGAAATTAAAACCACACCTGAAGGGTGGAATGCCAAGACAGAGGGACCTGAATAAGCTCAGGAAATGGGCCCATGGAAATGTCATGAGGTTTAACAAGACTAAGGTGCTGCACCTGGGTCAGGGCAATCCCCGGTATCAACACAGGGTGGGGATGAACAGATCGAGAGCAGCCCTGCTGGGAAGGACTGGGGGGAGCTGGTGGGTGAGAGGCTGGACATGAGCCCTCCATGGGCACTCACAGCCCAC
>JAWWEE010000085.1:15895793-15913145 GCA_035221455.1 Xenops minutus | reverse complement strand
ACCTGGGAGGGACGGTTTGTCCCTTGTCGCTTCGGGAAGGACATGGCAGAGTGGCTCAGGGGTTGGCTGGAAACAGCTGGGAATGAAATGAAAGGGACGCCTTTTGGATTAATTTACTCTGCATGTTTGAAGTGGTGGTGCTTGGAAAGAGCTCTCATGGTATTCCTGAGGCTGTGAGTTCAACCTAGCACCAGTCTTTTCTATCTGCTACTTGTCAATACGTGTTGTACTCTTTTATACTTTTTTATGCTCCTTTATATTCTGTACCCCAAAACCTTATAAGTAAAAGAACTTTTCTCTACTTTACCCACATACAGTTGTCTTGGAAAGTTTTTCCCCCCCTCCTTATGGCAACATAGTGATGTGAAACAGAAGTTAAGCTGAAAGGCTTGAAGGGTTTGTTTTATAGATGATCAGTGAAAATTCATTCTTATATTTTTTTAAATTTTTTTTTAGGTATAATCCTTCTTATGCTGTTGAGGTAACATTCTATCCAAAATTAAAAAATAAGAATAAATCTGCTTCTAAAGAAGAACAAAATCAAACTCCCCACCCCATCACATGTGAATAATTTAGGAATGTTTCTAAAATATGATGCCTGTTTGCTAATTTTTTTGTTCATTGTCAGCATTCTGATCTTGTTAAAACTAGTGTTCTTACATGAATATTGCTGTTAATGACTGGACAACTGCTTCATTTTATGGGGTTTTTTTGGCCTATCGTCTCCCAAAATCAAGGTGCTTCTATCTGGAAGATTTCTGGTATTGTCAATCTTGTTTTCTACTTTGAATATCATGAAAAATAATCAAATATTTAGCAGTTTGCATTTTTTTTTTAACCATTATGTTAATTTTCCTCAGTATTGTATCAGTTTGCAAACTGACTGAACTTAAAGTGGACAATGAATCTTAGAAAATTATGGTATACCATATCCAGAGAAAATGTAGTTTTAATCAATGAAGTGTATTGTATTCTGGCTTTATGACCAAATCGTGGTCATATATGGTCATATGGAATGATCAAAAGAAGAAAAAAACTCAAAGCAATACAAAACCAAGCAAAGCAAACTTTTACCCATCTAAATTTTAAATAGCTCCACATTAGGAATTTATTAGTGTTACATTTTGTAATGTCACATTTTTCTCTCTACCAAAACAACATGGATTATAGTATCTAATCTTCATAAAATATGTAGACAAATGCCGTATTTATGTCTAGATTCTTAAATGAACTTTTATTAATGTCATGTTCATTGAATAAAGAGAAAGAGAGTTTATAAAGGTTTTATAGGATCTCTACAAAAACATGTACTCTAATAAATAGAAGTAGATTTTGAATTTTGTTATTGTGGATGCATTTGGGTGAACTGATTTTTTCAAATCAGTACATTTATGGTGTGAGAGATACATCCTTAGATCTTGATTATAGTCACACATTTTATTACACGTATACCTTTTTTTTTTTTTTTTAGATGGAGTCTCATTATTTGGGGGTATGGTATATAGTGCAATAATAACAAAAACTTTAATATCAGTATTATGGCATTTATCTAAAAGAGATGATCACCATCATTAAGGTTTTCTGACCAAATAGGTTGAAATCTCCAATAATTTCTCCAAACACAGCTTAGCAGGCACGTTTTTCAGAGACTAATATGTCTTTTTTTTTCTTTTTTTTTTTTTTAATGAAGGGATGTCACTATTACCAAAACAGTGCTGAGTGAAGTTTAAAGCTGTATGTACAAAGTTGGCATTTTCAGCTTGTTAAAACTGAAATGACTGAAAGTAAGACTGATTAGGAAGAGAAAAACTAGATTCAAGAAGTGAATAAATTAATGTGATTTTGATAACCAAACTGACTTTTCTGCCACCTGAAACTGGAATGCAACAGTAGCTGTTTAAAATTTTCTGCCTTTCTTAAGTAATTCTATAATACAAGTCAGTCTACATTTTTTACTTGAAGGACAAAAGCACTATTTTACACATTTATCTTTGTTTCAATAGCCATTTTTTGAGAACATCATACATAACGCCATATATTGTTTCATCACTTGCAAACATTTAGTTGCAGTTTATCTTGTACTAAGGACAGATGTGACCTGGATTCTCTGTTTTCCAAAAGGACGAACATGAAAATCACTAAGCTTCTGCTTTCACTATGGAGAAGCTGATATTTTTCAAGGAATTGCTGAGTTTTCTTATAATAGGTTGTATTTTAAGTACTTGCAAAATAAATGGGAAAGTGGGAAAGTCTAGTAGTAAAACCATTCACCAGGGAAGTAGCATATTTGAGCAACCCAGAAAAATTCAAAAACTCATCCATTTTTATAGTCTCTGTAAGGAAGTTGTTAGCTTCAGCAACACTGATTCAATTACAATCCAGTTAGATTTTGAACAGCAGATAAAAGGTGATGCCACCTGACTATTCCTCTTCCTCATGGATTATTGGAAAGCAGCAACTCCTCCTAAACAGAGAGATCTAGTAGATCATTAGGAATCTGTCTAAGTAGAAGGAGCTCTGGAGGTGACTTCATACCACAAGGGTGTCTATGCATCACACATTTCTGTCCCACAAATGTGATGGCAAGGCATTTTGTTTGACTAATTGAGCTGACAGATTCATTTGTGCTAATCCTGTTTGTGGAAAAATATAGTCTTGTTTTTAGGCTTTACCATAGCAGATGAGAATTTGGGCTATGAATTCATTATAGTGAAAAACAATTGTAATAAAAAATATCCCTAAATTAATGGATTATTTTAAAAATTATTCACTTTGTCTGAGAGCAGAACATTAGCTAAGGACTCTTTTTCAGCCACTTAGAGATAAAGTAAATTCACAAGTTAAATTATTCATAATTAGGTAATGGAAGATAAGAATTCATAATCACAGGAATATTTCTGAGAAAACTTCTGGTAATTCTTTTACAATTATGATTGATTAAATAGTTTCTCCAAGAAAGGGTACTTAAATGAAATTCAGGGGTTATGAGATTATTGTTCTTGCTTGTAATTCTAGAAGCTGAACTGCAAATATATTTGCTCTATCAGGTTTGATGTCAGCTGTGTTTCTACTAATGAAGTTGATAAAAATTACAACGGTTCTAGAATAAATTATATTTTAGATATTATTAGATATTTTTTAGAATTATTTCATAATTGGCAAGTGTACTACAATACAGATGTAATCCACAATATTTAATCATGCCACAAATGGTACATAACTATATATATGCAACACTGATGATTTTATAGAAGTTATCAAAATTCACTCCCTGAACATGAATTGGAATATATGTTTTTATGTCACTCTAATAATTTGAAGTAATGCAATTCACTTATTTGTACTGTTGTTAAAGTTGTCTGTTCTTAACAAAGAAGAATCAAGTGTTAAGCAATGGAGCAGCCTGCTTGGGCAAGTTGTTGAATCACCATCCCTGTTGGTAAGAAGATATGTAGATGTGGTGCTGAGGGACACAGTTTAGTTGTGGATTTGGCAATGTCAGGTTTTTGGCTGAACTCAATGATTTTAAGGGTCTTTTCCAACACAAGTGATTTTATGATTGTGGGAAACAATTTAACTAATCTCCCATTGATAGATGAAGAAGCTGATTCTGTTGATTTGTTAAATACAAATTTTTCAGTGTTCACAAGCTTATCGGCCTTCTAGCAAAGTAACTAGAGCTCATGATTAAAATAGTAGTGGGGATGGGGTAATAGCTCTGGCTTTACCAGCTATTGTTCTTTTCTCTCGTTCAAGTCTGAGAAGTTCTAATAATGGTATGGGAAACTGCCTTCCTTATGAAATGCTCCTCATGACTGAAGTGCACAAGCAGCTGTCTGCAGATCAAAATAAAACTGACAGCATGAATCCCTCTGTGATATCAACACACCATTGCTTCCAATATTAGAAGCCTAGAAAAACTTGAATGGGAAGGAACCCAAAAGGATCATTTAAATTCAAATCCTGGCCCTTCCCAGGACAGCCCAGAGTCACACTATGAGCCTGAGAGTTGTGCAAACACTTCTTAAACCTTTCAGGTTTGATGCTGTGACAACTTCCCTGGGGAGCCTGTTCAGTAGCCAACCTCCCTCAGGGTGAAGAAACCTTTCCTAATATGTAACCTAAACCTCACTTGACACAACTTCATGCCATTGCCTCAGGTTCTGTCACTAATCACAAGAGAGATCAGTGCCTACCCCTTTTCTTCCCCTCTTGAGAAAGCTGGAGATGTGGTACGGTCTCCCCTCACTTTTCTCTAAGCTGAACAAGTCAAGTGATCTCAGTTGCTCCTCATGCAACTACCCCTTTAGACTATTCACAATCTTTATTGCCCTCTTTTGAACACTGACTAATAACTTTATGTTTTAATTATATTCTGGTGCCCAAAACTACCCCAGTATTGCAGGTGATGCTGCCCCAGTGCAGAGCAGAGCAGGACAATCCCCTCCCTTGCCCAGCTGGCAATGCTGTGCCTGATGCCCCTCAGGACAGGGTTGGCCCTCCTGGCTGCCAGGGCACTGCTGACTCAGATTCAACTTGCCATTTACCAGGACCCCAGGGCCCTTTCTGCAGGGCTGCTCTTCAGCCTTTCTTTCCCTAGTCTGTACAGTTTGGAAAGAAAGTAAAATCCAAGCAAAAATATATTGAAGGAGTGAGGTTCATTTGAGTAAAAGTGCCTATACAATGCATTTATGCAGTGGGCTATAATTTCAGAGAGCTTGTGCCTGCATTTTCTTAGATCTATTGGTGTAAGTGAAAGTACTATAAAGAATAGACATCTCTGAAGAACCTAAACTGCCTGAAACAACACAGCTCCCCCAGTCCTCCTCCCTAAAAGACAACTCATAAGACAAAAATCAGAATAGAGAAAGAAGTACAATTAAGAAAGAATTCTTCCATGGTCCTTATTATCTTTAGCATTGGACAGTTATGTGGAAGAAGGTAGCCATGACAAAGTGTTGAAATCACCAATTTTCTGCTGTATAATTTTCTGCTAGTGGAAATTCAAAATTCAGTGTTGATAAGTGCATAGTACATTTAGCACAAAAAAACACAGAGGTTCACTTTTTCTGTGCCATGAAGTTGCACGAGGAAAGACATCATATTTCGTATTTTCACTTCAAATGAAAAGGTCTCTTCACTTTAGAAAGAAGAGTTTATGTCAAAGTAATGATTAATCAAAATTAAATCCAAAAGTTTTGTCTTCAGATCTTGGGAATATAAAGTGGGTAGGATTTTGTTTAGGCTTTTCTATTGTTTAGGAAAACCTGTAGCAGTTATAGAGACATATTCATATTGCTAATGGACAACAAAACTACTGTACAAAATCATTACAATGCAAATATATCAATATATCCAAGATAAAAATTGTTTTGTAATTGTTTCATGGTATGTCTTGGAGACTTCATAAAATCTTCATAAACTTTGTTAAAGTTTGTGAATGTATATGGAATAAAGTAGATGTTATGATTTAATTTCCTAGAGAGTTTATACATGCGTTCACTTCTGTTCCTTTTTCTTATGCTTATTTGCTCTTCCTCTCCCCAGTCCCATCTGTTGATCACACTGTACTACCACTCTAAGAAAATTATTTCTTCACAGAATTTTACCTCTATTCCAGTAGGGATTTCATTTGCACTGAAGTACTTGTATCTGTGAAAACAATTCCAGAGATTTTTGCAACGCTAATTCAAACTTTGAAAAAGAGCAGCACTCACAACAGACACAGCTCTTCATCTTTCATCTTCAATTTTGGAGTATCAGACTGAAAATTACTTTTGCAAATGTAAACCTAATGTAATTCTTCTCCTACTCTGAAAGAAAGTGATAAGTAGATGAATATATAAATTCATCTGCATGCAGACATGCTTTCATACTACATCACTGCTATTACACTGTCAATCTAAATTAGGGTACCTGAGATTAAAGGCAGGGGATTTTGTTTGCACTTTCTTACAGCATTAGAAATGGCAGATGCAGGATTATTAGCATACGGAACTAATCTGTTCTCTCAAACATCTGTGAAGAAGGTAGAAAGGCCATATTTAAGTAACACAAAATAGCAGAAAAAATAAACTGCCTTTTGCTAAAGATCCAATTTATTCTGATAATGATAGCATAATCATTTAGATTTCTGTTGTGGTTTGGTTCATTTTGGTTTGTTGTGGGTTTTTTTTGTTTGTTTGCTTGTTTTTCCTAAATATATTTATAAACTATATCGTTTGAACCACTAACCCAAGTAGTCATTCATAAGAAAGATGATATGACAATAGAATTGAAAATTCATACTGATTTTGCTGCATTGATTTTGCAGATAATTTGCAATATTCATATTTGTCCCTGTAGTTTAGCAGCATTTTGTGAGCATCATTTTGGAATACCCATGTCTCCTCTCTGACTGCTGCAACTTTTGAAAGAGATTCTTCCCTGGATTTTGTTTGGGAATCCACACAGGATTTCATGGAGTTGTGAGGTCAAATTTATCTATCTTGAATTGGTCTCTAAAATGTTTTGTTATTTAGTGTCATTTAGGAGTGTGTGAGGTGCTGAGTTTCACAAGAATCCTGCGTTAGAAGGCAAGGGGGGAAAGTGACTGGTTGGTGTGCAGCACTGAAAATGAGGGACTGGTCTTGTGAACTCTCACATTTTTCGTGCAATATTAGGGATAAACCGGTAACATCATGGGTTAGATGATTTTTTTAGGTTGCTCCTAGCAGCAATAAATACCATGGGTTGTTTTAATTTGATACCCAGTTATTCTGATACAGCTGTTTTGTTGATGTGCATTACAGACACCAATAAGTGAGGATGCCAAAGTCAGTAGCCAATTTGATACTGACTGATTTTTGTTATGATAACATACACATATGCACTTGGATACTCATAAGGATGCTTTTGTAGCATGAAGGCAAGAGGCACCTGCATAGCCACTACATGAGATGAAGAGGATTGACTGCAGTCAGGGACAGACTGTGGCAGGGTGGTCTGTCCCCAGTCAGGCCTGGAATCTGTTCAGAGAAAGCAAGTTCTCTGTGAGGAGCAATTGGTAAGGCCAGGATGTCTTTTGGTGTGGCATCAAAGTCCATGCACAACTGCCTTTGGAAAGCTCCTAACTGGCCCATAAACTTGTGACTGACATTCAGTGACTTCATACTATAAAAGCTGAATCCCTCTCATACAGCTGAGATGGAGAAATTCTGACATTCAGGTTCCTTTGGGATTGCTTGGGATTTGCACGCTCCCTGCAGACCTTAAGTGAGTGGCAAAGTATGAATTGTACCTTCAAACACAAATGAGCAAAATTTGTCAAAACACATCTATGTCATGAGTTTGGGCTTTGCCTATAGCCTTACTGAGGATCTGCATACAACTGAGTCTATGTTAATTGGTGGGACACTGATGCCCTGCACGGTATCTGGAAAAGGGTCATCTCAAATACTGTTGACCACCCTCAATACAGCCAAGGCTGCTGGCAAAGGACCCTGGACTCACTACTCCAGAGTTAAGAAGACCTCTGTTCCTGGGATAAGTGGAATAACAGAGACTGTTACTGATAAAGGAAATGTGGTTTAAACTACTTCTTCTTTATGTATTGTCTGTATTTTTGGTAAGCATGAATAAGTTTTGGAACCAAAATTTGCAATTGGCTCTGCTCTAGTCTAAAGTGTAATAAAAATGGTTGAGGGATTTGTATTATGGATTTGGCTGAAATTTGGAAGAAAACTCAAATTCTACATCAGATAACTCACCAAGACATTTCATTGGGTTTCGGAGATATCGTCTAGAAACTTATTTCATGATTATCAAACTGGGCCTGAATGAAAAAAGTTGTTCATATTAGTTAGATTCATCATTAGCGCTTGCATAATAGCTTGTTGTATGATTCAACATTGTAGTAGTTGCTCAACTTTATGATTTAATATTAAGTATAAGTGGTAGACAAGATAGAATATTGTCATGTCTCTAAAGGGGAGGATGGTGCCTTAAAATTTTTATGTATTTGTAGATTTCAATATAGCTGTACAGTTTCTAACTCTCAAGGTAGCAGGTGACAGTTTCTAAACCTCTTTCTCACAGTTTGTCCTCATTCCTGAAGTTCTGTTTAACGTTCTTTTCAAGGAAAATGGTTTTAGCAAGGACGTCTTGTTTGAGACATATGCACCTATAAGATATACTGTAGTCAAAGCAAGATAAAAGGCCCCAAACCCTTGCAGAAGGACTAAAGGGGCAGACCCATGATGGTTCTGGAGGTAGAGAATTCTCTAGTTGGATGCATACATTAGATATAATAATTAATTAGTGTTATAAATTTGTAAGAACCCTATACTGAGTGCACACTTATGTATTTTGTTACATCTGAAAGAGCTTTCTTTAAAGGATCTCCTCTCTTTTATCTATAGTAATATTGTCTAGAAAGTTCTTTTTTTATTTTTTTTTTTTTCCCATTTTAGGGAACAATCCCACTACCATCCCCTGTAAAATTCTTCCTTTGTTATTGTAAAGTTCAGAATCTGCAGCCCTAAATTACTGAGTAAATACGATTGTGGATCTCTCTCCCTGTATGGACAGCTGTTGTTACAGGGAACACACAGTCATATAGACACATACAGCAGTAGAGACCATCACATGGTTTTCTGCATTAGTGACAACACCTTCAAAGTGCCTGTATATCCACTTCAACAGATCTCATTAAAAACAAACAAACAAAAAACAAACAAATAAAAAATCACAACAAAAGGAAAAAAAGTAACATGGTTTTAATTTATAGTCTCCTATGATGATAATTAGCCAAAACAACCTAACCAATGTATCAGTAACCTAATATGAGTGAATATTTACTTGAAAGCTTATTCATGTTGAAAATTTTGCTAAGAAAATTTATAATTTTCTTGTCACTATGTCATATTACTCTAGAACAAGAAGTTAAGATTTTCTTTAGATAATTTGCAGTAAGATATTATTAATATTTGCACATTAATATTATTTCATAGAGAGGAGAACGATAACTTTCTACTTGAGCTTTTGATGTGTCAAATATTAATTTTGTGGCTAATTTAAAATCAGTGGGGATCCTTATATTAATAAAGCACTTCCATGCGCAGGCATTTCTAGAATCAGTTGGACAGACAGATCAGACAGAAGGCTTTGGTGGGCACCTGGTATCCAGCCCAGGTCAAATCACCACACACTGTTAACCCACCAACATTCTTTTTATCTTGAAGCAGTGTTCCCCAAGTGCCACATTAGCACTCATTTTGAACACTGTCAGAGATGGCAATTCCACCAATTCATTGAGCAGCCTGTTCCAATGCCTGACTAGCCTTTCAGTGACCAGATTTTCCCTAATATCTCATGTAAACCTCCACTGGTGTAACTTTAAGCCATTTCATCTTGTCCTGTCTGCAGTTTTCTCAGAGAAAGGACTGACTCCCAACTGGCAGTGGGAGTACAACCCCTTCCAGGTAGTTGTAGAGATCAGTAAGTTCGCCCCAGACCCTTCTCCTCTCCAGGCTAAACAACCCCAGCTCCCTCAGCTGCTCCTCATCAGATTTGTGCCCCAGACCCTTCACAGGACTGGAGGTGCAGGCTCATCAGTGCCATGTACAGGGGGACAATCATTGCCCTGGTCCTGCTCCCACACTATTTCAGAACCAGGCCAGGATGTCATTGGCTTTCTTGGCTACCTGGGCACACACACTGGCTCGTGTTCAGCTGCTGTCAACCATCACCCTCAGCTTCTTTTCTTTTGGGCAGCTTTCTAGTCGCTCTTCTGCAAGACCACAGCACTGCATGGTGTTGTTGTGACCCAACTGCAGGATGTGGCACTTAGGCTTGGTCTAGAACTCAAAAGATCAGCCAATCTCAATGACCCCAAAGATAATATCAGTCATATCAGAAAACAGTAAAGATATACCCATTTATGAAAAATGAAAATATTAAAGATTATTCTTTGGTGTAGCATGACATTATACGAACAGCAGCAGAGTTAACGGTGTGACAGAATCCTTTGTAAAACTACTTTACATCAAATGCATGGAGAATTCCTTCTACTCAGTGTTTTCAAGTCCATGCATTCTTTCCTGTTGCATCTTTAATGGGAAGCAGGAGCAATCTGTTCTAGACATTTAATATTAATTTGTCTCTATCATTCTTGCATCTTTTTTTTCAGATTAGGAACTTATACAATTCAGGAGCAATCATTGCTCATTTTATAAAGCAGGTTTTACACAAAAAGGCTTTGCAATTGTTGTTTAATCTGAATGGCAGAAGGTCTAAGCAGTGTGGTCTAAAGAGAGAAATTAATAAACTTTTGTACAACATAAGAGAAAAAGAGAGAGGAAAGTACCAGATCATGGAAGTTTGCATTTCCACCCAGCCAGGATTCAGTAAGGGAGAAGTTGTTGCAATTGTAAACTGCTGCTGCTGTAATTGTTTTAATAGAAAGTTTTCTGTTTTCTACAGCACCAAGAAGAGGTATAAGGGGAGTATCATAATGACTGGGAAAAAAAAGGATCAACAAAAAACTCAAAAGATAAGCAATGAAGTAGGGGATTTGAGGAGAACAGAAGAAAAAAAAAATCAAGACAGTATGGAATCCTGTTTTAAAATAATATCTCTGAAAGCATACCGCTGGATGGAATTCAAGTTTGCAAGCAAATAATATAATTTTGAAAATTTTGTGTAAACTCTGAAGTCTCAGTTAACCATAAACTTGTATCACAAATATATATTATATATATATATAAAATATAAAAGGATTAATAAAGAAATTGACATCCCTAGTTAACAAAAATAATAAAGCTGCCTTTATTTACACATCTTTAGCACAAGAGTTCCTTTGTGTTAACTGAAACTATGGTATTTAGGCTATAAAACAAACTATTGCATTAAGGTATCAGACATAAACTAATCTAATATCTTAACAAGCATTTACCTAATAGTGTGTGATTTACTCAGTTCTTGAAAAGCTAAAAGAACAATGCAATTTTTAAGCAATTGGAGATCTTATTACCAGAATGACAAACACAGTTCAATACTTGTTTCATCTGAATAATGAACTTGTATTACAATCTTTTACTATAATATAGTCAGAAAGTCATGCCACAGACATATCTTTACTCTATATCACTTGTATATTTTTCCTGTTTTATTGCATTCTTCTAAAAGACTTTCTGTCAATCAAAATAATTTTGAGATAAAGGCAGTATCCTAAGTATTGACTAAGCTACTTTAGACAATATAAAAATGTGCATTTCTTAAGCTGTAGTAAAATGGTTTATTCTATCACAACTGGTATTTTTTCTATGTAAAAACTCATAGTGACATAATAATAAAAAGTGAAACGTGACAGTGGCAAAACATTCACTTCTATGTTGGTTGATGTTCCATTGGTAATAAAATAGTTGGGCACACAAGAAATTTTCTAATAATGGCACATTTGTGCAGCTAACATATTCTCAACTCCTTAATTAAGTTAAATGATGTTTTTCTTACAAATATGATCTTTAAAATATGTGTTACTATTACAATTTTTTATTATTTTTTTTTTTTTTTTTTACTTATGGTTAAAGAGATTAGTGAAAAAAAGAAAAAACATTAGAAAAAGGTTGTGCAATTTCATCAATAGAGTTTGGATTTTTTTGTATTCCTTTATGAGAGAAATGAAGGAAACAGCTGCAAAGTAACAGATAAATTCATACATAATGCATTTGAATCACCAATTTTATTTCTGATGCATATAAAGATAGGAAGGGTTTGCTAGGAAATAGATCACTGCCTTAAAGATCAAGAAACCTGTATTTGAAATGATTCAAGACTGCTGCTGACCTGCTTTGCAATTTGAAAGTCACTTTCCTTCTCTTCCCTTCAGTATCTCTTGCCACTTGGGCAAGCTTCAGCTTCCTAAGGAAAAGTCATTTGAGACTCCCTGGAGTACTTCTCTTGTCTTGCAAAAGCACATGTTTATGATAAGATTTGGGGAAAAAAATTCTGACAGACCCATGTCGATATCTTAGATGTGGCATCATGTCTTAATGGCATCTGTGTTAAGGCAACAGCACTGAGCCTTAGTTTTCTTTGAAAAACCTGTGTACTGCTACAGCAGTATATGTACATGACAAATGGCAGAACACATGCAATAATTTTTCTGGCAAAAAATAGTAACAATCATAAGGATACAGAATGTTTTTTAATAAATCAAAAGTGGTTTGTTCTGATAAGCATTTGTGCAGTTTCCTCTTTTCTGCTAATAGTATCCTGCAGTCAGAGATACATACCCAAATGAAGAGAAACTGAGACTCAGAAAGTATTTATAATTTAATTAATGAAGTAGCAGAAAACAACTAACTTCCAGAAATCAAAGTGGTTTGGCAGAAGACAAGGAGCTAGGATTTTCTTTCTATGTGAAGATTTCTATCTTTTGTCCTGTGATTGATTTATTTCGAGAAATAAAGTCAGAAAAATTCTTTATCCAGACAATTTCTAAAGTCAGAATTATTCAGTATTCAGCAAGAGGTCTCATTTGAAAACTTTTTAAGCAGATATCCTATCATGTGTGTCCTCACCAGGACCTTGTTATTACATTGTTACTCATCTTTCCTTAGGGCAGGGTTTCACTCTCAGGCTGTTGGTTGTTTATTAAAAATAAATTGTCAACATTCTGTCACTGTGTGTTTAGGAGGAAAAACAAAACAAAACAAAACAAAAAACCCCTAACCCACAAACTTTATTCCCTCCCTCACATTGATTCTCCTGTATCAGAATCCATTGATAACTTCATACAAAGAATTAATCACAGAGGGAAAACACAATATATCAGTACAGACATGCTTCTTTTTTCTTGCAGATCATATATGTGATCTTTAAGTTTGGAAGAATCACAAAGCAAAGCTGAAAAGTTCTGCCAGACTGGAAACTTACAGGATGATACTCCTGCTCTGGGAAAAGACATAGAAGCACCTCTATTAACACATATGCAAAGACAGAACCAATGGTCCTTCCAAAACTATTTATAAGTTCTTTCTTTGAAATATAAGCTATGCCAGATGATCAGATAGGAGTTGCCTTGACTTATTCCATATCTCTGAGTTGTTATCCCACATAAATACAGAATAAACCCAAAAACTTTCAGTAGAAGATAGAACCTGTAAAAAGGTTCTTGGCTTGTTTCTTGGTATCGGCTGTGAATACTGAAGGAGTTGTTTTCCTTTCCATATTATAGTGACTTACACAGTGAATGGGCTGTCACAACAGTCTGGATTGATCTCTAATTTCTTTTAGTCTTGTATCTAAAAAGAAAATCCAAGTACAGCAGAAATTTTCTTAAATAAACATTCATGTGTACAACATTAATTCCTAGAATTGTTTGGCACACATGTTTGAGCTTTGTTAGGAACACTTTACTTCTGTGTTTGTGAACTGTAATGCCTGAGACAGCATGATGCTGTTGTCATGAATGAACTTGAGTCCAGCAGACTTTACTAATTAAATACTTAAGCTAATCAATATCTCACAAATTCAGGACCATAGACCACACAACTATATATCGTGTGTTCATACTTGCACTTTTACTGTATACTTTTCTAGTGCAAATTTGTCAAAAAATGATTACAGACAGTAATCATCTCTACCGACTTATTTTTAATTTTTTCCTTTAGTTTCTGAACTTACAAATATTGAAATTCAATTTTAACTTTAAACAAAAATGAATGATTAATCTGTTAATTTTCTTGTTTGCACTGTTGTTTGTCATCAGACAACAACTAAATATCCCGTAAGTGCATAAAAGCATTAAGTGATTAGCATCATGAACTGCTAATAAGAATAATGGCTAATGAGAAAAATATACAGCTAAGTTGAATAATAAACAATACAGAGATGCTAATTGCAGGTGGGAAGGAAAAGTCCTTTTAACTGGTAATCATGGTCATTGTTAATACTTGATTCTATGCATTAGAAGCAAACAAGAGCACCTTCACTGACACAGATTCTTCTAATATGACATTTCTTACTGCTGTAGAATTCTTAGTGATAGTTCTATACAGTGGGAGAAAACTGGAAAAGCTATTTCTGCTCTACAGAGAAAGGATTTGGATACAAAAAAATTTAGGAAGTTCTGCCTGTCAGTTACAGAAAGATGAGGAGAAAACAGTCAACAACAAAAGAGATTCTTTAAGACTACATCCTGTCAAATCACTGCTTTACAAGAGAGGTGGTAGTACACAGACAAAGTAAAGCCATAGTTAAAGAAATAGGAAATTGGTTGCAACGATTTTCTCTTTTTTTTTTTTTTTTTTTTTTTTTTTTTTTTTTTTTTTGATAGGCCACTGTTAAAATAGGTACTGAGCAGAGTTCACAGAATGATTGGATGACAGAATGGTTGAGGCTCAAGGGGACCTCTGGAGGTTATGTGGTGCACCTCTCCTGCTAATGCACAGACACCTCCTCCTAGTTGCCCAAGGTGGGATTTCTTATCCATATGGCTTTTCTATATCTTTAAGGAGGGAGACTCCACCACCACTCTGGGCAACCTGTGCCACTATTCTGGTCATGGCCACAGTGAAGAGTGTTTCCTGTCAGAGGGAACCTCCTGTGCTTCAGGTTGTGCCCATTGTCTCTGGGCACTATTGAAAAAAAACCTGGCTCCAATCTCTTTCCCTTCCCTTTATGTATTAACATATATTGGTAAGAACTGTTTGACCCTTCTCCGGGCTGAACGGTTCCAATTCTCTTGGCTTTTCCTAATAGGGGAAACTTGACACGGTTATGTTCTCTCCAGTATGTCAATGACTTTATAATTCCTAAGGGTCTGTTCCAAATCCTATATATTCCAGCAACTGCCAAGCCCTTGAATAGCCACAAGATCCTTCAGGAATGTCACAGATTCATCTCAAACTCATGTTGCTGCTGTAATTGGCCTTTGTCTCCAGAAAAGAAGACATACAAATAAGCTTTCTATCTATCTCCCTGGTTCAGACTGAATAGCTAACTGTAAAAAATAACTATTCTTGGAATATTGCAGGTTGTTGACAGTTATCATATGAAAAAAGAAGGATTGCTGCAACTGTCCTCCTTTCTGAAGAAAAATAAACCATGGGTACCAGGTTAGAGAGTCACATATTTAGTAGAAGTTTCTTTGGGCATAGTGAGTATCAGATTCTGTTTCTTTTGGTTAACCGTCAGGGAATCTGTCATTCAGAAAGGCTTATACGTGTTTGCTTGTGAGAGAAGTGTCACGAGTTGCAATTGATCACAATATCAAAGTCTCTGTATCTAGTGAATTATGTAAGAGTTTTATACCCATAAAACAGCTAACAGCAGCATCCGGTGAACAGCAGGAACCAGAGCATAAAGGAAAAGGACAAAATTCTGGCAGAGGATGAGAATGAATTTCATTCATTTAGTTCTCAATACTCCTAGTAGTAGTAAAATGATGTATGCCTATTTGTTTATTTACTTATGTGGTGAAACCAGCATTTCTTTTTATGTATGCAGCTGTCATGGTTTAACCCCAGCCAGCAACTAAGCCCCACAACCACCTACTCATTTTACCCCAGTGGGATGAGAGAGGGAGTCAAAAGAGTTAAAGTGAGAGAACTTGTGTGTTGAGATACAGGCAATTTAATAGGTAAGGCAAAAGCCACACACACAAGCAAAGCAAAACAAGGAATTCATTCACTGCTTCCCAAGGGCAGGCAGGTGTTCAGGTATTCCCAGGAGAGCAGAGCTCCCTCAGTGTAACAGAGACTTGGGAAGACAAACACCATCACAAACAACATTCTCTTTCTTCCTGATTCTCCCTCCAGCTTTATGTGCAGAGTATGAAGCCGTATAGCCTGGAATATCCGTGTGGTCATCTGGGATTATCTGTCCTGGCTGTGTCCAGTCCCAACAACTTGTGCACCCCCCATCTACTCACTGGTGGGATGAGGAGCAGACAAAGCCTTGGCTCTGTGCCTGCCCTGCTCAAAACTAAAATGCTGTTTTCAGGACAAATACAAAGTGCAATCCCATAGTATCTACTGTGAAAAAAAAACATAACTCTATTCCATCCAAAACCAGCACAGGTAGTACATGTTTTCTGCACTGTATATATGCAGAGATGTTGAAAGAAAATCACTGGTGGCTGCTAGAAAAGACATGAGTATTTTGATTTGATGGATCTTTAGATTGATTGCAACTGTATGCATTCTACTGTTCAATTCTAATTAAAGCTTCCCTTAAAAGATTATTGGGCTGTTTATCCCTGTCAGAAATAAGAATGAAAACTTTCATTAAAACTAGAAGAGCTTTTCTTTTTATTTGTTTTGATTTCCTTTTATGTGTCAGTATTACCTATAGTTCTTTGAAAAGTTGACCTGCAAAAACAAGGAAAAAAAAAAAGTAATATTAAAGTGCTAAACAAAAAAACCTCAAACCAAACAAAAAAAAAAAAAAAAACAAAAAAATAAAAGCTGAAAAAAACAAGCAAACAAAAACCCCAAAATAAAACAAAACAAAAACAAACAAAAAACGCACAAAAATCCCCAAAACCCAAAACAAAACAAAAAAATCCCAAACATCTATAAAATCAGTGCAAGGAATGTGAACTTGGAATTTGGAAACCATAAATGACACCCAGTTAATACAAACTGGAATTACCAACAAAAGGCAATGAATAATGCAGAGTTCAAATAAACTTAAAAATCAAGTTTCTTTTTCTAAATCATGTAAGCTTGGACTTTAATCATCCCTAAAAACTGCTCTGAATGTGTTAGACAATATACTAAATTGCATGTAAGCCTCTCTCAGACATTTCAGTACTGTTGAAATTTGGATGTTTTTATGGAAAGTTTTAATTTTGACATCTTGTGGCAAAACTAATTTTCACCTTTTTTAACAACTATTGACATCATAGGCAAGTTATCTTACTTCACAAAGACTACAACTTCATCTGTGTGATCATTGATGTGAAAAAGTTGTATTTAAATACTACAAATGAATCTTGTGTTTTCTGCATAGGGGACATTATACTAACCTGACTATTGCAATTCAGTTGCCATAGTTCATAAATGGTGACACAATGTGTAAAGACAGTAAATTAAGAGATTTTACACATTTGTTTAACGATTATCTTGTCTGCTTCTTCTGGAAAAGTATGCTGACATAAAACGACCATTATTCTCTTTAACTTTGGAGACAAAATTAAAAACTTTCAAAACTAATTAATGTAAGAAAATTAAAAATAAATATAATGATAATGTTGGAATGCATTTGTTGGTTCTCTTTGTAATTCTGTAAAATAAAGAAGTATAATGTAAGAACTTTATAATGAAACCTCAAAACTTTGATCTTTGGAATTATTAAAGAGCTTCC
>JAWWEE010000085.1:15858943-15893361 GCA_035221455.1 Xenops minutus | reverse complement strand
AGGGGACACCTTGCTTCACCACAGTTGTCCCCACGGTCACAGGGGAATCACAACTCTGAGTCCTTCCCCTGCATTCCATGGGGTCCCCCCCACGAGAGAGATCCTCTGCTCCCTCATGGGTCATTCCATGGGGTGCAGTCTCTTATGAAAAGCTGGCTGTACCTGCTTAGGTGTGAGCTTCTCCCTCCATGGGTCTCGGCCGCAAATCTTTGCTTACGTAAAGAAACGAGATGAAATACTTCCTTAGTCAACACCCAGTTATGAGGAAAGGCCTAAACCAAAACCACTACAGTGTGTAACTGAATTTTTATTTGATGAACCAGTTAATGTACTGATCTGAACCTCAAATCACCCTAGTATTTTTCTCTTGTTGTTCTCTATGTACATATTGCATGCAAATCTATACTATTTGCGATAGCATTACCTTACACTTTAGGCTCTGCAGTTCCAACTGCAGTAGCTGCAATTACACCCTGTACATAGAAAGCCACCAATTCATATCAGAGTGAAATGATTGTACAAGCTTTTATGGTCACTCTTTAACATGACAGGAACCAGGTAGGAAATGAGACTTCATGTAAAACTTGCTCTCCACTGTGTTGTTTATTTCAGTTCCATTTATCTTAATTGGAAAAAAAAAGGCAAGGTAAAGAACAGTCTCCTCTCTGAATTGAAAGATACATCTGTAGGTCTAAGAAAGTCATAAGATTATACTAGAATTATAAAGCAGTAGTTTTGGCAATTTAAACCTTTTTGATAATGTTGTCATAAATGTTTCCATATTTCTACCAGAAAATATAAAATTGACTAGAACCACCAGAAAACATTGACAATGCATTATTTATCCTGCATTAACATGTCCTAACCAGTCTGCTTTATCTCTCATGTTTGGAAGAAAGAGAATAGGAAAATTGAAAGTCATAATTTATTTCCAGTATTGATTATTACTCATAGTTTATCATAGTTTTAAGACTGTCACAGACTACACTGTTACTGCTGTTACAGCCATTTCACAGACTGATGAAATTTCTGAAGTCATGACAACAACAAAAACAAAACCTTGATTTTCTGGAAAACGTGCATCCTCATAATTGTGAAAGAGCATATACATGTTATTTTTGTAACATCATTAATGATAAAAATATTTATTTGTTACCAACATATCTATTCTATGATTTAGCTCCCTTTGATTTTCAAAGGAGTCAGAGAGTAAAGATACCCATCCTTGGTGGTTTATGCAATGAAGCTCTGAAGAAAGCTCTGAAGAGAACAAAACATGGTTCCTATTTCCTAAGTGAGGCATATACAGGTCTGAACATGCACCATATTTTGAAATAAAATTATCAAAATATGTTTATGATTAGACCAGTGCTGTTAGGGACTGTTAGGAAGTGGCTGTGATAGTTACTAAAAAATACATAAAGTACCAAGTAGTCTTTTAATGCCCCCTGAATGTCAGAAGGTATTTAAATTTTTTAGTAGATCTGCAGATCCTGATCTGAACCATGAAAGCATATGAAGCGTATTCACACATGAAGTTAGAATAATGCTTCTCTTAAACAGTGAGACTTTTACTTTGAGAATGAATGATACTAAAACCCCATTAAGTTCATATTTCGAGAGCATCTTAAAGGTATCTTAGCCTGATACAGTTATTCCCACATGAAACCCTATATATATATATATATATATATATATATATATATATATGTATGTATGTAATTAAACTAATTTTTAGGCCTTTGTTTTTATTACAACCTCAGTGGTATATAGCTGACTATATTCATTTGGATATTCTTGAATAAATTCTGAACTCAGGCCAGGCCTGGGGATACCAAACTTGTCTCCTATAAGATCTATGTGAATGGAGTCAGAGAGAATAAAATATTGATTCCCATGGCATCAGGCAAAACACTAACCAAAAATAACCCCCTTCCTTCACCTCACATTTTTTATTCCTAGAGTAAATGGAAGGGTCGAAAATAAAGACTACCAAAGAAAAACAGGTCTAATGTCTCTCTCTCTCTATACATATCTGTGTGCACAATTTAATATTCTAACAGCCACATGGGAATTAAATATTGATATTAGAATGAATTAATTTCTAATAGCTCAGTTTTAAAGACCATGTTTTAAAAGACTTAACTTGCATTTATCCATAAGCATAACGTTTGTTATATCACAAAAAGGCAGATCTTCACAACATGTTTTAAAATTTGGATGAAGTATTGAGAACAAGTGTAATAGCTACGATACAACGGCAGGAAAAAAAATTTGCCATATGTGTCTTCAAAACAATGGAAAAATATGTTTCTCGTCTGTTTCTTTTGTAATAGTTAGACTTTATATCTATGGCTTTGTCAGCCTATAAATTGATAAAAAAAAATCTTTTGTGAGATCAATATTTTTTGTAAAATTACTATAGTGTGGTTATTAAATATAATGAAGAATTAGATTAATAGAAAATAGATTTGGACTTGCTCTTACAAAATACGGTCTTAAAGTAACACATATTAAGAACACTTAAAGGATTTTTTTTCTCATTTTAGAGAGATGATTACATAGACAAAATTATATCCTGAGTTTATTTCATCCACATCGTGCATGACTGCATTTAAGAGTTAATTTTCATAAAACATTTGAAATCTGTGAGGTAAAATTTTGTCTACAGTAATGAAGAATGCGGCCTGGTAGAAGCCCATCTGAAAGTGAGAGAATTCATGCTAAGTGTTCCACCCTGTGTGTCTAAGTGTGGATTTTTTGCCTGTGTGGTTTTCTGTAACTTGCTTAGATGTTCTTCACCAAATGCTTGTTAGTCACAAGGGAGCACCAGATCTTGCAATTTATTTGCTTACAGGACCAGACCATGTCCTGCCCTCCCAGCCCCACCTGGGATGTGAAACAGAAGGATGACAGTGCATGTAATCAGAGAATTATGGCAAACACACACTCCTGGGCCAAGATGAAATGTTTACATAGAAACACTACCAGTAGGCCATCTCACCCATATTGTGATATGGAAATGGGTTTTCTTGAATGCCCACAGAAAGGGCAAAATAGATTCACATTTTTCATAATGCATTAGATGCTTCAAACAACATCAAGACATCTGCTGAGGCTTGGGCTTTCAGTAGTTATTTTTTTACCTCTGTGTACCAATGATTTCAAGAATTTTAGAGAGGCATAAATTCTTACTTGAATGTCGGCTGATTAGTATAGACAGGTCTCAGAATGCATTTGTCAGCCGTCTTCTTTTACTCCCCCTGTTACAGCTGCCAAAACCAGTGGACACTTAAATGTAAATGTCTGAAGCACAGTAGCTTTAGTCACGATCCCGAAGTAAATGTTTTACTGAATTCACATTCCTTTCACTTTCAGTAGCTCTCCTCAGCACTTTTATTTCCCAAAAAAAAATAAAAATGCGGGTTAGGCTCCCTATATTGTTACTTTAAATGCTTTCATTGATATACTTTTTGACTTCTACTTTTGGTTTTAGCTGTAGTAGTTTAACATGAGTGGAACATTTACCAGTTTTCACTTCCTGTGCCCACAATATCACAGTACCTTTTTCTTAGATGTGTGCACAGTTTGAGTTGAGGGTCATGGTATTACTTCCCTATTACTCTGACAGAAATATATGTCACTATTTTCATAATATGCAGTATGACTGTCTGGAACTGTCTAATTTGAACCATATCTGCTGCATGCTAGTGAAGTTTTTATTAAGAAAAGTCTAAAAATCTGGACCATGTTTTATTTTTGTGAAGAAATAATCACATCATGAGAGCTCTGTTTCTTTTCTAAACACTCTCACTTATATAAGATATTATTGCAATGTCTGTAGCTTTATATCTGCAGAAATGAACTTAAGTGACTGTTGATGAAGAGTGCAGACAGAACAAGATAGAAAAAAAGGGGACATCACATATAAGGAACTAAAAAATTCCTAGGATAATCCATTCATGCTTTATAGAATAGAAGTCATCGTCTTCTATTCTGGTCTCTCCACTAGTCTACCAAGTGCCAAATGACAGAGGCACTTGCAAAAGAACAAAGATCATTTATTTTCCTCAAGATTTTTCTTTTTACTGCTAGGACTGGAATAAAATAAAATAAGAATTAAAAAAAGTTGTACTGGTACAGGTGATTCCTTTGCTCCTTTGCTTTAGCTAGGAAAGCTTATTTCTTTAAATAGTACTTTTAGAATTGTTTGCAACAAACTATTATTGCTCAGAAGACATATTGGTTCTCAGAAACTTGTTTTCAGACTCAGAAAGTCTGTGCATTAAACCTATTGAAATGTTGCCTGCCTACTCTTACATCTGTAGGAACTGAGTCTTGAAAAGAACTTTCCTGAATGTACGCACATCAAATAGCCTTGTGCTGACAGCAAAATAGTAACAGAGGAAACCACACACCTATTGCATAACTGTTTATGTTGCACATCCGTATGTAATAAGTGTCACTGTGTCTGTCTAGGCCTCTTTGGGGGTCTCTGGTGGTCACCAGTGGTTGTTTGGGGAGCTGCCCCCTATTCAGTTTTAAGCAGGTTGAGTGTCAAAGAGGATATGATCTGTAACTTGGTGCCACATCTTTTCAAATAATTGTCAAGCAGGTTGCAAAATACAAAAGCTTTTCAAAAACTTCAGGCAACATCTGCTTAACACATCCAATAGCATCTTCCTGCATTCAAAGGAGGGGTTAAAGGTGAAAATAATTCTGTCAGGTTTCATCTGCAACAGAGATAAGAGCAAAGGACAGGGCAGAGTATTCTGCTTGAAGACTCAGAGCTTAAAGATAGCAAGAATTCTATTTAAAATACAGAGAATTCCTCTTAAAGACAAGAGGATGAGAGGAAATGACCTCAAGATATGACAGGGGAGGTTCAGGCTGGACATCATGAAGAATTTCTACATGGAATGGATTGTCAAGAATTGGAACAGACTGCACAGTGAGGTGGTGAAGTCACCATTGCTGGAGGTGTTCAAGAAACAAATAGATGTGGCACTTAGGGGTATAGTCCAGTTGCTGTGGTGTTGTTTGGTCAAAGGTTGTACTTGATAGTCCAATCTAAATGATTCTCTGATTCAATGATTATTTTTCAGAATTGTAATTTCTTTTCTCACTCTTTTCTAAATTGTAGTGCTCATAATTGACATTCAAGACATTTTGTCTTCATTCTTCCTTAGAAAAAAAAAAAAAGGGGGGAAAAAAAAAGGTGACCTTTTTTGCTATCGGCTGAAGCTTTCATATCCTCCATGCAGGTTTCCACTGGTTGAAAGTAGACCCATGCATTTCAGTCAGTTACTGGCTTTTTACTTGCTGTCATCATAAAGGACTGTTTCTTTCTTAAAATGGTCAATTAAGTTCATGGAAATAAATAGAAAAGAGTGTACGATTTCTTAACAACACTGTCAGGATTATCCTGGCACTGAAGAAAAAAACTATCATAAACTTTCTTAATGAATAGCAGTCGTTTTCATCAAAGTAGATGTTTTCCCATTTTCTTTTTTCTTTCCTTTGGTCACAATTCAGAGTTAACTACACAGCAAATGAGTGCTTGAAAGCTCTTAAAATATCCACAACGTACTTAAACTAGAGCTCTGTGTTTTTACTTATCTGTTCCATTTGTTTCAGTTTTTACAAAGCACATTATAAAATCAATTGAAGCAGTCATTTTCAGCTGAAAAGAAGCAGACTACAGGTTCATTTTTTATCAGGAGATAATGTGATAGAAGGAACAAGCAGATGGAGTAAATCAATCAAAGGGAAATTATTCCAAAGCACAGAGGAAAGTTAAAGCAATGAATATGAGAATTAAATAGATATTAAAGTGGCAGAAGGTACTATAAGGAGTAGAGAAATCCCATTCAATTCACTTAGGAAGCCTGGAAACTACAAAAAGGTCCTTTGAAATAACAGAAAGTAATGACTGGACCCACTTCTTAGGAAAGTCTGCTGTCTCCCTGGGGCCCAGTTGAAAGACATCACAAGAAAGCTTCCTAACCTTATACAGCCCTTGGATTATTATCCATTATTGATTTCTCATGTAGGCAGAGATGAAGTTGTAATAAGAAATCCAAGGGCAATCAAGAGAGACTTCAGGGCCTTGGAACAACCGGCTAAGGGATCAGGAGCACAATACTGTTCTCTAAACTGTCATTTTGCAGGGAATGATATTGGAAGAAACATGGAGACCAAGCAGATCAATACCCAGCTCCGTGACTGGTGTCACAGACAAAAGTTTGAGTTTTTTGATCATGGGCCAGTCTACACAACACCAGGGTTGCTGGTGGCAGAGGGAGTACACCTGTCTCAAAGAGATAAAGGATCTTTTTGTAGGAGGTGTCAGGGCTCACTGAAGGAGTTTTAAACTATATCTGAAGGGGAAAGGGATAAAATCAGTCTCCTTAAAGATAAGTCTGAGGGAGGCACATCAGTGTTTGAGGTCTACTGTTGTGGTCCCTTGGTCTGCTCCACAATGTATTGAGCACACTGGAGCACATTTGAAAGGTACCCTTACTAACACACACAGCAGCCTGGCTGCCTCAGATGAGCTCGAGGATGGAGATACACAGAGCAGCAAAGACACAAGCATTGTTGGTGTATTAGAAACCATGGAAGCACCTGAGAATAGTTACATACAAATTAGTTTTTCTCTCCTCAAAAAGGTGGTGGGATGAATAGCTCAGCTGAAGTGCATCTACAACCATGCACACAGAATGGACAACAAACTGCAGGAGTTGGAAGCCTTTGTGCAGCTGTAAAACGATGCAATTGCAATCATTAAAACATGGTGGAATAACTCAACATAACTGGAGAGCTTCATGGATGGCTATAAACTCTTCAGAAGAGATAGGCAAAGGATAGGAGGGGTGGGTGTGTAACCCTGTATGTTAGGGAGGTTTTTGATTGTCTAGAGCTTGACAGTGGCAGTGGAAAAATCGAGTGTTTATGGATAAGAGTCAGAGCAAAGGTCAACAAGGTGAATATAGACCACTCAACTAGGATGAAGAGACATGAAACATTCTATCAGCAGTTGGAAGAGACACAATTTACTTCAGTCTATATTAAAATCATGTAATAGAAAAACAGTAGTTTTCAATTTGTATCAAAATGCATATAATGAGAAATAATTAGGAAATGTTACTAAAGCTATTCAAACATGAGTCATATTAAGTCTATAATGTTTAAAAAAATAGTGTTACTCTAGAAAATAATATTTTTCGGATAAAAAAGATCTTTTGCTTTGCAAAGGTAGGGTTTTAAAAAGTTATTTTGTTTCCAATATATTGCTTCAGTGCAAAAGCTTTTCATCTTTTTGGTAGCTCTGAGAATTATCAATACATTTCATTAAATTTTTGTGTTACCTTCTAGCTATGGAAAATCTTTGATGGGACAAATTCTAACATTTTTTAATGGATTTGAGTTTTCTTGTTTCTTTCTTTCTTAAAATTTGAATTTATAAAATACTGCTATTTTAACATATATATTTTAACATAAATATTTTAACAGAAGAAACTCAAAAGTAATATATATTATACTATGGTTTATGCATTTCATATCAATGCCATATGTACGGAAGGTGCTTTATGTTCAACTCACAGGAGTGTACAATTCTCTGCTTCCACTATGGCAAATAATATCTCGATAAAAGATAAGTAGAGTGGCAGAATTGCAGGACAGAGCAACAAAATAATTCAGAGATGTCTTAAATCCATTCAGGCATGCTACTGCTCCTGTGGCCAGGGAACTGTGCTTTGGATTTAAGAATAACTAAAATGAAAAATATTGCACTGCCATAAAATCTGTTCAACCATGTTTAAAAAATCTCTAGAATATAAGAGAAAAATTATAGTACCTCTAATTGAGCAAAAGCATTTAAAAAAAAAAAAAAGATTTTTTTTTTCTTTAAATACACATGCATACCAGAAAGCAGCAAAATCTCAGATTGTCAGTTTTATAGATAACAATCAGAAAATAACATTATTTGCAAGTGCTGGAATAATGTAAACATAGGATATCAGCAAACATTTGACACTGAAAAGCTTTCAAGTGGTCCTTGGTAATAGTTTGGCTTTAAATACAGTTAATATATGTCTTAGAAATTTTGTTTTTCATACACTGTTTGAAAGAGTAGACTGTTTTCAGTACCTTTGGTGACAGTAAACAATGTGTATGTTAGCATTTCTGGAATGTCATGACAAAATTTTTTCCAACATTTTCTAACACTTCATAAATGTCAATAATTCTATTTAGGGACAGCTAAAATTTTATTTGAATTGGAAGTGTGAGTATTATTCACAAGTCATGGAGTAATTCACTTGACTCTTTTTGTTCCTTTATTCAATTCCATAATGAAAATATCTTGTGGGAAACTTTGCATCATTTCTATATCTTATCACAGCTCAGACCTTCACTGTTGCAAGCTGATGGAGGAAGAAGGCATTAGGTTCTAGGATAAGAGGTTAATCTCCATGTGCATGGAGAGCCCAGAGCCATGAGGGGGTGAATGACAGCAAACAGAGAGAGACACCACAGAGGTGTGTGCGTCTGTGGTGGCAGCAGCTAGGGAGACCTGAGCGTATGTGTTTTCTACGGGTATGCATGTAAGTGTGATTTTGCTAGTGAACATGAGGTGGCAGGTTGGATGAGAGGCTGAGGCCAGAGTCAAGGTCAATATGGGGTGGGTACCGGGGACACCAGGGGGGCTGCGAGGGGGGGCTGTTGAAGAGATCAGGGACTCGGTCCAGCAGCTGGAGCAATCACAGTCTTGTGGTAGGCTGCTGGCGGAGAGATTCCTCTTGCAGGTATGTCTTTGTACATGAAGCCACTGGAAGATCAGGTCCAAGGGCCAGCTACTGCTTAGGCTGAGTGTACAAAGCCAGTTACCCATGAGATCCACAGTATGTGTGCACATGTTATGTCTTGACTGTGAAATAAAATGTCAAATCTAAACATTATAGATCATAATACATTACCGTTATATTTAAATAATATGATTAATTGCTTATCAAATGCCTGAATATCTGAAGTTTTTGGTAACATAAACTACACTGCTTTAAATATTAGGTGTATTATTCTCAGATAGCTGGAACATTTCTTTTTTTTTCTTTTTTTCTTCTGAAGCCCAGTAAAGGGACAGTTTCATGGAGGAAAAAGCATCATAGTGACTGCCAGGTTAATTTAGCTAGGAATAATCTTCACACATACCCTTGTGTGAAGTTTATTCCTGTCAGTACTACCCAGCTCTGTTGTAAAAGTTGTCTCCCATAGGTACACCAGATAACAGACACAGGCTCTCCTCTGCTTGTGACCTCTAGGTTGTGTAAACCTCTTATTGCTCCAGCTAGGGACTATTTGTTCAAATGGAACTAATACTTGCCTCCTTGCCAGTGCAGTCTCATAAGTGGTGGTTGAAGTAGTGAAATAGCAGTGGAACACATCACTTCTGAGTTTAAGGCTTGGGTCTGGAGAGAGCCACAGAAACAAGGTGTAAAGACTTGCACTACTGCACTGGAACTCATGGGATTGTGACAGATCAAGACCTGTACGAGTCCCTAAGCAGCTTCTGTGGAGGGGAACACTGCAACAAATAAATTGTGCTACATGGTTGGCTTTTTAAGCTGTGAACATAGACTCTAATATGTTTTAATACTTGTTGACACCACAGAAAATGTTAGGTATCTAGGGTTTTCCTCTAGGTACTTTTGTTGTTCTAAATTTTTTGATAATAATATATGATTGATGATAAGGATGCTAATAAATGAACCGAGCCTAGAATGTCCATAAAATATTTTTTTATATAATGAATTTTATCACAAGCCCTATGTCAACATGCAGACATTAAGAGATGTTCATTCAACCTTTAAATAAGAGGATAGAATAAGGAAAGTCTAATTAGTACACTGATGTTATAAAATATAATGATCTCTAGAGGAAATGAGTATCTTAATTTAACATACAACAATGTGTCATATTCAATGAAATAATTGAAAGTCACTCACAGGTTCCTCAACTCTTTATAAAGACAATTTACATATTCTACTCCTAGACGAATACTAGTGTTTGTAAAAAAGAAAGGCTTTTTGGGTTTTATCGTTTGGTTTTTAATGATTGTCAGAAATATGTTTTTATAGAAACTTTAAATCACTAAAATAGCATTACCATGTACTACATCCCTGTGTTCTTAGCCAATATTTACAAACAGAGAGATGTAAGGGTATTAATTCTCCCCAAATTAAGGGCTATTCCAGAAAAAGGCTACTGTAGCTTTGAATATTTCAGTCTATTTTATATATATATAACATTTTTTTCAAAAAAAAAAAGAAAAGGTAAATTTTTAAAGAATTTGTAGTGTTCTTATTACCAAATCCAAAGTTAACTTATTGCCAAATCCAAATTCCCTATTAGCCACAGTTTTCTAGAAACGGAAATAATTTCCATAGCAACCAGCTGTGACATCACCAAATAGTAGCTCATAGGGTACTAGCAAATAAAACCAAAATCCTTTATTTGGTCACTTTTACTTCATTAAGCAGGGTAAGGAAGGAGACAAGTAAGACGTGGAAAAAGAAAAAAACACACAAAACTTCTGTCACCATCATTCAGACTTTATTTATTCTTTTTTTTATTATTTTATTTTTTTTTCAGCACTAACTATTAATAGTCACCAATCATTGTGATGTCTTAATGTTTCATTCTCTTTTCTTCAATTGTTAAAACAGGATAGGATAGTGATCAGGACTTTTATGCATTAAGAAATTAAAAACAGAATATTTGATTGACACACAGACAATTTACATATTTTGATTCTTTCTTTGCTGCACCATGCTATCAAAATCATTAATAATATTGTTACCTGAGTGACTAAGCTTCAAATTAAATTTATGTTTAATTCCTAACAAAAAGAAAATACACTTGTATTAATATGCCATGTGAATTTGTCACATAATGAATATGTGGATTGCAATGACCATAGAAACAGATCTTTTCTCTCCAAATGGCAAACAATGGCTTCGAATAAACAAGATAGCTCTTTATTAACAATTTTTACTGTTCTTGCATTTGAAAATGTGTAGACAAATTTGTGCTTCATGCCACAAAAATAGGCAGCTTGCACAGCTACCATGACATGCCAAAACCAAAGAGCCTTGAAACTTAACATTTACATGTGCCATGTTTTCATTTATAAATGTCTTGCCATTTGTACATAAGTTATGCCACATTGGCCATAGTTAGTCAGCCTCCTCCAGAAGGTTATTTAGAAGGAAAGGTAGAGAGGTTTATGGTGCAAAGAGAGCAAGAACAAGTTGCAAAAGCAAAACAGATTCACATTTTTGGAACTTACATGTAATTGTGTTTACAATTTTTATATCACTGCACCTAACAAAATATGAGCATTCAATGTGCAACTGTGCACAAGACTTCTCTTTTTTCAACGTAGGCACCTATCAGTGAACCAGACTCTGTCTTATGCAGGGACTATACACATTAGCAAGCAGGACAGTTACTAAGGAAAAAGCTTCCCTACCATCAAAAATCCATTTTTAAGATAACCTCAGCAGAGAGGTAAATAACAAATTTTTGGACATCTTATTTTCTTATTGGGTCAAAAATTTACTTTTAAGTAATATAATCATTTCAAGAAAGAAAAAATAGTTAATTTCCCAGACACTAAAAATGTAACTCAGATGCTTTGGAAAGAGTGCAAATAGTATAATTATGTGTTTATGGCTTTTTGAAGCTATCCACTGGCTGCTAAGAAACAGAGAAACCCACTTCTGTCCTTTCATTCAGGTTCTGACCTTCCATTTAAAAAATATGCCTAACATTTATGATTGTGAAGAAAACCCTAGCAAATCACTAATGAGGCACCTGCTTAAACTTGGAGGGGGGCATGAAAAGTAGTTATGAAAACCTAGCTATGTAATGTGTGAAATTTTCTATTTGTTTCACCTAAAAGAATTCATACATATTTCCACTGATGATAATTGAAATGTCAACACTGTTAATTTCATTTGAGAAAAGTCAGTGAAGGTCTCTCTCACACAGTTCTGAAGTTTTGTCTTGTTTGCCTTCTGCAAATGGATTTCAGTTTAGACATACTTGTGTATATTTTTGTCAATGAGCATATTGAAGTTCATCAATCAACAATTTTGACATGGAAATGTGACAGAGATATTTAGATATTTTATGAGGGTGCCCGTTTTCCTCTTCCTTGTTTTCCCCTAATGTTTGAATGAAGATTTCCTGGTTTAATTATGTTGATTTGTAAGTTTAAAATATTCCATTTAATGTATTGTTAATTGTCATTGTACCAGAAAGATGCAAGGAAGTTTAGTTTTCATATGATCTTTATAATTCATGTTTGTAAATACCCAAGCTTCAACAGTGTTACAGAGGACCTTATTTTTGGGGTTTTCTTTTTGCCTTGATTCAAAAGCTTTTCTTCTTTCTCATGCGTTGATTAAAAACCAGGGATTTCACCTAAGTTTAAATGCTCATGACCTAATTTGATAATATAGTAAGTTTTGTAAATTATAGGTCTATGAAATGTTTTGCCAAATTACAACAGTGGTATGGATTACCAACTTGCCAAGAAATTTGGAAACTCATGAATTTGTGTGGTTCCACATAATCTCTTTCTGTGGTATTAATTTTATTGACAGTTTCCTTTCAAATTGCTGTGAAGTTATTATTTTATTTTATTTTCTATTTGCCTAAATTACCTCTAAATACCAATTTCAATGCTTTGTTTCTATTTTCCCCAAAACTATTAGGCAGAAGAGATTTTCAATTGTTTTAAACTATGCAAAGCAATGTAGGCTAGCACTTTCTTAATTTATTCTTAAGAGAAGCAGGAGGCGAGGCAAGCACAGTCAAGATTTTTCAGACATATTTTTCCTGACCCTGGCATTCTCAAATAAGTGAAGTCTTCTGGGCCACTGGTTGTTATGCAGAAACAAATTTATTCCCTCCCTTGTTAACGATTTTCACACAGCTTCTATTTATAAAGTCAAAATGCTGATTATTTGTGCTTGTTCAAGTAGCTTTTGAATAAACCTTGACAGACGCATAGATATAATACAGCTACTGGACACTTTTAGAATTGTTAAATGAAATGAAAAGTATAAACAATCAGGGTTGAAACTGCTAATATATGATATGACTTGTTAGAATTTTAGCTTAGACTTTGCATTTGCTTAGTTTCTTCAGTGGACTACAATACATCAAGCACAGAAAAAGGAATCACCATAAATTCAGGTTAATTCAACATTTTCACTGCATTTTCAAAATGTCACACAGTATTCACTTAGCTCATTTCCTTTCCTAGCAATTTATTTCCTGTGCAATTGTCCAACCAAACATTGTATATATGTGTGTGTGTGTGTATGTATATACGTATGTGTATGTACATATGTATATGTATGTACATATGTATATATATGACAGGAGAAAGTACTTATGTTCTGAAGGAAAAAACCTACATATAATAATTTTCAAAAAGAAAATGAGAGAAGATAGTGATATTTACAGTTGGGTTTTTTTGACATCTTTCTTCTTTCCTCACTTTTAATGAAAGAACGACAACAATCTAAAATAAATGAGTCATATTATGTTATCTCTTTTGCAAATGCATTAGCATCAAAGGTAAAGCATATGTGTATAAAACCCAGATCCATTAGCTCCGCTACTACTTTTCATAGCAGAAGTTATTTGCTCAGAATATATATACTGAATAACTACTTTCGGTAATTAACCTCCACCATCAACACTATCATTTAGCATATGCTTCACTTTAAACATTTGAAATAACACTAGTCATATAGCAAAAGCTGAGCTCATGCCAAGAAGTTTTATAGAGTGGGGCCATAAAGAAACCTTACAGAAACGGTAGGAAATGTACTTTAAAGAATCACTTGCATTTGAAACCTAGATTGCTAAATAGTCAAGACTGACAGATAAATCACCTGCTACTATGTATTTAGCACAAATGCACATATGGAAGATTGCCTTACTGTTCTTGCCAGCTCCCTCTACTCCTCTGCTCTCGAGTTAGCCTTTGTTTTGTGCTCATCTTTCCTACCAATCTTTGACCATTTTCCAGAGCTTCCAAACCTTAATGAAAATTGTCCCTGAACTGCTTAAAACGTCACACTACTGACACAACACATCACTGGCTTGAGCAGTATATCCTACTTACTTTAAATGTAGAAAAGAGAAGCTAAGAGAAGGTAACAGAAGTGAAGCCAAACTAAGCTGAACTAAGCTAATCTCTGCTTCAACGCTCCTTTCCTTCAGAAGTTTGAGGGTTTTTTGTTTGGTTGGTTGGTTTGGTTTGGGGGATTTTATTGTTTGGGGTTTTTTTTCTTCTTTTTTTTTTTTTCTTTCTTTCTGTTTTTTGATGTCTTATATACACTTTCTGATTAGCCACTTGCCACAGCTGTGCTTCCAGTTGGTCAGGCAGTCTTTGGATCGCATATCTTTGGAACGATGAAAGTTGTTAGTATATGCAAAGGTGCTGACAGACAGACACATAACAGGGAAAAACTCCTGGAAAATGCCACTGGTAGACTCTGGTAGACTTATCATAAACTCTAAGCTTTTGGAAAAACTATATTTTTCTAAACACCTATGTGAACAGTAGCAGAAAGCACACTAAAATTTTTAAAAAATGGATACAGCATATGCACAGTTATTGAGAAAGGAACACATATGAAAGCAGATCATTCACTTTTATTAAAGAAAGTGACAAAGAAAGTTTTGAACTATACATGACTGATGACATGCGTTTATGTGATTAATCTCTTCACAGGAGAGTGAAAGTTCTAAGACTAAATAATTTATAAGCAGATGAACAAACTTCTGAATGTGACTGACCTTTGGGAAACAAAGACTGCCCTCTTTGGAGGTCAGTATAGCTGAAACATACTTGGAGAGGGTGGGAAGAAAGAAGCTCACTGTCATAGGTTGCCCGAATCATAACAAAATGCATTAAAGTATCACTTTGGAAGCTTTTCCTCCTTTTACTGAGTGAATTCCAGAATAAAAAGTATAGTCATTAAAAAGAAAAATGAAAAAGAACTGTTGTAAGGTACATATTTAGCCTCAAATTTAAAAAATGCCTTTAAATATGTGTCAGAAAAGTCAGGAAAGATTTACAATCAGTATGACTAAATTACAAGGCTGGTAAGAATCTGCAATTTTGTGTCCATTATTTCATATAATGAATCACATTTTGTAAGTATACGAAAATAATTCTTATTTCTTTAAAGTAAGCCAAATGAAACCTTACAACTGACCTAAGCAAAGTGTTAATGAAACCACAAGCGAACAATAAGAATTTCTTTATTCATAATGATGACTAATGAGATGAATGTATTTGATTGTATCTCAATAAACAAGGTACTAAAGTACATAAAATCCATAGTTATTAGTGTCCAATATGTACTAACTAGACTAGACAGGGCAATGTAAAAATGTTAGCCTACAGGATATAAAATGCACCAATCAAAAAAGTCAAATAAACAAATGCAATTTGATATTGCGCTCATCCCTCTAAGTCTGCATTTTAGTTTGCTAAAATATCAAGGGCACTCTGTTGAAAGCAAGTGACATTATACCCATTACAGAATCATAGAAAAGCTTGGTTTGAAAAGGACTTTAAAGATCATCTACTTCCAAACCCTCTACTATGGGCAGGGAAACCTTCCACAAGACTAGGTTGCTCCAAAATCCATCCAACTTAGGCTCAAACACTTCCAAGGATGAAGTGTCCACAACTTCTCTGGGCAAGCCATTCTAGTGCCTGACCATGCTCACAGTAAATAATTTCCTGCTAAGATTTAATCTGAATTTCTCCTCTTTTACTTTAAAATCATTCCCCCTTGTCATAATACTATCTGCCAATGCAAAAAGTCGCTCTCCCTCTTTTTGATAATCTCTCTTTAAGTACTGAAAGGCCGTAATGAGGTTTTGACAAAGCCTTCTCTTCTTCAGGCTGAACAACCCTAGCTCTCTCAGCCTCTCTTGACAGGAGAGATGCTGAAGCCTCTTCCATCTTTGAGGTCTCCTCTGTACTTACTGCAACAGGTCTATATCTTTTGTGTGCTGAAGATCCCAGACATGGATGCAGTACTTCGAGTGGGGTCTCACAAGGGCAAAGTACATGGGGAGAATCCTTTGCTTCAACCTGCTGCCCACACTGCTTTTGATGCAGTCCAGGAAACCCTTGGCTTTGGGGGCTGTGAGTGCCTATTGATGGCTTGTGTCTATTCTCTCACCCACAGGCGCCTCCAAGTCCTCCTCAGCACGGCTGTTCTCAATATGTTCATCCCCCAGCCTTGGATTGATACTGGGGTTTGCCCCAACACAGATGCAGCACCTCCCACAGGCCCCCTTCTTGAGCTTGTCCAGGCCTATGTGGATGGCATTCCAGAAAAGCTGTACAGTATTGAATGACTAGCAGTGAATTATGGAAAACTCCAACAGCATTTTGAAAGAGAATAAGCTGACAAATAGGAGTATTTATTGTTCACTTTTGTCCCCAGGATGGAGGGCACAGCATCCCTTGGTAATGCGTGGGGATGTCACCTCCTCTGGCAGACAGACATCATGTAGGGTTGCGTGTTTTCTTCAGGGACTCTAAGAAGATGCGCTCCCTTTCCAAGAAATCCCACTCCTGAAAAGAGAGGGATGGATGTGATGAGTATGAGGGAACAACACAGAAAGAGGGGCACAGTCCAAGGTGGTGCTCATGACTGAGGGAAGTACCCTAAATCCTGCATGCATGTTGGCACTCATCCATGGTACCCCTTCAGGGTGCATGGGGTCCCCTGTAGCCCATAACCTCACACTGTGAGCGGGGCCCACAGATGGGCCTCCAAGAGTATTCCTGCCTGGGAAAGGTCACATCAGGGAATCAGGGGCTAATGGGAGGGGATGGGGACATCACTGAGCCAATCTGGCAGAGCTGGCTTCTCCCACCCAGGGATCCAGTGGAAGAGGGACAACCACCATGAGCTAAGGATGTTGATGACCATGAATGTGTGATAACCTGTCCTTGCTTCTGCTATCACTCTTCTAACTGCCCACAGCTTTTGTAACCCTGCTCAGCCCAGACACCCCACCCAGTGTATATCAGGTTCAAATAACACTTTACCAGCCCTGCTCCCACTCAGCTTGTCCCAAGCCCATTCCAGCCCCCATATCCCACTGACTCACCATCTGGGCTCTGTGTTTCAGCAACTGCAGAGTAGCATGGAGCACACTGGAGCTGGCTGTGTTGCCCCTGCTACACCATGGGCTGTGCTGAGGGTGTATCCTGCCTGCACAACATGCCTGACTGGGTGGTGCCATTGCTGTTGGAGGGATTGCAGATGGGGGACAACAGAGCAAACCTTATCATTGCTGCCCACATGCAGCTGCAAGAGTATCCTCCCCAAATTCCCAGTGCAAATGATCTTAAATCACCCACATCCAGAGCACTGCCCTAGCTCCAAGAGCTTAGCTGAGCTCCTGCAGAGGGTGGGGAAGCAAACTCACAGCCCTCAGGAACATCCCAAGCCTCCTAACGTGTGGACTACAAGCGCAGCTGCCCTCCACACATCTCTTCCCATCATCAGCATGCAGGAAGTCTTACACTGTGTGCTTTCCATAGGGGCACAGAAGTCCCAGACTTCGCTGCACAGCTGTTCAAGCTGTCTCCTCTGCTGAACCACTCTCAGCCAATCCTGCCCCATTCCCAGGAGAAAGAAAGGCTGCTGGCAAAGGTTCGGCCCTTGGAACAGTGGCCACAGGCTGAGAAAGGAAGGTGAGGGGGTATTTGCCTGGCGCAGAAGCTCTTGATGCTGCCTCAGCTGCTCCAACTGAGTCTGCATGGCCTGGAGCCTGTCCTGGTGTTCAGACTCCAGTCGTCGTGCCTCACGCAGGGCTCGCTTCCCTGCTCTGCACTTCTGGGATGAGCGCTGCAAGGCAGAATGGCTGAGGAGATGGCAGACAGGGCCCCTCACTGCCCGGAGACAGGGCTCCTTTGCACATCTAGTTCAGGATTAGGATTCATGTCTTTAGAAGTGCTGTGAAGCCCCAGCTTTGCTCCCAGCCTCTGTACAGCTGTGATTGCAGCGCAGACACTACACTTACTTCAATTATGCTTTTAATCTCCTTCTCCTTTTTCTGGATGTGCTGTGTGGCCCTGTTCACCCTCTCACTCTTTAGCTCCAGGCTGTGCCAGAACTCATCTAGCTGCTCCCTGTCCCTCTTCAGCTGCTCCTCCTTGGCTCTCAGCTTGTGGTCCTGCAGTGTCAGCTCTGCCTGTTCCTAGGATGGGGAAAGCAGATGCATTACCTGTGCTGTTTTGTCTCCTGATGAGTGGGATCAGCCCTGGCTGATCTTCTGCAGGCTAGTTTGGGGTGCAGAGCAACACCAGTAGGTATTTGAGCAGAGCCTTTATTCACCTACCCTTGGGAGTCAAGGCTGGCAGACCCCTGATTGTACAGACACACACATTCTTTCCCTGGAAAGGATGGAGCCTCTCATGACGTTGCACACCCTAAGGTGTGCTCAAGGAACCTCATTCCTTGGGTTTGTCAGCAGTGCAAAAACTTGGCCTGAATGGTTATTTTCCACCACTCTAGTGCTTAAAAAGGCTGCTCTGATATACTGTCTGTGCCATATATCCACTCTTGGCAGCGCCAGGCATGAGCAAAACTGACTGGACACATGCCCATGGCACAGGAAAGTTTTGCTTAACCTATCTTGGGGGTTTCCTCTCAGCGGGCTTAAAAGGAAGGTCTGCTGCATCTGCTCTGACTGTCCAAATTCCTCATAGGCACAGGAGACAGACAGAGATGACTAATGCTTCAGTCAACATCTAAGACATGCTGGTGGAGGCTGTTCCTGAAGAGCCAGGTTCTCCCCACAGAGTGATGTCTCTGACTTTACACCTGGAGGCAGCACACCCTGTGTGCAGGACCCATTCCTGAAGCCTGCTAGGTAGTGCTGGAGGCCATAGGAACGGGCCTTGAGTCTGGTACCTTGGCCAGTTTCATCCGTGTGCGGTTCATCTCCTGGGATTGCTCCATCTTCTGCTCCAGCCATTCCTCCCTCAGCTTCTCTCGGGTGTGGAATTCAGTCCACTCAGCCTCTAGTTTCCCTTGCTTCTCTGAGCACTTCTGCAGCATTGACTTCTGCTCCTTCAGCAAAGTGTTCTGGAGAGCATGGCAAGAGGGGCAGAGAGGAAGCCCTAAGTCCCATTTGTCATAGAAGTTTTCACATTTAATCCATTGTTGCCATTAAACCCCACACAGCATTGAAAAGCTGACTCCAGTTGGCTTCTGTCCTCGAGAACCAGCATGCATCATGCAGGCACACAGCAGCCGCTGGTATCTGCATGTCAGTGTTGCCTGAATGGCAATTCCCCTTGTGACCACGTGTGGGATGAGGAAGATGGAGGACAGATGAAGGAGGCTACAGCCCAGCACCCAGCTCTTTCTGTCATCACATAGTGCAGTGCAGATCTGCAGAGGCTGACAGAACACATGAGAAGCACCTGGCCATGTCCACCCCACCTCACCTTCAGTCTCTCCATCTCTTCTTGCTTCAGGGAGAGCTGCTGCCTCATGAATTGTTGCAGCTCTTCCAGTGAATGTTGCAGTGATTCCACTTTGGCTTCATAGGCCATTGCCTTCCTGTGCTCCTGTGTTTGGACACAGAGGAGAGACAGATGCCATTCCCAGACTCCAGGCCAGGGCCCTTTAGTGGGCAAGACACATGGCCCATACCCACACAGAAGGGCTGACCTGTGCAGAAAACACAGACTGGGCTCACCTGCTCCAGCATCTGAGTCTGCTCACTCAGCCCAGCCTTTAGTTTGGCAATCATCTCCTGGAATTGGCTCCGCTCCTCTGCCATATCCCTCTGCTGCTGCGACAGCCTGTCCTGAAGCTCTGGGGAGAGGGAGCAGCAGGCTTGTGAGCAGCATGAGCTGGGACATCCTCACTTCATCCACACCATATTCACAGAAAAACTGCACGTGCTTGTGCTCACCACCCCCTGCATGTCCCCAGAACTCTGTTCTGTCAAGTGGAGACTCCAAGATGTTGGGTGACAAAGGCAAGTAAGGCTTTGCCAGCCTCAGCTGGACTGACTTTCTACAGTGAACTCATTAGCAGAGGTGAGGGTCTACAGGTGTAGATCCCATAGGAATGAATCTCACTTTGATGAAATGTACCCTTGAGGTGCTTGTCCTGCTCCTGGGACATGGGCAGCTGCTGTGCCAGGGCCATGTCCTTTCTCTGCAGTGGGATGCAAGCTTCTGTCTGCTCGTTCTGCTGCAGTCTCTCCTCCTGCTGCCCATCGTCGTCCACCACCTTCATCTGCTTCCTGCCCAAGAGGTCACAGCAAGGAAAAAGTGTTGATTTCTTGGCCATCCCCAGCATGCTGGGGATGTGCTGGCTGTGGGATTGACCCCTCCTTCTTGTCACCCAGACCAGTGTTGATGACAGTGAGCCTTGGCTCCCCATGGGGCTGCTCTCGGCCACCACCAGGTCCACACTAACACGGCTCTATGGCTGTCCCTGCCAGGGGTGAACTGGGGAAGCACCTCAGCATTCCTGCCCCAGGGGAGATGGACAGAGCTGTAGGCAAGGACCTGACAGAGGATGGAAGCACAGGTGAGAGCCTGCTACCTGTGGGCATGTGCAATGAGATCCATGTCTTCCTGGTGCCGCAGCTGGAGAAGCTCCTGGAACTGCCTGTGCTGTTCCTGCTTCATCTCCAGTGTTGAGACCTGACAGACACCCAGAGAGAAACTCCTTGTGCCACCCCAGAGTTCCCACAGCAGCACTTTGAAACTGTAGGCATCTCTGGACAGCAAAGTTTGTTCTATCTGCCCTATCACCCTGATGCTACTTGGAGCAGATATGGCCCCTTCTCCTCTGGGTCGCCTGTGGTCCCCCACCCAGCAGGTAATGAGGCTCACCTGGGTTTGCAGTTGTGACACACGTGCCTGGATGTGACGCAGTGCTGACAAACAGCTTGATGGAGATTGGAGATGTGACTCAGCTGCATTAATCTGAGGGGACACAGAGATGTTGTCAAGGAGCTAAAGCATCAGATAGAACATCTCCTCATGCTAGAGCAGCAAGCTGCCTACTGCAGCCCTTCCTTTATCCTTCTGCTTCCCAACCCCACTGCTGGTCTGGGTTCCTTCTCCCCAGGAGCAACCCCTACCCCAGACACAGGCATGTTGGGCTTTCTTCTTGGGGACATATTCAAGGAGAAGACTGTGATTTATCTGGGAGACAGTGTGTATCCTGCCACCAGGGCAAGGTGAGGACACCCATCTAGGAAAGAAATGGAGGATTCCAAGACCAAATTAGAGCTACCGCTGCTGTTAAAGTTCTAATTCCCCTTCAGTTGTCAAGAAACAACTTCACAGCTCTTCCCTGCTCCCCACTGTTTACTTGAAGGGGGTGAGACCAGGGGCAGTAATGATCTGCCTCAGCCCCAGCCCTTGGGACACTCAGACTCTCTCCTGAAATTTGGGCTCACCTCTAGAAATTCAAAGTTCTCTTGAAGAGTGTTGAAGAAGTCATCCTTTGGAATACACCTGTGACACAAGCCTGAGAGTTAGCACCACCCCCAGATGAGTTTGTCAAAGGTACCCTGGGGACAGCTGGAGGGACAGCCAGAAGGGCTCATTGCATCAGCCAGATCATACAGGAGAGAAAAATGAAGTGAAAAGTGCACTGGAATAAAAGATAGCAGTGTTATGATTGCTCTGTTTAGCAAGTAACTCTTACAAGGGAGATTTACAGAAGATGTACAGGGCTGAGGGGCACTCAGCTCTTGCTGGAAAGCTTCAGGCTCTGGGGTTCCCCTTCCCAGAGTCATCAAAGGTACTTGGGGACTAAACAGAGATCCCCAAGAGTGAGAAGATGTGTCTGAAAGGCACTCACTTCTCATTGGTCTGTGAGTAGGTGTTCTGGGCTTTGAAATTACTACCCTCAGCTGTCTGGGAAGCTCTGGCAGCTTTAGCAGGATATCCATCTGGCAATCAAAGAGATAGCAATTAGGACAGTGTACACAGACATATTCCTGACTCAGTCTCTCCAAAAGGGAATCTGCTGCCTCTCCATGGGCCACTACTGGAGCTCAGTGCACACTGGCACCATGTCCCCACTATGCCAAAAAATGGGGATGGTGTGATCTTGCAGATTGGCAGCCTGCTCTGAGGATGGCTGGTCACAGCCTGGGCAGCATTCCCATGGCCAAGGGTGGTGCTGTGGCTTCTGACTTTTGTTGAGTTCTTTTTGAAGGAGAGGGGGACCGTCTCTGCCTATGGCTGCCCAAATTATACCCTACCCAAACCACATGATACACACCTGGGGGTCTGGCCTCTTGGGAGGGATCTGCCTTTGCAGATTCCAACAGTTCTGCTGAGGCTTCTTTTATGGTGCTGAACTGAGGGTCTGGCTGCCTGCATGGACACAGAGACACAAGAGATGCTCAGCAGTGTCTCAGCTCAGGGAGAGGGGCAAGGAAAAGAACTGCTTGGCATTTTTGTCAGTTTACATCCTGGCTGTCCCCCTGTGATCAAATAGGCAAGAGCCTGATGATGTTCCAGAGTTGCCTTCCCTTTCAGTTACAGAGGTCCCAGACCAAAGGGATCACTGGAGGCTACTCACCCTCCCCATTCCCTCATCTCCTCCCACACACAGCGACTTTTTGCACAACACTTCTCCCATGGAGAATGCCTGAAAGGCAAAGGAGGTCTTACCTGGAGCCATCTGTGCTCTGTTCCTTGTCCTGTGGGGCAGCTGACTGTTGTGATGCTTTTGTGGAAGCATCTGGCTGGCTTCAAGCACAAAACATTCAATGGGAGAGAGCCAAGGAGAGAATGAAAGATGAGACCCTTGCCCTCAACACCCATTCCTGCCTCACAGCTGACAGCCTATCCCAGCTAGCTGAGGCAGGATTCAGCTTTTTGACTTCAGAGGGAGCACAGGCACCTCAAAACCTCCATCACTGGTGTTCCTTCTTGCTGCCCCTGGGCAGCAGTAGCCCCAGCTAATACACCTCTGCCCATGACACATGGAAGTTTGTCCAAAATTCACTTCTGAGTCCCATTTGGATGGCACAAATCTGAACTTGTGTCCATGTGAACTCAACCACAGGAGGTGCTTTGCTTGCAACTAGCAGGATTGAAGGGAAATGAAGGTAGGAAAAAGGAGGATGGGGGAGCTTGTGGAGATGTGCTGATCCAGGACAGCTCCATGGAATCCGATGGCATCTGTGCAATCTTGACCACAGATGGAAAGAGCTCAGAGCTGTGCTGGGACAGTGGGCTGAGTCAGTAGTAGAAAGCCCCATGTTATTACCCCCAACCTGAGAGAGGACATTGCTTAGAATTAATTTCCTAAATCTGAGCCAAAGATTTCTGAGAAGTCCTCCTGATGGAGCAGCTACATGTGGAGCAGACAGAAGACCTGCAGCTTTACCTGACAGGAGTGTGGGCATCCAGCCCTTTGCCCTCCAAGGCCTTTGCCTGGGCTTGAGACTTCTTGCGAGCCAAGGCAGCAGTCAGCCAGTCCTCCTCCTCCTTTGGTGGGTCAGCATTAGCTGCTGCATCCTCAGTGGCTGGCAGCTGGTTGGCAGGAGCAGTCTGTCTGTCTGCAGAAGGACTGGTCTTTGCCAGAGGCTGTGGCTCCAAATCCATAAACACCTCATCTTTCAGGCTCAGACGGTCACAACCAGTCCTGGCCTCCCTCACAAGGCTGCGCCTGGCTGGAGATTTGGAGTGAGGCTCCTCTTTCAGTTTGCCACTGTTCTGGGACGCACGCCTGCTGCAAGGAGAAGCAGTCACATACCTGCCTGCAAGGGGACCCTGCACGTGAGGGGACCCTGGGAACCCTGCCCACCTCACTGCAAGAGCAGCATGGCTAGTAACTGGAGCTGCAGACACACAGAGATCGCAGTACCTCACAAGATGATTCTTTGTTTGGTCTTCAAACGCAGAGGCCTCATACTCATGTCCATTTCCCTTGTCCTGACTCTCTTCCTTCTCTGTTCAGAGAAGCAGCCTTGAGTCAGGACCCAGAGGAGCAGCTGTCTGCGAAGACAGCAACCCTCCTCATCCTTCTCTGAAGTTTCTACTGGGATTGCTCCTCTGGGAAAACACAACTGGAAACATCTTCACTTGAAAACCTTGAGCAACTTGCTGCCTAAGTGTGGCTGGGAGCACCTTCTTTGCTTGGAATTAGACCACGTCCAAATGCAACTGAGTCATGGCTACAGTGCAAATGCTCCTAGGCTGCCTCCAGGCCTGACTGGGAAACTTTTGCAACAGCCACCTTCCCCTCTGCATTGACAGAGAGCTCATTAGGAACCCTACTCACCACTACAGAAACAGCACTTCCTTTGCAGGGGCATTAGAAACCAATCTAGCTCTCCCAAGCTAATGGTGTCACCTCTGCTGACTTCCCCAGTGTCCCTGTCTGGGCTCACCCATCTGCTTTTGGTTCTTCTTATCAAGTTCTAACTCCCTGTGACCTCTCTTGCTTGTCTCTTACTGGAAGAGTATAAGGATGCTGCTCTTGCAGCTGCCAAGCTCACAAAGCAGGGGTAGAAAAGCTCCCAATCTCAATAAGCTTTGCTTGCTCTTTTGAAACCCCCCAAGAAGAAAGGTTTGCTCTCCAGCCTCATCAGTGTAATGCCTTCCTTTGCCATGCTAGAGAGAACTTCCAGGAGTTCAGCCATTAGAATAAAAGATTTAGTTTCACTCAGCGAGCAATGGGGTACCTTTACCAAGTGAGGCAGCTGCTGCCTATTCAGGGTCTCCTGGCCACTAGCAGCCCTTGATCTGTGTGTGAGTTCTAACCCTGAAGTGTTTCAGAGACCCTGGGCAACCCCAAAAGCACTGTTTCAGCATCAGGGCTGCAAGAGGCCTCCAACCAAGCAGTTAGGGATTAAGGGAGGAGAAGAACTGAAATAAAAGTTCTGCCCCAGATTTGGGAAAGATCCCAAGTAAGGAATATAGCTCCCCAGTAAACAAACCCCCTTGATGGGAGAGGCAGGTCACCTCTGGTTAAGGAAGGACACAATGCACTCATCTGCAGGTTTTAGACAAAGATTCTGGAACATTCCAGCAGCCAGGCCTGCCACCTGTGCCCAGTGTCCCTCCTCCTCTGTCCCATGTGTTTCCAGGAGATCAAAGATCCTACATGCATGATTGGAAAGCATGTGAGTGTACATACCTCTCAAACTCTTGCCATTTTCAGCCTATGGAGAAAGAAAGATTCCCTCATTAGAACATGAAGCAGGTATGGTCGCCTTCCCAAAACATGCTAGGCCAGAGGCTGTTTCTCCCAAACATCCCATAAACAACAGCGCATCCCTCGTCCTGCCCAGGCTCTTTGGGAATTGGCATGTGAAATGCAGGGGAAGCAAAGAGATATTTCCAACTTCAGAGAGAGCAGTGAGCAGAGCCTCCAGCCCCTGGGGTCCCTCCTGCCTTCCAGCAGAAGGGCCAGCCCATCCACTTCGGAGCTGACGTTCCCACCTTCAGGCCATAACACACTCACCATGTCCGTGTGTCCCAGCCTTCCCGCGGCTCAGAACTCAGTTTATGGATTGCTTCGATGGCCAGGGGGGCAGGACAGACCCACGGGGACTGGACAGACCCCCGGGTCCCATAGGACAGACCCTCGTGTGTTCCCAGCGTTCCAGGTTGCCATGGCGATGACGATGATGCTCCTAGTGGATCATCAGAACCCTCTGCCACAGCCCCAGGGCTACTGTCTCCCTGCCGGCCCCGGGACCCCTCTCTGGAGGGAGATCGTGACTGAGGGAGGCATCCCATGCTCTCCATCACTAAGCGAGCCGAGGGCCGGCGCTCATCCGTGGTACCCCTTGGGGTGAATGGGGGACCATAACCTCACCTGGAGCCCATAACCTCACACCTGTGGGACCCACAGATGAAGCTTCCAAGAGCATTCCCGCCTGGGCAAGGGCACATCAGGAAAGAAGGATCTGATGGGAGACGATGCGGACACCACTGAGCTGGAGTCTGGCTTCTCCCACTCAGGGATAGGGTGGGAGAGGGACAACAGTGAGCTAAAGGTGTTATCAGTGAACACAAGATAAGCTGTAAGAAAACACCTGCCCTTACTTCTGCTATCATCCTCTATTGCCCACGAAGCTACAGCACCAGCGCAGCGGCTCTGAGCCCTCTGGAGCTGGCAGAGAAAATAGGGCTACTTGCAGTCAAGATATATTCATATTACTTCATAAAATTCTAGCTAATGTAAAATAGTACTGATATTTTTTTTATGCAGAGGGCAAAATTCATTGCCCCTCCCTGAAGAAACATTTGCAACTTTCTCTTTTTGTCAACTTTTTTAACTTTAGTCTGTCTGGTGGGAAAGAGAAATACAGTTGTAGAAATATTCAAATAAGTTTTGTGAAGCATACTTGGGCAACTTCTCACATCAGGAAAAGAAAAATCTGCGTGCCTGAGCATGCTTTCTGTGAAAGAGTATTTCTGAGCTCTCATCCAAAATCATGTGTGCAAATACTAACATAACTAATTTCTATATTATTGTTCTTCCATACCTTTCTTTTTTCCCCTGTCCCTGTGGGATTTTTTAATGGTTGGGAAAATTAAGAATTCCAAACAAATTATTGCAACTATGAACTAAAGGGGAGGTGACTCTTTAGTTAAGCTGACAAAAACTAAGAAAGCACTTCTTTTTGTTTTTCTACATACCATTTTCTCTTTTACATTTTTTTACCTTCAGTCTTCCTCATTGCTTTGACCAAGTGACAAGTCATTGTCACCAAGTGACAATGTCATTTCATGACATTTCCCTTTCATTTCAGAAAAAGTGAGGAAACAATTTCACATCTTACTGGGTGACCTGGAAGCTCTGTATCGTCTTAGTAATTTTTATCACAAATTCCTTTATCGGCGTAATAATTTAAAACCCATCAGAGAAATGTCATTCTTACAAAAGATAACACAGCAGAGCAGGACAACCAACTTAAATGGTGCCACTCTAAATAATGTTTTGAAATATTAGTCTAATGGCTTTCAAAATTGTACATGAAGCTTTAATGATCAGAGCAACAGAGATCAGTATTCCCAGTGGAATTGCAGCAGGAATTTACACTGACTGTTGGTCTGAACTATTAATGAACTCTTCTCCAGGTTTCTTCACAGTTGCACTGCTCAGTGTGGAATACACACAGTGAAATAGTAGTGACAACTGAATGTCTGCTGGGTCCAGTTTGCACCAAATACTCTACACATCTGTGGTACTGGTGGAGAGTGAATCCTTCCAGAGTGCGCAATGTCGGAAGGAATGCTGAAGGCACATTCCTAACCCAGAAGAACATGCATGAAAAAGTGTGAATTCAGGAGAACTCAGGGAGTTAATGAAAATGGAGATGGAGGAGTCTGGTTTTTAAGATTGCAGATAGCAGGGATGAAGTAGTAGAACCAGCACCATCAGACCTTTAAGGTTAATGCAGTTTGGTTTTACTTTGTCTGAGACTAGAACTGAGATATAGAAACTTAAGATAAAAAAAACATGATGTCACGTGGCACATTCTGGTAGGAAGCTGTTCCTGAGCAGCTGGGATTTCACCCCACCAAATGACGTCTCTGACTTTACACCTGGAGGCAGCACTGAATGTCTTCCCTGTGGGCAGGACCCATCCCTGGAGCATCCCAGGTGGTCCTGGAGGCCATGGGAAGATGCTCCACTGTGATACCTTGGCCAGTATCATCCTGATGAGGTCCATCTGCCAGGATCACTCCTCGTATGCCAGTCACTCCTCCCTCAGCTTCTCTCAGTTGTGGAATTCAGTCTTCTCAGCCTCCAGCATCCTTTGCTTCTCTGAGCACCTCTGCAGCACTGATTTCTGCTCCTTCAGCAAAGTGTTCTGGAGAGCATGGCAAGAGGGGCAGAGAGGAAGCCCCAAGTCCCATTTGCATTAGGATTTTTCTATATGGTAGAAGGATTGTGATTTCCTTTGTGATGAGGATTGGAATGAGGAAGACAGATGAAGGGAGGCTGCAGCCCAGCACTCAGTCCTTTCTGTCATCTCATGTAGCAGTGCAGCACTGCAGAGGCTGACAGAATATATGAGAAGCACCTGGCTGTGTCCACCCAACCTCACCTTCAGTCTCTCCATCTATTTTCACTCCAGGGAGAGCTGCTGCCTCACGAATTGTTGCTGCTCCTCCAGCAAGTGCAGAAAAAGAAAATTTTCAGAAAAAGACAATTTGCAGATAAAGAGAATTCACAGAAAAACTGCACATGCTTGTACTCACCACATCCTGTACATCCCCAGGACTCTATTTTGTCAAGAGGAGACCCTGAGGTCTTGGATGACCAAGACAAGCAAGACTTTCCGAGCCTCAGCTGGACTGACTTTCTCCAATTAACTCATTAGCAGAGGTCTATACTGTGATTGCACTTGTGTAATATTCCAGATGCAGTACCTGTAGGTCCCATAGGAATGAATTCCACTTTGATGAAACACACTCTGGAGCTGCTTGTCCTGCTCCTGGAACATGGGATGCTGCTGTGCTGGGGCCATGACCTGTCCCTGTGGCAGAAGCTGAGCTGCCAGTTGCTTCTCCTCACACTACAACTTCTCTGCCTGCTGCTACATCTGTTGTCAATAGTTCTCCCTTCTCATTTATAGGGGAGGTACACTCTTTGGACTTCTTTTTTCTGACCTGTGCCCTTGTAGAATCCCTTCTTATTGGTTTTCACATCCCTGGTCAAGTCCAGTTCCATCTGTGACTCAAAGTTTTAAACAATATATTTACAGGAAAGACTTTTATTAAAACTCATAGTTTAAAAATCTTTAAAGAGACTAGGTGTAACTCAAGGAATAGAGTTCATTTGCAGCTCAAATCCCTTTCAATACAAATACAGTACTGGGTATTACTCTCTTCTGTAATTTATTTCAACCATGACTTGCCTGTGTCAGGTAATTGAAGGCTGATAGCAGAGATTATTTAACCAAGTGGATTACACTACATGTTTTGCAAAGATATAAAAAAGGTTATTTAAGGTTATAGCAATGACATTTGATTAGACTTTCCTACTTCAAAATTTTGATATCACTCAAATAGGAAACAATAACATTATGTACTCTGTTTCTCTTAATTCCATTGAACAATGGGTGTAATAAGTCCACTTTGTTAAATGCCAGGTAAATGTAGGCCTGGTTAATAATACCCTGCTATTGTTTATAATTGTTACCATGAGAGATGGCATCTGATTTCTTTTTTTCTTTTTTCCTTTTTTTTTTTTTTGTTTTAAATTTTTGTATTAGATTAATGTTGATTTTAAATTGCCAATTTTCAACAGGAGCTAAGTTCAAACCTAGAGTTTTACAGCTGCAATTTATTAAGAACAGTCACTTTAAAGATACAGTATTGAAAGATTAGCAGTGAATTATGGCACACCCTGCACATTAAACCTCTAGGTTGTGCAGCAAATTTACAGACAATCTGCAACCTGAAATATTAATTTCTTAGTGCTTTGGAGATTACATTAATTACAGTCACTCTAAGAATGCAATAATTAGACTGTTTTACAGGAGCCAATAAGGTCAGTTTATACAAGTAATTTTTCACCTGCTACAAAGCTCCATGAATATATTAACTTGTCACCAACCTGCATTTTCTGCTCAAAGTTGTCTTGTTTTGAAAGGAAAGCAATAGGAGTGTTGGACTTGTGACAGAATGAAGTTCCACTGCTGCAGTTGGAGATGTTCTGGCATGGGATTTCATCGGAAGGCAATATACAGCCATGAATGCTAATGGCCCTTTGTCATAGCTGAAAATCAATCCTGTCTGTTAACACAAAAAGCTTCTGTGAGTACATGAATGTTACTGGAATGCTCCCAAAGCTGGATAATTTTTATGTTGTAGAGTGTTTCTAAAAGTGTAAAACAAATTTGGGAGTACAAGCTGGGCTGCAACTCTACCTTGCAGTGGTAGCTCGTCAGTACCCCAGCTTTGCTGGAATATTCATCTCTAGGAAATGGCAGAAAAAATGCAAAGGAAGTATAGGAAACCTGAGATTTGCTTCTTAGTAGTAAAGAAAAATTTTAGGTGGTGCAGGATAAATAAAATAAATAAATAAATAAATAATTAATAATAATAATAATAATAATAATAATAATAATAATAATAAAAAGACAACACCGAACAAGGCAGTAAGTTTATTTATACGTTTTTTAGAGTTTATAGTTTGGGTTGAATGAACACTGTAAAACACATCCTATTCATATTTCTTATGTTTCCAAATTTACAGAGTTCAAATATGCCTGTAGAGATGTATAAAGAAAAAATATTTTACAGCAGTAATGGCAAAAGATTTGAATAAATCAGCACTAAAATTTGCATTTATTAATATTTGAATTAGATACCTAAATCTGAGGATAAATAGTTATCAATCAGAAAAAAATAAATGGTTTTCTTACAAGTCCGACTAAAACATTTCACCAAAACTAAACATTGACAAATAGGTTTGGTTTTGTTTTTTGGTTTTTTTTTTTTTTTTTAAAGGAAACTGAAGATTTTTGGTTTTGTTTTAAACTGGATTAGTAACATCTTCTAATTAAGACATGAACTGTCTAATTCCAGGCACTGCACACTGTACCTTTGAGTGAATCTGTATCTGTAGAAGATTAAGGTTAATGGAACTGATTGTGTTGAAAATGCAACTTCAGAATTCTGTATTGGTTTAGAATCAAGAGGGCATTCTGCATAACATCACCTCTTCTCTTTCCTGCTATAGCAATATCTATGGACACAAGACCTTATGAAAATATTTGTAAATATAGTTAGCTACATATAGAAATCAGAAATTTATTACTTTCCTTAAATGTTCCAGCAGTTTTCCTCCCTTCCTAATTTCTCACAATTATAGTTTTCAATTTACATTTTTAATACATTAACCTCCAGCAGTCGCATCAAATAGGAACTCCTGGTCTTATGGTGGGCCAATCCATTTTCCTCATGAAAAAATTCTGAGTGACATATGTTTGAGTTGTAGGACAACCAACTAGAGGAAAAGTTAAATGTTAAAAAGTTAAACTCATGGAGATATTAAGCCAACAGCAAAAGGTGAATAAAGGAGAGTTAGCTTAGGATAAAATCAAGGTGTCAACAGTAAACTTAATCAAGCCACTAAGATGCTTTCTGGAAAGAAAATTTTAATTTTCTATATGCCTGTGCCAAGTGTGAAAGTGATAGACAGGAATAATTAGAACTGCATGTTTGTGAGCATAAATTGGTCTTAATTTATAGTACTGAAACTTGTGGGATTCACGTTATTGCACTGTTAAAATCAATATAAATTAAATGAACAAAGGAGAAGGAGTGATATTCTATCTGGAATGTAGTAGTTAATTCTGATGCATTGAAAAGTCTGAAGTAAACGTTGTTCAATAACTACGTCTTCATGTGACAACGAACTATGACAAGTACTGGATAAGGTAACAATAGAACAATACTGCTGTTTCTAAAAGTTATTTTCGGTTTTCTAATAGAAATTTGTTTCTGACATCTGGGAATATGACATTAGATATTGAGACAATTAAAGACAGTATGATCACAGGAACTAAAACCACTCAATTAGATGTGCTACCTTTGAAATCCCAGCTACTCACAAAAGTATCTGACACATAAGAAGAGGTGACAAGGCCAGAGTAAGAAACTACTCAGCAGAGAAGCAGGTAGGACAATAAATACCTAAATGAATGAATAGTAAATGTACTAGATTCAATGAATGAAAAAGTAATAAAATAATATTTTAACAAAATCTTTAAACTGAAACAAAGACATCCATCAAAAAGCAAAAGCAAAACCCTACTATATAGCCAGTGATGAGAAGGAAAGGGAAAATTGACAGTGATGATAGAATATTAACTTGTAAAAATTCAAAAGTAAAGAGCAAATGAACACACACACACACACCCCCCAGCTGCTTGCCATGTTAAGAGGAATAAATTCCACTAGGGTCAGTAGGCTTAGTCACAAGTCAGTCTGAATACAAAACACTATAGACCTCCAGAAATTGAACTCAATGATCCTTGTGTGTTCACACCAAATCAGCATAGCCTGTGATTCTATGATTTTTTGGTTAATAAGCTTTACCTTCAGTGGTAGAGGGCAAAGACAGGCAAACACCCACTTCCATGTTCATAAAAGGGTTTAATTTCCTTTCACAGCTCAGCCCTTTCTATCAAAATTTGTCTTGTGTTTTAACTTCTCTACTGACTCTTTTTTTGCTACTAATGCCCAGGTAAAGCAGAGTGGTAATTTAATAGTATTACATGACTTCTAGACCCAATATAGAACATTTACACCACCTCTTGCCATATGAACTTGGCACGCTCTAGCTCAAGTCTCTGGTCTTCACTGGCATGCAATAATAAATCACCTGCATGACAACTGCTATAGAAGGATATCCTGGCATTGCCACCAACAATGCAGAAAAGGCAGTATTCAGCTAGTATATTTGTATTTCAGGACCTAGACGTAGTATATATGTGGTAATGACAATAAACACTCTAATTCTGCTTCTAACACTCAAGCATATTAATTGACATTTATTAGTGTGTAGCATTTTTAAATTGGCACACTTATTTACACCAGTTTTATGTTAAATTTTGGAAGACTGCAGAAATTCTTGAATACTAGTAGAAAGCTAATGCTATGTCAATATTTAGAAACGGTAAATTAAACTGGGTAATAGATATGGTTAATTATAGGCCTGTCAGGCTGCTATCGATCCCGAAGAAAATAATGGAGCAGCTGGTACAGGGTCTGATTAAAAAAGAATTAAGAGGAGTTAATATAATTAATGTCAATTAACATGCACTTATGAAAATGAAGTCTAATCACTCCAACTTAGTATCTCCTTTGAATACAACTGCAAATCTGGAAGATGCGCTCAATCTCTACTTTTGGTTTTGAATCATTCCATTTTGATGCAGTGCGTGGAAGCATACAAAATCCTCTTGGTGTGTATTATATGTAAAAAAGTCTGGTTAGCAGTGTATCTTGAAGGACTCAGTAGGATTTGCTTCTTAGTCCATCAATAATAAAAAAGCATTAATAATTTTTTTTTTTTTCCGGTAAATATTGTACATAATAAATACTGGTTTATAAAATCATCAATAGTGATGATTACTAACATAAACAAAGTCACTTGTAAATTGAGTTACAATTTAATAGATGTAAAGTAAATTACTCAAGCAGAAAAATTGGCATATTCTAGCAGTCTGAATAATCATAGAATGGTTTAGATTGAAAGGCATCTTAAAGATCATCTACCATGTACAGGGACACCTTTTACTAGACCAGGTGCCTCAAAGCCCTATCCAACCTGGCCTTGAACATTTCCAGGAATGGGGAAGGAAATAGCCACATCAGGTTCTAGGAGGCTGCTATAAGGTCTCTTTTCCAGGCTGAACAACTACAGCTCTCTCAGCCTGTCTTCATAGGAGAGGTGTTGCTTCCCTTGGATTGTGTTTGTGGCCGGCCCCGCTAGACCCACTCAAGCAAGTCGATGTCCTGATGCTGAGGACCCCAGAGCTCAATGCAGGACCCTGGGTGGGGTAGTCATGATGGGCAGAATCACCCTCCTCAAACTGCTGGCCATGCGGGTTTTGATGCAGCCCGGGATATGTTTGTTATTCATGGCTTCAGGCACATATTGCTTACTCGTGTCTGGCCTCTCAACACCAGTGCTCCCAAGTCTTTCTCCTCAGTACTACTGACATAATTCTGACAGAAAAAAAACTCTCAACCATAGCTGAATGAACAAATGAATAAAACTTTTTCATGGGGAAATACTCCAACTGAAGTAGATTTTTTATTATCTCTGAGTCATATCTATCTATCTATCTATCTATCTATCTATCTGTCTGTCTGTCTGTCTGTCTGTCTGTCTGTCTGTCTATCTATCTATCTATCTATCTATCTATCTATCTATCTATCGGGTTTTAGATGGATGTGACTGGAATATTGAGTCCACTTGTGATGTTTATACTTCAGTCCTCCCTTCCCCCCCCTCCCCAAGATAATGTTAAATATATTGGGTACAAAGAAAAGTTGAATGTGTTATTCAAGAGTGGAAATTAGCACATTCTGGTAGTTTTCCCAAGCTGCTGGTTTGTAGTATCCTTTTTACATTTTTATAGGTGTCTATATTGACTTCCTTCTCCATGGACACCCCCTTGTAGCGAGAAGCTTGCGTGGTCTTATGAGGTTGCAAGCTCTGCTGGCAGTGGTTCATGCCTCCAGTAGGGTCTCCCATGTTAGTCAGGTCTCAACTGAAGGGTCAGACAAAGTGTGTCCATGGGCAGGATGGGCTCGCTAG
>JAWWEE010000085.1:15821301-15858441 GCA_035221455.1 Xenops minutus | reverse complement strand
CTTGCCTATCTTGCATTGGCCTTTTTAGCCACCAGCGTGCTTGTAGCAAGCGTGGGTAGAGCCCTTGTAAATCTTCGCTCATGAAGCCTAGACATGATATTGACTTCAGTGTAGTTTTGTATATTTCCTGTGTTTTTCCCCCCCTAACCCTAGTTTCTACCCTCTAACTTATATTTATGACCAGCAATTTCTCTTTTTCCCCTTTTGCCATGCTTGTAATGACGGACTTGAAAGGAGCTCAGTCTGTTTCGGTTATCAAGAAAGAGGTTAGGAGTGACACAATCACAGTTTATAGGGGCCTACTGAGGTACAGAAGTCTAATTATTATAATTAATTCTTCAATCTAAGGAAGAAGAAGCAATGAGTAGATGATCAACCTATGTGAATTCAGTCCAGAAATAAGACACAAACTTTCACAGCACATAGCAGTTAAATACTGGGGCAATTTAGCAGAACATAACAGATTTTCTATTACTGGAAATTTATAAATCAGTATTCAGATTAGTTTGTGGGTTGTTTTTTTTTTTTTTTTTTTCCCATTTCCCCTCCTCCCTCCAAACATGTAGTTGTTCAGTGCATCTATTAGATAGTAAATAAGTATTAATATTTGTAAGTCAATATCCTGAATGATGCCAGAGGCCAGGCAAGGTGATTCCTTCTAGCTGTAAAATATATGAAATTGTGAATGCAGATTAATTTCTGTTAAAGTGACAAAACATGTAAGTCTGGCTCATTTTAAAATTGCCTGCTATGCATATATATTTAGAGTTGAGTTCCTCTGAACAGTTGATACTTTTTGGTTTGCTGACCAGAGATTTTTCTTGTTAGTATAATCTTTGATATTAATCCAACAGCAATAAATGGAAATAAAAGAGTTCCAAAGTTCTTCCCCAAACTCTGTTGGTTACTTCTGCCTCTGAAGTAAGTGAGGAACATATGTGTGATGAAAGGGGCATAACTTACATTACTCACTCTCATAGGAGAGAGGACATGCTCTGATTGTTCCAAATGTAATAGAAACAAACTTGAGCATTTTTGCCCAAGATGTTTTTTCTTTCAATAAATGCATAGTTGGAATATAGCCACAGCTGGAAAAATCTGTTTGGAAGTGGTATTGTTTCTTACTGGAAAAAGCATGCTAGCATCATGGCTTGGGGTAGAGTGGCTGGAAAGCTGCCTGGTGGAAAATAACATAGGGGTGTTGGACGACAGCCACTAAACATGAGCCAGTGTGTGCCCAGGTGGCCAATAAGACTGAGGGCACCTGGCATGAAACAGTGTGGCCAGCAGGACCAGTGCAGTGATTGTCCCTGTGTACTCAGCACTGGTGAGCTGTATCTTGTATCCTGTGTTCAGTTTAGGGACCTTCACTACAATAAATACACTGAGGTGCTGGAGCGTGTCCAGGGAAGGGCATCTCTTAAAGAAGATTCTCCACCCTAGGTTTCCATGAGGAGAATCTCAGGCAGAGCTTAGTTAATTTATTTATTTCATACAGTGGACATTTACAGCTAGAGCTGTGTGCTTCTGAAAAGAGGCCCTGAACAGAGAAATCACTGGAAAATGGTACCATTACAATTTAAGTTGTAAGGGCTTGTGGAATGTTCACGGCTGCAAATTTGTAGTGTGGGAGATCAAATTTTTATATGTCCTGTACAGTTGTGTTATGTTGGTTGTTGCAGTACTGTATTTCATTGCATTATTTGGTACCTCCTAAGTGGAAAATTCTCCAGATAGCTGTGTTTGTTTGATGTATGTATCAAATTGATTTTGCTATTTTACTCATTAATTTCTATATGAAAATAAGTGTTTAATTATGGAACACATGATTCTTATGAATGCAGAAAATTATTATTTATCTCACTTTATCCTAAAGTTCCACAAATAATTGTAGTGCAATTTTTCTGTTTATCAAACATGTAATTAAATCTTTACAGACTATTGATGCACATATCTATAATATATTCATAACAAATATCAAACCAAAACTACAGTTAATGAATGTTCACACCATAATAATTTTATTTGCTTTGTTTAATATGCACTTAAAAGGAATGCATTTGTAATTGCTTATTCTTCAAACAGATTAACTTCTGCCTCTATACTTCTTCTCTGTAACCTTCAAAATGAAGCTGCACAGATGGACTGAGAAATCTGGCAGTTTAGTATTATTTACTTTCACAGATGTAAAAAGACAATATTAACCCTCCCTGTATCTGGCTACAAGTTATGCTATATTTGGCTTTAGTTTATGTTGGTCTGTAAAAGTAACACTTCTCAGACTGACTTGGAGATTCTGAAGGTGATAGAAGTTCTGAGCTCATTCTTCCTCACAGAGAAGCCAGATACAGATTCAACATGCATACTAAGTTTGTCAAATGTACTTTCAGAAATGACTCTTTTTTTAATTGGGAATCCTATTTATGTGTCCCTGTAATGACACCACAGACTTTAGCCCAATACTGAATCACATTCTCAGGTAACATAAAAGATAACTTGATTTTGTTGAAGTAGTAATAATGCTAATAAGGATGCTGATCTGGTGAATCCATATGTAAATGTGCCATTATTGGTTTCTTTCTTCAAACATATTAAGCTGTGCAGAGGATTTTTTTTGCTTGGAAAAGGAAAACTGAAGTTTCAAATCACCTGCACCTGCTGTCAGCTCATAAGATCAGAGGCTACACATGCACATTAATGTACAGCTGTAATATTCTGAATATATTGTTATATATATAGATGCACAAGTATATATAAGTATATATACAAGTACATGTATATATAAATATACATGTAATTGTTTTTATAACTCATGGCAAATCAACTTTTCCATAGGTTAGTGTATTGCAATTCAGTGAAAATGTAGTCTTAGGGTATTTTTTGTACAAGATATAACAGAGAATTCCAATAAAATCTTAAAGATTCTGTTTCCAAGAAACTCTAGAATACATTATAAAATCACTGTAATAAAGAATAGGAAAGAAAATACAGCTTTATCCATAACTTAGATTTTAGATATGTATGCTATAGTCATCTAAGGCAGGAACAGATGGGTTTTGAAATTAACAGTGAGACTCTTAATGTCTTATAAATTCTGATCCATAAATATGAGCCACTGCACTTATTTTTGGCACTACTCAAGCAAGTTTCGTAAAGTTCTTTGATAAATAATCTTAGGAACCAAAATAAATGTAATACTAAGTATCAGAGCAATGGCAAACTGATAGAAAGCTGTGGCCATGTCACAATAGCATACTTTTTTTTTTTTTTCCCTGTCTGCTGTTTTTATACTGGATTGTAAAACCCAAAGCAAGTTGGACTTCATTGATTTACATTCTTATATCTGCTAAAATAACCGAAGAATTGCATAGATTGCCATCAGCACAGAAGTCAACATGTTATTTTAAAAAAGAGTAGTAAACTTTTCAGTATTCATTGGAGTCAAATCATACCCATAGTAGCAGAACACACCAGAAGCGTCAGTGTTAGAGTAATGCTGGATATTTGTTGATTTGCCTCAGGAAGAAAACACAAACAAACAAAAAAACAAACAAAAACCCAAAACCAACAAAAAACAAACAAACAAAAAATTCTCTTCTACTTTGTCATACTCCTAAAGTCTGTAGTTGATGCAACAAGGCATGCTACAGTAGTGAAAGCTAGACACAACTGTTCCTGCTGATATAATTCTACTTTTCTTCAAGTAGCTGATAGCAAGCTCCAGACTGCCAACATTTTCCCTCTTACCTGTCATTCAGGCCATGCTACTGCTCTTCTTTAATCCCTCTCCCCTCAGATGCAATGAATCACAAGGTGCAGCTGTTTGACCTGACAGGGATCACTTTAATCACATTAAGGTGCTTCCAGTCACTGATTCCGTATTGACATGACCAAGGGTTGTGATACAAAGGTATTTCACCTCTTGAGAAGACCTAATCCTTAAGCATTACTACCATTTCCTCTTCTATGCTACATTTAAGTCAGAGCACCAGAGAAATTATTGAGGAGAGATTAACTATGGCCTGCAACCACAGCTTAAGCAGTGCTCAGCATGACAAAGAATTTTACCTTATTCATTAATATCAGTGATTCTGGTGAGCAAGGGGATTTTCAAAAAAAAAAAAAAAAGTATGAAGATTTATTTGTTTGTCTGCACAACATTAGTTTCAAAATATACATCTGTAGTATGTAGTTAATATACTAGGTAAAGTGTACATATATATTACAATGCATTAGGTTTTGTAATGTTGCTCATCATTTTTACCATCCATTCTGGTGGAGTCAAGCCTACAGCTGACAATTATAAAACTGTATGTAGCTACATTTCCAGCATAACCTGTACAACTTTTTTTCTTGACCCAGTAGAATGTTAGTAAATGTGACTGATTGAATCCAATCAACCTTTCAAATCAACCACCTGGTTTTTAACATCCCTCTTGGCCCTTTTTTAGGGTAGTGTTGTGATTTCCACAATTAAATAGGCAAGTGTTGTTCTAATACATAAGATAAAATGGTGAGGCCTTTCCCTGTAAAAATGCATTAATTTTTCAAAGACAAGGCTATAAAAATGCCCAGGTCCCTTTTAAACAGGCCTTTCAGTGCAAAAAGCCATGAAATTGCTCTTGAGATACTTTTGTTTTGTTAGCGCTAAGCAAAGTATTGTCATAGTGAGGCAAAACTAAGACTAAGGTTGTTTTCCATGTAACAGTTTGTCTAGTGCAGATCTCTGAAGTGATCTGGGAATGTCAATTGTGGGCCAGTGAAAACCAATTATAAGCAGAACAAATTAAATAAATGGCTGGAGAATCCTCACATTGTATAAACTCCAGAGCTTCACTGACTTTTGATCCTGCATGTTCCAAGCTGTCTCTTTGTTCATGCTGTTCAATTCTAATTAAAATGAAAAACTGACATTTTCAGGAGTAAACAAATATGATTAATAAGTCCTGATTATTTGTCCAGGAATAGCAGTAGAAGAACCTAAATTCTTACCAGTATGCTAAACTTAATATTTTAAAAAAGAAGGGTGCTTTTCATTCTAGCAATTGTCAGCTTTACTTGTGTCTTTGTTTTCTATCCATTTTTCCTTCTAACTCCTTTCAGAGTATGACTTTGCTAGCACACATATCACAGTATAAATACCTTTGTAGATGTTATCTGATTTCAATTTTAAACACTGATATGACCTTTGTTCTACATCTGTGAAGAATGAATTCTGCTGTGTATAAACCCAGCTTGTTTTACTTCTCTTGTTGGTTTCATATGGAAATTTTCTTCCTCATGTTCTTACACATGAATACCTCAGAAACAGCAATACTACTACTGAGCAAAATGAGGACATTCTGATATGCGCCTGTCTCGTTTCTACATTCCTTTGGCTTAATCTTTAATGTTGAACTCCTGTTTATACAACTCTTCTAACTTCAGTTCCTTTTTTAACTGCAATGGTGTCTTCAAAAACTGTTCTCCTAAAACAGTTTATAATGAATCCACAATCTCATCCTCTAGTGTTGCATTGCTATTTTCTCGTCCTTTAAATATTGAACCATGTTCAGGAGGTCAAGCCTCAACATGTGTAACAAATGAAGGTCTTATCACATCCAATCGCAAGTAAATCTGCCAAATCTATACATTTGCTTTTAAGTATCTACACACCATAGTCTTTATTTCCCTCTCCGATTTGTTTATTCTCATCCTCTGGTTCTTGCAGTGCCCATTCCTTTAAATAAACAAATGAATAAACAAATTCATTACTGATATTGGGCCTTTAGTTTAACTGCTGTTGCCCTTTGAAACAATAGTTTTATCAGAGATGTTTCAGCATAAAATACCATAAGGTAATCAGACATACAATGTTTTTATGTCTTTTACAAATTCAGTGAGTTTTATAGTTGGAAAGTTATGGAAGGAGTTGATCCAATCAGGAGCTCTTGTAAATCTGCACACACTTTGTTATTTGAGGTCTGAGATAATTTTATGTCAGTCAATGAAATAGTGACCTAAGCTGTTCACCCCCACTCAATCTATTAGGCAGAACATGATAGGCAAATAGAAGGAAGATAATTAAACAGAAACATCAAAGACACTCCAGGGTATGGAAGGAGTAGTACAAAGTTAAAAAAAAAAAAAATTAACACTGTAGTAGCTGACATACAGATGTAGATTTGTGCAGCATTTACATAGACCCTACCATAGTGTTGCAGAAAAATTATTTAAAAAATTGAATTAAAGATTTGCAGATGCAAAAAGGAAGAAGAAACTTCAGGAATAAAAGGCATGAGACAACAGAAGGTGTGACTGGAACATGTGGTATGGGATCAAGGCAGGGAGAGGGTGAGACAGATGATTCAAACAAAGCCTGACTCTTGACAATGAGCAGAACAAATACACGTGACAGGCAAGGGCAGAAGAGAGAGATCAAGATTAAGGAAAATCAGATAGCTGCAGATTCAACAAAAGAAGTGTAGTGTGTGTGATCAGGAAAGCTTGTAACAAATAATAGAAAGCACGGATCCAAATAAATGGATTTGTTCATGCTTATTCCAATCTTCCAGACCAGACATGAATAAGGAGTTGAGGGACTGATTTATTCTGTTTTTTTAAATTGCAACCTTGTCTTTTATCTAGGAGAAGTAATATATATCTGTGAATAACTATAAAAGTGGAAAAGTGTTTGACTTTTCAGTTGTGTTATATATAATCAAAATATTTCCCGAAGTATTTACTAATCTTGTCATTTCCAAAACACATTTCTTCCATTGCTTTATTTTACTGTGTTTACTTTCAACCTTTATTTCCATTTAACACTTTGTGGAGAAATAAGTTACTGGTTCAGAAAAGAAATCCAACCTAAGATGTGGCAATTTAAGTTCCATATTTTTCCATAAAGTTTTTAAATAGCGTTTTGAACTGATGGTTACTATTTCATAGTTAAAAATGGGAATAGAATAATGTGAATAGCAATTCTGAACTAATTTCCTTATCTTAGATGTGTAATATATATATTTTAGTTTAGCTGTTGACTGAAGAAATCTAGTAATTATAAAATACAAAAGCAATTTTTCAGTAGCATATGTTTCAGCCTAGGCATGTGCTCAACCTATTTAAATTTGTTTTCAGTAAAACTCTCCCAGCAAATAAAACCACCTGAAAACAACTCAACATAACCATGGAAAAATGATCTTTACTCACACAACACTACCTTATGCAAATGAAATAAAGTACAAACTTATCATTATAGAATAGACACCCTTTAATGTATGATTGTCTCTGGTTTGTCTCAGGGGTTCTAGTGAGTTTTAATAAGTGATTTCACACAGAGAACATACTCAATTGATACTGCAGGGTTTTTTTTTTAAGATGTTCTAGACGTTCCATGTTTATAAAAAATTACACAAAGACTTATACTTCAGAAGACAACAGGAAACTGAAAATAATTCTTTTTAGAGAGTGTACTTTAAAACTTGTGTAGCATGCCATATCTCAGTTTCATAACCAACTGCAAAATGGTGCAGCAAATGTTTTTAAATTTCTGTATCTGATACACGGATGTATTATGCTCTAATCACATGCTTTTAGCATCTATTTTCTTGATATTGTAAACATCAGTTGGACCAGAAAAAAAAAAAAAAACATACTCCAAATGCTACTTGGCTATAAAAGCAGAGGATTCCACAGAATATTTTCTTTTCTTAACACACAAAAAAATATACCTCTTTCAAAGACAGAAGGCTGTCTTTGACTTAAATCCTGAGCAATAAATTGTACTTGAGCACAGAAAATCTAAAATAAATTCAGATGTCCAGTAATGACCTCTTGCTGCTTCCTACATACAAGACATTCAAGGGAAGACTACTTGGCATTAATGATAAGTTACATAAAATGTAACATAAGTCCAGTTCCATCTACAAATACCTATCTTTTGCAAGAAAACAGAATCATAGCCCTATAAATTCTGATAAGCCCCTCCCTGCATCTCTATGAAGAAAATACTTTTTACATAATTCACCTTGGTGTAATGTAGAAGAAACTATTTTAATGAAAATAGAATTCTAATTAGAATAAAATTAGCATGAGTAACTAGCAAATGGGACTTATGACTGAATATTGCAAGAAGTCCTTAAGATAAAGAAGTAATTTGTCCTAATTAACTACCTCACTCACTCACCTCTCTTAGGCATAAAGGGGAAAAAAGAAAACTAAGAAAAAACGCAACCAACCAACCAAACAAAACCCTCACATGTATTTTCCTCTTGGAAGTGCATATCTACATAACCTATTAGACATCTTCCTACTTCCAGGTTTTCCTATAAATCTTTTTATCCCTGTCCAAAGTTGTAGTGTCATTAAAATCTCAATTTTGGAAATTACATATGTGCAAAAATAGTTGTATTTTTTGATGCCTCAACTATAAATGGACCAGAATTGTCCATGCAAATTCTGCAAGAGCCCAGATGTTCATTTAGTAAAAAACTAGGAATGTAACAGAAATTTTTGATTCCTGAATTGGACTGGAAAAGAGGTTGTCTTACGATGGAAGAAACTCTGTGTTCCCCTTAAATCCCAGTCAAATTCCATAAAGAATAAATGTATTTATTATTACTTTCAAACTAATGTACTTAAAGGACAACTTGGCAAACTGTTACCACATCATTCACAACAGCATAAATTCTCATGGTTTGTCCTTTAAGCAATTTATCAATAGCATCAATTTCCTTGCAGAGGTACCTATGTCAAATGCTAAGCTAAACTACCCAAGCTCTTCTTTAAATGTGCATACACAGTACACCCATTTTGTAGATTAAGAGGTAGTAAACTAAACAGAGGTATCAGCAGCAATGCCTGGGGATAACAAAAACAAACTTGAATTCTCTGTTTCATAATAGGGAAAGTGGTTTGCATGGTGAACATGATTTCAGGAGGCATCTGAAATTCACACTTATCTCTTGAAGGTGAAACCACCTTTTCTCTTAGGTTCATTTGAAAGCAGTGCAATTTCTTGCTGAACTACAAACAAAAATGAGTTTCTTTATCTTCAATTTTATTTTCTTTTTACCAATATCAATTTTTTGAGTTCTTTCAGTCCTCTGGGCTTATAGGTTTTATCAGCATTTTGAATGAATAGTGAACTAGAATAATACACCTCATTGGCATGGAATCATTTTTATTTTATATGGAGCGAACATGATTCCTATTCATTTCTGAATGTTAAAATATCCAGTATAAAAGAGTAGCAATCTTCAGATGCATGCAGTATTCTTGCAAGGTAATTCATATGCCCTAGAGACATTTGATTCTGTAAATCAGCATTTCCTTTATCTCAAACATTCACACTAAACCAATTTTGGATCCTATTTTCAGTTTATTTTGCTGCATTGCTAGTTCTTCTTTAGCATAACTGTTACATTACTTTAACCATGAGTCTTGTACTGCAGAAGTAAATTCTCACAGTTTGATGTAATGAATATGTAAAAATTGATTACTGCAATTATTATATATCCAGGGTCACAAAAGAGGCATTTTGTCCTCAGGGTTGGAATGAAAAATCATTAAGAAATAAACCTGACATTTCTAAATGCATTGTCATTTAGATGGCATATAAGAGAAATTTATAGTAGAATGTGTAATGGACTTGCTGAAGTCTTATTTTAGTGCATTAAATACTCTAGTCCAGTCCTTGATTTTAATTCTCTTGTAATATATGTTACTGTATTTATGTCAGTCATTGAAAGGTAGAAAAATATTCTCTGTGTTGCCAGCTACTACAAAGATTTGTGACCATTTAAAATATTCTAGCCTGTATTATTAAAGCTATAAAAAGACTAATAGGAAAGCAATAGTGTAAATATATCATAAAACAGACATATTGCTTATAAAATATAATTTACCTTATAAAAAAGCATTTAAAAAGAAGAGACAACACTGTGAAACTATTATAATGAGTAATGCAGCTTGAAATCTAAAGCTATTGCAAATAAGACATGTAAATAAAATTTGACCAAAGGAATCCTGGAATATTACAGAGCCTCTTGAAACAGAAAGATTTATTATTTCCCAGTCATTTCAGTTCTGTAAAATGTTGTCTGCCAGAGTTTTTTCAGACGTATTTCTCGAAGCATTATGTGTTAAAGCACATATGGTGAACATAGAGATGGGTAATGTTGTGGTCTTAATATGGTTCAGCATGATTTTAAGGAGATCAGCAATAGAAATAGTGGAAAAATTAGGTGATTATTGCTCACACACTTCAAAATAAAAACAAGGCTTTGAGACAAAAGAACTATAATCAGGACAGACACGGGACCCATATCCTTTCAACACTGACATCTTCAAACATGTAATTAAGTCATGTTAAATACTGCATTTCAAAACAAAATAATATATTAAAAAATTATTTTAACTGAGACATGAGCTCTCCTGATGTCAGTTGCAGACTGAAGCAAAACCCTCCTTCTCAGATATTTCTGGAATACTTATGTCTGTGCACAAAACCACTGACATGTAGAGAACTATAGGGTTTTTATGCTGTGATATGCTGCTAAGGAAGATGAAATCTTGGCTAAAGTTGAAAGCAATCAGATTACAAACAGAAAAAATAGGTGGCATCAAAACAACTTCAGTGTAGTGAGTTTAATGGTATATAACTCCGTCAAACTGGTTTGAAGATTAGATTAAAAAAAAGTTGGACTATGTAATTAATTGAAGTCAGTAAAGGGATTTGAGAGTTTACTTTTGTCTAATGATAAAATTTCTTTATTTGTAAATACAGGGAAATGGTAACTCTGACAGAGACAAATTTTTGGTAGAGGAAACAAACCAAAAAATCCCAACCCAAGTACCATTATACGAGGCTTGGAAAATATAAAATCAAAGATTACTTAATCAAAGTAAGTAGCTACCTAAAGATTTAGGTGATGATGAATATTGTGAAATTGACATATCTAAAGATTGAAAGCAGTTGTAAATATGTCTATACAAATGTGTTGTTAGTTGTATGACTAACAGACTTCTAGAATTGAAAGACCTATTGGAGAGTAATTTCTTAGTGGAAATGAAGAAGAGATACGTATTACTTGTACAGAAGGAAAAATGATCTATAGATCATCAACCCAGGATTTTCTGTAATCTTCTCTATTGAATATTTGTTAAGAAACAAAACAAAAAAGAAACACCAAACCCCAGAAACAAAACACAATCCATAGCTTTTCATGCTGACAGAATCATTAGCAGTGATGTATTTTAATATTTGATTTTGCTTTCTATAATCATAAGGTCAATGATAATCTTTGGAAATAAATGTGAATGCTATCAATACACTACCAAATTGACCATACAAGTACCTAGGATTGTAATTGGCTGCTTTGGACAGGCCTGACCTCTAACATAAATATCCTCATAGCAGGTCTTCAGGGGAGAAAGCAAACAGAATAATTTCAACTCGTTTAACTTTGTCGAGCAAATTTATTGCAAAAGTGATTGGTCTACAGAGGTTATGACTTACTGTATTTGTTTTGTTCAGCTTGGTACATCTCTTAATATTTCCTAGTTAAAGAGTTAAAGTTGCTTTTAAAACTCAGAAGGTTTTATTGTATCCTTCATCTAATTTTTCAGATTTTCAGTTTTCCATAGTACTGAAATAACATTTTGTATTATGAGGAAGAAAGTGGTGCACTTACCTTTAAAACCATAGATGTACCATGTTCTGCCATAATGTAAATACATGTAAACTAGTATGAAAGAATGTTTTGACTTCAAAAAACTTGATTTAAAGAGGTTTGGCAATACTCTTTTATTAGAAAGTTGATTTTTTTCTGTGTGTTGACTTCATCAACCATACCACATTTTACAGAGTTTTTATAAATACATACATAACTCATTGTGTTCATGCAGCTAGTTATAATGCATCACTTTGATAAAGACCATGTTTAATTCCTGAAGTTGGTTTCATCAATCTTTTCTAAAATGTTGAATATTTGGGGATTTTTGGTTTTTCTTTTTTTGGAATCTTGTGATGTAATTTCCCTGTTTTCTACAATCTGGACTCTCTCTCTAATATTGTCTGACCATAAAGTATACAAAATTTACAATTCTATTTCAGATTCATGAACTCTTTAGAACTGCATCCTGATAGTCTCAGTAATTGTTAATCTTTCCTCTACTCTGTAAATAATGCATTATAAAAACTAAAAAACCTACAAGTTGAATACAGCACTGCTTTTCAACACAATCAAAGGCATATTCTGTCTTTTATAACTTTTACTTCTGAGGAATGAAAATACTCCCGGGGGGCTCTAGAGATAAAAATTACTCGTGTCATATTGGAAGAACTTTCTCAAAATGCTAACAGCTAATCTTGTCTATTCAGAAACAGACAACATGCAATCTTTTCTAGTTATTACAAATGCATTATTCCACTGTCTCACTGTTCCTTATTTAGATATTACCCTTCCTTCTGGAAAACTACTACATAACTTTAGAAAACATATCACAGAGATTCTAATCTACATCTCAATCTTCTCAAAATGCTGTACTTTCCCTTAAAAATGTTACCTATTTCTTCACGAAAAAGGAAAAACAAAAGCAGGGTATGCTTTCTCTGATCTCCACTCACCAGAACCAGTGTCACTGAGGTAAAAAAAATAATAATAATAAAAATAATAATAACAAAAATAAATTAAAAAATTAAAAAAAATTGCCCTGGTGCCTCTTATTTCTCTTCCAAGTAACTGATAAGCCCAACCACATGATACTATTGTGTCTTCAGTTTCTAGCCATGGCAGCAGAGATCCTAGGGACAGCTTTTCACTCTGGTGACATTTTTAAGAGTAATGTCTCAATGTTTCCTTTTCATGTGCTGCTCCCTTTGTGTTCCATTTGGTGTGGTGAAATAAAATACTGGCAAAGAGCCTTCCATGTAAAAACTCAAGCACTATTGTCTAGCATGTGCACAGTTTTCTGCTGTCAAATTTGTTGTTATCTTAATGACTGGGGAAAGAAAAAAATAACTAATTCCTTTGGTGCCTAAGTGCATTCTAAAATATTTTCCTTTGCTGTTATCTGTCATCAGTGAAGGCCCTAGGAATAATGCCAATTACTTTTATCAAGAAGTGGCATTAATTCACAATTATAAGGACTAAATACACATGTGTGTCCATAAAGTCATTATCAAGAGGAGCGATGGAGAAGATATGGAGAAAGAACAGCAATTTCTTGAAACTCAAAGTGGATTGCAGAAAAATACAAGCTGATCTCAGGGGTGCATCTTTCCACTTCTGTGAGCTGATGTGTACAAAACACACATCATAATTCTGCCAACATTTTTACTAGCCCCTGTGGGAGGCAATGGCTTCAGCTCTGCATAGGAAGAGAATGAGTGTTCTCAGCAGAGGAAATATGACTTGTTAGATGACACTGTTGACACAGAGCAAAACCCCGGTGAAGTGTTCTGTACCTGTGTGGAGCCAGAGGAAGGACTGAAAAAATATATATATATATAAAAGAAAACGATTTCCCATTATCTGTTTGAAATGGATTAGACAGTGTTTGCTCTGGGATATTTATTGGTTTTGGTTTTGGTTTTTTCTTTTCTTGCTGTAATCCAGTAAATTTTTAGCTGTCCTAATTAAAAGGAAGCTAAAACTTCACTGTTAAATATCAGTTGTAATAAAGTATCATTGGCTAACAATTGAAATAGTGGCTACCTCAGTGGACATTTGTGTTATTGGGAAGAGGCTGGATAAGGTGTGAAAGGACATAAGCATACATGTACTCTGTCAATTCCATGCAGAAATAAGAAATCATGTCCAATTAGACTCACTTTATTGAGATTGTATTGTTGCTTTTCAACTGGATGTTAAGTGAAGCAAAGCAGACATTTGTGTCCTGATCTCACTGGTTTTCTTGATTTTGAAGTTTGTATGTTTTTTGCTTATTAGTTTGATTGCATTCCTAAGAAATGTTCCAGCTTTCAGTGTAATTATGGCCATTATTTTACTGCAATCAGTTCAATAGTTTTCTAGAACAGCTTCTGAGACACTTTTTATTCTGAAATACTACGTAAAAAGGCATGCTACCTGCTGAGACATATTTCCCTCTAATGTGAGAGCAGTATTTCAGGCTTGGCTATACCAATATCAAAGTTACAGTAAAATACTTACAGAATAGTATTTGAACTTGCTAATACATGGCACTTCTCTGAATCTTAAATTACTAGTATCAGAAGAAATTTGGGAACTCACCATTTTCCCAGTGAAGTGATAGCGTGAAGGTATTCTAAATGCTGTTCTCCAGACTCTACTGGCAATTAAAGTAATTTCACTTATTTTTACTTTTTTTTTTTTTTTTCCTATTGGTACTGGAGATAGTAAGAAATAATTCCATTCATTTGCATTACATGCATAGTATTTGCTTGGTGATTCTTTAGATTCCTTCAAGAAGTCTTCAGATTCCCTCTTTCTATGTCTACCTTGGTCAAATAAATAAGATGGAAAATTATTCAGCCAGAAAACATTATTATTTTTCAATTTTGTGTGTTTGGCTATGTTCTTCACTGTAGGCCAGCAACTCTTATGCTCATTACATATTGTTGCACAAATGCTTGTAGATAAACTGTAAAAATAAAAATAAAATAAAGCACAAACTGAATAAAATAAACAACAAAACTAAACAAACAAAAAGAAACAGCTAAATCCATCGGGTCTTTGCATAATATTAATTGCCTTAAATTATGTGCAAGATCTCTTCCAAGTATCAGATTTACCAATAGCTGTCATTCACAAAGCTTTTTCTTCAAACACACTGGCTGATTCTGCAGCAGGATTGCCTTGGGATGGTTGCTGGACTTTCCAGGCTTTCCACTCAGGGTGTTATTCAATTAAGTCACACCAATTAGTAGCTTCGGGGCTCAATGTTGAGGCTGGAGTTCCTCTGGGAATGCCTCCAGCTGGACAGCTCCTGAAATAATCAGTATGTGCTTTGCAGTGAACGCTGATACGAGCTCAGCCTTTTTGTGTTGTCTTCAGTCAGCTCATTGCCTCCCCTGTACAGAGCATCACTGGGAAGGGAGCACCTGAACAGCTCAGGGAACTGGTAAACGCATCAGGTGTTTATACACGCTCTTATACACACCTATACCAGAACTACAAACATAGGACAAATTTGAATTTCCTAATTCATTCATTGTATCATATTTGCAAATTACATTCCATAATTCTTAGCCCAGTAAGTGTTTGTTTTTAAATATACTGAAGTTCCTTTGTGTTTTGTGTGTTGTGGGGTTTTTTAGGGATTTTTTTTTCATCTGGAATCTCATGCCTAGAGGAACACACACATGGTGAAGATACAAACCTAATCAATCCTTAGTCTTGGTTTAGGATTTCTTGAATGGTTAACCCATTGTTTATTTGGCATGTGTGCAGTACACTGGTTTTTGCTTTGATGCTCTTCTCTATCAATATCAAACTAGCACTATGTGTTGTTTAACATTGATTATTCTTGAAGCAATTACATCTTTTGGTAGACTTTTTAATCTCTTCTTTTCTGCGAGAAGGGCTTTATTTCTCCATTATGGATACTCATCATAAAGAACTTAGAATAAGATATTTCATAATTACAACTCAAAAGTTACATGTACAAACATTTGTTTCCCTAATTAAAAATTACAATGATGTTTAATTAAAAAACCCTTAAGAAAAATACAAATAAAGTATATGAAATATGTAAAACTATTAAATAATTTTTTAGGTAAACGAGACTGAAAAAACACAGAAAATAAAAATATATACTACTGTGTTTTCTCTTTTATATTGATCACAACTTTATTCTTTACAAATAAATTTTCTAAAACGAGGGTAATCATGATCAATGCTGACTCTTTGTGGTCTAAGCCACATAATTATATGGATTAGAAAATGGATTGTTCATGACTTGAGATTCTAAAAATGCACTCTCCCATTACTAGTATGTTTTCTTATATTTATATTGTATTTATTTAACTACTAACATATCATTTCACACTAACATTCTCTTATTATATTATATAATACTATGTCCCATTTTAATATACTGTAACAGGCGAAAAACTTCATTAAATCTTATTCTAGTCTATCTATATTTCCATCTAACAACATTGGCACTTAGATGCCATTTAGATGATTTCTTTTGGTTCAAAATAAAAGTCATAAGGTTTTTAAATCTACAATCCTACCAATGCATCTTGCACCTTGTGGTAAACTATTTGGTCATTAGCTATGTAGTTAAACTGTGTTAAACAAGCTATTTTCAGACCAAATAAAGAAAAGCAGACAGTAAGCAGCAGATCCTGCAGAGGCAGGGTAGTGTTTTTACTTCGCCCATCTCCCTCTTGCCACTGTTGTGTAGCTGCAAACCATACATTTGCATCCCATACATGGCCCCTGCTCTCTGGATCTTTCCAAGGAAACACCATGCCTGACACGCCAGAACTCCTCCTGGAGGAGGTATTGGATGTTCCTTGGGAAACACTGAGGGTGTAAAATCTGTCTTTTTTACTGTGCATGAGGGCCCCAACCCCCAAGGGACCAGGACGATGAACTGTGATCCTGATCACTGGCCAGGATCATACACGTATCGCTGGAGCTGTTGGTAGCAATATCTCCCTATCTCTTTTCCTATCTCTCTTTCTGTCTTTCCTTTCTAAGGGTAATCACAAATCCCAGAATGGCTATACGCTCCTTTATTTCCACTTCCAGTTCTGAAGTGTTGAAATAAAAACTGGTGGTGTTGTTATTTCTGTTACTCAGTGTCATTTTGCTTTAATCCACTTTGAGGGATCCTTTAGTAAAGAACCTAGGTGGTGAAGAACCTCAGAGGCAGGTCACAACATTTTATTGATGTCATGGACAGGATTCTTTGGTGGTGTGGAACACCTTGACATGTACAAAGCCTGTTCTCAGAGGAGAGTGGGGTAAAGGACACTACCTCTCAGAGAGCTAATGAGTGAATTAAAAAAAATATGACCACCGAGGGTGATCCAAAAGGGGACAGTTTCCTCTTGACAAAATTAGAAACCTATAACCTTTATCCTTCCCCGCTACGTATGATTTGGGCACATAATTGGCATAACTCAAAAGCTGTGACAGATTGAATTCTAATAGAGGAATTAAACTAAAGCTGTGCCATTCTGGATGTGACTAGTAGCTGCACACGAAGAATGATAATCTGCTCAGAAAAGTGAGAATAAAACTGATCTTTCCAAGATTTGGTAAAAGCTTTGCAAGAACAACTGAAGAAAGAACTCTCCCAGGCTGGTGCAAAAGATGAGGCAATCAGACTTCCATTGACCCTACATAGAAGTCGTTGGAGTTAGAAGAATCCCTCAGGAGGAAATTAGAGAACAGGAATCATATACTAACAATACAGGGAGTTATTGGATGATTTCAAATACGAAGTCCCGGTGTCTTAATTGGAAAATGATGATGACAAAATTGTGCTCCACGTTAAAATTGAAACTTTAGATGATGTTCGGGGGGAGCTCAGCAAACTACAACACACACAACCACTTATACAGGCAAAGCCCTGGATAAAATAGAACATAGGTAGAGTAGAAAACCCAGTGAGACAGAAATTGAATATCTTTGGAGGGTGTCTCTTACTGGGGGAGACCTGATCTTGTTGCACCTGGGATATGGGGGACCAGGAGACTTGCTGACCACAGGTGATAACTGAGAGCCGTGGCCCCTGATGCAGAGGCCAGCACACTGGGTGAAAGGCTTGGATCCTATGGAGAGGGGAAAAAATCCCTGTGCTTAAAACCCCCACAATTGGTCATATATTGGAAAGTGTGCAAAAGGGGGCACATTTCCAGTTAATGAATACATGGTTATGAAGGCTCATATAACTCTACTACAGAAACTGAAGCTGGCCAGTTTCTGATTTTAATCTGGGTTTTGCCTGACACATTGAAAATCCACACCAAAGTATTACAACAGTGAATACAGTCAGGTTCCAGACCCTGAAACCAGAATGCACATGCACTGACTTGTCTGGAAGTAGCCCAGGACTTAACAACCTCTGGGTGACAGCTGTGAATTCCTAGCACCACCAATCCAACTACCAAACCATGGACTGATGTTTGTAGAGTAAGCATGGTCCAGAGATTTCCAACACACAGCTCATTCAGTGTTTTTCCACATCATTTCACCCCAAGGGATTTATTAAGAGACATCCCAGTTACCCTGCAAACCTGGTTGCAGCACAGCTGATTCTCAAGACTGGTCCTCATACTCTGGATAAGAAAATTAAAAAAAACCAAACCAAACCAAAAACAGTTGTTTTGCATTTTTCTGTGTATCCTTCCTATTTAATACTTATTCCCTTTCAATCAATCCACAGAAACAAACATCTGACTGAGGGAGGTGTTGAAGGATAACCAACTCCCAACACTTCAGTGAGCAATCTAAGCCACCTTGTATACGCATCACTCATACTTTAGACCTGGCCCCATTCCACTGCTGCCAAAGTAGATTTTACTGTTGCAACAAATGATGGAGGACTGAACTGGTCAAAAAGCCCCAAACACTAAATTCTGAATAATGACCAAATTTGTGAAGATTGACATATACTCGTAATTAGAAAAGAGCAGAATTTGACAAATCAATTAATTCTTAGGTATAGTTCTTCAGTTTCTGGATAGAAGAAAGATGTATTTAGGCTGATTTTGAAATCCTTTTGGAAAGGATTCAAAAAATAGCTCATAATACAAGCATGTTAGTTTGCTTGGCGAGGAAACAAGCCGGCTATTTAATGAAATTAAATAAAGCTATTAAGAACATTTTCATCAAGTAAATTAATAGGTGGATTTGTAATAATCTTTGTCAATAATGCTTGCCTAGTTAGATATATTATTGCTATAAAATAGATCTTATATCCATACTACCTTTCATCTGAAAGAAATATTCAGTTCTTAGATATACAAGTTCCTTATCAATGTTTTTATGGGTTTTTTTGTTTGTTTGTTTTTGGTTTTGGTTTGGTTTTTTTTGTTTTTTTTTTTTTTCACCCGCCTCTTGAGTGAAGTATCTGGGAACTCAGAATTTAAAAAAATGTCTCGTTCATGATTTCAGAGAATGGGGGTGGACCACTGGTCTGCCAAAACTATGTCTTTAACTTTGAAGATTGGTGTAATAAAACAAATGATAACTGAAGGGGAAAAATAAAAAAGAACATTTCTCCTTTCTTGAACAATGACTAGAGTGTGACAGGCTAGGAATAAGACTATCTTTCCATACTGCCAGCTGCAACATGATGTAAACATGCTTGGAAAATATTTCTTCTCCCATGATGCCCCTGCTTCTATGGCAGAATTAAAACATCAAGTAAAAGTAATATCAAGCACATAGTATTAACAAAATTCTGTTCAATTTTGGTGGTAAAATATGCAGAGATGCTTGTCAAGACTGTGAAAAGGAGAATCTTTAGAAAAATACTCTTTCAGTTTACACAGTGAAGAAATTCAGATCGATTCCTAGTCAATCCTGATGCACTACATTCATATTAGACTATACGATGGCTTTGAAAAACAGTCTTATTATTACAATGAATCTTATATCCTGAAGTTCAGATTTGTGTAAGAGCATGTGAAGGCTTAATGTAAAACCAAGTTGACAACAGATGTCCATAAATGCAAACTGATTAAAGGTGATTGATTATTTCAAATTTACATAAAAACACCCAAAAAAGAAATGAATCACCATTTCTTGAGGGGAAGCTATATTTGCAAATAAATTTAATCTCTAAAAAAAAAAATCAGAATATTATCTGTTATCTTTTCCAGCTGACAGTTCTTCTGTCTGTTAAGTCCCAAACAACTCAAAATTATAATAAATTCTATTCTTTATGTATAATGGAAGCTACCGACATAAATAACCACTGAAGAAGTAAAACAGTGGCAGGAAAACCTTAAATGAGTGCATCGAATTCTGTGGGTGTTATAGTGATATCATTTACAGGAGTATTCATAAATAAAAAATTATGCTCTCCTCCTACTTCCCTTTCAAGCAGGAGGAGTCATAAACTGGTAAAGCCATTTTCTGTAAGAGTGCAAAAATGACAAGAGCCCATTTTTTGAAGAAAATAATGCTAGTTTGTTCTTTCCCAAATAAGAATTTTACAAGCTCAGCTGGGTAGGCAATGTTGCATATATTATTTTCCTTCTGGAATGGTTATCAGAAAAGTATTGTTTGCAGTATAGTGATTTTTATTGGAACAACAGCAAAAAAAGTATATATTTTAAATGAAGCTCAATAAAAGTTCAGTTGGAGAAAAGAAATGAGTTTGATAAATGTAATTGTAATGGAAGTTTGGTACCTAGGAGCTTTTGAATACAGGACTGGCTTCCCTATGTGTCCATTTGCATCCTAAAATGCCTGAATACCTACATAAACATATCGTCAGTAGTAAGTCTCTTTCAGTGGAAAGGAGATAATAAGGTTTATAGGAGAAGATTTATTAGAAAATGGATCCCCCTGCTTCACACAAATTAGTTATGTGTAGAGGTATCAACAAAATTCAGATCTAAACCATGCAAGAGCCTGTATTTCTTGCTGATTAAATTCTTAAAGGACTGTTTCTGGATTGGTCAAAATCGTTCATCCTTTGACAGGACTTCTCTGTTTTGACAGAATACTTGAAACCTGTCCATCCTTTTGGTGTATAGCAGTTCAGAGAAGACTCACTGCCTTTTTACAATAAATACTTACTGGGCTATAGAATCTGTGAGAAGTAAAACACGTCTTGAATGGTTGTGTAATGATCTGAAACATGATGGTTTTTTATGATATTTCAATTAAAATTTATGTGATGCATTTACTTGAGCAACGAGTGGAATACAAGTGCTACTGCTCTGGAATTGTAGTCATTGCTGAAATCATAGTTACATTCTCTCTCTCTCTCTCTCTCTGTGTTTCTGTTTCTCTCTCTCTAGGCTATTAGTACAGAGTATTCCCTGACACACAGAGATCAATAAATAGAGTCCTTAATTAGGCAGATATTTAAAACAAAACAAAGCAAATCAATGTGCAAAGACCTTTGTGTCACCCTATGAGATTTCAGACCTCTTAAATCTTTAAGTCTCTACAACAAGAGATGATAGAACATCTTCCATAACTTCTCTAACTCTGTGCACTGTGAGTGTTAAAACAACCTAACTATGTTAAAACCATGGGAGATTCAAAAACAAGAGACAAAGACTTTTACTACATAACTCTCAGCCTAGTGCCATAAGCCTTTATACTCTTCAACTTTTTTTTATCCTAGAGGAAGCCAATCTCAGAGCCAGATGTTTGAAAAGGCAGAAGGCTGACTTCTGCCTGTCTCCATTTTATTCTCCTCCTCACTCCTCAGTCTCAGTTTAGCACAAATATCATTGAGTTGCCAAGCCAGTCAAAAGCATTATTGATTCTGGAAAGTATAAACCAGGTTGGGTGCCTGTGATCGAGATAAATCATTGACCTTTTTCAGAAAGGCACTCTAATCCAAAGAGCCATGAGAGTTTGCACCGGCAAGCACTGCTGCAAGGCACAGCCACCTAAATGAAGAAGTATCTCTGAGACAAATCATTCATGAGGAATTGGAGGCAGTTGCTAGAGCTGTGTGATTCCGGAGGGGTGAAAAGGAGAGCCTCTGAATCACAGCTGGGTCTAGAATTAGAAGAGGTGGTTGGAGGAAGTGAAGTGACGGGTCAGGTTTGGTCTTAAGTTTAATGGTTATTTTCAAGAACAAGGCTCTGTCAATAAACACAATTTAAACAATTAGTGCAATTTAAACAATGGTTCCTGTCCTAGAGGAAAACTTTACAGTTTGCTTTCTCCACACCTAAACTAGAAAAGTTAGTTTAGTTCTAAAACTAGAAAAAATACTTTTTCAATAAGAAATTAAAATTTGAGAGACTTCAGAGATTGAAACTCAAACAGTAGGAAAAAGAAAAGTTTGAACTGGAGTGAGCAAACTAGTGCTGAGCAGTTAAAAGAAGTCAGGGTACAGAATTAAAAGTTACTTAGGAAATTAGGACAGATCACTTAAGAGACTGTTATAGAGCAATAGAATACAATGAAATTATATTCTTTTTTTTCTTCAGGCCTAATAGCAGTGTGGAGACCTACTTGCTGAAGTATAACTGAGTGGTCTAAATATCCTGAATATAGTCAGACTCTTATGGGAGGAAGGAAATGGATAAGCAAAGGGCAATAAACTCATGTAAGTCAACCTGCATGAGCTCCACTGAGTCATATTAGTGGGGCTCCATCAATAAATATTACAGAAGGCACAAATTCCTGTCCCTCATCACCAGTTCAATCAATTTGGGCAAACTATGAAATATTTAGATCCTATCTCTGTTTTTTCTCTTAAATTGGCTTTTAAATCTAACTCCTAACATTCAGGGAATTGTTTTCTCTCAGCATTTTCTTCTAAAGTTACCTTATCCCTTCAGAATACTTGATCTTTATATATTTGTCACATTCTGGCAGCTATAGCAGGAACAATTCCTGTCCTGTTGTAGGATTGATTCTTTCTACTGAAGTCAACTCTAATTTGATTCGAAAGAGAACATGATCTGGACCTATTTGTTGTTTATGTGAGCAGGGAAAATTCAGTATCCTGGTAACACAGTTATTTATGTCTCTTCCTACTAAAACATCTAAAATCTTTTTCAGAAGCCCTGCCAGGCTGCTGAAATGTCATCAAAATGTATGCCAGATGGTCATATTCTCAAGAGGATTTCCCCTAACATGCCTACCTAAGGAAGCCAGGACCCTCCTGTCCTGCACTTCACAGTCAAATAGGATTTGGTAAGGGGGATCTAAATATCAACATCTGTCCCCAACGTGAGTGCTACCCTTGAAAATACTAAATGTCTTATCCATGCCCAATAGAGGTGAGTGTGAAAATTAATCACACAGAAATAACCAAAGAGGATAGAGATTAAGTAGCAGTGTTTCTGGATAGAAAATAAAACACAAATCTAAACATAACTGAAACTTGATAATAAGAATGCATTTAAATTTCAGGTCTAGAACTCAATATATTTTTTTTTCCTAATATCATGATTTTTTTTACAGAATTAGGGCGTTCTGAGAGTATAAAACCTATAATTTGAGAATTAAAGAAACTGGTTATACTGAATTTAGTAATATGTGATTCTAAATTAATAGAATTATTCAATAAATGGCTGAGGCACCTAAGTGAACAAAATGTTTAGAATATGCATCATAGTCTTCCTGTAATTATGCAGTTTTCCATGTCACACATGTAATGTATTATTCAGACTTTCATTTAAAGTTTACAATACATAGTTTCAGTGATTAACTATGTGAAGTCAATGTATCTGTAACTGTGTGGCAAAAAGCTGAAGAATATTTAATTATCATAATCTGTATGTCTGCCAATTAATAGTGTTAAGAATAGAGCATCAGTTATTCATTAAAGAGATTATCAGAATTTTTAATTCTTCTCTGCTCCTGAGGCAAACTATGGATCGAATTATAGCACACCTTGCCTCTTGAGATGTTCCTATATTGGGAGTTTTAGTCTTGGTCTGGTCATTATGCCCCTTACCAAAGGCAAAACACTGCCAGCTATTTTCATGTTGATGCATTGTGGAATAAGAAAATACAATGGCAGATATTTAATCCCCCTAGTCCCTGTGGAAATAAGAGGGATCAGGGAGCATCTGAACCAATGTATTTCAAAAGCTTTCTCTTCTTTCTCACTACTTTTTCATCTATAAGAAGTGGGTAAGTAGCACCTTCCCTTGCTCTGACCTGACCAGGAAAGCTCAGGAGAGTTTTCAGCACACAGCACAGTTTTTAGTCAGTCCCAGAAGGTGAAATAATCCTGGAGAATGATTATCAGTTCAAGAGAAAATTTATTATTGACAAGTGGAGGTTATTCTGTTAGGTCTGAATCACTGTTGCATTAAAAAAAAAGACCAGAAAAGTTCAGAGGATATCATTACATAGTTAATTCTTTTCTGTACTCTGAAGACAGATAAGTAGTAGAAATGTCTCAAGCTATTTTTATAGGAAGAGGCTCTGTATTAATTTCACTAATGGTTTGTACATGATCTCAGCTAATTTATCACTCAACTGCTCATCCTAGAGCTACTAAAAATGTCTGTGAACAAATGAAAGATCACTAGGACTGGAGTTTTCATTTGTGCTTCTCTGTTCATCCTTCAAATCTGTTTTATGTCTAAGCATTGTAGGGAAAAAAAAAATCACAGAAGCTAGGAATGATACTAGAATCGGTGTATTTAAAAATGGGACAGTAACCTCTTAAATCAGGTTATCAGAACTCAAATATATTTAACACCTATGGATTCAAATAGAGAACAAGGATCAGTAAACAAGCTTAGAAAGAAAACTCAAATTACATTTTTTCAAAATATATCTTCAACTAAAAAATGCAATGAGTACAGCGTCAACTGCATAGATTTCATTGAAATTTAACAAGATCTTTCTCATTTCTATCATAGGTAAACACATTTTAAAGGGTTAGCACATCTACCTTATTGCATGATTTTAAAATCATCTTTGTGGCCATGAAGAGAAGAATGATCTCCAATACAAAATCAAGATCATTGGAAAGGGTCGCAGATAAGAGTAAAAATAAACTGACATATAATTGATTAAAAATAATTCTACTTCAGAGAGTGCTACTTAGATACTGCCTCTTGCTGTTATTTTTGCTGGATAACTGTGAAAGAGATTAAAGAACAAGTTAAAATCCCATGACTGAACATACACTATTCCTCATTATGAAAATCAAATCATGTTTGGTGTAATAAAACAATTTTATATGTAATAGGAAACATGAAGATTTTAAGTTGAAAATGAGAGAAAGCTATTACAAAGAGCTGTTTTGCAGTGAATGGCATTAAGATACTCTAATTAAAACCAAAATGCAACCAGTATAGTAAAGTAGTCTCCATGGGACAGTTTTTTCTTTAACACAGATACATGACAGTAGTTATGATGTAAAAGCAATACTTGACAGTTAATATTGATTAGCTTTAGCATGCAATCTTTACTATCCACATATAATATAGTATAATAAGAACTATTTCCTGATATCCAACCTAAATCTCCCCTGATGCAGCTTCATGCCATTCCTTTGAATCCTGTCACTGGTCACAGGAGAGAAGAAATCATTTCCTTCCCCTCCTCTTGCCCTCACAAGGAAGCTGTAACTGCAATGAGATCTCCCCTCAGTCTCCTCTTCTCTAGCTGATCAAGGCAAGTGACTTCAGCCGCTCCATACAAGGCTTCCCCTCTAGATTTTCAGTCTTTGTAGCCCTTTTTTTTATGCTCTCAATTAAGCTTTACATCTTTCTTGTGTTGTGGCCCCAAAACTGCCCCAATACTCCAGGTGAGGCTGCCCCAGGGCAGAGCAGAGTGGGACAATCCGCTCCCTCCCCTGGCTGTTAATACTGTGCCTGATGCCCCCCAGGACACAGATTCAGCTTATTATTGACCAAAACCCCCACTGGCACTCCTTTCCAGCATCTCATTCCCCAGTCTGTCTGTACATCCAAGGTTACCTTGTGCAGAATGTATGCCAGGCGTGTCAGGTGCAGAATCCGGCATGCGCCCCTGTTGAATTTCATAGCATTGGTTATTGCCCAGTCCTCTAATTTGTCAGGGTCTCTTTACAGGGCCTCCCTGACTCCAAGGGTGCCAACAGCATCTCTCAATTTAGAATTGCTTGATATTTACTATCTATCTGCTATTTAACTATCATTAAGGAGTCTGTGCCCAAGTTGTGTTTGAGGATGTTGAACATCACTGGCCCTGAGATGCAGTCCTGGGGAACCCCAGTAGTGACCAGTCACCAGCCTGATGCCATTCCATTCACAATAACCCTTTGTGCCTGACCCATCAGCACATTGTTCACTCATGAGATTATGGATTTATCTAGCTGCATTCTGGACATTTTTTCCAGAGGGATAGTATGATTTGTCTGATTACTTTTTTTTTGTTTTAATTATGAGTAAATATAATTTAAACTCAATTTTCTTGAAACTGAGATGCAAAATTGTCACTGAAAGTCACTGTCATTCAGAATTTGCTCCATTTTTCCTTCATGGATATGTCAGACTGGCTCTTAAAGAGGCATCTGGGAAAAGGTGACTTCCAGACAGACCAGTTCTATATCCACAGAGGGACATAACAGAAAGAATAAGCACATAAAAATTTTGCTCCGAATGGGTCAGTGCCTGACAGTGTTCAAAGCTAGTGTAAAAAGCACAGTAGTGTTTCAGCACAGCACTGAACTGTGAGGTAAGGCTCAGCATAGACTCCCACAGGGACTCTGAAGTCCAGTGCCACGTTTCTTACCTTTATGTCTAAGGGCTCTTTGGATCTATGTCTAATTCATCGGCTTTGAGCATGCCTTTAGGAAACCCTCTATATGTGAATATTACCATATGCTTACCCTTTCTTTCCCTCTAAGAATTGCAATCTACCTCTATAAATTTATCTGAACATTAAAAGATGTGTATGTATCATTGGAATGTGGGGTTTTTTTTAAAAAAAACACCATGTTCCTAAACACATGGGAGAAGTGACCTAGAATCTTATTATCTGTATGCATAAACACAAAAAATTAGCCCTTTCCTGAGTATAAGAAATGAGATTGGACAAAATTTGCTCTCCATTCAGTTTAACGCACCTAGTTGTTTGATTCAGCCTCACTTACTGCACACATGCTCAGATTGCAATGAAATGAAATAGTGACTGCATAATGAATGAAATAATTGCTGAATGAAATATTGTTTACATTTTCAAGAAACACTGCCTTTTCTAGGTTGTCTTGCCCACTTGAATTTCTCTATAAAAATTAGTTTTTGTTACTTTTAATACACGGGGGAGAAGAGAAAATATTCTGTCAGCTTTGGATTTCTTACTTTAATATGTCTGTTAAAACTGTTGTCTTTGGTATATTTATTTTCATTTAAATAATCAGATAAATTAATTAGATTACTGGGATATGGTTAATCTTACATGACACTATTTCTTACTGACTTTTGCTGGAATACTGTTCTATGCCTGGATTAAGACTAAAAATTAAGTGATGTCTGTTGAATTTTAAGGGTCGAGGTTCACTTTGAGGTGTGGGATTTTTTAGTGACAATTACAAGAAAGTACACATTTAATTTATTGACATCTGTCATGCAAAAATATTTTTTATGTGCTAAAATACAAAGATGTAGCATGAATTATGATGACTGGTTTCAAACTTATTTTAACAATTTTTGTCATGTCCACTTTTTCTGAAGTGTGTTGTGACAGCCTTGTTCTACATCTATCTTGCACATTTTCAGGTTGTGCTAATTTATTACTTATTATCTAAACAAAAATATCTAAATATAAATGAATACTGATGGATGGAAAGTAAACTTTGTCTTCCACTTGTAGGGGAAAAATAAAGTAAATGTATACCTTGTCAACATTTCATTAATTTGCAGAACTCACTAAAAAATGTATTTTTTAACACAGAGTGATTCATCAATTTAAAATTCTAAATGAAGACAAATTTTTTAAACTTGCTTCCTCTTCCAAAATTTTGCTGGTGTGCTTAGTCAGTAGACCCTTCTAGTGTATTTTTAACTCCTTTATAAATTGACTTGAGAATAGGGATGAGTATTTAGATATTCTGGTGGGTATTGACATTCTGTGTTCTTTTACTGTTCTTTTTTTAATGCACCATGAATCAGTGAGGTTCTTTTTAGTACATTGATCATGTACAGTACATTTTAAACTGTTTGTTTTAGTTTTTCCATATTACATTGAAAAGACAATATAAATTTCTCCAAGAAAATAGTCACCACCAATAAATTCCAGTGGGATGCATTCTAATCTTGATGAGTGATGCAAAAATTACAAGCTATACTCAAGAAGAGGAAAATCCACAGACAATAGATTTATTCTTAACCATTTGCATAATATTTCAATTTGCAATTGACTTTAGAATGATATGACCAAAAGGAATTAAATCTTATAAACTATCTGAAACATAGAGATATTTTTTAAAAGACTGTATTGTTGCATTTAATAATCCTGCTATGTTTAGGTAGCAAGAGGCTGTTCAGGAAGGTATCTCTAGCAATCTGTTTTTAATTGGGAATTTATTTCTCTTAATTTCTTAAAGTATGTAGTTTAGTAAGTGTTCTACAGGATTAGTAGCACGCTTTGCAGACAAAAACTGAACTAACATCACAACAGCTTTCAAACATTTGGGCTACAGTGACTCTGAGTGCTCATTTGACAGAAAAGAATATTCAGTTAGCTGTCTTCCTTCTTGAATTTTGATTCTAAAAACATTGGTTCCAACACCCATAACAGCAATGATCTTATTTCTTCTTAATATTGTACATAAGACAATGTAATTTCTCTATCAAGATGATTTTTTTTGTCTAACAAGTGTAATCATAAGTTTTTCTTTCTGGGGAAAAGGAGTAATTTTGGGTTTTCTAAAAATTTTGGTATCTCAGTAAAATGTCTTTGCATGCAGTACTTCATGTTTATCTCTTAGCAGTTCTCATACTAAGCAAAACCAGTAAGTAGTAGAAAGCTAAATAGTCATCTTTCTACTACTTTCTACTATCTTTCTACTATGGGCTTATGCACGTGCTTTTTTGAAAAACTGAAAACATTGTATGCAAACTTTTTTTTATCACAGCCATGTCTATTTTGCTGTTCCCTTTCCTCTCTTCCTGCACAAGACCTTCACTTTCCTATAAACTAAGTGTTTGCATAACCTGTGTAAAAAAAAATAAACATTTAAAAGCTGAAGACACTATGGTTGTTTCCTTTTTAAATTTGTTTGTTTCCTTGTCTGTTTTGACCTTTACATGTTTCTTTTGTTTGGTTTTTGTTGTTTTGTTTCTTTGTTTGTTTTCTGGTTTCTGCCAGCACCAGAAAAATAATATTGAACTACCAGAAGAAAAATCAATTAGGGTTGGCCAAACACTTTACATTTCCATTATAAATATTTATGTGAAGAGAAAATAAAATCTGCTTAGGATGTGACTGTATCTTTTGTCTTCAGTTTCTGTGACTGTTCTAGCAAGTGAGTTGCTGGAAAGAAAGAGATGCAGAAAGTATACATTTTAATGTTTCTGTCCATATACTTTCTGTGAGAAAAATAGAGAATTTAGGTTGATAATGTTAACAGGACTTTGGTTTCCTTTGTGTTCACAGGTAATTTTGAACACAAAATGGAGAAAATAAGCTAGTGAGCATGAAAGTAGCAATAATTCAGTGACTAATCCCTTCTTAATGGTGTTTTAATACAAACTCATGTTTTATTAAATATCAATTATAATTAATGTCCTGAGTATGTGAAATCTTTATGTGTAATGAAAAAAACCAAACCAAACAAAAAATGAAACTATCTTTAGGAAGGCAGACCTGTATGACAGCAAATTGCTTGACTTTTCTTAAAAGCCATTTAAGCAACTAACTATTTTGAATAAAAAATACCTCACGTTGTTGGGTCCCAAATATTATATATATATATATTTGTGTGTGTGTGTGTGTGTGGGCGTGCAAATAATCATCACAGAAGAAACACTGTACCTGTAGGAGCATGGATTTCTACTTTTTAAACAACTGCTGAAGTGAGAGGAAAGAGAAGAAATTTGTACAGGTGCAGTGAATGTTTTCATTCTGTCACAAGCCCTTATTTACACATGCACTTGTGCGAACGGGGAAGGTCTGTGAGGAGGAAGGCTTGCAAGACTGGATTCTGTAATTGGCTTCTCAATGCGTCTGAGTGCTTGAATGACTGAGCAGTCATCAGGGTGCCTGTAACTCCTGTTCACATTAAAGAGATTTATGTTGTGTGTACAACAATCAATAGGTCCCTTATGGTTCTATCCTGACCTCAGATTTTAGAAAGCAGTGACCATGTTTTGTAAAGAGGCTACGGATCCTTTTTTATAAAAAGTACTATAGCTTTTCAATAACATTTAACTTTAGGTAATTGTAGCAGCATCCTGAAGAAGGTTCATCAGATTTCAGATGTCCCAGAGTCCTGTTCTTATAATACACGCAGTGAATTATTATCTTTCTGTGATAAGTAAGTTTGTAGCCAGGTTTCAGTATTTTCTTTTGTAACTCAAATTTTTTTAACAGAAATAACAGTGAGCTTATGACATATTGTTCCACATTCAGCGTTTTCTGTTCATGGTTGACATGTTTATTCAGTGCAATAGAAGTGGTAGGACAATATTGCCTCTCTGTGGACATGGCATTAAAATGTATCTTGAAGGCCTTGTGGGAAGGAGCTGAAGTACTCACAGAAAGTCCCTATTAACCAACTAATCCTTTAATTTAATTTACCTTATTTTTCACTTTCCATGAAAAATACGAGATTTTGTTTTCTTCTTGGTCACTTACTTTTTATTAGTTTGAGGGTCAAACAGCAAGATAACTGTTTCTCAACCACCTAAATAAATTACTCTGTTGTGCATAGTAACAGCTTTCGACTCTATTCTATTCCAATCTGTTTCTGTAGCAGGCCTTGGAATAAAATCACTTGATGTCCAAGTGCAGGTTTCAAGCATTTTAGGTCAAGATTTGTTGTTCCAAGGGAAATCAACCGAAGTGTGGATGACAGGGGGACAATGAACCAGAAGAATAACACAGTTGTTCTTAGACTGGAACTAGACTGGCTTCCACTCTAGCTGGACAAAATCTTAGAAGCAGCACAGGACTTATTGGCGTAGGTGTGAACTTTTGTGATAGTTAATTGCACTCCAGAGTAGAGAGGGATCTAGAGAATTCTTGAAAAATAAGGGATTTTTTATATATAATTTTTCTTTTTTATTAAATGGCTAATTGTTGGCAGCTCTGACCTGTCAAAGCTGAAACCTAGCAGAAACAAAATTAAACTAGCAAAAGTAGTTGACTGCACTGCAAAAAATGCTAAGCACTGTTTTCAGTTTACAAGTGGGAAGGACAGCTCAGTCAAATAGCTTTCTTTCACTCATTTCCTTCAAAAGTTCTAGACTGGAAGTAATATTTACATAAATGAGCTTTGCAATTAAAATACTACCTGGTCTGAGACTCCTTTTTATCAGTGATTTGCTGCGATAGTAAGAAGTCGTATATAAATATTTCTTAATGTACTTCATGGTTCTATATGTAAAAGGCTACAGGTACAAATTTACCAGCAGGTTTCTGAAATAGATATTTCACCTCTCTGGAAGTCTTTCATGTTTTGGCTATTAATCCACAGAGAATCCTTCAGCAAAAGAAGGTGGACTACCCTGATGGATTTCCTTCTCTTGGTTCCTTGATTCATTTTGCTGATATTGCTAAATGAGAAAGTGCAAATTATTTCAGTTATAATAATGAAAGATATCTTCTGTTACATTAAAAAACAGAACAAAGTTTTTTTTTCTGCATTTACATAGTTCCCATTTGAAAGAAAAGAAAATTCTTAGTAAAATATAAATTGAATGTACTTAAGTTGCTTTAAAATTATTGATAACTGTTAAATAAACTGCAATTGAGTGGTTCAACTGCTTGTAGATTTCTTTGAATGATCCTCTTAAAACAGTTTCAGTCAATGTTAAAACTATCTTTCCATGTTTACAATTTGTAACCCTCAAACTGCTGCTGAAAGATTTATAGCCTGTTATGGACTGATGATGTATGAGAGGATACAACCTGGAATTGTGTTTGTTTTTGTTTGTTCGTATGCTTGGTTGTTTTTTCCCTGCTTTATTTGCCTAACTTTTTCAGAACATAGCTGGACATTTAGGTTCATAAAACACCTTTTCCAAAATGCCACACTTTAGGAACTTTGAAGATTATCAGTGTACAGTTTAATTCTGGAACTTTTCCTTCTTAGCCAATGGAAACATCTCATGGACAATTAATTAGTTTCTAAAAAAAAAACCAACAAAAAACCTTCAGTACAAATACAGGTTCTTGTCCCTCTCTTCATAGAAGTCTGAGATCATTCTATCATTCTCTTAGTTAACATATGCAGTGTATTCCATTGCTGTTCTTATGAAAATAAAAAAAAGGCATTCTGGACTTAGGTCTACTTTGGTGGGTTTTCCTTTTTTTTTTTTTTTTTTTTTTTTTTTTTTTTTTTTTTTTTTTTTTTTTTTTGTTAGCTATATAATAAATTACAAGGAAAAAATCCATATTCTCTCAATCTATATCTAATATCTACATCTAGGATCTAAAATCTACATCTAGGATCTAAATATAACTTCTAGTCTAAATATATTGGGATTGTCTGTCTACTTTTCAAAATAAAACAAATGGTAGCACATATCAAAAAAAAAAAAAAAAAAGGTCAAACCAGAAATTAGCATTGTAGCATGCAGTTTGCAAAGAGTATCTGTGCCACCTTCCCTCTTTAGGGAAATTATACATTTCCAGAGGGTAACAGTAATGATTTCCTGTTTGCAGAAAGAATGAGGATCCAGACAAACAAATACCCTGAGGTTAAACATCAGGATTTGTTCATACTTTATACTCAGCTGATACAGCATTTTGCCTATAAAATGGTAGTTTAATTGATCTCACCACCCTCACTATTAGACAACATACAAGATATAACCTAGCAAATAATAGTGTCTTTTCTGAGTGTGTTTTACGACCCTGAAATGGAAAGAGATTATATGGCTTTCTGAGACCAGTAATTGTCATAAAAGAAACATGTAAGAGACAGCTTATATTATGGAGAATACAAAGACGTTAGATAAATGTGCTCATTTTGAGACAGCCTTGTTTTATTCAAAGAGTACTCATTAGTGGCAGTGAGCATATCTCAACAGCCTTTTTAAACCTGAATGGCATTTTATGAGGGAGCTACTAACATTGCCAGAGCACATATTGCAAATATATATACAAATGTACAAAAGGAGGAAAAGTGAAATTTTGCATTCAATTGATCTGCCCCCCCCCCTCCCCCATCAATGTTCTGTTTTAAGTAAATCTTCATAAAGGCAAATTACGGGTGTGTTCTAGAATATTTTCCCTGAAATATTCAATTCTGTCACCTGGGAGGTGGTTGAGGGCATATAAATTAAATCAGTTTTTGATTGTTGAGGTCAAATAACTCCACTTTTACATGGCAAGCAATGTGTAGATCAAGCTGCTATGAAGGACTTATTATCCAGTCTCTTTGGTTCCCAGATCAATAAACTGTAAAAAGTAGCATGACAGAGAAGTTCTATAAAACCAGTTGTCTACCCAACAGGGCTTTTATATTTCTGACATTTTAATAGATCACCATCTAGAACATTCAGAATCAATTGCACTCTACATATTGCAGAGCTTTTAAAAATAACTGATACCTTTCTAGACTACTGATTTGGAGTTATCAGTCTCAGACACCAGGACTGAATAAGAAACCTTTTCTATTAAGCTTAATTACTACCTCTTTGCCTATCCATGCCATTCGAAAAAAAAAAAAAAAAAGTATTTTTCTCCTGAACAAGTATGTTAACAATTTCATTAGCCACCTCACACTTTCATTTAAGTGGCCATGTTTCCTTTGTTTATATTTTACATTGTTTGGGGTTTTTTTTAATTTTTTCTGAGATTGATATTATTTTCTCAACTAGTAGTATTACTTATACCTAAGAAAAATAAGCAACTTAATTTCTATAAATCTGATTTGTTTGAATGTTAAGATTTTGGGCATACTTTAACACGAAGAAAAAGAATGAAAATTAAAACAACTAGAGAAAACTTTCAGAAGTTTAGATTACTTAAACAGCAAATATATCTTTATTAACTCAGAACTTCTAAGAAGTGAAATTTATCCTTTGTCTGAAAAATCTATTATTTATACTATTATATCTGTGACTCCCAATCTCATTTCCTTTCTTTGTAGTTTCTGAACATGCAGCTGTAGGCCTGCTCCAAGATACAATAATTTTAGCATGTTTTAATTATTTTTCATTTGCAGTTTCAGGATTTTTATAGGAGTGGACTGTCGCGCGATATGTCGGTATACAGGGAGCGGTCTCACACTCATGGAAAGTGAAACAGGAGTGGAATGTTTATTAAAGGAACACGAGACTTATAAAGGGTTCGTGGCAGAAGCTGCGAGAATAAGGACGGGGTGCGACAAATAAGGGAAAAACGGGGTGGAATTAGAACAAATATGGGAAAACAGGGGGTGGCTAACCCCTATATGGTACTAGCCAATAGGAAAATAGGAACAGGGCTACCAATGGGAAAACGGCATTGAGGGATAAAGCAGCCAATGAGAACAGTTAAATAACGTAATAATTATCTATCTAATACGTTAAATATCTAACTATTAAAATATCTTAGAACATGGGAAACAGTCCAATATTCCAAGTAACAGTCCCCAGATCTGGCAGGTGTCCTTCCCATTCTGCTGACAGCTTGATCCACTCGTGAAAATCCTGGTGTTCGCTGGACTCCCCTCCTACAGTGGACCTCTTCTGAAATTCAAGTACACTTAAGTACACTTAAGAAAGAAATATTTTGTCTTATTTATTGTGACATTGATTCAGTAGCATGGTTGCTCACATAATTACTGCTAAAATATTAACAAAACTGAAACATTGTGAACAAAGGCACAAGCACATAACTGATCATATGTAGCTAAAGAATAACCATTATGATAAATAAAAAAGAGGGTAATTGAGTTTCTTTATTCCCTTTGGGGTTTTTTTGTTTGTTTTTTTTTTTTTTTTTTCCCATAAATGTCAAACTTCTAGATCATTATGCATTTCCTCAAAGAATGGGCAGGAAAAGGATTTATTATAAGCATCTGGAAAAAAGAACATTGTTTGGTAGAATTTCACATTTCTCACTTAGATTTCCTCTTCCATAAAATTGCATTTTTGTTTTATGTTTGGAATTTATTTATGAATTTTGTACACATGAGAAAAAAAGGTGGTAGATATTTGATGAATTGATAAATAGATTTGTAGCAAAAGCAATCATCAGGAGGAATACAATGTATCTGGAAAATATTAAAGGATAGCACTAGTGAACTAAACTGCATTATCTTTAGTCCTTTGTAGTCTGGAATATTCAGCTACACTGAATTGTTTTGGAAAAATGCTGAAATCTGTCATGATTCATGTCATATATATCATGAGTGACATGATTTTTTTTTTTTAAATTATCACAAAGTTACTGAGTAAAGACCTTTCTAGGACAGTATAAGAGTGATAGGAAGCTGACCCTCAGTGATTTTTCTTGTAGTGTTCTAAAGGTCCCTGTATAAATATTGTAGGACTTTAGAACAGCTGTCTTGAATGCATCTGCAATCTGGAAAAGCTTTTAACTTTTATTAGTGTCTGTGACTGGCGTAGAGGACTGGGATCAACAAACTAATTTATTCTGATATTTAGTTTCTGATTTTTCAGAGCTGTGCACCAGTCGGCAGAACAGACCAGGCCCCCCAGTTTCCTTTCTGTGGTCCTGCTCTCCAGCATCTCATTCCCCACTCTGCATCCAGGGTTGCCCTGCGCTAGGGCAGAATTCATCACTTGACCTTCTTCAACTTCATATGGTTGGTGATTGCCCAGACCTTTAATTTTTCAAGGTGTTTCTGCAGGGCCTCTCTGCCCTCAAAGGAGTCAACAGTTCCTTCCAATTACATCAACTGACTTTCCTTGATCCACTAGTTAGGTTACCTTGTCATAAAAGGAAATTAAGTTTGAAAAACAGGACTTTCTCCTCATGAAGCCGTGATATCTGTGACCAGCGACTGTGCTCTCCTCCAGATGTTTTTCCACACCTCCCAGAATAATCTTCAAAAGTTTACTGACGGGCCTGTAGTTTCTAGAGTCTGCCTTATTGCCCTTCTTGAAAACTGGGGTAATATTTGTCATCTTCCACTCAGTGGGGACCTCTCCAGATTACCAAAACCATTTGAAAATCAGAGAGATCTCGCAAGGAGATGAACTGGCTTTTTGAGTTCCCTTGGATGAATCCCATTGGGCTCCTTAGACTTACATGAATATAGCTGGAGCAGCAGGTCCCACACAAGTTTGGGATGCATGGGGAATTTCTCACTTTCACACTCCTCCAGATACTTAAGCTCATTTAGGCTGCTTATCCCTCCTATAGAGCCTGTAACCATCCAACAAGGCACCTCCCACCACATTTTACTTATGCCAGCGATGTGTCTCTGCGACAGGGGCAAGCCTTGCAGCTCCTCCTGCTTGTTCCTCCTGCTGCACATGTTGGTGTAGAAACCAGAGATTAATGTGTCTTATTGTAGCCACGACCTCACGGAGTAGACTGGAGGATCTCACTAGCATGTCGTCCCTCAATTCAGACTCCTGAAACCCTTATTCAAGTTATACATTTTTGGCTTGGCTTGGTTTCAATTACTCTAGTGCAGTTTCTCACTAATTTTACCTAGTCCATATTAACTCATAAGATTTCGTTTAATATTGAAATTTTTTATTATGCTATTTCATCATGAAATACATGAAATATGCAGTGTACATTTTCAAACTACAAAAGTTGCTGTTTTTCTCTATCTAAGCCATTTCTTTTCCTGTTTGAAAGTATGATATTTTTTCTTTTATATATTTGTCATATCCATCCAAATAGATAATTTTCCTATGAATTTTCCACTTGGATGACAGAATTACTGTTCATAAAATGCCAGACCAGGAACACTAAAAAGTAAAAGATAATATTTAATATTAGGAATTATCTCTTCTCTCCATCCTAGTGAATCATTACTACTGATCACTGAAGTCTGTAAAATATTACCTCACAAAGAACTACTGTCTCTGACCTTCCTGGGTCCCTGCTTTGTTTTTGCTTTTATGACTGATCCTGGGGAAAAAAAAACCAAACAAAAACACACAGAGCTTTGGTTAGTTACAAAGTCTCATAATTCCAGTAATGCTACAGAAGTATAACTTAGGAAGAGGTTAAACAAAACTAGTAGTTACCTCAGTATTTAATTTTTCGGCACCTTCAGAAGCCACATGATCAGCAGTAGCAAATTTTTACAAACAACAAAATTTCTTTTTCTTTTTCTTTTTTTTTCTTTTTTTTTCTTTCTTTTTCTTTTTCTTTTTCTTTTTCTTTTTCTTTTTCTTTTTCTTTTTCTTTTTCTTTTTCTTTTTCT
>JAWWEE010000085.1:15804786-15820383 GCA_035221455.1 Xenops minutus | reverse complement strand
TTCCTTCCTTCCTTCCTTCCTTCCTTCCTTCCTTCCTTCCTTCCTTCCTTCCTTCCTTCCAAATTCCTTCCTTCCTTCCTTTCTTCCTTTCTTCCTTTCTTCCTTTCTTTCTTTCTTCCTTTCTTTCTTCCTTTCTATCCTTTCTATCCTTTCTTTCCTTTCGTCTTTGTCAACTCTTCACAATATAATACTTCAGAAAACTAGAAGAAATTGAAAATACTGTACCTTTAATGTGTATCATGTGTACTGTCCTAAAATACAGATTCACAGGGAAAAAAATAAATTAGAAGGTCTAAGGAATATTTTTGTACATTGGTCTTAAATTATTTTGATTTGAACAAAACTGCTCTGGCAATGTCTTCCAATACTATTCCTCTAAGATTACTTAATTATGCTCTAGGAACACTGGAGGACAAACCCTAACCTAAAGTATATCACATGGGCTTTGTTATTTACTAAGTGGCTTTTGTTTATTCCCAGTATGTTCCTCCAAGTCCCTCATTAATTATCCTTAAGCTTCCGAGTTGAAGCTGAGATGCAGAAGAGCTATATTATCTCATGTTCTTCTTTGCCTAAGGAGCACTGAAATTTTAGTACTGGATGCAGTGCCTCAAGGCTATATTCTAGCATAACTATGCATATTATACAACGTTGTTAAGGCATATAATGAGCCATGTTAGACAGTAACCAAATATTTAACTAAATGTATTTCAAGGGATAATGGCATTGTGGTAGTACTTGCTTAGTTGGCAAATCTATTGATTAAATAAAGTCATTAATTTAATTAATTTAACTATGTGATGGATACTTTCATTCCAATACAGTTTTCTTTAGAAATGGCAGGGATTGTACCATTTAAAAAAAAAAAAAAAAAAAAAAAAAAAAAAAAAAAAAAGGTTAGTTTTACTTTCAGTAAACTTTTCATAGAAATAATTATGAACATTTCCGTTTCTTAAGTAGATTTTTCAGCAGCAAGATTTTAGCAAGAATTATCAAGAATGTATTTTTCTATTTGTTATGTTTCATTTAAGGCAAACAAATAATATGATTCAAGAATAGTTGCTATAAATGGAGAGAAGATTATAATATCTGCTTATATATATATATATATACATACATTGAAAATATGTTCATGATGTCACTGACTGCAACTTTAAATATAAGAATTAGTGTATAACTTGAGCACAGAAGGAAAAATCGCTGTAACCTACTGGCAGCATGGGGGACAGATCAAAATGATATGATTTCCTCTTGCTCTTTTTCTCTACAGACTATTCTTCTATTTGATCCTGAAAGATTTTGAGTTCCTGGAAACTCACTTCTAAAAACTTCTTTTGCCACAAGATGAGATGGGACCTTATCTAGTACCTGAGAAGCAGTTTCTAATCAAGTATCATCTGCAAGTCTCATGCTTTGAATTGATTTTCTACTGGTGGCCTAAGATCATTTGAAGCTGATGCCCTTCAAATCTGCTATATTTGCCATTTCATTCAAATAATTTTTTTTCTAAAAAAGTTTGAAATTTTACAAAGTCCTTTTTGTATTCACTTTTACAGTAATGTTTTCTAAAGTGCTTTCAGTGTCTCACAAACAACTAAAATGATTGTAGTCGGTTCACTTGAAAAGATCTACAGCACTAGGAACCTTTCAGGTAGAGATCATTGTTTCCTTATTTAAATTTCAGTAACTGTTTTTATTATTGAAAAAATGTAGTGCAGTAAAACCAAATAATGAGTGTGGGGAAACGCAGTGTGAATGCAGTTGTTTTGTTTGGGTTTTGTTTGTTTATTTGTTTGGTTGTGGGTTTTTTGGTTGTTTTTTTTTTCTGGATTACTCATGTTCAGTACTGAGAACTGGTTCCCTGTTAGCATCTGTAGGTATAAGATGTATGTCTTGATGGGGTTTTGGAGGGGATTTTGTGGTGGTTTGTTCTTTTGTTTGTTTTGGGGGTGCGTTGGTTGGGTGGGGGTTTTAAAATGTTTTTGTTTGGTTGGTTTTGTTTGTTTGTGGGGGTTTGGGGGTTTTATTTGTTTGTTTGTTTGTTTGTTTGGGGTTTTTTAATCATAAATGAGCCTACTTCAAGAGCTCAAAGAACACCTTGCAATATGAACCAAAACCTGTTAGGAAATAATAATGATATTCTTCTCTCCTCCCTCTGCTTCCCCTCTTCCCCTCCCTACCCCTTACCAGCTGCTGTAAGAAGCATAAAAGTACTTCCATGCTGGAAGCAGGTATCTTTTCAAGATCCATTCATCTACTGTAGTTATCTCCACCACATTCCTTCTGCTGTACGCTACCTATACCAGCTCTGCTTCTCTTTCACTTAATATTCTTGCCAGAAAGACAGACATGGCTGCCAGCAAACTAGTATCTGATGACATAAATAGTTTTGTGACTTGTAAAGCCAGAGTGCCAGTAAAATCTAGGCAACAGCACTAGTTTTTTATCAGCTATAGGAATATATATAACTCTGAGTTGTAGTGATGCTGTCCCAAGCTGTTTCCAAAAGTAAACTGTGTTAGCACTTGAAGACTCAGATTGAAATGCAGAATATTTTCTGTTATTTAATATGATGGGTTGGACTGCAATTTTTATCCTTTCCTAGGTGATAACTACAAATGCAGCAATTCAAATAAGAGGCAGGAGGTCAATAACTCACTAAATGGCTACCTAGTTTTTGACTATATATGGTAGCCCACCTGCCTTGCCATGAAAAGAAAATGACTTGGGGTAACACAGTTTTGGAATTTCAGTAGCAATCAGAATCAGCTGAAATTATAAATACTCAAAGCCATTCACACATAATGTCTTTCATTTACTCCTTGGTGCTGTATGGTGTAATCAGACCTTTAAAGAGAACATTTTCTCCCACTGTGAAAGTCTTTTTTTATAGTGCAATAAGGTTTGTAGGGGTCCATTTGGGAAAACATAGTTATCTTGGGAGATGATTCACAATTTATTTCACCTTGCCTGGAGGCTTTCTTCTTAATAAGTTTTCGACCATCAGGTTTTAAAAGTTAATAAAAACAGATGAAAACTTTTTTTTTTTTTTTTTTTTTTTTTTTTTTTTTGAGAAGCTGCAATTTATGACCACCTGGTAGTCTAGCACAGAATAAGGGAGCAGTGGAGGTATAACAGGCAAGGATGGACATAGTATTGTTGGAGGTTCCAAAATGTACTGCCCTCTGCCTCTCTTACTGGCAGAAAAGCTCAGAAAGTTGTAATGTTTCTTATGGTCATAGCCTTCCAAAATTGCTAATAGTGCAGTTTAAGCATTGATTGCTGATAAGATTTTCCTGAACTGTCATTTTGAGAGCTAGTTTGTCATATAGAAAATTTTCTGAGAAACATTAGCTGTGGACATAAAGGCAAATGGGCATCTGTTGTTAGATGACTAGAACAAGAGTATTCTTTGGACTTTTTAACTTCAAGTTGCTGTCAGAATATCAGAATATAGGCACTCACATATTAGGTATTGAATCCTGTTTGTGGTAAGGGCAGGTGCTTGGTTTGAGTGAAATCACAATCCACCAAGTTCAGTCATTGAATGGTTGTGTATCTGATTTAACTTAAGAGCTGTTAAAAGCTCATTGAGTACATTAACTTGACTACAGTATTTATGTGTTTGGGGGGGAATTCCAAGCGTGTTCATGAGTACTGGAAAACCACAAACAGGAATTTCATAATCTTTCTATGCCAAATGTAGAAAACTGAAGAATGTAAAGATGCCACACTGTTATGTGAGATACTGTTATTTCACTTGTGACTATTAATATGCATGCTTATTTTTACTGACACATGCATTTTTGTTATTAAAGATGAGATTCCTGTTTTGAAATAACCATGTAATAAGATTGCTAATAAAGTTTTAGTTTATAATATAATTTTTGCTTAATAACTTGTATTTTCTTATTTAATGCATGCAATATAATGAAGCCAGGTTTTTGTTTGTTTATTTGTTTGTTTGTTTGTTTTTTGTGGAATACTGAAATTTTAATTAATTGGTTGTGTCTTTTTTTTTTTTTTTTTCCTTCATAGTCATACTGAATGTGTTTATTTTCCTAATGTGTATATTCAAATAATTTGAAACATTACTAAATGGATATTTATGACAAACTCATGGTATTTTACAACTTCTTGCAGAGATTTAAATTATATCCATCAGACCTTTTGCTGAATTAGTTATGTTATAGTTACAGAGTTAGTATATTACTTTTGGCTAGATATGTACTGAAACTGATGTTTTATCAAGCTAGATGAATTAGACTTCTCTTTTTTACTTGTCTAAGTTACTGCACATAAAATTCTGGGAGGAGAAGATATAGAAAGATTTAACAAGTACTTTGCATTGTGAAATTAACTTTAAATAATGTTCTTTTTGTGTTTATATTTATAATAGCTACCCTGAATCCATGGGAGTTTCACGGGAAAGCACAAAATCAAGCCATCCTAAAATACCTGAGAGCTTTGGAATACACACACATAGTGATTTAACTTAGGCAGACTACAAAATGAATCTGGGACTTTACAAACATCCAAATCCAGTCTGTTCTGAGCAAGTGAAATGAGCCTCAGACACTGCAATGAGTCCATGACTTGGGTTTTACTTTCTGGATCCTTGAGGCAACACTCACCACTTAATTCACTTAAATAAGGATAAAAATTCAGTGTGCACAAACCCCAAAATGTATCATATAGAACTTTATGAATACAGAAAACCAGTCTCTGATGGAATGAAAATAGGGGACACTGTAACTTGTTCAATTTGAGTTTTAACAGTATAGAATTATTTCATAATCAGGTGTTAATCCTTTAGACACGTTTTTTACACATTTCAATGGCTTTTTCTTTCACACGGAAGTTCAGAGTTGTCCATGAGCCTCATGCAGGATCATGTACAATTCCTCCTACTCTCAAGGAATTATGAATCTTCACAACATTTGTATTAAAGCTATAGCGAGAGGAAGATTAACAGATTCACACAACAAAGAAATTACATGACAAGTAAAAAATGCCTTACAGACTACTGTAACTCATTGTCTGGTTTGTGAAAAGAAGGTATTCCTGTACACAGAGAATGAGAGAGGCCTCAATAACCAATTAGAAAAAAAAAAAAACAAAAAACATGCTTATAAAATATGTATTTTGATAAAGAAGTAATAGTTGACTTCTGGAATTCATAATTTTGTTTCATACTTCTACATAGGTTCTACAATCAACTATGGCCTCATCATTTTTTTTTTTCCCCAGTTAAAAGCACCTGAACCTACACTGAAAGTATATTGATATAAATATTGATATATTCTATTGGGTATTTAGGAATAGTTAATGAAAAAAAAAAATTCAAGTGAGTATGGACTAGGGTTTATAGAGAAAAGTGCTAGGGTTTGTGCTATTTAAATTCCACAGCACCACAGTCAGTATAAAGTGCAGGCGATTTGAGTATTTGACCTTCCTGAATTAGATTTTAGCTGAAAAGTAATACCATAATATATAGCAAATTCAAGACAAATATTAGGTTTTGAAAATATAACATTAATGAATTTTGAAATCAAGAGAGTGTAAGCACTTAAAAAATACACAAGGGCTTTTAGAATGTTTTGTTTTGTTTTTTTCCTGCCCTCTGGAAAAGTTGAGTTGAAAGAATGTAAAATGCCCTGGGTGATTTTGATAGAAATTCTATAATGCATGGCAAATGTACTGAGGAGAAGTGGTAAATATTTAAGAAATACTTGAACAGACTGCAATTGAAATCCATTCCTGTTTAAATTTAAACAGCAAAAAGGTTGGAAAAGGCCAACATGATTAAGTAAGGTGATATAAAGAGCAGTTCCAGCAAGAAGTGAAGGGTGTTAAAAATATATACACATAGCATAGTAAGGAATAGAATCTAAAAGAAATATGCAGAAGTTAAACCGATAAATGCAGGGAAAAAAATGAAATACTGAAAGCTGAATTACACATAATGCTAAAATAAACAAAGGGTCCTTCAAATACAGTGGCAATAGAGAGCTGAGAAAAGAGAAAATTGGCCTTGTAAGAAAATTACAGGATAATTTTGAGATAGGAAATGTGAGATTGATCCGTAATCTTGTTTTTAGCTTGGTTTCCTGAGAAATATGTTTCATGACCATTTTGTCTGTCAGTACTTCTCAGCAACTTTTGAAGAATTAACTGTTTCAGCTACATTTGGCAGTAGAAGGGAGGACTTTCAAAACACCTGTGTTTTTTGAGTTATTTGGCAGCAGTTGCTGCTGAAAAGGAAAGGTTATGATGTACACTGATGGGTTCTGTTTTAACCACATTCTTGTTGAGCCTTTATGTACTACCTGGTTACTCTGCAGTCAAACCCAGACTTTCATGAGCCACTTCTTGCCAGACGGGAGAGGGAGGAAAGAGTTGACAGCATTTTGGAAACAGCTGGGTTGTAGGCAGGGGTTAGGAGTGCTGCAGCAGAAGAGGAAGCAGGTCACAGCAAGGGAGTGTATGCAACATATGTATGGGAGGCAGGAGCAGATGGTGGGAAGTGGTGGCATCAGGGAGTTCTGCCTGGTTCCCACTCAGAGGTTGGTGTTAGGAAACAGAGAGACTATCCTGTGTTGAGGAGAGGGGAGAATTATCCACCTTAAGTTAACTCCATTTTCTGTCTATATGTTCTGAAAATTGAATACAAGATCTGAGAAGCTAGATCATATTGTGTTTGATTTGTGATCATGGTGCTTGGCTCAGAGCAAAATTCTGCTCTGGGGTCTCTACTCAGAAAAAGAGGTAAAGTTAATAATATACTCATGAAGAGTCTTTCTGGACAGTAGAATTCAGTCTCTTTTTTAATTTTCTTTGGTGTCACACATTCTTCAGAAGAAATGCAGAGCAAATAACAACCATTACAATGTGTGATTGTAACTCCAGACCACTTGTTTCTGATCCTGACAGAACAGCACTGAGCCATGTAAAGGTATCTAAGCTGCAGGAAGTTCTACACAGATATCCTGTTGTGTTTCTCCATGCTGCTTAAAATCTATTTGTTTCCTGACACTTTTATTTTTAGCTGAATAACTCATAAGAAGAAAACTGGCAACAGGACTAGAAAGGCCACAACAGATGAAAAAAAGAGGAAGTACAATAAAACTGTGTTCTAGAACCACTTTACTTGTATTGTTTGTGTTTCTTCTCTGATATGAAAACTTGATTAATTGAAACTTTTGCATTTCATTTTCATACTTCACATAGGGTAATGAGATCTTGCAAGAATCTGCACTATTTTTATCAATGGGATATAAATGAGAACAGGATTAAATCTGCATCTAGAATTTCTAGACATTTCTTTGCTTCCATTTTATCATACTAATTCCTTGTACTTTAATGCAACCTCGTTATTCCAGGTCACCAAATCAAGATTCTCTTATTTAAGGTAACAACATCCTATAATCTGTTCCACAAACTAATAAAACTAACACTTTACTGTATAAGTGTTGGTTTGTTGGACTCATTACAGTTATTAAAAGTGCATTCCAGGAACCATGTTTGTGATGACTGGCACCTTCTAACATTTGTCATAAACTGATTGAGACATAGCTTATGTTATTTTATGTCACAGTATGGTGGTATTCAGTTGCTTTACAAAAAACTTGATTTTAAAAAAATGGGTTTTTTCCTGAATTTAAATTTCAGATGCAATAGTACAATGTAATGTATCCTTAATGAAAATCCCAAATTGTCAAAATTACTCTTTGGAAGATTAATCACTGTAAACAGTGATAAATAAATTCAAAAGATTGTACATTACTATTTCCAATGTATTGAAGCTGTAAGGACAATGATTTCAGCTTATTTTCAAAACAACAACTACATTCATGTTTAGATTAATAATCTAATAGATTTTAAAATGTCATAATTCAAAGGTCTGCAAGGTAAATTTTTCCACAGCCTTAAAAATCTGATTGTTATTAATTGAAATGGTAGTTTTTCCTTACATTTCAGAGTTTATGTTGCAATGACAGACTGTACACAAACAAGCTGAGCACATATCAGCTGAATATTAGATTATTTATATGTTTTATTGAGCTCTCTTTTATACAATTACCTAGGGGAAAATTAATATAAAATTGATTACTATGCAGAGCATGATTTCAATATCTGTGTCATACAATTTTACAATAAAACATGTGAAAAGCCCCAAGCTTAATATCTTCTTGATAGCCAATAAATTCAACAAATTCTGCTTTTTACATAACATATGTGCAGGTTTTTTGTCTGTTTAATAAAAATGCCTTCTTTTTTTTTTTTTTTTTTTTGGTACTTTGTTTGGTTGTATTTTTGTTTTAGGAATCTGTGGAACCTTGGTTTCATAGTTTGACCATTTTATATTTCTTCACAATTGTTCTCTGTTTTATGAAAGTTTATGAAAAAGCTTTTTAGTAACCATTTGGGTTTTTTGACCAAACCCTTCTGTTACCTGAGGTGAACACTATTACTCTTGCCTGAAACAACAGTTTTGAAAATCTACATTGTTTAGTCACAGTTTGCAATTTCCTAGAAGCAGATCACCTAGAGTTTCATGTTTAGGACTGTAAAAGAAGGAAAAATTTAAGCAACACACAGTCAGAAGATGATTTGAAATTGTACCTATAAGCTTGACATTTTATTCAATCTAACACCCAGATCAAAATCCCATGCAAGTAAGAGTAATACACCATATTGTCTATGAATGATAATTACGCAGTTTAAACTACATATACACACAGAGTGTCCCATTGTCTTTGATTTTACACTGGTCAGTTGAGCTAGATTTTGACTTTTGCACATAGCCTATGACATTCATCTTCACTAGCAATGCTTAGCTCTTGTAACACATTCTGTAAGTCTCCATATAATGTAGATCTTACTTTGCATGTGAAATTTGCTGTATATTTAACACAGCACATTAAATGACAGTGTATAAAAGTTACTTTGTTCATCTAGGTCATTAATATGGATTTTTTTATATTTAACTCACTCTAATAGTCTAATGAAATTGTTTTATTAAATGACCATGTTTTGGACTTCAATAACCAAAAAAACCCAAACCTGTTAGGAAAAGAACCCAGAATAGTAAAAATCAACTGCTTCTTTTACATTTCTATAATCTTTGTTACTTTTCAAATTTATTATGCAGTTTTCCCTTTCTTTTAACACGGGAGGCAGATATATGAATTTTCTCATTACATGAATTTTCTCACTATATGAATTTTCTCAATTTTTCACAGTTTCCTAGTTCTGCTTAGATGTACCAGATCTAATTCTTTCAGCCTGATGCATTTTTAATTCAATTGGGTTTGGCTCAAAGAAGCACATGAATGGCCCAAGAGTCACACAAAAAGTTATCTCACCTTTATGCCCTTGAAATTTATGAATTTACGTCTCATTTTAGGCAAGCTGTTAAGGAATCAATGCCCAAGGAAGTGCAAAGAAAGACAGTAGTATATTTCAGTCAAGTACTTTCCTAGTCTCATGTAAATCAAGTAAGTTTTAATGTGACAATTTAAATGCCAGTAATATTACAAGTGATTTACCTCTATATAAATAAGAGCTTCAAGATAACTGATTGTTACAATTTTTCTATTATATGATGTTTTGAACTACAATCATCTACCTTTCTGTCATGAATGCTTCCTCTTTTTCTGTTATATTGTCTTTGAACTTCTTCTCAACAGTAATTTCTCGAATTTGAAAATATCCTTGGAGTATCCTGTTGAAACCTGTATGGGAAAATTACAATTTTTTCTATCAAGTTGATAAAATTGAAAATAAAAAAATTAAAAAGCAGTGTGAAATAAGAATCCTTAGGTTTGTTGGATCTTAAGTGATGAAGCTAACCAAACAATTTCATTATTTTACATGTGATGTATCTTATTTTATAGCTTCAGATGCTTTTGTTCCAAAAGTCTGGAAAGCCCTTTCCCAGGTAGTGGGTTGATCCTTACCATCTCAAAAAGAGAAATATCACACTTCTGTAGTCATAAATTGCATTTAGTGGTGTTGGTTTATATTTTACTATAAAAGTGCATTTAAAGCTATGATAACAATCATTTAAGATGGGAATAAAAAAAATAATATATATATATTTGTTTTTCTCTGGAATGATTTTAAAGAACACTGTGGTACCTAGATTACCTATTAAAATTAAAAAACAAGGCAAGTTAAAAAAAAAAAAAAAACACACAAAAAAACCCCCCAAAACACTAAACCTGGCTCCCTGACAAGAAACCAATCAACCAAAAAACAACAAAAAAGCCCCAAACCCTTAGCTATTCCTTTCCTCTGCTGAAGTAGAAGTTTTGCTTCCTGCAGTTTCTTAACCATGCAAGAAATTTCAGAAGACCTTACATACCTCCAGAAATGATTTCTGTTTATTCTCTGAACCAAAGTCCTGCAGAGCACTCAAAAATCCCCTCAAACTCTTTGTGTAACTTCTGCTTTTAAATTCAGTTTGTTTCTGCCTCTCAGAGCCTCCTGGTGATGCAGAACTGTGGGCACAGCAATAATATTTTGACATGTATTATGGGTGTCAAGGTGTAAAGAAAATATAAAATATTCATTTTGAGGTTCTGTGATGCTCTTAATAAAAGAATAAAAAAAAAAAATAACTGGAGTAAAAATTATGAAAAGAAGGAAGCCTTATCATCCTAAGAAACTTGTGATCCAAACAGAACTGAATTTTAAGCACCAGGAATTTTAGAAGTCACTGAAGCAGTGCTTTTGAAACCTGGTATTTTATTCAATAACTGAGGGATTTTAAAACTTCATTTTGAAAAGTATTTCAAATTACTGAAATCTTTACTTTCTAGGAACAAAGAAAAAATTATTGTATCAGAAGAATGTTAGATTTTGACATCACTTTAGTTTTTTAGCCTTTATTTTTTACCATATGACAGGAATAAAAAGATCCTTACAGAGGTAATCTGACTTTCTTAATTTTGAAGTTAGCATAGTCAAATTTCTATGTTCAACAATGTTTCTCATAATTTTAATGTTTTTGCTTTATTGTGCTCTTGCATGATACTACTTATTTTCCCTTGAGATTCAGGCACAGGTAACCATTGTGCACTCACTTTTCTGCTATGATGAGCTCTATTTTTCACATTAAATGTTATAAAGCAGTTACATTTTATTTATTCCCCAGAAACCTACATTTACAATACAGAGTTCTGTCTAACTATACTGTCTTGAAAGAGATTACAGAAGAAATTATTTAGGCTTAATATCCATTACTTTAAAAGTTTACAATCATGGTACGACTTGGGGATTCAAGTCAGATGCAAGACCTCATCAGGTAAGGTCATGCACAATCATAAAAGATGGTATGTCTTGAAGAATGGTATTCCTGATAATTTATTTCATATTACTCAACCTGTCTGTGAGTTTTTGAGAAATTCGAAATGTTAAATCCAAGAGCATTAAGATCTATGTACCTCAAATCTGGTGTTTAATGCTAGAGGCAATTTCAGGTCAGTACAAAAAAAGCATTGTTTTCCTATCTGTAGTGATTTTTCAGTATTTGTTAGCTGTTTACCCTCAAATACAATATTGATTTGCTCTTAGGTCCCATAGCTGTCTTTTAGGTAATGGTATTTAGTTGTATGTGTTAGCAGTGGTTTTATGTAGTGCTGTGTACAGTAGGAAGTTTCACTTACACAAGATTACCAGACAAGTTAACTGAGAGTGTCTCTGCAACAGACACAGCTCAAGCAGCTTCATGTTAACATTTGGGGTTATTCACCTTTTTCATTCAATATTAAGAATAATAAAAACCAGAAACAACAAAGGCACAGTGATGTTATTTATTGCTAGGACTGTGAGTCCCAATACTGTCAAAAATTATATAGAAAATAAACTAAAATAATATTTAATCCATATAAATTAGATCTAGTAAATATAAAAGTGACATTACCTTTTAAATGAGCATTAACATGCAGCCTGGAATTTCATAACTAAGAAATTGTAAAATCATCCAAGTTATGAGAAAACTTTGGAGACATTTATATCCACCTAGGTTATTTCTGTCAGATGTTTTTACTGTCTTCAAGTAAATTATTAATATATATATTATATTATTTATATTATTTTTAATAATTATATTTATTATATTTATAATAATTATCTTTATATTATTATATTTTATATATATAATATTAAAATATTAAAAAATAATGATTTGGTTTGTGTGAGAGCTTCCCTTTCCACACTTTTCAGTGTGCATTGGTTTTGTAAATTGTATGTCAATCTGGAATTTTCTCACTGTAAACAAAAGTAATTCCATTTCAAATTCCAACAGTTAAACTGAAAGCTGTAGCCACCTAAAATCAATACAACCCACAGCAACATTTCTGTATTCAGCAGTCCTGTTAGATAACTTAATGTCCTTTGCAGAACTACATTGCCCATAAAAAATGAAGATTTCCTTAAAGTGTAACTCCAAAAGAAGGTCAGTGTATTGACACACACCTGAGCAATGCACACAAACAGTATCTATGGCAGTAATATACAACAATATTCAAATAACATACCAGATTTTCTGTACAAAGATCAGATTCTTTCAGAGAGTTTTTAAGAGGCAGTGAGACAACCTGACCCTCTTCATGTAAGTAAAGGCTATTTATGCACGGTGAGTAATGCTGCTTCATTCAACCTTTAAGTTTGAACAAACCCCTTAAAAAGTTTGAGAAATTTTGACAACTCATATTTATAAGCAATTACAGTTAAAAGCCATTTTGATGAAGGCATTTAAGAGCACAGTCAGATAAGTTTTTTTATGAAACAGTGTGCATATTTGTTTGTTAGCCTAGAACTGCCTGATTGCCCTACTAGTGCCATGCCCTGCTTCCTTCCTGCCTGACAGCATTGGTCCTGCAAGTCTTTGCCTGCCTGGACAGCAAGATTAGCCCATGAATTGATGGCTCGTCTGTTTTTAGGACATGGATAATAAATCTATAGTTATCATTGTACCATTACTTAGAGATAAACTCTTTATCCATAAAGCTCTTGGTACTTCATGCTACCATGTCACAAAACTATAGCTCATCAGGGCCACCTGGAACCTTGAGCTAGAGAGTTTTTTCCATTGTATTATTGTTTCCTCTATACTTTTCAGGAATCTCTACATCCATATTGTACAGACACAGTTCTATTGTCATATTTAAAAAAGCAGTAACAAACAAACAAACAAAAAAAATTACCCTGATGATTCTGGATGGATAATTAACAAAGAAGGAAAAAGGGCCAGATGATGGTCAGAGTCTAGAAACTGCCCAAAGAAAATTTGTTCCCCAACAGTATTTTTGGATACAGGATAAATTTACGGTACGTTAAGTAGAAATATTTTTTTTACGTCCCAAGTAGTTAGTTTTAGAGGAGGTTTTAGAATACTAGTTCCTTCTCATATTTCTTTCAATAAGGAAAACCCATAAAACACTTACTAAGGAAAAAAAACTCATGCAACAACTGAAGTAATTTAATATTTATTCACCTTCTAGCCAAAAATTAATACGATAATAATTCAACCATTTGATTCATTTTCACACAGAAAATATCTACATAATTTATTTTTCCTGAGATGGATTAGAAGTTGCTTCCTTTTTCTTTTTTTCTTGAAATCTCCATCAGCATAAAAGTTATCCAGACAACGTCCCCTTTCCAGAAAGAAACAATGCACCCCTCCAAAAAACAAACAAACAAAAAAACAACAAACCAAACCCACAAACATAACATTTTGAATGTTCTGCATATCCTTAGTCCAATATAAATTTGCCCTTTTGTAATATGGATTTTTTTTTTTTTTTTGGTGGAAAGTACTGTACAGTTTTTGCTGACCTATTTCGTGAAGCAAATTTCAAAGGCAATTTTAAACACCCTGCTGTAAAAAACTTCATTATTCTTCTACATACATTTCTAATAAATCTATATTCAAACAATACCATATAATGCATACCAGCAAGGTCTGCTGTAGACAACTCCTGGTCTGGCCACCAAGTTGGAGTTTAATCTTTCTCTTCCCCTCTCTCTGTTTGTGCTCTTGGTATCTGTGACTATTAAAATGTTTTCTACAAAGTGGATTAGTTTCAGCATGAGGAATGAGAGGAATTCCACTTCTGAATAGTCAATAGCCTTATAGAGCTTAGGGTACTCCCAAGAGGTAAGAGATGATATTTACAATTTCTGTTTATAAATCCTATAGACACAGGATTTAGAGTTGTCTCTGCTACCTCTCCTGTGAATGCTTTAAGCACAAAGCTTTACTGTATTCTGAGATGGAGCTGTATAGAACAGTTTTGTCAAGAGAGATTAAACCTTTTCTATGACATAATATATCAAATCATAAAGAATGATGGCAATTATGAATACCTAGTCTGATCCTAAAAATTCAGTGTTCCAGTTCTCACTCTGCTTAATACATATTTCTGTATTTCTGTAAGGAGGTGGAACGCCCACAGTCATACATGATCCCATAGGATAGGAATTATGTATTCCTATTATCATTGCAGTCAGAGGATATAGATGCATTTTCCCCTCATTGTGAAAATAAAGCTTGTGCCTCACAGTCCTCACAAATTGCAATTTAAATTCACAAATAAACTTGTAACTAACACATCATATTCTATGAGTAGAGAACATTTTTCTTTTTTCCTTTTTCTTTTTCTTTTCTTCCTTGTCCCTTTCCTTTTCTTTTTCTTTTGTGAGTCAAATAATTAGTTTTGCTAATCACTCTAATGGTTACCTTATCTTTTCTTACATTGTGTAAATTTCTTGGATGCCTAACCTGTCTCACAGTGGTTCTGTCAAATAATATACATTCAACTAGGAGAAGACTGTTACTGGTTTTTGAAGGAGAAAGAAGGATCACTGAATTGAAAAGAACTGAAAGAGTAACATTATAGAAAAAAGCACTCACTTGCTGAGTGTTGAGCAATGTGCAGGTGGATATCTTACTTTCTGATTACCATTGGAATTTACTTTGGAGTACTAGAAGTCTGATTTTGAGATTTATGGAAAAACTGCATCTAGCCTTGCAACTTTAATTAAAAACAAAAACCAACCAAAAGAAAAAAAACAAAGCACTAAAAAAAAAAAAAAAACCAAACCCAAATACCAACAGAAGCAAAACAATGAAACAAACAACCCCCAAAAAAACAAAAACAAAACAAAAAGCCCAAACAAACAAACAAACAAACAAACAAACAAAACCAAAACCCCCAAAGCATTAAAGGCCAGAATTTATACTAAAATTATTAGCTTTGGCATCCATGGTGCAGATAAACACTTTTTCTAAACCAGGACATGATTTATTTAGTTGTTACATAATTGTCTTAGGTTAAATGCATCTGATTGTTCCAATATGTTTCAAAATGTCTACCCTAATTATTGACTGTCAGTAAGATAAGTCATACAGAATCTTTTGAGATCACCTGGAAAGCTAAGAACTCTCTCTATGAGATAAACATCTTAGCCACTCCCCTCATTACTGCCTTGCACACAGACTTACCAATTGTCTTAGTTCGAGGGAAGAACTAAGATATGTTAGCCAATAAAACAATTCCTCTCCTTTAAATTTAGAAACAGAAC
>JAWWEE010000085.1:15784533-15804686 GCA_035221455.1 Xenops minutus | reverse complement strand
TTAAACCTTTTATTGGTACTAAGGCGTTGCCTCCAAGCTTTGGAAGGAATTCCAACTGAGTTTTGAAACTATAACACCAATTTACCTTAGCACTTCTTCAAAGCACTTTTAAGCATCCACTACAACCATGTCAGAAGAAAGTCACACATCACAAAGTTCAAAAATAAAGCTTGTATTCAGCATAGGAAATACAGCCTACACAAGACAGATTTTTGTATGCTTTACCCAGGGTTACAGAAAAATTCTTCTCCCACCTATTCTCAGGCTGTCAGGGAAAAGATAAGTAGATAGACATACCGACACAGGCAAGACAAGTTCTTTCAGCAAATCAGAAAAGGATAGAAGAAAGGGAGAAAGACATGAGTGTTCTCTCTAAAGATGAGTAGAAACAACTAAAAGATACAAGTCCAAACACTGAGCACAGTTTGATAATAATGAATTAAAAATGATTTACCTTACTTTTCCCATTCTAGGTACAGAGGGAAATAGATTTTCCTACAAATAATTGCCTTTTTTTTTTTTCCCTGGCAAAAATTTTTTGTTTATTTGTTTCTCTCTATTTTTTTTTCCTTTACAAATATTTCTTCTGGTTTATAGAACTGAGCTCATATTATTCAGTTGTAAATATCTCAGGTAGAAAGGGGCCACTAAATCCTGTCAGGGATGTTTCCAGGCAGATTTCTTTGATTTAAGACATGTTTAACAACTTACCTAAGGAAAGATACTGGATATTTCAGTTACATGGAAAAGTCAGAGCAAACACAAAAAATATGGGATTGGCAGACACATAACTCAAACTGTTTCACCCATATTTGTCTAAACACAGTTCTAGCAGTATAAAATCAGTATCACAGAACAGATGATGTTGGCAGGCATCTCTGAAGAACAATTAGTCTGAATCCCTGCTCAAAGCAAGGAGGTGCCTAGAGCAGGCTGCCCAGGATCATGTACATTCACATTTTTAATATCTCCAAGGATGAAGACTTCATAGCTTCTCTGGGCAACCTCTGCACTGCTCAATCACCCACAGAGTAAAAAAGTCTTTCCTAATGTTCAGAGGGAACCACAAGGGTGTGTTGCTGGCTTGTGGTCAGCTTGTTGCCCACCAGGACCTTCATATCATTCTTTTGCCAAGACACTTTCCAGCTGGGCAGTCCTCAGCCTGTGTTGGTGTCTGATTATTCCTTCACAGGTGCAAGACTCTTCCCATCTCCACATTAAACTGCATGAGGTTCCTATCAGCCCATTTCTCCAGGCTTTGGATCGCAATATAACCTTCTGGTGCACCAGCTACTCCTCCCAATTTTTCATCATCTGCAAACTCCCTAAAGGTGCACTCTATGATCATTAATGAGAACAGTACTGCCCCTGGTATTGCTTGCTAGAGTACATCCCTACTGAAATGCCTCCAGGGGGACTTTGTGCTGCTGATCAGAGCTGTTTGAGACAGACAGTTCAGCTAGTTTTTAGCTCACCTCACTGTCACTGGTCTAGTCTGCACTTCACCACTTTGTTACTGAAAATATGACAGGAGATAGTAAGAAAACTGTGGTATAGGTTACTTATTCTTTTACTTGCTTTTATACCTCTTCTTATCTCCACCATGTTTTCAAGGTTGGATAGATGAGGTTGCAATTTTTCCACATTTTTATGATATACAAAGATGGAAGTAAATCAAATAAGAAAGAAGTTATATATTTTCAAGGGAAACACAGAAATAAGATTCTTACTTAAGATTTATTTGTTCTGTGCTAGAGTAAGTATATTCTGCCATATAATCTCATTATTGTGTAGTACAATTTTTGAGGATAAAATATGGCTTCAGGTCCTGTAACACAGAAGTGAACATTATTAAAATGTTTAACATGTTTAACACCCCTACCCCAAAAAAAACCCAAACAAAAACCACAATATTTTTTAACATTCTTTCAATATTCAAAATATTTGCTTGGACTCAGCTCAGTTAATTGCTTCATCTATTTGTTCTATCTATGACAAAATACCCGTAAGAAAATAGAAATAAACAAAGCATCATCAACAACAAAAGACCACACCTGTATCTAGGTCTATTAACTTTGAAACCTGAAAGTTATCCACTTGAGGAGAAACAAACTAAACCCATTAAAAAAAGTGTTGTGTATGTCTATATGGAAGAGAAACAACATGATATAATTTTGATCAATACATTGTTTATGAAAGGTGCCCTTAAGACCTCTGAAGACTAACATTTCATCCTTATCCACATAAGGAACTGAAGAATGTTTCCTCATGGTGTCTGCCCATTGGTCTCAACTTCCTGTATCTGCTAGTATGGCTCATTTAACAACTAAAAAAAGAACCTTAACAAAACAGAACAAAGAAAAAAACCACAAACAAACAAAAAATAGTTTGTGTGGTTCTCTTTTGTGATATAGAAGTCAATAACGTGTCATGTAGTCATCCTAATTACTTTTAGCTGGTATAAGCAACAGCAGAATTTGAACTAGTGATCCACAGATAAAAGGCTTAGCACAATGTTACTCATCTCTTCCCATCTTGTGCTTCACCTGCTGCTGATATTCCTTTGACTCTGTAGGAAACAATTTTATGAGTTTGGAAAGTGTGTAGGTGTCCGAGTCAAAGTAAGACCATATTTTGCAAGTCATGTGTATCAGACAGGTCTCATGCTCTTACAGGAAGAAATGTTAACATTAAAAAATCTTTCTATCACATTGAATGAAAAAACAATCATAGAATTAATAAGGTTGGAATAGGCCTTTAAAATCACCAAGTCCAACTGTGAATCTGGCAGCACCACCATATTCACGGTGTCTTCAGGTGCAATATCCAATCACTTTTTGAACACTTCAGGGATGGTATCTCCACTTCTTTCCTGGAGAGTCTGTTACAAGTCCTTTACAATTCTTTCCATTTTTTTTTTTTCCCTAATGTTTATTCTAAACCTCTCCTGGTACAAATTGAGGCCATTTCCTCTCATCCTCTCACTTGTTACTTGGGGAAGAGACTGACACCTACCTTGTTACAACCCCCTCTCAGGCAGAGAGCAAGAAAATCTACCCTGAGACTCCTTTTATCCAAGGTAAACACTCCCAGCTCCCTCTGCCGCTCCCCATCAGACTTGTGCTCCAGACCCTTCCCTAGCTTCTTTGTGCTTCTTTGGACATGCTTCAGTGCCTCCATGGCTAGTCATTTCCACGTAGAGGACACTTTTCCAAGTCTGTAGGACAAGCCGCGTTAACAACTTCCTTCTAAAATGACCACACACCCAACCTTTATTATTTTATTTCTCTTCTAAAATGAAAACTATATCCTTCTTCAAAGTATTTGGCTTTAAAAAATTCTCTAAACTTTTCATGTTTTCTGTGTTATCTTTGCAATAGTCAATCAGCTTCTGTCATTCTTTCATGTGAGCACTAACTTATTGTGCCCTTGGGAATATCATGATGGTATACTTGCTGTAATGCCACAGACTATATGCTAAAAGAGGAAATACCTGCAGCTAAACATAGGAAAGAGTTCTTTATGTAACTTAAAATCAGACTGGATTTCTCTAGAGTATTAACAGCCACAGAGCTTTCAGGTTTTGCTGACTTCTCTGTACCATCTCATAATTTACAGCACCCAGAGAGAATCAAAACATTTGAGGTCCAACATTCTATTAATAATTTTTTGTGTTAGACATCTGCCCACACAAACATCATTAGCTCTAGCCTATGTATTCACACTTACTGAAAGACTTGATTGCAACCAGAGGCCCTTTAAGAGTTTGGGGCATCTCTAAAATAAGTGAGGATGCTGGTGTAGGGTGGTTTTCCTGCTGCTGCTGATAGAGATAACACATTAACATTTTCAAACACCTGCTGTTTTTGTCATGGTTTTCAAAATAACTGAGAAAATGTGCAAACCCCCTATTTTATGGTTTCATTATGAGTAGTTCTTTCAAAATGCAACTCGATATGATTTTAATTTTCCAGCATACAAAGTGAAGTTTCATATCAAGTTTCAATTGCTACAACAATCATCACAATTGGGAGTAATTTTCTTTCTTTTTTTTCTTTCTTTTTTTTTTTTTTTTTTTTTTTTTTAGTTAACAACTTAAACATTCTGTTTTGTCGGAATTGCCAGGTACATTTTCCTCCAAACTAATCTGCTTTGTCTATGATCAAGTTGATGATTTACAAGGAATTCAGAAGGGTGCATATTGATTTTTTCTCCTTAACCTGGGCACAGTTATAAATTCAACTGCTTGTTTTGTCTGATACCTTTTCCCACAGCATAATGGTAACCTGTCACTCAGTCAAAAGTCTTAATCACTAAATAATGTTCATCATGTGATTGCAAGGCTCCAGAAGTTCTTCTAAGGCTCATGTTTTTCCATGCTACAGACAGCTACTGAGAAGGAAAAGATAACACTGCAAAACCACTCTCTCAGAGTAACCATTTTGGCCACATTTTGGAAACCAACAGTGTCTGGCTTCGGGCAGAGTGGCTGGAAAGTGAACTAGAAAAAAAGGACCTGGGGATGCTGGTTGACAGTGTCTGAATATGAGCCAGCTGTGCCCAGGTGGCCAAGAAGGCCAATAACATCCTGGTCTGTATCAACAATATTGTGGCCAGCAGGAGCAGGGCAGTTGCTCTTCCCTGGGCCTCTCCATTCAGGAAGGACATTGAGGTGATGGAGTAAGTCCAGAGGAGGTCAACGAAGCTGGTGAAGAGTCTGGAGTGCGTATTCTCTGGGGAGTGGCTGAGGGAGCTGAGGCTGTCATGGCTCAGTGCCATGGTCCAGTTGACAAAGTGGTGTTTGGTCAGAGGTTGGACTCAATGACCTCAGAGGTCTTTTCCAACTAAACTGATTTTGTGTTTTTGTAATTCTGTGTTTGATTAGGTTTGACAATTCTGTTTTGGTTTTTGTTTTGGAAGCCCTTGCATTATGATTTCATAATATCTCATAACTGAGAGACAGTTCAGCTTATTCTGATACTACATCATCCTTCATGTCAACATATGGTGCCAACAACTATACCATTCTTCATTTCAGTGACAGAACCCCAGATTTCATGTCTCTTCAGCTTTATGCATAGAATTCCTTTGGGGAGAATAAACTAAGTTGAAGCTAAGTCCTCAGTACAGTGGTAACCTGACCTGTTTATATTTAATTTTTTTTTTTTTTTTTTAAGATGTCTATGGACAGATGAAAGAACAGACATTGCAAGATAAAACTGAAAATTAACTGAATGACTACTGTGCCAGCAATGTCCAGCTTTCCTCTGGTTTTGAGGTATCACACTAATGTGTGTTTTTAAAAGCCATTGGAAAATATAGATATTTCTCTTTTCCCATATTTTTATAAGAATTCAATGGATGTTCTAAATTCTGCATTTACAAAGTTACATTTCTCTTCAATTAAATATTAGGGACAAAATAACTTTAGAAATCAAAATGAAAGTGTTCTCATTACAGAAGTGCAAGAGCAATCGAATCCAGGCAGCTTTATCAGGATGTAATGTCCAGGTTTTTCCAAACAAACACGACTTCCAAAAATGTTCATACAAAATAACCTTAGTTTCCCAGAGGTGGCAGAGGAGAGCTATATTTCTGAGATCATATGAATTAAGGCCACAAATCAACTGAATCTCTACTGCATACAAAAGTAGAATTGAGAAGCACCGACTGAGCCCTTGTGTCCAGTCCTCTGACTCCAGGCAGCTTTATGAAGACTTTTCCATCTAGTAGAGTTAAGAAAATACTTACTCTAAGTAGTAATTACGTACATGCATACACATACACAAGATCAATATTTTGATGAAGTGCAGAAGAACAAAATCCAAAGGATGAGAGAATGGAAGATCAAAAACATTGTTTTGCTGCTTCACATGCTTCACATGGTATATCTGCATGGTGCATTGAGGACAGCCATAAAAATATGTTCTTAGACTATAAATACCTGATTTGGCAGTGGCCTGGCCTACAATTTCTTTCAGTTTAATAGTTCAATATAAAGCAATAGCTAGAGAAAACCAAAAATCTTTCCATGTGGGGAATCTGATGTACAGCTTATTTTCTTGTCAGTATAATTAAGGTCAGCACCACAGGAAAGAAACTTAAAGTATCATTCATTTAGCCTCACAGAACATGAATTTTGTTTATCTATTAAATTAACACATATTTAATATCTGCAGATCTGTTGATGCTTCTTAAAGAGATATACTACAACCCTAGACATTTTTGTGAGAAAGTGGATTATGACTTCATAAAAAGAATTAAAAAAAACAACATATGAACCGAGAGATCCAAATGATAGGGTTTTGATGCACAACTTTCACACACACTCCGTTTAAATGATATTACTGAAAACATACTCTCCTTCAGAATAAAGAAATTACCTTACCCCACATAAGCCATCCTGGGTTCTCTGTTTAACTCTATTTTATGCTTGGAATTAAGACAGATGACACTGTGAAATAAGCAAAAATTTCTTCATTCCAGCTTAAAGAAAGCCAAAACCAACCAAAATAAAAACAAACAGACAATAATAATAATAATAATAATAAATAATAAATATAAATAAAGAAAACCCTTGCCACATCTTTATACAATAGCAAATTATATTTAAAACATGTTCACTGCAACAGAACACAAAGGGGTACCTTAAGGACTATGGAGTAGAAAAAATGCAGACAAATGTGAAAAGTATTTCAGGGGTTTAATTTACAAGATAGTCTGCTAAGTTTCAATATAAATTCTACTCTATCAGTAGAATTTGTTTATCGTATGTAGTATATATTTAAGGAAGGGATGTGTGGCAGCCAAAAATTTTAATAGCTAGGGAAATGATGGAATCGAAAATGTTAAAGAGGTTTCACTTCTGAGCTGACATTGGAAGTCAAGCCTGATACAATGGTAGATGAAATGTACTGCTATGGTAGAAATAAAAACTATTTTTTTAATTTGGAGGAGTGATTGCTTCTCCTCAAAAAAAAGCTAACAATCCTTAACCTTAAGCTCCCTTTTTGTGTGTCTCTTTTTCCATCACTGGGAAGATAGATGACAATGATAAGTCTAATACTTTCTCTTGTACTCTGTTGTGCCCAAATGCTTGATTAGTTTCACTTTTGACCTAATGCACACTAAAAATGAAAATAAAATTGAGTTCAAACTTCTGTTTCAGGGGTCAAAGACCAGAACTTTCCCTACTAACTACTCAGTACATTGTTTTTCTATCACAGGAGTAACACTGTCTGCACTACTTTGTTACAGAATTTGGAAGCAATCTTTGTAGAAAACACAACTTTATAAAACACTTATGGGCTCTCAGCACTTATGGGGACCACTACTAGCATAGACTGAGATTTCTAGTTTCAATGTTATCTAACAAATATTAGGACAGCACCAAGAAGTGGAATGAATAAAAGTACAAAATTGGTAGAATTTTCTAATATATAAAATAAATAAATAAATAAATCGTTGTCCAGAAAATCATATTACTAGGCTTATTTGGATCAGTGCAAGCTTAACGTAACCAGAGCAAGAAGAAAGTACATTGCAGAAAATTCACTTCTCTCAGCTCCAGTATAAGGACTTATGACAAACCTATTAGATGTGTTTCTTACATTTCATTTAGTAAAGTACTTGTTCATATTTTCCACAGTTTACATTTAGGCAACATAATTTCCTAGGAAAGAAGTTTGAATACCACTCTTCTGGTTTAAATGTAAACCAGCAGGAGAAACAAACCCAACTCAAAAAGAGGTTACAAGTCAGAGTTACAATTTACTAAAAAGATTATAATGAATACAATGATACAAAGAAAAAATGGTTTTAACCCACAAAGAACAGATGTTTAACCCGGCACTCTGGGGCACAAACAGAATTGTGTTCATCACTCCCTGTGCTGAGCACCATGTCGTCCCCTTGAGTGCAAAGTAAAAGGAAAGAAAAACCTGTTGGTGAGGACGATGTCCACAGTCTGGTCTAGAGCAGCAGTCACAGTCCTGTTTAGATCCCTCTCCTCCTCTCGATCTGACAAGTGGTACCAGAACTCCCCAAATCCAAGGATTATATATACTCAGGTTCAGGTGGGAATATTCAGCACGTCCTCCAGTGCGAGGAGTTCCACAATGGGTGATTTACTCTGTGAGTCATGGGATATTTTGGAATCTTTGAAGGCCCATTAGCAGATGTGACCCCTCAGGCTGAGTGTGAAGGTGCTAATGCCTCCCTGGAGAGGAGTTACCACAGCTGAGTCACTGGTGTGAATACAGGAACACCCTTCTAGCTCTCAGCGTCCTTTAACACCCAGGTTGTAGCCTGAGGGGTCAGATATGCCCTGGGCAGCTGCTGCAAACGATCCATTATTAACAGTTTATAAGAAATGACATAGAGGTTATAGGAGACACAATTTTGGTTACACCCATATAGTGATAAGATGATCCTGGCCACTGCAGCTGAGACGACGACATAAAATCTTAACTTCAAAAGAAGAAAGATGAGAAGAAAAGTCTTTTAAATGCTAGGGTATTGAAGTTGGAAATTAATAAGAATGAAGTGTAAAGATGTTATAAAATGAACCCAGTGTTTAGGCTTGGATTTTTAAAATACTTCTAATCTGAAAAAAACTTCTTCTAAGATGATGAAGTAGTTTACCTCAGCTCATTTATAAACAAATAACTTTACACATTAAAAAGAGAAAGACTCAGAAAGAGAGACATGATTGCCTTGTAGAAAGTTAAAAGCCTTTTTTTCTGTATGGTTTATACTACTACAGCATGTAGTTTGGGAGTACTGTGCTTTGCTTGATGAATTTTGCTTATATAGTCTTTATAAATACTTCCATAAAAACTCAATTTTCTTCTGATAGTGTAAAACTGAATTAGGAAAAAGGTACTTTAAAGAATTGTCTGCTATATCATTGAATTCTCTAATATTGAAGCAGCTGTACATTTACTTTTATTCCTAGAAAGTCCCAATTGAAGGCAAAACCAGAATGTAAGTGAAACAGTCAGAAAGAGGAAAAAATCTTCATAAAAAGTTTATACATAATTTATATAGATATAATGTATATAATTTTCAATCAGGGTTCACAAATGAAAATTCAAATACAGTGGGGTTTATTTTTCATCTTCAAACTTACCAAAGTAGACTTAATGTCAGTGGACTCTGAAATAAGAAATAATAACAAAATTAATAACTTTTCTTTTATAATATTAGAAAGTCTAATTCAGTAAAGACTTCATGAAGCACACTTAAGAAAAAAAATGTATATGCCTTTCAGCTGACAAAAATCAGATTAATATTTTGTATTATTAAAAATGGTGAATTTTTTGTACATTGTTTTATAAAATTATCTAATATAATTTTCTGGCTTGCTGACAAAAGGTGTTATTGAATCCAGTTTCATGAAAAAGCGTGCATTTAGCTACTTTCCACTTATTAACTAATAACAACCACACTGATGGAATGTTCACACCCATAGTTCCCTGAGCACAGTTTAAAATTGTTTTTCTTGGCTAAAGATGAAGCACAATCCATTCAAGATTAGTAAATTACAAAATCTATAACTGAGAGACTTATAATGCCTATGCATCTTAACAGGAAATAAAAAACAGTTCTTCTCAAGAATAATATTTTCATGTAAAGTTGGCAGTACTATAAACGTTTTTGTTATATTTTAAATTATTCAGTTGACAAAAGCAAAAGTATTCCCAAGACAAGGAATTCTTCTGAAGGCTATGCTTCTGGGAAAGAAATCTGGAAAGATATGTGTGTGACACAGAGTGACTGGCATTTCACCATAACTCAGTTGCTGCAAAATGGGAAGATGGATCAGACTACAAGTGGGGCTTGCTTGCTGCAGGCCTACTAAGAAAATGAAAGTAAAATAAATACATACTTATCCCTCCCTGCACTTCAAAGTGCACACCATGGTGTAGGAGAGAGAAAAGGGACAAATACTTCTTTATGGCCTGTGGATTCTGCATTCCTCTGCATACCCTTGCACTGCATCACAGGAGAATCTTACATGACAGAAGCTCTCTGTGCATGACAGAAGCTCCTTTCATGTGTGTGATATTTGCTGTACTGGCTTCTTGGACAGGATGGTTCTAACCAATAACCAAAGTGGAAATCAGAATGGGTATTCTTTTTCTGTAGGACTCATCAGTGAGGGATTGAAAAGTCATGTTCGGTTTCACAAGGCATTATGGAGACACAACTGAGTTAAAAGGAATAGGAATAGATTTAGTAGGTAATGAAGAAATTGTGACTGTTATCCAGTGAAGATTAGAAGCTTCAGCCTGGGAAGTCAGACTTTTTGTAGAATTTTTGGAACTGAACAAAGATGGGATTAAAGTCTTCTAATTTAGGAACCCTCCTTTCGGGAATAGCCAAAAAGTTTAAATGATTGTAGTCCTGGAAGCAGGCTGCACAGTACCTCTACAAGAAATGATATCCCTGCTCCCCAGTACTATTGCCTAATGAATACTAAAAGGAGAGTTTGCAATCTGTCACTTCCTTTCTCCAAAGAGTTTCATCCACAGCCTAGTTCTGATACAGTCCAGATGCGTAACGTTTTCTCAGAGCTCTACAGACATTGCTAAGCTTTAGGGAAGAGCTCTGAGAAAGTTTGAAGATCTATGCAAGGCAGGGAAGGCAGAACTGTTGTCAGAAGTAAGATTACTGAAACAGGGATGGTCAGCAACTCAAGGATTCAAGAGGAAGAACATTCACGTGGTAAAGTAGAAAATCCCAGAACCAAAAAACAAGGTGTCAACAGAGGTCCACCAGCAACATCAAATGTGTGCTCAGGAGCAGTGGGATCTGTCCCCTTCCCATTTCAGCTGAAAGCTGCCTGGTCAGCAGCTGATCAGTGGGGGTATGGGCATGCTGACACCTAGCCCAGTAGCTTGTTTCTCCTTGCCATCTTATGCACAGACAGTTAATTGTTTTATACTTTTGAGGTTGTAGTCTATCTGCCCATGGCAAAAACTACCTTAGCAAAGTAACCTGGCAAGGGATGGGTATGTGGATGACATCTCTGTCATTTGCTCACTTATAACAACTGCAGTCAAGTCTGTAAATCTATCCCCATGCCCTTATTTCATATATTCACATGTTCTAGCTACTTCTGGAATCAAGTTCTAATCTGGTCTCCAAGGCCCAGAATACTTCCACATTTTTTATCCTGTATGAAAATAACTAAAAATACAGCCAATATTGTCACTGACTGATAAAAATGACACCAATGTGTAATAGGACCAGCTGCTGTGCCCTGCACGTTTCCAGAATCTTACATTACAGTTTCCAAAGACCCTCAGTAAGATAAATTAACTGTAGCAATTATTCACAGCAACAAGCTGACAAAAATGTTGAATTATTTGTATCAATTTTCTGTGCTATGAACCTGACAATAATGTCAATGGAATATTTAAAACCACATTTAGGGTTTCTGCTTAACTATAATGGTTAATTTCCATATATTTTGCTTAAAAATAATTGTGTGAGGTTACATTAACAATAAAAAAATAGAATATGTCCTGGTTTTTTTTAAGAACACTTAAATCACTTAGATACAACCAACTATGAAATTCTAGCTCTTATTTTCTTTAAATAGTCACAGAACACTAAAATTATAGTGGAACACTTTACTCAAGTAAATTTAGGTGTTAACAGTTTCTGAATCTGAATATAATACAATAATTCTATATTTTCAATAGGAGGGACAGATAGCTTAAAATAGAAGGAGAGCCCAGTTACTTTTTATCCATGTGATGGTTTTGGCTAGCATAGAAGCAATTTTCTTTGCAGCAACTTGTATAGTTCTGTTTTTAATTTGTGCTGAAAATAGTGCTGATAACACAGAGATGTTTTCATTATCGTTGAGCAGCACTTGCACAGAGCCAAAGGCCTTTCTGCCTCTACCCCACCCCACCCCACCAGTGAGGAGACTGGGGGAGCACAAGAAGCTGGGAGTGGACACAGCCTGGACAGCTGACTAAAGGGATATTCCTGACCATTTGTCATCATGCTCTGCATATAAAGCTGGGGGATAAGAAGGAAGGAGGAGATGTTTGTATTGATGGCATCTGTCTTCTCATGTCACCATCATGTGTGATGGGACCCTACTCTCCCAGAGACGACTGAACACCTGTCTGCCCATGGGAAGGAGTGAATGATTTCTTTGTCTTGTTTTGTTTGTATGTGTGGCTTTTGCTTTACTTATTAAACTTTTTCTGAACCCATGAGTTTTCTCATTTTTACTCTTCTGATTCTCTCCCCATCCTACCATGTAAGGTGAGTGGCTGTGTGGGGCTTAGTTGCAGGCTAGGGTTAAATCATGGGATTTCTGCATTTCAAATAAGAGAAACTTATTTTTAAGAAAAAAAAAATATATATATAAAATGAAACTATTAATTTTTTTTTTTCTGAACAATACATTTTATTATATATTTCACTTGAAAGGTTTGGGGGAGGAACATAACTCCAGCAATGGCATTACATGCCTGTCTAGTTCTGGTGTGTAGTTAGGATTCATGTCTCCTTCAATAGCCAAAGAACAAAGAATGATTTCCTCAGAGTAGGAAAATAAATTCAGAATTTCTGATTTTTTCACTGAAGCAGCTTATGCCTCATAGCTGAATGCTGGGTTAGCCTAGGGAATATAAGCTTATATAAGGTTAGTGAATGTATCATTCAAGAACCTTACGTTCTATGACTTGAATATCCCTCACTGTTTCAATTTTTTGAGTTTAGATAAGCTGTAATTGCCATTAAATTACTAGGCAAGTAACTCCATGCAATCAAGAAGACAATCTGGGAATAAAAAAATGTATCTTGACAGAACTGAGGATTAGTATGGAAATATTAATGAAAGAATCTAAAATGTAATAGGTAGATTTTGGAACAACCAAAAGCTTCTTCCAGGGACCATCTTAAGAATATAGTTCATATTTCTGACATATATTTGTCATTAAAATCTGAATTGATTACATCATAGAAATATTTTGGAAGGGATTCTGTGGTCAGAAAATTTTTCACCTTTGATGTAGGGTATTCAAGCATGAGGATATTCAGTTTGGCAATTCTGAAGGGAATTAAGAAGAACAAGTGATGGTTTTATTTATCACTTTTGCATTAATCTTTAATTTTATTTATGGTACTGTATCCCATAGAATAGATTGAAAAATTAAACTAATAAAATATAAAATAAAGGACATACAAATAATGCAAGATGCTATTGTAGTCCTGAAATCCACAGGAGCTATCAAAGGTATCTAAGACCCCCAAGTTACCTCAGACTACAACCTCACATAAATTCAGAAAAAAATGTGACAAGCAAAGGGCAGAAAGGATCACACTGAAGAATTTTAAAGAGTTGTTTCCTGGTCTCGCCGCAGAATTCATTGTGTAAGTTAAAGAAATCAGCTAAAACTCCTCTGTTGCTAGTATATTGCTGCAGTATACTAGTGCAAGTGCAAGCAGACCCTAAACCAAGAATTGTGTCTCTCAGGAGCACAGTTCCATGTGCCCCCGACAGGGAGAACATCCAGGATGTAGTCTCCTGTGTAACACTTTGACGTCAGAAGCACAGGTATCATTCAGTGGTTGCTTCAGCTCTCGGGGCTTCAGGACTTTAGCTCTCCATTCTCAACACCACCTGCATGAGATGCATGTTGCATTAAGCTTGGTATTTTCAAAGGCAGCAGTGACTTTGCCACCAGTGCAAGAAATAAGCTTTTCTGTTTAGAGTTGCAGTCTCAGTGTTTCACCTGTTGCTTTGGTAGTCGGCAAACCACAATGATAAATGACAGACACTTCAATAACTCAGCAGATTAAAATCTGAGATAATACTGAACACTTCATCCAGATGCTGCTAATAGTTCTTCCTTTAATTTTTCCACATCCTAATTAGCATATTATAAGCAGGAGATTGATTTTTAACAAAAAAATTTACTTATTCCATTCAGTCTGAGATAAAATTAACTATTCCAGGTGGGAGCAAAATATAATATTATATAAAAGAAGAAAGAAACAGTATTACCTAACGATAGATCACTTGACGGTGTGAATTTAAACAACTGAACTGACTGAAACACAGATTTAGCAAACCAACAACTGCAATTTACTTGCCAAACAGAGAGAAGAAAAATTGGCCTCTACCCCAACCAGTATTATTGAATCACATTTTTGTAATGGCTTGCTTCACAATACATCACAATTTCTCCTGAAGTGGTTTTTGTTTGTTTGTTTGTTTGTTTGTTTTGTTTGTTTGTTTGCTTTTGTTTTTGTTTCGAGGGGTATTTTTTTCCTTTTTACCACTGAGTGTCAATGAATAAATTAGGTTTTGAAAAGATAAAGAATTGAAGAAGAAAATGATGCCATAAATACACTGGAAATCATGAAGCATGTTAGTTTCCTTTTTTTTTTTTTTTTGTATGCTGTACTTGAATATTCTGCAATTCTAACATGCCAAGTCTCCAAAAGACCTTCATTAGAAAAGTGTCAGATTACTAGTGCCAGAGGAGATTATCAGTTCTAGAGGATATTAAATGGCAGTCAAAAAAAGAACCAGTCCATTAAGTTCCAAAAGGTTACAAACACATTATTTCAGTTTTGGTTCTTCTGCAATTTGGATTACATCATTACAGTGTTCTATAATATCTGAAAAGGAATGACTTGCTATGACACTGAAATCATGGTGAAGTAAATCTATGGGCAATCTGAAGAATTATTTCATCAGCAGAGTGCTTGGCCTTTCTTTATGTGTACTGAAAAAAAAAAAAAATTCACAGAGGTTATTGGTCAATTTAATGACTTTTTCCCCCCAGAAAAATAAAAATTAAAAAAAACAAAAAAAGAGCGAGAAATATTTGAAACAGGATGGAAGGTAGACAAGAAATAATTAGTTCATTATTGTTGCAGATTTTTAACAGAGATCATATGCAGAGATATTACACAGAGGTGACAAAGATGAAACATAAACACTGGGTAAAGGAATTGGAAGATTTTTTAAATTGTCTGTCTTTCATGTTTTACTGGGTGATGATAATTATTGTACAAAAAGTAACATAGAATGATATGAGGACTTTGACTTTTCTTTCCTTTCCTTTCTACATTAAAAATTCAAAAAAAAAGGTTTATTTTTGTTACAACTTGAATTGTAGCACTAAGTTAAAAATAGAAAATCAATGAAACACAGTGAGATGATCCCCTGCAAAAGCTAGTCCTTAAGGAAAAAAAGAGAATTCTAACAATAGTATTGCTTTATTAATAAGAACCATCAAGTAAGACTGAAAAGAAGATTTTTTTTTTTAATAGGGAATCTGATTTCACATGAGATCAGTGATTAACTTATTTATAAAATATAGCACAATGCACTACTGTAGCCAAGATTAAAGAAATTTCTCACGTAAATGAGAGCATGCCTTTTATGTTCCTAAAGGTGTTCTCTTCCATGTTCCAGTGCTAATAAATGAAATATAATGCATACAAGTGGGAAAGATTAAAATCTTAAAACTTTTTCACTTAATTTGTGCATTTAGTAGCAGAATGCAGATTTTTTTTTGTTATGTGTTACAATATGAAATCTAAGAATCTTATTTAAGGCAGGAATTGTGCAAAATACAAGTATGTGATATAGTCCACAATTATCTTCTTGTTTCTCCTGGATGATGAACTCTGTATGGAATAATGTATGCACTGTGCATTTGAAATACCAGAATTCATCCTATTAGGGAAGCTTATCTATTTACTATTCTGCCATGGTATGGAAATAAATTGACCTTTTCTCCTTTTCTTTTTCAATAGCAAGTCAAAGTTTCTTACACATCGACTTCAAACTGAGACCAATTTAACACTGTTTTTTGTGATTCTCTTATGTTAAAGCTGGTAGGATTGTGCCCTATGAAGCCCAAAGGTCCTGAGCCTTGTCTGAGCTCTGGGAACACTGTGCACAAGCTCAAAAATATGGTCCCAGGGAAGGATTGTGGTAGGTAATCAAAACAGCTGAATATGTGTCTCGTACAATGGAATTGCTATCAGTTAAGACTCACATCCTGCATAGTGATTGAGGAGTTGAGAGAGACAAATTACCATATCTTGTCTCTGTAACACCAATTGAAACTAGAATTTCTTTTTCTTCCTCCAGGTGTAAGTTCAGCCTAAAATACAAAACCTTATTAGTTTTGGATGTTTAAAAATATCAAAGGCCAGATAATACTTCAGTCAATTTTCTGGCTAGTGATTTTTTTTTTATTAATGTCTCAAAATCAGACCTAGACTTTTATTTTCTCATTGTTTTTTACTAATCTCTTTCCCTCCAATAAGTTTATTTTCTAAGCTGTGGTTCTTAGCGCATTACAAGGTTGACATAATTTCTCAAGATGCAAGAACATTACATTTGAGACATTTCCATAACCTTACCAGATAGATGAGCATCACTGGCTGGTAGTTCCATGGTTCCCATTTGTATTAATTTTGAAAAAAAGATGTGATATTCTGTTTTCTGCAGTCACCGGGGATTTCACTGACTGCCATGACTTCTCAAAAATCATCAGAGATGTGCCAAATAAAATATTAAGCTTAAACAACTTTAAGTATTCAACCAGTTAAAAATGGCAAGCTCTGTGTTGAAATTCATATGCAGAGAAATATTTACTTTTGGCTTCAAATTATTTGAAGAGCACCCTTCACAAAAGTGGACAGAACTAGGATGAACTAGGATTTGAAATGCACTGTTATATTTATGTATCTATACAAAGATTTCAAAAAAGTGTAGGATGTCTTCAGTTTTCATTTTAGTCCATCTTTAACAGTAAAAATATATACACATTTGACTTCACTTCTCTTTGGTAAAAAGCAAGCAAGTTCATTGGAGTAACACCAGGGACTAATTTGCTTCCCCTCACACCTACAAATCCTATAAATGAGTGAAAGAGAACTGCACTTTGGTGAACTAACAGCTCTCGATAAATGAATAAAAAGATGATGAAGTCAGCTTGTCACTGAGAAACCTCTCAAGGCAAGATAGCCTTGAGGCTGATATCAGTCACTCTTCGAAACTATCAATATCATTCACTTCTTCAAATTGAGACCTCTTTTCTCTCCTTAACCTACTTTAGCCTACTCTTAGAAAGAATATAATCTGGTGTTAATACAATGCTGCATGTTGGAAAGGCATATTGCAACAGAGAAAGCCAGTATTTCCTGTGGTAGAAACTTTGCATTTTCCTTTTTCATTTAGATAATTGGAAAAAAAGAAAATAAAACACAAATGATCTGACTAAACAGAACGCCCAAGGAGAAGAGAACCATCCCCTGTCAGACGACTTAAAATGCAGTGAAGAAACACATGCATATACTAAGCTTTCAGGAGGTGTCAGGACTGGCTCTAGTTGATATGTATTACTTATCCTGATTACTGACAATGACAGCACTCCATTCTCAGAAGGCACATAGCAATTTTACTGCTTCCCCTCTACAAGTACGGACCAGCATGTGTACTCACAGTGCATGTTCCCAGACAGCACTTCATTTTGAGTAAACAGGGATATATATAGGAGAGCTGAACACAAGCACATTAAAATGGTTCTTCCTAACCTTGCACTGCAATCAGTGCACAACCTAATCTGCCACACTATTTTTAAAACCAGGAAAGGGAATAAAATATTCCGAAAGACAGTATGACACTGTTGTAATGAGTTTACCAGTAGAAAGTTTTCTTTATGCATCAATTATGTTGGTGTTTCTGTGTGACCTCCTGTACAGCAAGAAGCACTTACAGTATTTCAGCATAGAGAAAGAAATGCAAACATGTCTAAGTTAAAAGACAAAGGTACTACAAGAACATTTGAAAGTAGACTAGCCACTGGGATTAGAGACTGGAAGAAAACTGAAGTCTCACAGTAAGGTGGTTCTGAAACAGTCTAGTAGAAGTGTTAGAAGCAAAACAACTTAAGTAGTCTTAAAGAGACAGATCACTAAATGAAAGGAATTGTAATACTGTTTATATAATCCCAAAAGCCTGTATCCAATAGCTATATCCATACACTTCCATCTTGCTGTTACCACACTGCAGTCTCTTGATGCACCTTTGTGGCATGTATTCACTGGAGCTTTATGCAAGAAAGCAGTCCTGTCAGTAGAAAAGCAGCATATCCTTTGCTATACTCTGTTGGCAGAGAAACTAGGTAGATCACATGCATGTAATCTTCCAGGTGAGGCTTCCTCTTCCCTTATCCTCTGAATCTCTGAATGATTTTGTCTGGCTGTTTCCATTATTTCAGGCTTGTTCCTTTTATGGAGGCACCTTTGTTACTATAATATTGTGGCTATTTGAACACCAAGTGGAAAATACAGGCTCCTGGCATCTCTCTAAAGTGGTTCAACAGGGTGAGGTGTCCTCATTTCTTGCTGCAGCACAGAAAACTCTTCAACAAAATAACTTGGCCACTTGTGGATAACAACTGACAAGCTGAGAACTTGCATCAGCCAGGGGCTCACTGACAAAATAGCCAGCTAGTTCTTGGGAGAAAGTGCAAAGATCTAGCTAGTCAAATATAATTACAGGAAGGATGCATAGGCAGCTTATCCAAGTTCTCATCACCAGTCACTGTGATACTTGAAACTAACCTTATTTCACTACTTTTAAAGGTTGGTGTTCTGTGAGCAAAGGTTCACTATGAACACCAGAGCTGTGTTGTAACAGACTCCACAGTTCTGCCATGTCAGACTCTGCAAGTTTTATTAGTGTTGATCATTGTGTTATATGCCTAACAAATAACACAAGTAAGCTTTTTATAATTAATATTGGCTATATATTATCTAAATATTCGTAAATAATGTATTCAGTGATTTTTTTTTTTAAAAGTAATATTATTGTGTTAAATGCTACTAGTAAGTTCACTACCTACTTTTTACATTAATAGCATATCCTATGTTTAAATGTATCTGTGGCAAGCCTTAATGCAAAACATTGTAAAATGATCTGAACAGATTGAAGGTTTTATGTTGTGGAAAAAAAAAAAATCATTGGAAGACCAAATATGATCATTAAATTGTTGTTAATTAATTTAATTTTGAATTTAGTATTAATTATAAAAAAAACTAAGGTATTGAAGACCTGTGCCTTCCAATTGCTTCAGGTGAAGTGTTTACATTTGTGCTCTTTGTTACATTGTTATGTCTAAGCCTTCTTGCAAAAGAGGCAAGGTGGGAGCAGACTAAGAGAGATGGGTGTCATCACTTTTATAAAGCCCCTTTGGGAGAAGAATTCAGCTTTTAGTCATCCTAAAATATCTCATGTTCTGACTGCCCTGTTGCATGGGAGAATTATGAATAATCCATATTTAATTAGTCATATTTTGATCTTTCTATTATCCTAATACTCTTTTCTTTAGAGCAAAGAAAGAATTACTCTTTTTCTCTTCCTTGCTGATATAGAGCTTTGTTAAAAAACAGATGGAGTATTTTTCTAACCTTTCCCCATATCTTCTGCTGGAGGCTAGCATATTCTGTAACAAATTACTTGTGGCTCTGGGATGGATGAATTTGCAAGTATAATATGCATTACACTGAATAAAAATGAAACCATTCAAAAAAGACTACTAAAAGAATTATAATGCTCTATTGCAACTAACTTAAAATACAACATTCTTTTTCATAAAAGTGCATGTGTGTACATACAAAGACCAATATGTTCGCATATTATATACAGAGAGAGAGAGAAAGAGAGGGCGTGAGATCACAGCAGTGTGAGTTTTTTGAAATCAAATCTAGTCTCATTGATTATACCAGTTACTAATTTGGCCCAAGGTGAGCTATTTAGTGAAGTAGCATCAGAAAGGTCTAAGTGATGGAGTAGAATACATTTTATGAGTTGTAATGTGAACAGCATTCCCAGTAATGTTAGCTGGGTAATAGCTCACAAAAGAAGTAATTTTCTTCATTCCCTTTCTGGACACATAATTCACATTACAGAACCAGCTAATAGTTCTAATGCATGAGAGAAGATGCAGTGAAGTACTCTGCCTGGGAAGCATAAGGTAGCTCAACTTAATTATAAAAGGCCTTTTTGAAAAAAAAAAGAGAAAAGAGAAAAGAGAAAAGAGAAAAGAGAAAAGAGAACAGAGAAACGAGAAACGAGAAAAGAGAAAAGAGAA
>JAWWEE010000085.1:15763008-15784433 GCA_035221455.1 Xenops minutus | reverse complement strand
AAAGAAAAGAAAAGAAAAGAAAAGAAAAGAAAAGAAAAGAAAAGAAAAGAAAAGAAAAGAAAAGAAAAGAAAAGAGGGGAGAGGGTCATAAAGAAAATGGAAAACATTGATTAATATGACAGGAAACTGCTGGATTTCTGAACTAGAATATAGCTGCACCACAAGATGTCTCAAACGTAGAGTTAAGGTAGAGTTAAAGCAAAATCCAGTCTTCAATCTCTTAATGCTGTGGCTTGTTTTTGGTTTCTGGAGGTTTTTTTTTTACATCCTTCAGCTACTTTGATACAATACTTCTTTGAAAAAGAGTGAAACTGCACATGCTATCTCATTTCCTACACATATACGTGACAAGCATTTTCAGACAGAATTGATATCAATACTTATCATTGTCATTGCCCAATACCTTCTATTGCAGGTGGTTGTTCAGCACATCATATGCCATTATAAGTTTTTATATTTGACCTGAAAACTTATTCACTACATATATATCTATAGGGTAGGTTATGTAAAGTGGGGTTTATATTTTTCCCTTCAAAATCCTCTTAACAATCAAATATATATTTTGGAATATTCTGTTAGAAAAGGTATAAAAATTTAATTATAGGGTCAAGTTTTATTCATCCATCAGTGCTTGAAACACTGAAACCCCCTTTGTAGCACAGAGTCTGGTAACTATTTTACAGGTAGAGAATGAAATTAAACTTCATTTCCTTGGACACAACAGTAAGAAATTAGAGACACAGTGAATCATACAGACTTCCTGAGAGTTACTTATTTTAAAAATTGAGTAAATTGCTTCTTCTGAGCTTTTTCATTAAGGAAATATAAATAACAACTTAATACACTTTATATTAGAATTCAGAGCCTTTCACACATTGCAGTTTCCCTTATTGCCACCAGGATAGCTTTTTTTTTTTTTTTTTTAAATGTTTTTAAATGTTTTCTCTTTATTTCATAGAAAGCTACTTTGATATCTTCTTATTCTAATTATTTTGGGGAGTGATTTGGGGATTGTGGTTTAAATGCAGAAGGCAGCTACTCACTCACTGTCTCCTCAGAGAAGCTGGGAAGCAAATCAGACAAGTAAAAGTGAGAAAACTTGTGGGTTGTGATATAGATGGTTTAATAGGTAAAGCAAAAGCAATGTATGCAAGCAAAGCAAAATATCTCATGTGCAGGCAGGTGTACTCCATCATTCTGAACAGTTGCACGAGAAGACAAACTCTGTAACACTGAACGTTCCCCTACTTTCTTCCCCTCTTTCAGATGCTCCTCACAGGGCATGTCTACAAGTCCTTCCAGGACTTGTTGCCTTCTGCTGGATGGATTCATTATTCTTAAACCATGGGGCCCAGGAGAGACCACACCAATGGGATAATACCCTCTGCTGACCCTCTGGATGTGCTGTGCAGGATGCACCCCAGGATGGGGTTTGCCCTCCTGGCTGCTCAGAAATACTGAAGACTTATGTGGGGCCTGCTTTGGACCAGCAACTGTTTGTGGGTGCACCCAACCCAGCAGGGATCCAGGACGCCCAGCTGGTGACCTGTGACTGACCTCACTCAGGTTGAGTGATTGCTTTCAGTCATGTAACACTGACCAGCCCCTGTGCAGGCTGACAGCCAGCATATCTGCAGGATGGCTCTCGTGTAGCAGAAGGTAAGACTCCCCATCCCATGAGGGATAACATCATCATATTTGACCACAAACCAGCTTTGGATCAGACATAAATGGAGCCCTGCCAGGGGGATCAGTTGAATCAGCCTTTGAAGCATCAGTTTGAAGTTGGGACTTTCTGTTTGCTAGGGAAGGAGTTACAGTTCTTACATTATTGTGTGAGTCATTATCCATACTTGGGTACCCTCCTAAAATCTTCAGACTTTTTAAGTCAGTCATATAGTACCAATTACATCTGACATCATGAATCTGTAGTCAAATGTTGATGGAGCTCTAATTAGTTTAATTGGTTTATTTGGTTAACTGTTTTATAAATAAATCTCATTTGAATATATTATTTGTCTCAATTTTATAAACCTCCATGACATTTTAATTAGCTTAGTCAGCAGAATATCGACAGAAGAATTTCTATGGATGCACGGCTGTACTCCTTTCCCCCCAGGACTTAAATGAACAAAGAAGCACATTAACATGACTGCAAAAGTAGAGTAGGACAATGCCACAGGACTATTGAGAATGGTAAAGGAAAAAGAACAATGTGTGCCATCCTGGGAACACGTTTAATCCAAGCAGAGAAGAACTTAAGGAAACAGCAAAGATAGATGTCTTAAAAGGAGAATTGAAAACAGAAAGAGAGAAGACACATCTGTTAGAACAAGAAAACTGAAATCATGATACCACAGGCAAAAAAACCACAAACAATCAGCACCCCCTTAAAAAACAAACAAAACCAACCAACCAAACAAAAGCAAACAAAAAACAACAACAACAAAAAAAACCCACAACCAAACAAGTGAACAGAACGAAAAAAATAAAAATCCAACAACAAAAAAAACCCAAGCAAACTAAAAACCACAAACCCCTGCTTTGTCCAAATAAACCACTAATCATGGGAGCAGATCCCAAGACCTGGGTTGGGGCCATTTGGGAAAGTTCTGTCTCAAATGGTTCAGAGGAAGGAGAAAAACTGGAAGACAGAGAAATACTATCCTTATTAAGAAATGAGGGTACATAAGTCTCCAAGGTGGTCACCTCCATATGAACCCATGCAACAGACCAGAACTTGGTGAACTACAAGCTAAATTGCCCTGTTGACTGAAAGAAACAAAAACTGAGTATTCATGGGAAGTTTCTGTGATGCCAGTGGTTTGGATAATTTTAAGTAATGAAGAAGTGACTGGATTCTGGAGTTCAGAGTGTTTCTGAGTAATGCGCCAACAGGAATCAATAGCATTGGAATGGGATTGTGGATCCCAAGGAAAGAGAAGAGACTATTGCTATTACAGTGAGAGGATTATTTGAGCTAGCAAAAGGGGTACAAAGGGCTGCTTGTGTCACAGCAACGTATAACAGAGGACAACAGGGTGTGCCAAAGGTTGAGCTGGTGGACTCTAACAACCTTAAACCTCTTTGTAGAAAGTTACTAGACACTTTAAAAATATATATTCAATTCCTTAGGAAAAGGATTCAAAGGACCATAGAACATACTCAACAAATCTTAAAGGCTGACCACACATGTACTAAGCCAGGGAGAGAAGCTACACAATGCAGTTACATATGGGTTTGAGATGGGGTGAACTGATGAGGGTTATGGTGCCAGCAAGAATAGGAGGCTTTGACAGAGCAGTTGGAAACCTCACCCGAAATGCTCTGCCTCCCCCAAACAGCCTGATCCCTTTCCAGCAGAATGGACCTAATCGAGGCCAATGTACAGGAAGGAATGAGCTTTGTCAAGGGTCACTAGCCCCGGGAACATAAGGAAGTGTTACCTAGGCAATCCACAGATCACATTTGGCAACTGGTAGAACTGTTAGAGGTGAAGATAAGGGCACAACAGTGCAAAGATGACTGCCTTCCCTAAAAATGGGGGTATTAACCCTTTGAATCTTTGTGAGAGACATAAAATGCTAGAAGCTGAGGTCTGTGGTATGGACCTCACAATCTGTGTGGTGAATTTTTGCCAATGATCCACTGATAAGAAACTTTATATACATGTTCCTGTTGGTCCACAGTGAAGAAATTTAAACTTTCTAATTGATACAGGAGCCCAGGTCATTGTTTTAAATATGAGACAGATTAATGAGTTAAGAATGAAACCATCAAACAAAGCTATAAGTATAGTGGGTCTAGTAGGTGTAATGAAAACATCTTCCATAGACTGAGCTCAGCTGTGCCTATCCAAAGAGAATGATGCCTGTGAAAGTGGCTTTAAGCTCTCAAAAGGCATAATGGAGGGCAAGTAACAGTACAGCAGAGTGAACTGATGGCCTGAGTAAAAGATATGGTGATGTCACACACAATGTTTGAGATGTACGAGTGTTGCATGCAGTCTGCTTTGTCAATGACTGCTGGGAAAACCCAACGATATGAGCTTTTTGCCCTACTTGACCACTGAGGAGTGGCATCTCCATATCTGATGATCGAAGAGCTCAATTCCCATTGAGAACACAAGTGGGAAAACCCATTGTGAGATATTGGATTATTACATTAATTATTAATTATTAGACAGATATGAGAGGAAGGAGAAACTAAAATATAGACTTTCCCTATAGTTTCCTCTTAGAAGCAGAATTGGCCTATATAAATAATTTAAAAATATAGTAGAAAGCTGTATGTGTATTTTTTCCTGCCTTTCCTCTGTTTGTCTCCATTTCTGCCCTACACACTCTTGCTTAAGTTTCTTTCCTGTCTTATACTGAATTCAGAGCATGAGAAATATAGCAACAATTTTCTTCCTGAGACTAACTTAGAGGGAAATGGTGTCTCAGTGAAATTTTGCATTAAAAGATTTTATGGCTATGAGATAATAATTTGTGGAAGTTCTTTGCATGTACATTTAGAAAGCCTTAACCTGAATTTGGGTATCATCTAAAATGCACAGTCTTACATTCATTAGATGACTGCTGATATATATGATTTTTAATCAATAGAACTTATCAAAAGATTTGTCTCTGTCCAGGAATAACTTCATATGTATGAATGCTTTAAAATCCATTACATGGTAATATTTTGTATTTTATATTTCCAGATTATTTAATATAACACATTCTCTGTCATATCAGAAGTAGACTATAATGGTGTCTTTTAGGTAGAAATGTAGCCATAAATTCCTTTGATGTAGAAGTGTCAATATGAATTCATATTTAGACCTAGATTGTCAGCTACTCTTTCTTTTAAAATACCTAGAGAGCTCTAATCATAAATAAATCACATATTTAAGTCTTAAAGAAATGCATAGGAATAATACCTGAATAATTGATAATGACTTCTTTTCCACAGAGAGACTAAAATTAATTTCAACTCACAAGGTATATTTCAACATAGGTATAATGAACAACAAAAAACACAGAGGTAAAATAGACTGTTTAATGGAAGTCCTGAGATTTAAAGTCTACATTAACTATGGTATTATAGTTGAAGAAACAGTCAAAACTTTCTTCAGGCTTTTTTTCTTTCTCACACATTACCTTACATGAAGCACTGATTTAAGGGGATTGAAATACTGTGAGGTTTCCCTAAATGTCTTTACTGTGACATAACTAAACTTCCTCTACCTTCACTAAGAAGATGCATGACTCTTCAGAAGGGATGGTAAGGAAGGAGAGGCTGTGGGGTTTCTCTGTACATTAGGGAGTGTTTTGATTGCATAGGGCTCAAGGATAGTGATGATAAGGTTGAGTGCCTACATGTAAGAGACAGGGGGAAGGCTGACAAGGCACATATCCTGGTGGGAGCCTCTTAGAGACCACCCAACCAGGAGGAAGAGGTGAAAACTATTCTTTAAGAGGCTGAGAGATATTTCACTTTCACTGGCTCCTGTTCTTGTGGGACACTTTAACCTGCTAGATATCTCCTGGAAACTCAACACAGCAGAGAGGAGGCAGTCTAGGAGGTTCTTGGAGTATGTAGAAAAGAACTTCCCGTAACAGCTGGTAAATGAACCTACCAGGGGTGGTGCCACACTAGATCTGCTGTTTACAAACAGAGAAGGGCTGGGGGGAGATGTGGTGATTGAAAGCCATCTTGAGCACTGCTAGCAGAAGTTCATACAGTTTTCTATGCTTGGTGAATTAAGGAGTAGAGTCAACAAAACCTCTACCCCAGATTTCTGAAGGGTGTACTTTGGCCTATTCAAGACACTGGTATGGAGAATACTTTGAGAAGCAGCTCTTAAAAATAGAGGGTCCTGGAAGGCTGGAATCTTGACAGCACAGGAGCAGAAGACTGTCTCTATGAAAGACAAGCTGGCAAGGAAGAAGACCAGACTGGCTGAGCAGGTTGCTCAGGAAGGTGTACGACCTTTGGAAAAAAGGACAAGCAACTCAGGAAGTTTTTAAGGATGCCATTAGGTCATGTAGAGAGAAAATTGCAAAGGCAAAAGCTCATTTTGATTACTTTTGTAAAAAATAATAAAAACTGTTGTTGTAAATACTTTGATAACAAAATGATGGCTAAGGAAAAGCATTCTTTATTGGATGCACAGGGAATATAGTCACCAAAGATGAGGAAAAGGTTGAGGTACTAATGTCTTGTTTGCCTCAGTCTTCAGCAGTAAGACCTGCTATCCTCTGGACAACTGGTCTCCTGAGCTGATAGAGAGGGACAGGGAGCAGAACAGATCCCCTGCAATCCAGGAGGAGGTAGTTAGGGACCAGTTAGTGACCCACTGTGCCACTTAGGTGCTCACAGGTCTATGGGATCAGATGGAATTCAACTAAGGGTACTGACGGAGCTGGCTGGTGAGCTCACTACGCTGCTCACCAAGCCACTCACCATCATTTACCAACAGTCCTGGCTAACAAGGGAGATTCCAGGTGACTGGAGGTGCCACTGTGATGCCCATCCACAAGAAGAGCCAGAAGGGGAACCCAGGGAACTACAGACCTGTCAGCCTGGTCTTGGTGCCTGGCAAGGTTTTGGAGCAGACCATCTAGAGTGTGGTCACACAGCACATACAGGACAAGCAAGTGATCAGACCAAACCAAGCGTGCATTTAGCAAAAGGTGGATCCTGCCTGACTAACCTTGTCCCCTTTTATGACCAGATGAACAGCCTAGTGGAGAAGGAAAAATCTGTGGATATAGTTTATCTGGACTTCAGCAAAGTATTTGATGTTATCTCTCACACCTTTTCTCATGGAAAAGCTGTCAGACCATGGCTTGGACAGGTGCACTCTGTTGGGTTAAGAACTGGGTGGACGGCTGGGTCCAGACTGGTGGTGAATGGTGCTACATCCAACTGGTATTCAGTCACCAGTGGTGAATCTGGAATCTGGACAGCCTGGAATAATGGGCCAAGACCAACTGTTTGAGGCTCAACGAGTGCTGAGTCCTACCCTTGGGTCACAACAACTCCCTGCAGCACTACAGACAGGGAAGAGAGTGGCTGGACCAGAGAAAAAGGATCTGGTTGTGCTGAACAGGAGCCGGCAGGGTGAGCCCAGGTGGCCAAGAAGGCAAATGACATCCTGGCCTGTATCAGCAATAGTGTGGCCAGCAGAACCAGGGCAGTGATTCTTCCCCTGTACTGGGCACTGGTGAGGCCACATCGTGAGTGCTGTGTCCAGTTCTGGGCTCCTCCATTCAGGAAGGACATTGAGGGGATGGAGTGAGTCCAGAGAAGGGCAGTGAAGCTGGTGAAGGGTTTGAAGCACAAGTCCTGTGAGGAGCGGCTGAGGGGTCTGGGGTAATTTAGCTTGGAGAAAAGGAGGGTCAGGAGAGATCTTATCTGTCTCTACAACTCCCTGAAAGGAGGTTGTAGCCGGGTGGGGGACGATCTCTTCTCCCAGGCAACCAACAAAAGGACAAGAGGCCAGGAGGCCTCAAGCTGCACTAGTGGAGATTTAGGTTGGACATCAGGAAAAATTTCTTCACAGAAAGGATGATTAGACATTGGAATGGAGTCACCGTCCCTGGAGGTGTTTGAGAAAAGACTGGATGTGTCACTCAGTGCCATGGTCTGGTTGACAAGATGGTGTTGGGTCATAGGTTGGACCTGATGATCTCAGGAGTCTTTTCCAACCCAATTAATTCTGCGATTATGTAAGTTTTCACACTGCTTTATCTGAGACCTTTATAGCAAAACCACTGCCATTTTGTGTCTGACATTTTATTATTTTTCATAAGTGAATAGTTATTTTATTTGTTCTTTGGCAGTGACTATCACTCTAACTTATTGCGACCATACCCATGAATTACAACATAAGCCTGCAGCAGAAAAGAACAAAAATAAGTTCTTTATGCTAACTACAAGAAAAATAGGAAATAAAAAAGCTTAAAAAAAATTAAAATATAAATGCACTTCTAAGAGCAATAAGTAAGTGTTTCAGGGCTTTTCCAAGGTTCACAAACACTAGTATGGGTTTCTGACCTGTTTTTTTCCCCTACACTTTAAGCTCATAAAGTCAAAATGTTCTTTTTTTTGATAATAAAAATAAAAATATTAGTCATATTCTAATTTTGTGGAAATTTATGCTTTATTTTTAAAACACCATCCTTTTTCAGACTTAGAGCTGGAAAAAAGAAATTTCTTATATTCAACAGGCTGGACCTAGGTTTTAGGCAACCATTTTGCATGATGAATTTTTTTTTTGTTTATTTTGTTGTGTTTTATTTTTTTCTCCCCAGTCTTTGCCAAGCAGTTTTAGAATTCAAATCAGTAACCTGAAAAAGTTTTTAACAAAAATGTGGCAATTTATTTGTGGGAATCACCAAGCTCCTTAAGAGATATTTGAATACCTACAATGTGTTGCAGTATATACTCTTACAGAGCCTTGAATGGCTCTCAGTTGTTGGTTATACTAGGTCTTTTCAACTATATAAAGAGGAAAATCTTATTAAATAGTTCCACAGCTGGTTTAAGTTGGTTTCTACTGTCCTGTACTGTATTCCAGAGGATAATTTGCATTGAAAAATGGAAAATTTAGTGAATTACACATTGTGTCTGCTTTTCCACCATGGAAATAAACACTATTAAAAAAAAAAAAAAAAACAAAAAAAAAACACCACAACCAAACCCTCATTAAAATTATCTACAATGACAGACAAAAATGTATGTGATAAACCACTTGAGAACTACAACTAGATTACCAAAACCAATAGGGTCATGATGCTACAATATATCAGTAATAGGACACAGAAGATGATCTTATGGCAATTCAGTAACAGGACTTTAGGCACTGCATTAAATAGTACAATCAAGAGCCAATATATTAAATGATGCAGACATAAATATTTTATGCTCCAAAGTTCCTTTTTCACATTGTTGCTTTTTTTGTATGAATAACAATACATATGATAGAAATTGATATTCTCTAGAATGTTTTGTAATTGCAAATAAACATGTTATTCAACTGATTATGAGAAAAGCATGGGGTTTGTATGTTCTTTTATGATTATACATTTCTGTGGCATTTTACATTGTTCCTTCATTTAGTCTGTACAATTTAAAGGGAATACATCCTTTTACAGAAGGTTGCATTTTAAAAAGCTTTTATGGCAAGTGGACCATGACTGCTCAATATGCCTATTAAAATCAGAGATTCTGTTCATTACAGAGAAGATGTACTTATTGCTCTAATAGGAAGATACTCATGTGTTTGGTTTTTTTTTTTTTCTTATAAAAACAAACCCAAAGTATCCTGTATATCTGCAAAGAGGCTAGCAAGAAATTAACCTGTAAAACTGTAGGACAATGTTTTCTATTCACTCCACATACAACTTTCCATTAAAATTAGAAACAGCATTTCAGCTCCTGGATCCTGATGCCTATTGTGGAGTGAAAGTCTAAGAGGTATGTTCTATATTCATTCTGTGTGCAAAATTGCCACAGATGTCAGCAGAAGAAAATAAATGAGTTTAGGATCTGCCCCGCTGGTATAGTAAGTCAGACTAATAATTCATTTAGAAACGATCCCAGGCCCTCAAGCATCTGTGGAGTTAAGACAAGGGCAACTTTCTTGTAACCTCAAGGGAGAAACTAACCCCTATCTTAAGCTTATGCAGATGCCTATATTTTTCTTCCCTCCCTAAGCATAGTCACACTTTCACTTTAGTTCAAATGCCACATATTTGTCTCAGAGGGATATAAATGGACTGAGCATACACAATATAACAGTATCAGGCAGTGGAACTGGAAAAGGAGTATTCTTCGCTGCTAAACTAACCTGTACCTTCAGGTCCTCAAAGCTCTCTAATATTTCCCAAATGACAGCACAAAATGCAGCTAATGAGAATTAATATCTGCCACATCAGAAAGAGCTAGCCTTAAGCAGACTTCTCTGTCTTTCCTCAGAAATGGAACTCTGAGAAGCATATCATTTTCAGACTAGAAGAAAAACTGGGACATTACCTGTAGGAATTTACACTTTCATGCACAAACAACTAAAAACTTCAAAAGTGGACATTCTTTAGCCGTTTTAACCTCATGTTTGGTCATTTCCCCAAGCTCAAACTACAGCTACTCTTACATCTCCTATTAGTTGGCTTTGATCAGTAATCTTTTCTATCAGCCATGTATTCCTGATGTGTTGGATTTTCATTCTGCCTTAAGAGTAGCAAAATAATTTTGACCTGTTTGTTGCTTGGTCTGTCCTACGTGATCCATTTCCTACTACCTGATAAATAAATAAATGACTATAAATATATCTAGATAAAAGAGTGGTAATTATACAGTTTGATAGGGAAATAAAAGTGGCAAAAAATATTCAATTCACTTGGAATGAAAACTTCACCTTTGCATTTGAGAAGCATCCAGGGGCAAAGTATAAAGCTATAATCAATTTTTAATTCAGACTTAAATGTTATCAATTCCACTAAGATCTCCAAGAGCTTTACTAAACATCAGATTCTGGAATCAGATCTTTGAACTGCTGAACTTCCTTTAACTCTTTATTAAAAAAAAAAAAAAAACACAAACCCGAACCAAACCAACCAACCAACCAAAAAACCCCCAACCAACCAACCAAATAAACAAAAAAAAACCCAGCCAACCAAACAAAATAAACTAACTCCCACCTTAAACCCACCCCTGCAAAACCAACCAGTCAAACAAACAATCAGAAAAACCAAACCAACCAAACAAAAAAAAAAAAAAACACAGAAAATCCCACAAAAATAAAACCCTCCACTTGACATGAGGAAAGAAGTTAAAGTTACTTAATCAATATAAAATGAGATATCACAATAAGACAAATATGTAGTTATACAATAGAAGTGTAATCCTGATGCACTATGAAGGAAAGAATCATAATCAATCTGAGGTAGAATGAATCTGTAGTTGTTGAGATTTTTTGCAGAAACAGTAGATTGTGGTTCCTTTAAATGGTCTGATAAAAATCTGTTAAAAGAGGTAAACTTGCTAGGTAGGCTGTTAATACTGAGTCATTAGTCACAATGTTAATAAAAATTTAATGCAACTTTTAAATTACCTCACATAACCAGATGGGTTGGGTTTGTATTTTAAAACCTATTGTTCCTGCTATTGTATTCTGCCAGTGACACACCCTTTGACAGTTTTCTTCAAGATTTGGAAAAAAAAAAAAAAAATCTGTGAATGAAAGAGTTTATCAAAGAAAAGTATGTAATATTTTCTCTGAGATATATTTATTTCAAATGAAGCACCTTTCTATAGTAGCACTGGAAATGAACATGTAGCTAATGCAAACCTAATGAAAATCTATTGCAATTGTGCCCTTATTAAAGATATTATCAGTGTCATCTTCTTTTTATGTTGTTGTTGTTTTAGAAAATGAATCTAGCAATAAATAAACCCAACTTTATCAGTTCACAGTTCTTCCAATGTCTCTAACACTTCTGTTTCAGCTTATATTCAATTTCCATATCTACTCAGTTAATAATGTTCTTTTGTTAAGCAAGAATGCGTTTTCAATCTCTACTCAGATGGACAGACTATTTTTCATATATTTTAATTTGCCTGTAAAGCCACCTATGACTTTTGAAAATACTCCTTGAAGGAAAATAAGTGATAAATACTGCTGTATTTCTTACAGAAATGTTATATGGGTGCATAACACTTGCTAGAAGAGTAGACGACAACTTCAGTACTGGCCATGGGGTTGTCTGAACACCTGAAGTAATTCACTTACATGTTACTTTTCATAGAGAATTTAGTTTCCCTGTTTGGAGATTTCAATTGACTATTCCCTGATCAGGGTGTGGTCAAACAGCATAAGAAAAGGCCTGTAATTATGCTAACAAGTCCAAGAAAACTTTTTCATTTTTTTCCTTCATCTCAGCTTGCTCTTTTCTATCTCTGTGCTCCCACACCACACATTTCAGTTACTTGGCAAACTGCAGAATTCAAATCAAAATTACCAGCATCCAGAAAAGAACACAATTCTTGCACACTTTCCATCCCAACTCTTACTTTAAGAGTGCAAATATCAGCATATTCCATGTAAATAAAAGCTTTAGTGATCTACAAATGTTTAGGTGAGACCTAAAAAGCCTCTTAGCCTTCAATTACTTCTGATATGGAATATTTTTTGTGCCTGTACTATTATTAGAGTCTCTTTGCATGGATAGGCTGTTTTAAGATATGATTTCTTTCTATCAAATGCAGTCATTACTATGATTTTTGACTTGCATTGATAAGATCTGATGTAGATTCTGTCTCAATATAATTTGAGTTTGCAAATATTTTTATAATAGCTCACCGATGTTATTACATCTGAAAAGAATAGGATAAATCTACACAGGTGATAAAATGTGAGCTGAAACAGACACAGGCTTTTGAAAAGATATATCTTTTTAAAGACCCATAACTTTTTTCCATCTACTTTTGGGCTTGAATTATGCTCTTTTCTGTTCTAACACTTGCAGACTACAGGAGAGTAATGTAATTTTTCTTAACTCTGGTGCAGGTGAACAGAATTCAAACATGTTGATTCATGGCATACCTGCCGTAGAAGTAGTGTCTTGGTCACCTTGCTTTTAGATCTATATTTGCCATATTTTCCTTCCTAAAGAAAGGATCTTCCTTATAGTTTGTTGGTGGTTTGTTTTTGTTTGTTTTTTTTTTCCCACCTCATGTTTGTGTTAACAAAAGGACAAAAAAAAAAAAAAAAAAAAAAACAAAAAAGGAGATGGATGGGCAAAAACAAAGTGTCCATTTGTGTATTCAGAAAGTACACAAGCCAGGAGCACTTCTGTTAGGAAGCATCAGCTCTGTGTTGCTTGGTTTAATGGTGCTTTGGCATGGAACATGCTTAGTCCAAATATAAAATACCTCAAAAGAAGGTATCTAAAGAGGTTTGAGCTCTAATATAAGTAAGATGTTTTGATTGGGGTGTGTGTGTGTGTTTGTTTGTTGTTTTGTTGTTTGGTTTGGTTTTTTTGTTTGTTTGTTTGTTTTTCCTGAATAGAGCACATAAGGGTGCTCTATTGTAAGAATAAAAAATTGCAACTCTGCAATTCTGTGCCAGTTTCAGATTTCTGCTTTAAGGTACGGAGCCATAAGTACTTTTAGAAAGGAAGGTCAGCACAACTGTTGATGACATAAACGGTATAAACAGATCAAGCCTTTTTCTTTCCTTCACTAAACTTTCTGTTGGAAAATTCCCATCTTCCTTTTGCTTAACAACATTTGAAACAAATAAAAATCAGTCCCACAATGCAAAATGCTGGACCTCTAGTTATTTGGAAGTAACACTACTTGTTATGCATGGAAAGCAAACAGCTTTTTTCTAGATTAAAATTTAAATTAAATTATGCCATTGTTTTACTCACCAATTAAATCTCTAACTATATTTAGCCAAGTTGTGAACAAAAAGACCCTGAAATGATAATCACATCAAACTAATTTTGCTTAACAAAGAAATAAATTCTGCTACTCTTTCTCTTTATGTAACCTTTGTTATATGTCAGTCCCAGAGAGCACATCAAGAAACTAAGTAATTGAATAAATTTTGTTATCACTCCCTCTCACTTAGATGATGGGCCACAGGTCAATCTATCATACCATTTAAAAGCATCTCCAAAATTTAACCCAATAATCTTGATTGGCAAAATATCAGTCTTCTACATGTTTACAGTAGTGGTAATTAGGAAAATCAATGCCCTAAGAAAAAATTACTATTCCTTCCCACTCATTTTTAGAAATTCATAAACAATTAGATCTATGCAAGTAATTATTCTTTTTATGCTAGCAGTTTTAGAGGTAAATAAATTATAACTGAAGTTATAAGCAGCAATAAATACAGATTAATTTCTACGATTCACTTGCAAGAAAAGTGTTACATTTTTTCAGGTACTTGAAATTCTGCTGATGCTTTTAGTAATTCACCAGTTAAGCTTCAGAGGTGGACTACTTGTCTGGGGATATTAAAAAGCTTCCTTGTCAGCAAGCATCACAAGCCTCATATGAGAGGAATAACCCAGTAGTTGGGAACAAATAAGCATGAGCTGACTTAGTTGGGACAATATCTTGAGTGGTTTATCTCCATTTTTCTACTCCAACAAAAAGGAGGTGCTGGGGAAAAAAACTAGATTTTATAGGACTGGGTTCACGAATAGGCCAAGATATCTATGTCAGGAGCTAAGCAAACATGAAAAACTTACCCCTGGAGAGGGAATAGGGTGAACAGTTTATATGTGTGTCCAGTAAAGATCAGGCAATAATTTCTTAACTCTAATGGAGTATAAACCCCTTATTGGATTTTTTAATAATATATTTTACAATTTAATATGAAAACATTTTCCAAGGAGTTGGAAATGTTAGCCTAAATTCAACCTTTAGTTTGATCAGATAAAAATTTCTCAGAAAACATATTGTATCTGTCAGGAATCAAGTCAATTCTATCTCATCACATCCTCTCTCTTCCTTTCTGCCCGCCTTATAAATGCTGAATTCCTTCCTGACAGTTGCAAATAATCACCCATCGTGATGGAGCATACCCCTGTCCAAGAAGTTATGGACTTGTGGCTAAATTATCTTGTGAAGAAGTAGATTTGAAACGTCTCAGGAAAAAGAAGAACCTGAAGTGAAACTTCCTACTCAGTAGTTCCCTAACACATTTTATTCTTTGAAAAATAAATAAATAAATAGAATATATAATTTTCTTTTTTTTTTCTGACTGTGTTTTATGCAACCATGACAGCCATCATTTTATTTTCTAAAGTGTTCTGTCTTACTTAGATATATTAGATGAGCTCTGAGTCAAGTCAATGCCTAGGTTTTGGTTTTAGTCCAATATAAAAGAGTTGCTGGACTGTTCAGTCACACCTACAGCAGCACACATCTAAGCTGAGCTATAACTGAAAGGACCAAGAAAAAGAAGAAAGAGATAAATGGAGAAAGACTGAAAGAAAGGGAAAGAGAAGGACAGAGAAACAACAAGAAAGGGAGGGAGGGAGGGAGGGAGGCAGGCAGGCAGGCAGGAAGACATGCAGGCAGGCACGCAGGCAGGTAAGAAGGCAGGAAGGAAGGGAGGACTCTGAAGAAAATTTCTGTAGTGCTGTAGAGAAAGGGTATTCTGTATCTTGTAGAGAAAGGAGCACTGCTCCTCCTCTGTTTCTATGACTGATTTTTTTTCACTAATAAGTCCAGAGTGAACTGGAAAATAGTACATTACTATTGACAATGTGGAACCACATCCCAGGGGCTTGCTCATCTGTCAGATCACTCCCCACTGTTAACATAAACACTACAAAGATTTTCAGGTTTAAAAACTAGATGAAGGTGCCTTTGAAATCCAAGATCTTATCTGGATTTGTGTATACAATATAAGTGCTACTCAGTTACTGTTATCATCCAATAAAAGAATGGACTTTTTAATTTTTAGGAAAGCCAAACTCAATACTATGCATTCCTTCTCTTTCTAACAATATTAAATATTACCAAATGCAGAAAGTTTTGGAAGTTGTTGACTAACAAGGACAAAATTTTATGTTTGGAGGTGATTTAATGCTAAGTCTTTGAAGAAATTATTTCAACTTAATTAAAAAAAAATATAATATTGGTCTCAGTAATAAATTTGCCTTCAAAGGCCAGGAAGGAGGGTTAGAAGGGCTGCCTTCTGTGTAGTGAAAATTTTTGACTGCACAGAACTGTCTGAAGAAGAGTGATGAATGGGTGGACAGTTTCTGGGTAAAGTTTCGAGGTCAAGAGAGCTAAGGAAATTTCATGGCTGATGTTTACTGCAGGCTACCTCACTAACCTCACTAAAGGAAAGCTGTTAACAGGGAGCATCATGCTTGCAGACTCTGATTCTGCTGAAAGACTTCAATCAGCCTGACATCTGCAGGAAAAGAGGCACAGCAAGATGTAAGTAGTCCAGGGGATTCCTGTAGTATGCTGAGGATAATGTCTTAATCCAGATGACAGACCACCCAGTCAGAAGTGAAGAATTAGTGTTTCTTATCAATATAGATGAACTAACTAGAGATATTAAGATTGGTTGCAGGCTGGGTTTAAGTGGTCATGACCCGGTAGAATTCACACATTTTAGGTATATGGGCCAGGTGAAAACCAGTTAGGGCACTGAATTTTCAAAGAGCAAATTATTACTTGTTTAAGGAGTGAAAACCCCTGGGAAACTGGTCTCAAGAAAAAAAGAGCTGAACAGAACTGGCAGCTCTTTAAGAACTTTAGTCTTTAAGCACAAGAGCTCTTAATTCCAACATGCAAGAAATCTGGCAATGATCGTAGGAGTCCAGCACATCTTCAATAAGGATCACCTGGTCAAACTAAAATGTAAGGATGTAAGAAAAAACCCACATAATCAGAGGCAACAGGATCATGTAGCCTGTGAAGAGTGTAGGGATGCTGCCCAAGTATGTAGAGATGGGAACAGGAAAGATAAATTGCTGGAGTTTCAAGCTGGCAAGGAATGCAAAGAATAATGACAAGGACTTTGGTCCGAAAATGGAGATTAAGGAAAATGTACCTGATGAATAAGATAGGAAAACTCATGACAATTGACAGGGAGAAATCCTGAAAAAGAGAAATACAGGCTTAAATACGCCACAACATTTTTTCCTCAGTTTTCAATCATAATCTCTCTTTCTACATCTCAAGTTCCTTAACATCAAGGCAGGGATGGGGAAATGAATATCAAGTTTGAGACCATATGAGTCTTCTCAACTAGTACAAGTCCATCCCAGAGTCTTGAGGAAGTTGTCTGATATAGTTGTCAAGCTTTGAAAAGTCACAACAACCAGAAGAAGTCATTTTCTTCTTGATATAAAATAAAAACCCTAAAAAGATCTGGAAAATGTTCAACGTTCAATACAACCTCAGTTCCCTATTAGCAAAGTAGATAATTTCTCTCTGTTTCTGTCTTGAGAGGTATGGAATTATGAATTTAGAACCCAGGAAGAAATTTGTACCATGCAATGCTAGTTCGTATAATTCTGAAATTGTTTGCCTTAAGATTTATTGCAATTGACATGAAAAAAAAAATAATTATATGCTTTTTAATAGACAGTAAAATCTGTCTACAGAAAAATGTAACCTCTTAATTTTAAATTAAAGAAAGAGAAAAAAAAAAAAAAAAGGTAAGAAACAAGTAAAGCACCTACTTCAGGCTGATCTAGATAGAAATGTTCCATATATTTAAGTCAAAATGCTGTGTTTAATTTCAGGTTTGTCATTCCCATTCTATGTTTTCATCTGCTGGCAAAATGCTTAATGGAACTGGTATTTCATTTGTGTCATACTTTTCTTCTCTCCCAAGTTCTAGTCATCCTGTAGCTGGAGTACAGCTACTGTGATATAATGCAGACTTCAGCACCTTGAACTACTGCAGGGCATTAGTGTATCCCAGAATTTATGAGTTGGCTGAGGAGCATCAGTTGTAAAGAAGAATGTGGTTTTGTGGCACCCAAATGACAGGCAGATCACACCTTACACTGCAACTCCACTGAACAGTAAATAAAACTGGATCATTCTGGGACACAGGTTTTTTCAGACACATTGAACAAGCTGAAAGAAAGCATTTTTATTTCAAGACTGTCATTGTTTTCTCTTAGTAGGCACAAAGGAAAGGCAATATAGCTTTGCATATCTTTGATACCTTCAAATGTTTCCAGGATTCATATATTTTAGAAAGTATGTGAAAAATAATAATTGATAGCTTTGTTATCACCTTCATATATTATGTGTCTAATTGCAACTGGTAATTTTTTTTTTTTTTTTAAAAAAAAGATAGTATGATGAACTTTTAAGCAAAAAATATATTTCAAAACAAATAGGAAAGAAAAACAAGTGAGTAGTTGCATTAAAAAATACACTGCTCAGAATTTTTCATGGAAAAAATTTATATACTTCAAAGCATGTTGAGCAGTTAAATTTTTTTCTACAGGTCAGCATATACCCATCATAGAAATGATCTACTGAGAATTTTTCATCCATTCAGTTAAAGATCATCTTTTAAATATTCTCAGTAACTCAGCTGTTGGAATACATGGATAAAATGAAGGTATTCCTGCCTTAAGAAATAAAGAACTTTTTACAAGGGTATGTAGTGATACGACAAGGAGGGAATGGCTTTACAATAAAAGAGTCTAGATTTACTCTTTATTTGCTGCTCTGCCTGTTTTGGGTTTTTTTGCAACATTTAGACACCCCTACATTTCTATACGATTGTGTCACTTCAATTTCATCAGAAGTTGATAATCACTGTAAATCCTGTGTTTCTTCTGAAGAAACTTGACAGAATAGTGATATTAATGGTAGCAAAAGTGAAAACACTGGAATTAGGAGTCTGATAGGCTGAATTGCTCTATGTTTTGCATGCTTTTTCTAAAGTTAAAAGCCCGAACTCAACAGCAACCATAGAACTGCATTCATAACATTAAAAATCTCTGGGCACATTTCCTGGGGAAAAAAAAATCATACCTCCAAATTCTTTTCTGGTTTTATTTTCCATTCCTTATTTCTGTTTGGGTTGGAGCTTCTGGTATTCTTCTCACTGCTTTTTCTCTGAATTTCCCTATGTTGGAATCACTATTAAACTTAGTAATAGGAAATATTGAGGTACTCTAGGATGTACTAAAGAAATCCATAGCCTTTGACAATTCCTAATTCTAATATGTCAGAATTATGCTTAACAAGAAGAAAGATTTAATGTAATACTTTATTCAGTCAAATTTTAGCAGTATCCAGTATTCTGCTTGGAAAAAATGTTATACGGATTAATATATTCAACTATTAAGAAGGGTTTCCTAATACTCAAATATTTTAGTTTTCTAAATGCTCAAAAACTAGTAATCTCCCCCTGGTGCTTACAGTACACCTTGACTACTATCAAGATTTGTAACTGTCTCTGCCTTATTCTCATAGCTGTTTTATACATATATATACTTCTTAAAGTTTTCCTCTATGCTACTTTCTTCATCCTGATGATAATTTTATGCTGTTTGCTGACCTACTTAGGGTGCAATTATCCCTCTCTTACAATGAGATGTCTAGGGTTGAAGAGATTTCCAGTAGTCAAAACAGAGCTACAAGAAAAAAAGAACTCTTACTGTATTTTTCTGTATTGTGATGTACTGCCTGTGAATACTACACACCAAAATCGTATAAGGACCATATAAGAAGCTGTCTAAAACATACAAATTTTAAAAGCATCTTGTCTTGCGGAAGAGCCGAAGCAGAGGAAATTTGAAAGAGTCATATTTATTCTGAATAGTAAAGATGTTAAGGTCAAAATTGACTGGTTAATTCAAGCTACTATTCTATGAGTCTATTACAGGGCACTTCCCATGAACTTACATCCCATCATAATTGTGACCATAACTAAAGACCATTGCCACATACTGAAATTTCTGCAAAGGAGCAAAAGTCATTACTGCTATCAAGTTTGTGACTTCATTTTGAGAATAAAGTTTGTGGATCCTTTCTCTGTTAACCAATACAAGATTGATAAGTAGTAAAAATCATCTGATCCTGGAAAAAATATCTAATCATTTATTAAGCTCTAGGCAGAAAAATCATGCTTGTTATATAAATGATGCTGTCACAATCTTTCTCAACCATGATATCACTGTCCCTCTTCATGATACAAATTTTCATTCAGGTGAAAAGTAAAAATTGAATAACAGAAGTATAAATGACAATGATTGGTAAAATCAAGTATGTCATGCTGTGTGGTTAAGAAAAGTCCAGTGAAACTAGCTTGTGAATTGCTGATGAAGACATACTTCTGTTTTGATCAGGAGCTGTAGCCTCAAACTTTTTTTCCAACTGATACTAAGAAATCTTTTTTTGCTGTTGTTATGTGGAAATGTAGCTAAACACCTTTCAGAAAAAAATATATTTTAGTATGAATGTACAAAATATCATCTATGTAGGCAACATTTTCTATCTGTGTGGGAGAATTCTTCTTTATTTGTATTTGCATTGTTGTATCTTTATTAGCTTTATAGATTTGTGTAGGAGAAACATATCTACGAAAATTAGGAACACAAGTAAAAACAGAATAGAAAATAAGAATGGAAGGACTCATCACTGTCTTGACCAACTCCACCACTTAAATATTATTTTATTTTAAAATAATTTGGAGTGGGCTAGGGTTTATTTTTCTTATACAACTTTCATTGGAAAGCTCATCTGAAAGTGTCAACTCAGAGTTTTCCAGAGGTGTCTATCAAAACAAACATCTTTGGGCTTTGGATTTCTTCTTCTTTTTATTCTGCTTTCTCCTTCCTATTTTCTACACATCACCAGCAAAGCACAGGTATTTCCCATTTATCTGATTTTATTACAGGCATAATCTTTTTTTTTTTTTTTTTTTTTTTTTAAGAGTGATCCTTATTTTTTTAGGTAATCCTTCTTTAACTGACTATATCACAAGGTATTTAAAATATCAAAATGAGCTTTTATCAACATTGTTTTTTCAGAACTGTTAATCTTGATATTTATGTTCTGCTAATAAACAGAACTGATTAACTTGTGGCATTAGTTCCCTTCAATAAAACATTTTGGTTTTTATAAAGTTTAATACAAGGTATACTAAATGCATAATTTTTCATTTTAGTGAATTCTGTCAGTCATTCGGATTTGAATTTTGGAGACAAATGGGGATAAATGCATGTTAAAATCAGAACATTATTTTTTGAATTTGAAAACAAAACAGAATATTTCACTTAAAGTATCAGGACAGACAACTAGTTAATGAAATGTGTTACATTTCTTAATGATCAGTGCAAAATCTGTTAATTAGCCAGAATAACTTAAGAAAAAAAAAATAAAAAAAATAAAAAATACATAATTTGTAAGGTTGGATACTGCATGTTGTAAACGATGCATGTGCAAGTCTTTTATTAGACATTTAATATAGCTGAAGCCTACGGTTTCATCTGATCATTACCAGTTAAATAAAGGATGTTAATGTTAAGACATGACTACTTAATTAACACTATCTACTTCATGATGAGATGTCAGCCTACCAGCAGCAAATGAGTTGTGAAGATGATATTCAAATAAAACAATTAGGTTGTCTCATAAAGCTTTGAGGCTGGCATTTAAGCAGGTTCTTGCGATCATAAAAAGCTCTAAATACACTTAGGCAGTGCACACACAACATGATTTAGCCATGAGATGTGTACTTGGACCAAAACCACTTTGAGGAAACATGTTCAGAAATTTTTATGATAACCCTCCTCACTCAAGGTCAATTAATCACATATTTATGCTTAAAAAAAAAAAAAAAAAAGGAGGGAAAGGGAAAGGGAAAGGGAAAGGGAAAGGGAAAGGGAAAGGGAAAGGGAAAGGGAAAGGGAAAGGGA
>JAWWEE010000085.1:15737061-15757017 GCA_035221455.1 Xenops minutus | reverse complement strand
AGTAAAGAACTCTTCTCTACTTTACCCACATAAAGTTGTCTTGGAAAGTTTTTTTCCCCCTCTCCTTAAGGCAACAAAACAGAGAGTGCCTTTACTCACAACTGATCCTTGGTAGGTGACTGACACCATACTGAATTCATTAATAAATCCATACTTGATATTGACTACTGTAAGCTTTGTCCAGGTTACTCCATAACACAGATAACCATTGTCCAAGTACAAGACTAAGATGAGACTTTGCCACACCCAAACTTCATTAGGAATTTAAAAAGCAAGAGGGTCCATTCTGAACCTTGTGACTCAATGGGAGGGTTTCCCTTACCCTAGTGTGTCTCTGGTCTCCATGTAAAACATTCGAGCTAGACTCTAAGTCAATTTTCAATTGTGTGTTTCTTCCACATTGTAAGTAAAGGAGTGAACCTTGACATCAAACTCTGTTAAGATGCAGTTTTACAACACCACATTAAAAATTATTTTTCTACTACCTTTGAGAGTGATTCTATGAATATCCTAAGTCACTCATCTGCAACATGTAGAATATGTTCAGTGTATATTGGTTGGCTTACATGCTCAAAAGATATGTATATGACCTATCACTTTGCTAACTGACAACATATTGGAGAGTGGTGGGAGTGGGGGAAAACACTGAGAACAAATGAAATGTTTTGAGTTCTGGATAAACAAGGCTGCGCACCATATTGCAAAAGAAAAGTACTGAATAAGGTGTAACTGTGTAAGCCAGTATAGTATTACCTCCCAGTATTTATATGTCTGAATGAGAAAATAATGACGTGAATAGCTGCAGCTGTACTCCATGCTTGGAGTGGAAGATAACTTGTTTCATATCCTGCCTCTACTACTAAATAACCTTCACAGTCAAGAACTAGGATGCCATTGACATGTCCATGAATATTTATCTGTGACAAGACAGTGAAACAGCTTCCAAATGTGATACTTCAAGAAAGAATTTTTTTTAGATACTGCATACAGTACTGTTCTGAATTTCAGACTGTCTGTATTGCTACAGTATTTTCTGATCTGATTTTTTTAATAAGGTTGTCTAAATAAATAAATAAGTAAATGATATATAGATGATAGATGATAGACAACTCAAGTTGAACATTCATGATCATTTCATAAATATTGCACTTGAAGAAAACAGCATGAACTGTGCTTGAATAATCTGTTACATGTGATTTCTGCTCTTTCAGTTTACTGCCCTTGGTTGTATGAGTACTATCACATATGCATTTACTAATATACTCACCTCTACTGAAGACTACAAACTGGAACCTAAAAACACTTAATTATTGTTGTGCAGGTAAGACCTCACTTCAAGATTATTTTATTGTGTGATGCTGAATACTTTACATCTGTTATAACTTTCTGCAGACACACCTGTTCTTTGTACTATCTTAAAAAGCATTGGTCATCAAAACTGTATAATTATAGGTAAAAATACCTCCTGTCATCCAGATTTCAAGAAGACTTAAAAAAATTCTGTGGGTCTGATTTTTTTGTAGCCATTTTCTTGAATAGCTTCTGTCTAGTTTTACTCTAACACCTGCAACTTCACCGATTCATTTATTAAAATTAGCCCAGTAGTGGACAGCTTATTTTGAAAGAGTTCTACAATGAATGCAAAGTAATAATCAGCCCAGATTGCTCCTCGATGTTTTGCTCTGTGACCAGAGATTTGCAAGGTAAACAGTGAATATCTTGTAATGCAGCTTTCAGCTGGACATTTGATACCCAGAGAAAAATAAGCAGGAAGGTGAATGAAGCGGTGGATACATTTCTGAGGAATGAAGTCAGTAGATTGCAAGTGACAGGTTCAATTACTGGTCTGTGGACCAGTGACACATCTGCCTTAAACTCTGAGAAATGGGCAGTGGAAAAGGGATGAATAACTCTTAAGATTTGGAGAAAATATGTAACCATTCGGGCAGAAAATTAGCAATTACATTTTGTGCCATCAGTAATAAGTATTTCAACAAAGATCTTAGGTTAACATCAGACCGTGTGACAGTATATCAACCATTACACCTGTGTTCAATCAGCAACCACATCCCTCAATGTGATACTGAGCTGCTTAGTTCAAATGTGGCTTGTTCAGTGATAAGTAAGATGGCTGACATCTGCTACAAGAGTATTCAGAAGCAATTTATTTCATAGTCTTGATGTTGACTGTTGAAAGATTTAATTTCTTTTTTTTTTTTAAATGTATGCATTGATAATTTATCTCTTTGTGCTTTTGTTCTGAAACCCCACCCCATTCCTCTCCAAACATACACATTGTCACAGGTGCCTCCATGAACCACTACAAACAGATAATCATGTTAGATACACAAGCAATATATTTGCTGGCAATAATGATGCAAGTGATAAATCAGCTTACTGAATTCAGAAAAAATGGAGCTCGAGGCATTTCCACCTTGATAAAGAATCTGAAGTCATAATAGAGAAGGTAAGTTCATTGCCATTATTATGCCATGAGAAAATAAATTTTAGTGTCAAAAGCCAAACTGATGAATATCTGATCAATATAAAATAATACATTAAAATAGGATAGCTTTATAAATTCTAAAAATATGCCTTTGTTTCCACTTTCTAAGTTACATGTTTTTGACAAGATGTTAAAATATATTCTGTATGCTTTCATCAATTATCATCAGAAATGAGCACGATCTCTTACATTTTCAGCATGAAAAAAAATCCTGTCAATACAGCCAAGGACAGAAATGGTTTGTCCATGGTGACTGGTATATCAAGGTTGTTTGTTTATGTGTTCTTTCTTGGAGTTGCTGAGGTTTTTGTTTGCTTTCTTTGTCTTTCTCGAAGTGTGTTTTGGTTCTTTTTAGTTTGTTTGTTTGTTTGTTTGTTTGTTTAAATCCCATTCTTAATGTCTTTCAGAGTTAAGTTCATATTGCTGGTGGAAGCTTTTGTCAGCATACCTTGTTAAATCTAAAACACCTTTTACTACACCCATAGCAGAGATGACTCCAAACTTCCTAGTTTTCTATGGGACTTGGGACACTATTTTGGTGTTCTCAGCAATTCATCATTATAGATTCATTGTCAATAACCCTGCATTGAGGTACTATTAAAGCATGTGGTGCAGACATGGTGCATTCCCCTCAGAACACCTCTCAGTGTGTTCAGTATGAACTGAAGATCATGAAAAGGAAAACAAACAAAAAACATAACAAAATGTAAACAGTGAAATGCATGGAACTCATTCATTTCACCGAAAGGTGTAAAACAGTCTAATCAGCAATCCTCATCCCAATATTTATGTTGAACCCAGCTTGCTCCACCTTAAATGTTTTTACACACAGACCACAATCCTTTGAGGAAGCAAAAGAATTTTGAGTATTCTGTTCCGGTTCAAGCCTAGCAGATAAAGTAGAATTATATGTGGGACATATTTCTTCATCTGACTGTACATACTCCTACTGTCATCACATATGTTAAGGCACAAACCAATAAAAGTATCAGATTATCTCTTTGCTGCTATAGCTATCCAGAACACAATTATGGCCATAATGTCCCTCAAAAAATTGAGTATGCTTTGACAAATACAGTTAGGCCTTTCCCTTTATGAAGGAAGTCTAGGTTTGTTGGGCTCTTTTGTTTTTTGTTTGGGATTTTTTGCTTGGTTTTGGTGTTTTTTTGTTCTGTTTTGTTTTGGGGGGGTTTTTTTGTTTGTTTTCTTGGTTTGGTTTTTTGGTTTCTTCTTATGCTTATTAACCAATTTCTGCTTCTCTTTACAGATGCTGCATTGACCAACCCCCTAAGGAAAAAGCTTCTGACATGAACTTTATGATTCTTATAACAAATACCAGTTCTATAAATCTGTACAAAAGTAAAAAAAGGAAATGATTTTTAAACTAGTTAGAGAGTGTGATAACAGCAGGTAAGTAATTTTGGAAACAAAGGCTTTGGATTTTATTTGCAGTATCTTTCCAGCACTATATTCAGTTAAAATTACATTTAAATCAAAATGCAGGGATACAAAATGACTGCAGCTGTGATGTTGGGAAAAAAAATCTTAGGAATGGAGTTTTTCTAATTTTGCCTTGTCTACTTTTCAGCTTCAGCTTCATTTTATAAATACAAAAATTATGGTTTTTTCCAATACCTCAATTTGTACTATGTAGCAGTTGCAAGAGAAATGCTAGTTAGAAAAAATATGTAGATATCTACCACTAGGATATTGCCTGTAAGAGATGGGAACTGGTGATCAGATGGGATATACTGTTGGCTGTCTGGTTCCCAAACTGCCTCCACATTAGCCTTGTGGCTTTTCTTCCTGATGACAACTGCCTGCACAACTTATGTTACACAGAAATTGTCTTTGAGAAGCTATGAATTTTTGTCTACTGCCTTGTTCCTTTTGCCTTACCTCTTGCCACATGCCTGTGTTCTGGATAGGTGAGGATGAGGGGGGCATTTTGCCTCAAGAGATTTATAGGTGTTATACCTCTCCACTGATATTTTAAAAAGGTTACTTTCTTTTACTACCACTTCAAAAACTCAAAAGAAGTGAGACCATTGCTGACAATGCCATTTACTATTTTGTATAAAATCCTTCCCTGTAAATAGTCACTTGTTCAGCTTCTTTTGCTAGGTATGATTGAGCAGAGACTCTTTCTGGATGGAAAAAAAAATACTCTTGGAGCTCTGCCCAAGAATGTGCAAAAGTAATTTGTACTCCTTTGTTGCTCACAATATGCAAAATGTCCTGATTTGGGAACATTAAATCCAAGAGTTTAAGCCAAACGTAAGTTCATATGCAGGAGAAAGTCAAACTGAAGACAAATGCTATGTAACATTCACAAAAGTGAATCTGCAGAACAGTTTCTCAGCTTTATAGCACATTTGCTCTTCTAAACACTCTCCTGATTGGGAGAGGCAAATGAAAATGCTACAACCTTCCTTTCCATTTTATCCATTCTTGCTGTTCATTGTTAGAAGAGAACGAACTGTAGGATTTCATGTTTCTTCCTAGACACACATTGTCAACTACTGTTGCATTTTAGTGCTGTATAGGACTTTTGAAGTAATTTAACTTCTTTACTGAAAAAAAAAAAAAAAAGGCAAAACCTAATCTTGAATTATACAGCATTTTAAGAAACTGCCTAAAGCATCAAATATCTAATTGATAGTTCCCTTTGCTTACCATCAGGGACTGGAACAACTGCCTTATTGGTTTATAGACCCAAACAGCAATTTACAGACCAAAAAATTAAAAGGATAAAGACAAAACAGTAGAAAACCAGTAAAATCCTCATACGCTCCAAAAGTTTCTTTTAAGTGCAAAAGATTTTGGTGGAATAATGACATTCACATTATGTATGTCACTATCCAATTGCAAGTAAAATACCATTAAGTTCAACCGAACACTTCCTGTATAAGCACAATCTTCACATGACCTGCAGCAATGCTCTCTGGTAAACTGAGTTGATGACACAGTTATCTGTTTTCTACTGGGTGCCAACCTGCATTTCCCAGTGCAGCTATCATCAAGAGTCAACATTCCAGCCCTTTTCAGGGTATTACTTTACACACTGAGTCGCCTGAATGTGTTTGCAGATGTGCCTTCTTCCCTTTCCCTGTACAAGTTATGCGCAGTCCATATTTTGACTCAATTTAAAGTCATCCCAAAGCAGTTTCTCTAATACAATAATTTAGGGGGTTTTAAGGACAAGTGCACTTCTGTCTGAAATTTTTCTTAATTAATCAAATGATCTTTCCACTCTCACTCCTACCATTCTGAACTGTGGTAGTAATACTTTCAAGCGTAGATAAATCCTAGTTTATTTACAGCCAGATAGTGCTATGAATAAGGTCTCACTTGATTTAACACTTTTGAATATGTGACCTAGTATAACAGATCTATCCTTTTATCTACTCACTGTTGAACAAAATGAAAGGCTGCCTCTGGCATTTCTACAGGGGTCAGTGAGTATGGGATTGTGACCCATCAGTAAGTAATCTGTAAGCTTATAACAGGTTTTGTTAAGATGTGTAAGATGCCTAAATAATGAGTGATACTGGTACTGAAGGACAGAAATAACACAATTAATGCAGTGCACCAAAATCCTACTTCAGCATGGGAAGATAAAACTAAAACTGACAATGTAAACTAGATTTGTACAAGAATGAACAGCCATTTAACTGTATTGTAATATAGGTAAGAGATCTGAATATGTAATATATATGCAGCTTCCCTCAGAAAGTTATTCTTCCATATGACCATACATTGTTTTCTTCAGTCATACTTTATTTTCTGGAAGCAAAGATGACAGATCTAAAGTATTCAGGTTAATAATACATGATACATTGCAATAAAGTATGCTGTTTATTCTGCTTTTATTCAGCTTAAGTTTTTATTAACTGACATTATGGGACATATTCTACTGAGAGCATATAATCAAAGTTTGGAGGAACTTTGTCATCAAAACCGTTTTAGATCTGCTGGAGCGGACACAAGAAGGTCATAGAGAACTGTGGTTTCTGAGTTGTGTGCAGATGTTCTCCATAAGGGCAAGATGTAATTGACAAGATGTAATGGGAGAAACTGAACAGACTAAATAGAATGGACAGCTTTCCTTTACTCATCATAGAAAAATCACAGAATGATAAAATGCTTTGGTTGGAAGCGACCTGAAAGATCACCTGGCTCTGAAGCCCCGGGGATACCTTTCACTAGGCCAAGTTGCTCAGAGCCCCATCCAGATTGGCCCTGAACACTTCCAGGGATGGGGCAGCCACAGCTTCTCTGGGCTACCTGTGCCAGTGTCTCACCACCCTCACAAAAAAGAATTTCTCCCTAAAATCCAGTCTAAACCTACCCTCTTTCAGTTTAAAACCATTGCCCTTGTCCTGTTGCTACATGCCCCTGTAAAAGGTTACTTTCCACCTCTCTGTTTGGCCCCCTTCAGGTACTGGAAGGCTGTCCCTAAGGTGTCCTCAAAGTCTCTTCTCCAGGCTGAACATTCTGTTTCTCAACCTCTCTTCAAAGCAGAAGCTCTCCAGCCCCTTGGCTATCTCCTGTACTAGGTCCAGCAGGTCCATGTCCTTATGCAAGAGGCCCTTGAGCAGCAGGAATGTAAAAAGACATCTCTGCAAGGCAACTATAAATACAGATGAAATGTGGGAAACATCCTAGTGTGGAACATCTGCATGGATTTTTCCTTGAGTGTACTTTTACATGATAAATAACTTCAAACATCATTCTAAGAAATTCACAGGATTTTGCTATATATCTTGGCATATATTTTCAATTTCTTACAACTTTAGTTTGAAAACATCACTAAGAACCACTTTCTTGATGATAAGCATGTGTACTGTTTTTAAAAAGTATACGTGGCATAACTTTCATAAGTAGCTTCATTGATTAAATCTATTTTGTACATGAATTGTAGGATCTCATGTCACCTGGCATACCAGGATTCTGCTGAAATCTGCAACTTTCCTACACAGTGTAGCCAATGAAATCCAAAAGTTCTGAAAGAAAATTCTGTGAAAGATTCCTGGAGATTTTTTCAATGGGAAAAATGAAGGGTTTTTACACTCTTGCAAGATCAGAAGCCAAAGACCAAGAATTAATTGTTGGTTGTGAAGTGACAATGCATGCACACAGAATTAGGCTTTTTCTTCTAGAAATATCTGTTGCAGGATTCCAGACCCAGGAGGATTACAACAGTTTACTGTTGTAATTGCAAATGGGCTGAAAGTTTCTCTGAAATCTCTCCCTGTGCTGGAGTATAGATGTTGCTTTCAGAGCAGGAACTGGTGTTACCTCTATGTCTAAATGTTGTCAGGTGACCAAATCCTTTTAAATATAAGGAGCTTATCTTGGCTTATCGTGGTACCTGTATCACTTGTAATCTTTCAGATTCTGAAGAATGACAGTTAATTCCTTTTCATTTACATTTCTCTGGCACATTACCAGGCAATTTCCAGACAGTTACGTTTAACTTCATAGCCTACTCTTTGTAAGCAGGCATTAGAACATTCATTTTATTAAAAAGGGGGAGAGGGGGGAAATTTGTTCATCTCAACATTTCCCATGCATATATTAAAGCCCTAGATTTTCATGCTTTTATCATGGTACCTTTTTCTCTTTAAGAAATCATGAAGTCTCATGAATGCATTTATTACCGTCACATCAATCAGTTATGTTCTCTGATTACACAGTCAGTGCTTTCTTTCACACCTTGCATTAAGTAGTTGTTAATTCTCTAATTTTACTCTGTTCTTAATTTTGGCTTTCATCCAGAAAGACACTTAAACATGGGCTTATTTTCCTTCTTCAATGAAACTACTTATGCAGTAGTTACATCCTTGCTGGAACAGGACCTTCTGGTTATAAGCCTTCATTTTTGAGCTTGCTAAAATTATGAATAATTTATTTATTTTAATTTATCATTCACTTCTGGGACTCTAAAAATGTAAAATACTTCATAGACTCCTGTCTATTTGAGAATAAACACAGGTTGCTTCTCCTTTTTTTTATAAAACATGGATTTATTGACTAGACAAAACAAATAAAAAGTGTCATTTTCATTGAATTATTTAATAAAGGCATAAATAAATGAAAGGAAACATTTTGCTTTGATCATCAAGTTGCAGTACAGCTCAAGAGACTAGAAACAGCCAAGCATAGATTTGAGTATGACACATAATGTACTGACAGCAATTCATTACCATCTCAATAGCATCTTTGTTACTATCTTGACTGTTTAGCACAAATTTGAAGCAAGTTGAAGGCCTTTACCAAATCTATAGAGGATGTATCAACAACAAAAATCCACCAAGACAACAATTGGTTATTTCAGTCCAAGAGCTTACTGTTTCCCTTTTTTATTCACTGTTGAACATAGTCAATATCTGCAAATGGAGTGAAATAGAGAAGGAAGAAAATAGAAGTAGATAATATTTGCTTATTTAATCCATAATTAGAAACTTATTGAGGATATTTCTAAAATTACCTATCTGAATTTATTTTTGATTGAAAAAGCAAACCATCTCTTTTTTCTCCTCAAGAGAAGAATTATATCTTATTCTTAGCAAACTGCAAATAATGCAGCTTGCATGGACAATATGTAAATTATATTCTAAAAAAAAGTTTTAGACACTGACACGCTATAAGTCTTACCAATTTCTTAGAAATAAATAGTTAGCTTTCCTTTTATAGATGCAGAACAGATAAGAGCCATTAAAGAATCTGATCTCTTTTTAAGCTTCAATGTTGTGCTTAAAGAATGCTTTGTGAAAATAATGCATATAACACAAGTGCTGTTTCCCCAGAGATCATGATGGGCAACTGCCATTCTAAAAGGCCAGGTGTATAATCCCTCTCTACTTTGTTTATACTGTTCAAGGTCTATATGAAATCTTCTAGAAACTGGTGCAAACCTTACAGAACACTTAAGTAGGATGCCACAGTCTCCTGAAAGTGTCATAGCTGAGTAAGGATGATCAAAGCCCTGGACATAAAAACTTTGAGTTTTTCTGTTTTATTGGAACTTCAGGGGGGACTCCACTGCCTTGCATACTGCTAACTCACAGGAACATTCACAGGACAGGAGATTAACAGAGGTCTGACTGGTATCTGTGAGAATAAGAAAAACCGTGCATTAGCCACAGTCCAGAATTCAGTATTTGTCACATAAATGAGATGGATATCCTTTGTCTACTGCTGCACAGACATTATACTCTTTATCCATTCACAAAATTCTCAAACAGGTAACTGATCATGTCTTCTGACAAATAATCTGCTACAAATTGCTTACATATTCATCTACTTTGTAGACTAGCCATGTGATGATGAAAGGAATCTATTTTGTTATAAAGAGAACTGATTTATTGATTAGAAAAAAATTATATTGTCTATATATCCCACCCTCAAACTCATGAAAACATCAATCTAGCAATTTATTAGTTAAATATTTCACTAAACTTGTCATATCACATGATCCATACGTACTTCAAATAAACATATTTCTAGACTGTATCTGCTGCAACCAAGTCACAAAAATTCAATTCAGCAAGTCTTTGAATCTATTTATAAGAGGAAGCTAAATGATGTAGGTATAATAACATGATGATGCAGAGTGAGAAAACATTAATTCCCATACTCCTGTCCCCAGGAACAGTGAGCTAACATATAAAGTTACTGATCTTGCAGTTATCATTTAAAAGCTACTGGTTACATTTATTTAATTTCCTTTAAGTCCAAGTTCAAATTTTATACAGATACATGCAAGGCAGATCTCATAAGACGTTAGATGTGTGATCATGGACATATTAAATCTGAAATATTTTTAACAAGTCCCACATAAGAAGTTGTCAGCATGGACAGTGCTATTACTAAATTAGATTTTTTCACCACGTTTTAAAGCACCCACACTATACAAAAGAGGCTTAATCTCCATTGCATTCATTAAGTTGGTAAATCAGCGCTTTAGAGATTAGATGTGAGGTTTTGTTCACTCAGTGAAGTGTAGGATTTCAGTTTGGGCTTGGTGTTGGGGTTTTGCTCCAGACCTATGACATCAGAAAAGTTAATAAAGAATGCATAGGGTGGGATTTGTTTCCCCTGAAAGGCAATTTGTATAACCCCTGTAAGAGATAATCCAAGAATTTGGGAAAGATCCTTTTATTGGACAGTTTGTGGAAACATAAATCAGCTTATTGTGACGTCTATTTCAGTTTATTATAAACTAATTTGTGAACAAAGAGCATTCTGAAGATTAAGAGTCTCTTGTACTTTTTAAGATATCAAAAATAGCATGAAAACTCTGTGAAAATTTACTGTTCCTGCTGAGTAATTCTCGTAAGAGACAGCTAAAGCTTTTGGGAGCTATTTAAGAATCTGCTTGGCTGGGTACTTTTACTCCTTTCTCAGCAGACTTTATAAATCAGAATTATTCTTCCATTAGAGGAAAAACATGTGAAGATTATTGAGTTTTAATGTATTGCAACTCTTTTGTAATACTCATTCAGTCTTTTAAAATACTAGGTCTTATTGCAAGCTTGGTTTCAGAGCTCATATGAAATAATTTGACTGTAGTTTTCAAATTTTATTTAAGGGTCAGACTCTTCCTCCTTACTTTATGCTTGACAACATTGGAAGTATAAGGTGTTTATTCAGTGACTGATACTTCTACCTCATGTTCCCAAGTCTCATTTGCAGTTATGAGTTACCATAAAATTCGAAGTGGACAGTGAGAAAGTTCTTGAGAAGTTTAATATATGCTATTCTTGAAAGGGATGTTTGATTCTGTGCAGATCTTAGAACTTTGATGTTTGGTCTTAGAAATCTGCAATAGCAAAAAGAGAAAGTGTTATGTACAACAAAGAAATAATAAAGACAGAAGTATGATCCTTATATAGGTGCCTCCTCATAGCTTTGTACATGCCTTTATGTTTGTTGATTTGGGATCCAAAGACAACTAGACACATGAACTGTCTAGATAATTTGCTGAATATATGCTTAGAAGTGGCTAGAAGAGATAAGGGGCAGAATATCTGCATTATGCTGGCCAAATATTCTTTTTCAGTAACGGATACTTTGAGAATGACCCATTTTTAAACTGGATATACTCCTCTGATTTCTCAGAAGTTGTAGCTGTCTTCCTTTTCAAGGAAGAGAGCCAGCAGAGACAAGTTCACCATCCTTGAGAGTTCTCTGAGTTCTCTGAGAGACTTCTTGTTGCTCTGCAGAGGTGATATGATTGATACTGAACATCAGGGAACATGCTTCTATCACCGCATACATCCACCTTTCCACATGGCTTTTTTATGTTCCATCTGGAGTTTGTCTCAGCCTTTCAGATCCTCAAACACCCTCCAGGTAAGAGACATGAAAGATGTAAGCACCCTCTGACCTCACTTCAGGGGATTTCCTGGAGGTAGGTTGTCCTGCATGATCTAAAGAAACCCAGTGAACTCTGAGCCGAGGGACACATAGTAAGCATTATTGAATTCAAGAGTAGCGCTCTAGTACCTCCTGGATGCATTTGCTTTACCTTTGCTAATGTTTTGAACCATGTTTCCTTTGTGATTGTATTTTGTCTGTTTCACTAAGCCTAATGTCTCCACTCATCTGCAACAGCAGTCCAAAGTAATTCTGCATTTGTATAGCTGGCAATTGGTACAGCCACTGTTCTCATCATCGAGCTGGAAATTATTCAGAATTCAAAACTCTGCCCGATTTCATTTGGCAGGGAAAAGTTCAGGAGTTGCAACTGATGGCAGCTATAACTGAGTGCAACACAATGGGAAAGCACTGGCTATTCTTTTTTCTCCTCTCATTTTTGTCTGTCCAGATAGTGCTCACAAGAGGGTGGAGAAAGTGACCTTTCTTATGCAGATCACAACTATCACTATAGCTTAAATATATAAGCTACTTCTGAAGGGTGTCCCTGTGCTGTGTTGATTTTAATTCATTAGTTTGTATAATAATAAGTTAGTTAAAAACAGCTTCCTTTTTTTTTCCCCTTCTCCACTTCACAGATATGAATAACATTATATCCCAAGTGTCTTGCAGAAAAGATATTTCTTCAAGTATGATTTTATCTTCTGCTATACCTAACTTTAAATTCTACAAAGAGATAAAGCTTCTTCACTTAAATCCTAAATTTAATGGTTGGGAAAACTAAATCTTACTGATTTGCTACTGATATGTGGCATAAATTATTCTTTTTCCTAAGATTGTTTCACTTTGCTTCATGGTTGAAGACCTGCTCAGCATCAAAACCCCAAAATAACCTCCATCACAAGCCTGGATTATCTTTAAATCAGTATGCTGAGTCAGTAGGAAAAACATAAACTCATCCAATAAAAGAAATAAGTAATTACATTAAAGAGAAGTGGAATTTTTCAACTGGACTTCAAAATGAAAAAGCATGGCTGAAAACACTGTTGAGGGTTACTTAAAGTTTGCTGAAATCTATTCAGATTCACAAGCATCCTGAGCTTCCAGCTAAAAAGCAATCAATTACCATTCTTTTTAAAATCCAATAGAAGTTTACTGTCTTTAACAAGAGAATAATTCATTGTACCTTTTATTATTTAGGGGTTTTACTACACGGTCCATAGAGCTTTTGAACAAATGGAGTAAAACCTCTTAATGTTTTGAAGTGACAGATGTTTTTCTTCTTGTAATGCTGTGCACAATTATATATAAAGGACAACAACTTAATGATCAGTAACAATAGCAAAATAGAGACAAAAGAAAAACATGAGCAATTTAGGTCTGAACAGACACTTTTTGTTTTAAGCATTATTAATCTCAAAAATAGTTTCTGAATCTCATTGTTTTGTTTCTATTGTAGGGTTGTTTTTTGTGTTTGGGTTTTTTTTATTAGATATCTGCTGCTTTGACTAATTTCAACAGAGGTGCACAATCATGTTATTCTTTTATTCTGCACTTTTACAGTCAGACCCTTTGTCAGTGGTTAATCTTTATTTCTTTCATTAAATAAGATTCAAACAATGAATTTTTGATTCGGTCTTCAGTCTACGTTATCTTTACAATGCTCATCCTTTTACAAAAAATATGATTTTGTTTAATGCCTATTGTTTGTCTTTTCTCTCTTTTTCAAAGTATCTATAAGCACACGTATAAACTATGCATAGACTGTGCTTTTTTAACACCAAACATGAAGAAGTAATAATTATTTTGTACCTTTATGCTGTTATTTCCCAAGAAACTGGCAAATGAAGCTCTGTAAGAATGCGGCAAAACACTCCTGAGTATTGAAAATGGTTTTATACTATTTTTAATTTAAAAAGAGGTTTCACAGAAAATACGTTTGTCCTCCAGTTAAAAATTCTATTTTAACCACAGAAATAGCCATTTTCACTCTTCTGCACCAAAAGTTAAGGCTTTTTGTTTGTTTGCTTGGTTGGGTTTTTTTTTGGGGGGGTGTTTTTTGTTTTGTTTTGGGTTTTTTTTCTGCAACTGCCAAAATATTTGAAAAACTGACTGCTGGTAGATTTTAACAGTAGATCTATAAGTCCCTATAGGAAACCAAAATGTCAATATTATATCAACTTATTTGCATTATTATTCACACATATTTGTAAATATAGATTATAATATATATGTTCATATATGTATTATGTGCAAAAATAATAATAGTCTTCTCCAACAAAAATATGGGGGTTTTTTTTGTTTGCTTAGGGTTTTTTTTAGCAGCATAGTTGTCTAGGTTCCTCACACAGTTACTCTGTACCTTGCTGAATTTACTATTGGTTGCTGAAACTAGGAAAAAAATCTGAAGTCAATGCAACAAATCTTTTGTAGGAAACAGATAATTATTCCAGCTATTGTGATGCATTATTTTGTAAAAAAACACAAGTATTCAGTAACAAAAACCAGGAAAAGATTGCTACAGCAGCCAATAACAGCAATTCCAAAATAGATCCAAATAACTATTTTCCTGTCTGGTACATTTTTGTCACTTTAATTAATAATTTTGTAAATTAAAACTTATCCATGTTTCACTGTCTTATACCTCTGAATCACCTCTGAAATCACCCACATTTTTATATGAGAAAAAGGAAACATGATGGCAGTGCACAATGGCTAAATGTGGCTACTGGAAAACCTGAAATCCACTGAAAGAACATCACCATATGTCTGTATACAAAAGTCCACTTGAGGTGCTGAATCTTCTGGTATCCTGTAACAGGATGCATGGGAACAGATGAAGGCGAGGTTCAGGTGACGTTCAGACTTGATATTAAGGATGCTCAAGCACTGGAACAGGATTCCTAGAGAGGTGGTCAATGCCCCAAGTCTATCAGTGCTTAAAGGGCATTTGAACATTGCCCTTAAAAATATGTTTTAACTTCTTTTCAAACCTGAGGCAGTCAGACAGTTTGACAAAATGGTTGTTGTAGGTCCCTTTCAACTAACTGTTCTGTCCTATCCTATCTCATCCCACCCCATCCCATCCCACCCCACCCCACCCCATCCCATCCAGTTCCATCCTCTTCTATTTTTTTTTTTCCGAAGATTAACTATAGTTTATTGTTTAAGGTTGAAAAATACTGAATAAAGAAATGGATGTGTTTTGAAAAGATTATTGACAAAACCCTTACAAAGTTTCAAACTGTTGACTCTGCATATTCAACAAGTCTAAGTGACCCACTTTCTAGAGATCAAAAAATAAATAACTCTAATTAGAAAACAAAAATCCTGCATATCTAGATGTGCAATCTCAGCTTTTAAAAATTATTGTCTTTCTGTACACTTTCTCAGAAGAAAATAGTTTTCAAGATAAAAATGTCTGTATTCTTAACTGATCAGCAGGTGATATTACTTGCTATAACCACAGAGATTTATCAGAGTTTAGACAGTCATAGAAAGACAAAAAACTTGCATCTGCTAAGAGAGAAAGAGAGAGGGAGAGAAAGAGAGGGAGGGAGGAAGGGAGGGAGAGAGGGAGAGAAAGAGAGAGAGAAAGAGAGAGAGAGAAAGAGAGAGAAAGAGAGAGAAGGCAAGAGAAAATGAGAAAGAAAGCAAGAAAGAAAGCAAAGAAAGCAACAAAGAAAGCAGGAAAGAAAGCAGGAAAGAAAGCAGGAAAGAAAGCAAGAAAGCAAGAAAGCAAGAAAGCAAGAAAGCAAAAAAGCAAAAAAGCAAGAAAGCAAGAAAGGATTCCTTGTGGAAACAACTAGTATGAATTCAAAATACAATTTTTTTTTTAATATATTTTAAATGTGGAAAACCAAAATGAGAATATTAAAAATAAAGGTTGTTAACCATGAAGTCTAAGGACAAGAGATAACAGGCTAAAAGAAAAGGAGGAATTTAAGAGCTGGAAGTACAGTGCCACTCAGTATGAAGTTGAGAAAAATACAAAGAAAATTATTGAAAGAGACATTTTTTTTCATATAAATTCAGATCAATAATTAAACTTATATAGAGAGATGAAGTGAAATGAAATTACAGAAAACTTAGTTCAAATTGGTAAGTTATAAGAGTATACCAGAGAAGAGCAAGTTGAACAATTATAGCACTCTGTCAAAAAATATATAATTTTATATCAAATGTCATTCTGGATTGACAAGGTGGACCTGATTCAATGTAAAACTCTCATTTCTTCCGTTAGAAGGTAAAAAAAAATTTAATGTGAACTACTGTTTTTTTCCCAATAGAAAGCAGAGGGTGATTGCATTATATTTACTGTTCATAAAGACACTCCTGTATCAAAAAATTTCTCTGTAAAGAGCCTGGCCAAGTATGAATGATTTTTCTGTCTTTATTCAAAGTTTCATTCTCTTGCTTTCCATTCCACTCTCACTCCTGTTTGGGCCAGTTAATTCCCTTGAATGAAATTTGTTTCTGAGGTTCATTATAAAATGTTACTGTGAACCAAGAACTTGCCACACTGGAGCAAGCAACAAGCATTCTTCTGCATCTCTCACAATTTTATGTCCACTTCAACTCACATGATTATTTCATATTTACAGTTTTTCATGTAAAATGGATAACTCGTTTCCTCAGTTCATTTTTCTACAAAGCAGTGGTAAAATACACACAACATAGTAGATCCCCTGATATAAAGGCTTTGAATATTCATAAAGCTTCTTGATTCCTCCTCTCATGTAACTGGTTAAAACTTTTATTTCTTTTCTTTACCATGCTTATTATGAGCAGTTATTATTTTTCACATCAGAATTAGGCAAGTTGAGAAAAATGAATTGACAGAAAGTTAATTTTAAATGTTTAAACTCTATTTGGGCTTTCAAATTTAAATCACTCAAGTTAGACAAGCTAAGACAAAGACATAAATATAACATCTAAATAAAAGATTTAATTTTCTTAGAAGCTAATTCTAATATAGAATTTTGGAACTGAAACAAAGAGGACAAATTGTCTAATGAACTTGTCTCAAGCTAGACTATCGAAAAGAATTTGATATCTTGGACTTACGATTTTGTTTTGTCCCTCTCAGAACACTGTAACTGATGATCAGAGGGAAGCAGTAATTTAATAGCAAGGAAATGGCAAGGGAGAAGCATGCAAAAATATGAGATATAAAAAAAAAATAAAAATTCCAATGAAGGCTGGAGAGGATGCAGTCTCCAGTGTGAGAATATTAATGAAAATATCAGTTTCATGAGTAATTTGATTAATTCCTCTTGAAATTGAGTATTTTATTAAATATGAAACTGCCTGAAACTTAAAACCTCTTCTGACCACACAACAAATCTATATGTGTGAAGGAATGTCTACTAACCTCTACAGAGTGTCATAAAAGTTATAATACTTATAATATTGAACATTACCTTTCAAGTATTCTTCATAGTAACATTTGGTACATATACAATTCTTAATGCACAACAGTAATTCTAATACTAATTATAACCTTAAATAGGAAACCTTATCCAGTAACCTTAAATAGGATTTACTTTCCCTCTCCCACAAATGAATAGAAAGAAAAGGGTGAAGGGAAGCACAAGGCAACAAAAATATATTGATCAAAGCATGAACATTTTTGGGTTTAAAATTCAACAACTTAATACAAACTATATTTTTTGGAAAAGGCACATTGTTTTGCACGGCAGATTACAATTTTCAGGCTTGCACATCTCATTTCTGCAGGAAAAAAAGTAAAATCCAGAATTCTTCAGCATCTATTGCATAGTGTGATTGCTGTCTAAAATTTGTTCAGCTTAAGGTAAGACCTTAAGACCTTACGCATGTTGACTGTCCTCCTGATTCTAAGTCTAATTATTAGAGAAAAAACGTTCACAGCAAGGAGCACAAAAAAACCACTCTGTTCCTCTCACACATAAAAGATTAAAACTAATATAGAATAGTATTTTACTTCTCTTTTCAGTGTCAAAATGTGATATTTCATAGCGTTATGATTTTATTGTGTCCCCAGGGATTATTTGGCCTAGAGAAATAAGGTTTTAATATTTCTTTTCTTTATGACTCCCATTACATGTTAAAATGAAAGCTTCAGATTAGTCACAGGGCTGCCTGAGCTAGAAATATTAAAAGTGAGTTCCCCACATTTTTCTTACAGGTTTACAAATCATGACATTTCAAACAATATATAAAAAATGTAACTTACTGAACAGCAGTATTTAAAAATAATATTGTTCCCAATTAAATGTTTCATAAGCCACTTATTACAGTGATGTTTAAAGAGAATTAATAGCCAGGTATGGTTATTATATTCATTGTGGTTTGGGATGATGGAAAGTTAAAGAAAACCAATAATGACTTATACAGAAAATATAGACATGGAATAGACTAGCCACAAATGTGCACTCTTGTAAAATAAATAAAAAATGGTACTTCTTTTCAGGGACGTTGTTTTTAAATACTATGACTGAATCAATACAGTCATTTTTTATTCAAGAATTCAAACCTGATCAGACTGCTCTGGCAAAGACATGGATGGATATTTCTAATATCTCCATGCAGACAATGGGAAATTCTGTCTACTAATTAACATATGCATATGTGTCTAAGTGCATTAAAAAGACTACTGCAGGGTCCATCTGTTAATGGAAGTAAAAAGGGTATTACTTGAGAATAATAGTGTTCTATTCTCAGTGTACTAACCAATGGAGCTCCAAAATACCTCTGTTTTGTATGTGTACACAACTCTAATATGAGTACATACCTGACTTAAAAGTCATTTCACATGTAGCTTTGATAGGCTGCCATATGTGGCTGTAAGAAGAGGTCCTTAATACGACTGGAATCATAATGAGGTTCTCTAGTGTAATAGTTAATACATTTGTTCAGAAAAACTACTAAAAAAGGATGAGCAGATGCAGGAAACAAGATGCTTATGTAACCTTGAATGCTGGAAATGTGCTTCGCCAATATTAAGCCATAAATGTCTATGTAACCTTGAGTGTTGGAGTTCATTTATAGGTCGCATAAGGAAGATGAGGAGCCTTCCTCCCCACGACCACCAGAAGGCAGATGAAGACCCCCTAGCAACATCTAAGGCATGCGCAAAAGAGTGAAGGCAAGGTGGTGTGGAATATTGCCAAGGCCCATTATGTAACTAATGGAAGGAAATCAGAGACTATAAAAAGTGAAAGGACCTTTTGTAGGTGCACGCCGTTGGTAGGGCAGGAAGCTCTCCCGGCCGCCCAGTGCTGTTTGCTTGCTGCCGCTTGCTGAATTATTTAATAAATTTCTAATTAGACCTCACTATATTTGTTGCATTACTTAATTAAAAGGTAACATCTAGTAGCACAACACAGTACAATAATTAAAAAAAATGCTAGAAGAACTTTTTGTGATGCTGTTTCTTATTCCAATAGCTATATATATGTTTAAGAAAAATAAGAAGAAAGCATGATACAGTGATTCATGCATGCTTCACATTATTTCTCTTTTTGTTATTTCCCAAATGATGTTACCTTTTTTATAGTGGTTTATCTTCAGCACTCTGATCCTACGCTGTTTTCAGGCTCAGGCTGAAAACAGGCTACAATAGCCTCATTGATAAAGCTTCAAAATACCTCAACTGAAATTAATAAATCCAGGTCTTCCAAGTAATTCTTCAGAAGTCAACTCTGAATTTTCTTACATAATTGTGAAATATTGGTCTGGATCCTGCCTTTCCTAATTGTTACACTGTTGGGAAAGACTTCTGCCACAGCACATGGGAAACAGAGGATCATCCAGACTACACATCTTGGAAAAAGAAACCCTTAGAAACAAGGCCAGCACTGTAACAACTTCCAAAGGACCAGAGACTTTATAATTCAGCATTACCTGCATCTTTGATGCACTGGTTTTCCCCTGTTCAGATTGTAATCCCTACAACCCCTGCACACATGTGAAAACACTGTTCCTTTTTCCCAGGTATCCAGCCCCGTCCCCCTCCCGACCTTATTGGATGTATCACCTGTCACTCCCCATTCCTGGGTTCCCACTGGGTTTTGGTCCTCCTG
>JAWWEE010000085.1:15709284-15736938 GCA_035221455.1 Xenops minutus | reverse complement strand
AAAGGGAAAGGGAAAGGGAAAGGGAAAGGGAAAGGGAAAGGGAAAGGGAAAGGGAAAGGGAAAGGGAAAGGAAAGGAGAAAATCAGGCTATGAAGCACTCAAAAAGTTTGGTGAACAGAGGCAAATGGATCATCACAGGGCAAAGGAAAAGTTCTGCAAAGGTCAGAGTAGCAGTCTGAGTTGAGATGGACCCTGTAAATTAAAAAATGAAAAAAAAAAAAATCAATCACAAACAAATTTCCCAAGTGTTCAAGTCAACAGCAGATAGATGATCACTGGCTTAGAATTTTTGCAATTCTGTCTGCAGCCTTTTTGGCAAATACTCTCAGAAAAAGAACAATTCATTGAGGCTCTCTCCTAGTACATCTCTGAATAAACAGGCCATCAAAGATACAAAAATGACACCTACACCTAAAATTTAGGGACATATTTATTTCATTATTGTGAATATTAATATTTCTCTGATATTTTCAAACCCCTTAATAGATTTGGGCAGTCTAGATTCAAAAAAAGGCATCACCTCTCTTAATTTTCAGATGTTAACTGGCCCCACAGGGCACACATTAGATGTGGTCCTTGGAAGCTCAACATACACTCCTCAGGCACAAGTTGTTATTTATTTCTTGCAAAAAATCTGGTACTATGTTGGTCTTCCCTCCCTGGGCTTATACTTACACACACATGAATCTGTTTGTCAGGCAAAGTAATGTGCATTAAATTGTAAAAGGAAACACAGTTGTCTTCTCATAAACTGTGCTTGGGCAATCCTGTAGTTTCTTTCATGTTCCTTGGTTTAGATTAAAATTATTTGTTGAAGAATTGTAGGACATTCATTACAGACGGCATTTAAAGCTATTGCACACAGAATTTTGGGCATGAATTGACCTATAATGTTATGATTTCTCCTACCTGTAACTTCTTAGTCAAAGAATGCACAGATGAAAACGCACTTTTGAGAGGGCAGAGGCAAGTGGAGTATATTCTAATGGCTTTTATTTAATAAATGCCATAATGATCATTTGTGTTGGCATATTAAGAAACATCTGTAGTTAAGGTGCCAACATATGCTACTCAGTTGTAGAAAATATTTCACCACAATCTAGACTATAAATAAAACTTCTGATGGCTTTATTTTCAGCTTTATTTAGCTGAACTTTCCATTTTATATCGTTTGATGCCTAAGACAAAACCCTCACTTGGGCTTTTGTTCTGTGCTTCTGTTTATATTTCTTAAGCTACAACCGCACCACTGCTTTATGGAAGTGCTGTCACAGATTCCTAGGAAGCATAAGCACTCTTTGATCATGAGGAACTAGAAAAGTTGATGTGAAAATATTTTTGCTTTCATCAACCTGGCATAAGGACAAGTCTGTTGTTAAACTGTGGCCTTGAAATTTGCACTGTATTTGTGTTATTCTTCCTATTAGTACCGGAAATATTTGAAATTGTGATTTTTTTTATGGGTTTTGCTCCAGTTTACTCAAGGGAAGTGTGTTGTGAAGAGTGGACACTACTTCAGAAGTCTCAGAGATGGTTTTGCATTGAGGAGGTGTAAATTCTCTTGGCTTCTCAGTAAGAAAAGCTCAGATACTCAAAATTAGCTAACCAATTCATTGAATACAGGATTGAAATTATAGGAAAAGCAATAGCAATCTCACATGCCTTCTGCTCTTGGGAACACTGACTGTTGTAACATCAGATTGGTCCCTCCTCACAGACGCTGACATGCTGCACAGAGTTCCCATTCATGGTGAGATTCACTAGATCCAAGTTTTCTTGTATCTTTTGGGAGGTCTTACTCACAGTACAGATGCACTAGTCACGGATAGCAGACATCTCTGGATTGTTGACTTGGTTTAGAAGGAGACCCTTGGACAGTATTGTCCAATGCAATAAAGCCACAGTTACCCAGCATGTGTATATAGCACTCCATGTCAACTAGACAAAACACCATCCATACGTTTATGGTCAAGCACACATCAAATGAATGTGCATTGATCAACTATGCTTTGCTTATACTACTGTGTAGAGCAGTCGTATGCTGCTCCTCATAAGGAGCCACTCATCTGAGTGATCAGGGATGCTCTACCCCAGCAGAGTAAGGGCTTACAGGCTGTTTCAGGTGCACCGCTAAACATGAGAAGAAACCAAGTGTGTGTACCATCAGTTCCTCATACAGTAGTCTTGGGGCTGCACAACTGTAGAATAAACTTCATCCTGATGGAGAGACAGTCAGCCTAAGCACTCTCCTTTCTCCTTGTCAGCATATCCCAATCACGAGTTCTTCTGCAATTTTACCCCTTTTAAAGTAAGGGATCAGCTTTTTACTAACTAATCCGTCCTAACTATTTTAATAGACACCTCAATAGAATAAAAGAACTAAAAAAGCTCAAACTGGATTGAATATGCTCAGATGATTAAAAGCATCTTTTTTATAGGTGGTTTTGCATATTTTCAAGAGAAGAAATATCCCTTTCTATGTATCCTAAAGTCTTGCAATAAACCCCATAACTTCTTTTATGTCTGAACTATGAACTCAGCAAAGTGTATATCTGTTATATCTTGAAACATCAAGACACCCAGCACATTTTTTGTCTATACAGACAAGGGAAAGATCATGATGAAATTATGGAATTCATTAAAAATATATTTAATGTGTAATTTTTAAAGGCAGAGTACAAAAAAGGACATTTCATAGGACTCACCCAGTGTGCACCTAGCTTTCCACTCAAGAAGTGAACCAAGATCAAAAATTAAAAAGTTGATTTAAGACAAATGCAAAACATATTTCAGAAAAGAAATCAAATTCACAAATTGAAAAGTAGAATAGCTGGCTAGCAAAAGCACTAAAGGAGAGGTGTGTTTAAAGAGCAAGGAACAAGGATCGTAGTAGATCAAAGACTGTGGTTATGTTGCAGAATAAGTAAGTATCATGCAAAATCTGATTGTTGTCAGGGCAGGCCAAATAAAAGGGAGGAATATATATGTTGGGAAGAGTCTAACATGCAAGGAGGCTAAGCATGCCAGTTTTATTAACTCCACTGGCAACAATAACTACAAAGACATAATATGTACAGAATACTGTGTCCTTTTAGAGAGATGTAATAAAAAACCTGACACTTTTTCTTCAGTTTTTCTCTTTCTCTTTTTGCTTATCTTATTCTGTATCACAGGGCTGGAGTGACAGTATTGGATTTAAACACCACAGTTTAGTGACACTCAGAAAAGTCCAAAGAAATGAGATGTGTAATAAGAAGAATGTAAATAAACTGAAAAAAAAAAACCAACAAACAAACAAATTAGTAAAGAAAAAAAAAAAAAAAACAAACTCATCAGAACATGAGAAGGCCTGTAAAGGATGGCAGAGTCTCATTTAATATACAGGATTTCTACTTTATAGACTTTTTTACGTGAAGGATATTGATAGTAATTGCATCTTCTGTTTACTAAAGGCATATACACTTATAGTAAATGTAACAGGGTACAGGGAAGAAATTAAATTTGAGCTCCAGTTATGTTATGCTTTGCTATGCTATCTTATGAAAATTACTTCTCTCAGCTATGTCAGGGAAAGCATTCCATGCTCCTGGTTGTCAAGAAAAAAGTCATCTGTGAGCACAATAGAAAAAAAAGGTATATTGTTCTTCAAAATGTGTTGATCAGCTGCATGACTAATGAGCAGAGAACTCTGGTTAGATAATTTGTGTCACTTTATATATCATTTTCTCCTTTCTTTTCTCTCCTAGATCCTCTCTACTAATCTTATCACACTGTCCCACTCTCACTGCTATATCCAAACCCACTTTAGCTAGGATTTGTAAAGTGATTTTTGATTGAGATTTTTTGGTTTTGTTTGTTTGTTTGTGGGTTTTGTTTGTTTGCTTTGGGGGGCGTTATTAGTTTTGTTTGTTTTAATTACCCTCACCTACAAAGTCTGACCACTTATAGTTTTAAATCAGGCTGACTCATCCTAATGGCATCACCTTTTTTTTTTTTTTACTTCAGGAAGAATCTGTCTACTTAACATAGATATGTTATCAGGATAGACCCTTGTCCACATAATCACCAAGTTATTTGATAACAAGTATTTTCATTTATATTTAGACAAATCTTTCTGATAAAGTCAGACCAAAAAACCAAAACATAACAAAACAAAAAACAAACAACCCCCCTGATCAAACAAACAACAACAACAACAACAACAACAAAACAGGTTAGAGAGAGAGTCCATGGAAGTGGTCTAACTGAAAATTCTTCAGGTATTTTAAAATGCTTATTCATTCATACTTACCTTATTTTCAAAAAAAAAAAAAAAAAATAAAATTGCAAGTCCTTTCAAGCCTTTTATTCCATGTTAGAAGTAGAAGATCTAATTTTTGATACAGAGAAGTACCTTTAATCTCTTTCATTGCCAAATATTTCTTGCAATACTACCTTTTCTTTTTCCTTTTAAATTCTTCAAAATGGATCATATACATTTTTCTTTTCAGTATGCAAACAGATGTAACTGATACCACTTTCACTGAATATTGCTATATTGACAATATATGCAAGCCAGATATTCCATAAAGACAAAACCCCCTACTTATTAGGGCATACATTAAAGTGCAATAAAATAATAAGGAAACAGGCTGCAAGAAACACAGATGGTATGTCTTGTTCGGATCACCTTGTTTACTGTGTAGGCTGTAATTTAGTTACCAGAGCAGATGTGCCCACTGTACATAGCATAACCCCCATTTCCCTTCTTCCATTAATACTGTCAAGTGGCCAGATAAATAACAGACACCTGACTTGCTTTCTAGAGATGATAAAAACTAAGAAAAATGTAATCTACTCTGGGTGTAACGGACTCAGCATATTAAAAGTACAGAATTACTTCTAATAGTTTGACTGAGTTCTACTGAACATCATACTCTTCAGATTTGTTAGCTGGTGTGTACCAGCTGGTTGAGATAAATTCACTTGAAATTGCCTGTACAGTGTACCAAGCTACCTCCAAATTCTGTTCACTGTGATGATGTAAAACAGATGGCTCAAAGTTTTCAGTTAAAATTGTTTTGACAGAAAACTGGTTTTAAGCAGAATAATTCTTGTTTGTGTGAAAAAAAGTCTTCTTCCTGTGGAAAAATCTCACAAATTTTTTTTTTTTTTCCATTAAAAAACACTCTCCAAGCATGACAGTTTAGGATATTTTCCAATAGACGCCCACAAGTCCAAGACCTGGAATTTATGGTGTAAATGCTTTGTATGCTCAAGCTTATCTTTGGGCCAGATTTCCCAGATGGATTATATATTCCATGATGCAATAAAATATCATCAAGTCTTTACTGGCTTAAAGGGAAAGATTTGTAGAATGACATAAAACATTTGGTGAGGGACTTCAGCTGATAGGAAATAGTATATGAAAAAGATACTTCTACAGCACTTCTAGTATATTGATTCAGCACATGCAAACCAACATTCCTTCCCCCACCCTGATATTCTCCCATGCACTAATCTTTTTTTTTTTTTTTTCCAAAGCTTTTCTTGTGTGACCCATCCTCTACAAATATACTTTTGCCAGTTGAAGAGAAACATTGGCCTTTTCTTTAGAAGAAGCCTTCTGTCATATCTCTTATGCTCATTTCCATTTCCTTTGATTTAAAATGACTGCCATTTTATGTAAACTTGTGATTTGTGGATTGATGAGAAATAGGGTCTATAAAACTATACATGTTATTCTTCTGCTTTAGTTTCCTGAATTCAAGACTCATTCCAAAAACTTTTGCCGTTGTATGTTTTTTTCACCCTTTCTCCTTCCCTTCTGAACAACCTTTCCTTATTACTATGATATAGTCAGCAGGTTTGGTATTTGAACCTGAGATAATGGTAAACAATGATTATTTGTTATTTACTTTTAATTTTAAAAAACAAATTGGACATTTATTTTCAGCTAGTATACTTTTAAGTAAATTATTTAAGAGACCTTACTAAGAAAATATGAGAGAAAGCAGAATCTGGTAGCTCATCTATACAGTCAAGTAATTTTCCTGTCTTTTCTGATTTATGTGACCAGTTTGGTGTTTTTGTGATAGCACCAATAAGACTGTAAACAACAACATTTCCCCAGAATATTTGAGTGACATGCTATCATATGTAAAATTATGTCAAGCAGTTTTACACCTATAACATAAACTTGTTAAAATAATTTTTTTCAGAATTGTATTTCCTCTGGAACTCCATGTACTAAAGAAACAGAGAAGGAAAAGTCAACAATTTTCCCAATACATGTTTCTTGATGAGCTTCCTGTAACTCATGGACATGTAGATATGAAATATCTCAGGAGGTTAGATTGGCATTAACACTTTTTCATAAGGGATTATATATAGGATAAGTCTTGAGAACAAATTTAGAAAAGTTGGAATATGTTTAGACTGTTTTTGTTTGATTATATGTAAGTGTAATAACAATTTTAAATTTATCTTTTTAAATGTTTTTTTTATTTCAGTCAAATATATAAATTTGATGTCAAATATTTATATTCAGCTAGAAATAAATGCATTCAATACTGAATGATAAGCAGCCACTGAAAGATAGGGGAGGGAGTGGGACACCAAAACCAAATCCTCATTTTATTACTCTTAGGGTAAATTGTTAAAGTTCAGCTATTACCACCATGAATTTTGAGACAAATTCAAACTGTTTTGTTTTTTTTTTTTTTTTTTGTAATTATTAATTTCATGAACAAATAGATCTACATAAAAATAGGCTCATAGTTAGAGTATTTTACAAATAAAAAAACCAACAAATTCAACACTAATCAGTATGTAAGTCAATTTGCTACTAAATTATGATAAAACATGATTGTCTTTTTTCATCCCTTCAGGAACTGATGCACTATCAGTTGTGTAAAATGCCTTGTCCATCCCAAGTTAACTGATGACACTTCAGTCCTACAAAGCAGTTATGAGAGCTAAATGCATTGTAGCTGGACTCCTTATGAAACAAAATTAATGTTAACTACCTCTATTTCTTTGTTTTTACAAGAAAATTATGGATTAGATCATAACTAGGTGAGATCATATGCTAGGTGAGAGGACAAGTAGGATGAACAATGCAATCAATTGGTCTTAATTCACTATGACTAAGTCATATCCTCCTCAACTACGGAGTCATGATATGAAAGTTTAGTGTGGAAGTCACTGCAAATACCATTTGTGACCCCCTAGTGCACAGGCTGTGCAGCCTTTTAGATCATTATATTTTCACATGGAATTCCAATTCAGGAATACTATACAGAGAAAAGTAGGATCACATCTTCCACTTATTAATGATTATAATTTCATAGTTGCGCTCGTATCTTTTGGGTTGGTTTTTGTTTTGTTTTGTTTTGTTGGGTATTTTTTTTAAATTTTGACAGCTCACAATTGTAAAAGCTAGTAAATTAAGGAAATTATACATTGTGTAAGGTACAACTGAGTATAAGGTTTATGCCTTCAGAAAGAAAACTGAATTTGTCGTTATACATTGGCTTCTTGCTGGATTTCCATATAGTGGTGTTTTACAAGAATTCAGTTTCAATCTTCCTGAAAGATGAAATTAGAATAGTCTGTAATAATGAAAATATTGGCATAAAAAATTACTTATTCAATCTAACATGTCTTTGGAGATTATCTTACAGCTATATTTGTAGACTATATACACAGCAATCTGTTCTGTCTAATGCAATTTTGATCAATTTGAGAAAAAAAAAAAAACAGAACCGAAAGAGTCTAAGGGACTGATGGGCAGTAAGAACAACATCCTAAGTGGAAAAAATCTTGCCACAAGCTGCACTGCCTATAGGCCTTGGAAGCTTGCCCACAGTGTCCTTTTAGAATTAAAAAAAAAAAAAAAAAAAATTAGAACATGTTGTTAGTCTACTGGCAGGTAGACACAGGTCGATATTTCATTCCTGTGCTTGCATTCTTTCTCTAGCTCAAGTTTGCATATCTGATCAATCTCTTTGGCTGTATGATTGATCAAAAGAGAGTGTGATGCAAAAAGAGACGCCAGAGAGATATGCAAACTCACATGTTATGAGAGGTGGAAGATAATGTCACATCATGTGGTAATTTTTTCCTATTTTTTTTTTTTTTTTTGCTGGTTTGTATTATACAATACTGTATATCATGCTGTCCCATTTCAGTTTTGTGTTCTGTTAATTGTTGCATTACTTCATCAATCAGAATTCTGTAATGAGCTGTCTCCTTTACTTCATGGGCAGTAACAACACTAGTTTCCTCAGCAGTGGTAATAAAGACATGTCCTAAATTGCCATTATAACACCCATCGTCAGACACTTTTACAGATTATGTTTCACACACATGTCCGAAAGCAGAAAGACAGTAGTATATTTACTGAGTTACAACAATAACTCCTTTTATCTTATGCAACAATCAGAAATGCCCCTTCATGTCCTCAAAGCATGGTGTAAATTCAGTTTAGTTATTTCCAAGAAAAAGCTGCAATAGAAAGTGTCAAATAAAAAATGAATAGGCGTGCCCTGAACTTTGATCAAAACTGTCCAAAGCCCATGTGAGCCATACATAAGGACTTGCCTGGCCTGTAATGTTGCTTTCTTTTAACAGTAAAACTTCTTTAATTCTGCATTTAAAAATAAAATCTATACTAAAGATGCACAAAAATCTACTATAGTTAGTTTAATCTATTTCCAAACTTATAAATGTAGGGATTACGCTTCCTGTTGACTTCTTTTTTCCTAAAAGCAGTCTATTAATATGTGCTAATAATAATTAATAATTTCTATTATTCTGTTCACAAGTCGTATCTTCACAATTTGAGACAAAGCTCATTCAGAGAAACCATTCATGTTTTATTCTGCCTTCCTGGTAGTGAATTGTTTTGTCTTGTCACACTGTGTGGCACCCAAAATTTCACCTATCTTTGCACTTCTTCTTTTTTAAAAATAACAGAAAAAGAAATCTGAGATGCTATTCTTGTGTGAGAAGGTTTTACACCATATTCTGGAAAACAAATGTAATTTTAAGTTTTTGCTTACTAGCAGCAAGAAATGGTTATATGTTTAATGTAACATCCTTTGTTGATTAATATTGTCACTTTTGAAATTTTATAAAATGCCTTCTCTCACAGACAATTCCAGTCATTAGAGAATCTTAATATTTGCCTTTTTGTCTACTAAAATACATATTTTAAAGTTCTTTCCACATGATGCTTCATTGTACTGTAAGGGACATTGAAGCAGCGTGAGGACCATCAGTGGTGGCAGTGACAGAAAGAAGCAGGGACTTCTGAACAGGGACTTCTCCTTCACCAGCTCAGACAAGACTCACTTATTGTGCAAGCCAGCTAGGGACCCTGCCTGCACCCATCAATGAAAGTGATTTAAACGGGATTAAAAAAATTGACCCAGTTAATTTCAGCAGATGGATATATTACATACCTCCCAGCAGGCAGCTATATGGCAGCATTGTGACCACCTGCAAAAAGTCATGTCCTCTACTTTTCCAGATCTACTGCTCCCAGTAGAACCAATGCAGACACCCAAACAAAGCACCTTTCAGGGCGTGCAACCACCTATGTTTCAGGGTGCACAGGATGTGCCTGGAGACAGAGTATGACAGGAACCACACCTCTGGAATGTGTACTCAGGCAGATGAACTGTTCTGCTTGGGGGTTGAGCTTTGGGAGGAGGAGGGGGCAGTGAGGAGCATTTCAGAGTCTGAGAAGGAGGTAAACTAATGGAGCTCTGGTCTGACATTTATGGTACCCACAAGTCAATTCAACTTGGGTAGGTCCAGTTCCTGTTTTATGTCAAGACTAAGATGGTGCTATGAGGGTTAATGAGGAATGGAAGCAAATTAATGCTTGGAGCTGTAAGAAGAACATCTCTTTACCCTCTCATACATTTATAGAATGGGTATGAGGCTCTGTGAATGGTAGCTGGAGGATAGGATAAGACAGAAAAGGAGGAATCTCTGCAAGTATTCTCACCAAGGCCAGATCAACCAACCTCTTGTGACAAGAGATGCATTAAGACTGACAGTGTAAAGAAATGCTGAGTTATGATCATAGATGACTGACTCCTCAGCAAGAATGAAGACATCCATCTGCAGACTGGACCATTTTTTCAGGGAAGTTTGCTGCCTCCTTGAGGCCAAATCAGGGATATCACCAGATACATGATGAGCTTAGTAAAGTCTTTTCATTGTCATGAACTCCTCCTCTTTCACATGGTACAAATCACGTTGAAATAAGAAATCTACAGTCAACCAAAAGTCATTCCAGGGTCCTGAGTTAAACGATTAAGGAGCACAGGTAGTGTTTTTCTCAATCCTGGGGATGAGAAAATGTCAATGGGGAGAGACATTGGAAGAAGTCTCCAAGACTTTTTTGTGAATAGAGGAGGATTCATGGGACACGTGAAGGTAGGTTGGCAATCTTGACCAAGGGGATCAAGAGGTAGTTGTTTTAATTTTTTTGGTACAAAGGAAAAAAAAAAAAACAAACAAAACAGCAGAGTTGCCACCTAGATTGCAAGAGAACAAACATTAAGCTGTTCAGCGAGTGACTTAGCAGTGTCCTCTGGGACTATTTATGAGGGCTTGATCAGTTTTTAAGAACCACCTTTTAAGAGCACAGAAGCAGACACAACTCCATCAGGTTGCAAATCAAGCAAGCAGGGCAAAAGACTAGCTTTGCTGAACATGGAACTCCTCTGGAACTCAGGAGGAAGAAGAAATTGTATGGCATCTGAAAGAGAGTCCAGACTTTGCAAGATTACGGAGCACTGGTTTGCCTATCCAGGGAGAAGTAAAAAAACCACAAACACAATGAAATAACATTTTATGGCATTCCAATAAAAAGTAACAATAAGGTATTTTTATGACTATCTCTTTTAATAGTACTAAATAAGCACTTGAATTAGGTTTGTGTTTTAAACATATCCATAATACCAATATGGCCCATTGCTTAATTACTTTTTTTACAAAAGTTCATAAATGTTAATATTTGTCAATGAAAGAAAATAGCTGTGTCTCTCTAAAACTGCTTTGGATTGTATTTTTTTTTGTCCTTTCTCTATATTTAATTTTTATTCATCTTTCACTCATCTTCCTACTCACCTTTTCAAATTATTAGCTTGGCTTTTTGATATTTGGTGAGAAATATTAATAATCCTGCTTGTAAATATACCAAATGGTTACACTGCATTTATTTAAAATGCAAAAGGAGGACATACAGACCTAATGGAATTTTACATGAATTAATGCTTGCATGTAAGAATAGTATTAAAAGCCAAGAAGAGAGATGCTAAAATTGAAAAATACAGTTATGAACACTGGCGTTTGATGAAGAAGAATGTAGGGAGTTCTGAATCATAAAATTTAAAGTCAGAGTGTATTGGAATTCTTTGCTTTGTGAAGGACAGTGTGTAACACATTTCCCACTTTGTTCTACCTCTGTCAAATTTTGACCTATCTAGTATTATTTCAATGCAAATTCATACACCCAATAACAAAGAGGAAAAATAATTACCATCATTATTTATCCTGTGACTACCAAAAGCATCTACATAGTATAATGTAGTCTTGAATAGGAAAGGAAGATGTGAGATAAAAACAAGATTAATAATCTAAAGTTATGATATGTCAGTATTACTATAACATAATTTGCAAAGAGATCTTTGTAAATAATGAGAAGTGCTTACAGTTCTTTTTTTTTTTTTTTTAATGTTTTTTTTTTTTTTTTTTTTTTTTTATGTCTGGGAAATCTGGGCTAATGTGTTTCTTTAAATTAAATACAACATTTAAAAACATTTTTTTAATAGCTTATTCATCTAGGTATCAGCATTAATTAAATAATAATATCTAAACAAAGTTTTGAACAAACAAACATGAAAGTCAAAATAAAAGAACTCTTATATTGGACCTTACTTTGCTTCTAGAATTTGCTCCAGCTCATTTTTAGATATTATATAATTAATATATTACAAAATCTCCCTGCGGCTAAGTCAGAAGTTGTATTCCAATGTTGTCCTGTGTAAATGGATCTCAATATGGGAAGATTACACAGTTTCGTCATGTATTTGCCACAGACAGTAAAAGGGTCATACAGTTCCATTTAACCTGAGTGTACCAGCCCAGCCCCTCTCAAGTTCTATGATGATGTTTTAGCCTCAGACCTACATTATCCATTTTCATGTCATCCATCACGATGACTCAGGTCAGAATTACATCTCAACTTTCAAAAAAAAACAACCTAAAAAACACTACTGCAAGTGAAATTTAATTTATTTTTAAGTGTTTATAAAGGTGTATATATATGCGTCCTAAAATTTTTTTAACTGTGTTTATCGTAACTCATGATTTTCTCATGTGTTCCTCCTTTTACCCTTGCATTTCTCCCCTTGTCCCACCAGGGCAGGGGGAATGAGTGAGTGGCTATCTGATGCATAGTTGCTGGCTGAAGTTAAATCACAATATTCAGGGAGGGAAAGATGCAGGAGTTGCTGTTTCTGTGGACATCAAAATCCCCTGCAGAGGAGCAGCTTTCATTTGTTTCATGGCACATGCCACTGCATATTCCAGATTTCAACTGTTTGCTGCACCTGTCTGTCCCATTAATTAAAAGAAACCCTATCTGAATCACTGTAAAATTTGTTCTTTTATGTCTTGCATTTCTTCTCTACATTTTCAGATCTAAAAGCATTTTTATACTAATCCTTGTTTCTTTCTACCTTATGTTTGGCATTTTGATAGTAGTAGAATTCCCCCATATATCTGTAGCAGCAAAACAGATTATTGTAGGAAGAGAAGGTGGTAAATATAGTATCCAGTATTCTTTGAGGACAAAAAGTGGGAAGAGCCAGGGAAAATGAGCAGTAAACCCAATAAAGATGATTAAGTCAAGTTATTAAAAGAAAAAAAAACAGAACACTAAAATGGTACTAACTGCTTTATCAGCTATAGTCAGATAAATAAATGCAGCCTAGACAAAGTGAGGATTCCTGATTTTTTTTTAACCATTTTAAGGACTGCTTGAAATACATTTTGGTAGCTGACTTCAGTGTATTTTTCTCAATTTCTTTCTTATTTCTGGTAATGCCATGTTGTGTTGTTTTCTGTCTCTATGTTATTCAGCCCTGTGGGCTGAATAGTTACCACCAACTCTACAAGGTGACTTTATTTCCTTTTTAGGGAGAGTTAGCTGCGCCTTGGGACAGAAGAAAAATCTAGAGAAAAGAAAAGTTATAAGAATTAAGATGTGACTGATTTTCCTGTTTTCAGGATGACACAGGAGAAAGAACTGCCTTTCCCTTAGCCCCAACTAATGCCTGTCCCTCTGGCCGGGAAGAGATTCTGGACAGAACAGAAGCATTAGACCATTATCTTCTGTGGCTTTACAAAAACTAGGATAAGCAGTATGTACCTTCCAAGGTTTTGTAAAAAAACCCCAAGGATCCTTCACTTGTAACTACATATCCTTACTAAATATAATTTATATATAAATATAGTTTATATATACACATATATCAGTATATGTATGTCTATGTATATATGTATGCTTATAAGAAGTGGGAATTTATTTCTCTTAACTTTTTGACCTCTGAAAACCTCTTTTTAGATACCAGAAGCACAGTAAGCTTAGACAACCAAGGTAAATCTATTTTTTTGCTTTTCCATAATGTCTCAGTGACATTACTTAACGGAATAATAACACATGAACAATACTCCTTTATATGTCTAGGAGGCCACATAAATGTTAAATGCAGTGGAGATGAAGGCTGGAATGAAAAGTGAAAAGTATATATTGGCAATAGCTTGTGGAATGGGATTAACAGGAGAGTAATAAAAGCAATCCTTAACATGTGTCTAAGGTCTGCTCAACTTACAAATATCAGATTCTACTTTTCACCTTAGAAAATACTGAAAGCAAAAATCATTAGTTGAGGCAAATCTTGGGAAAGGAGACTAGATCTTAATATTTATTAATTTTACTGCTGTAATATCCTGAAATTGAGCTATGCAGCTGTTTTAGTTCAGTTTGCAACTGTCTCCAATAGCAGAGTAATTTTGAAAGGAAAAGATGTGAATTTCCCACATAAATGACTTAAGACTGAAACTGTTAGTAGAGTTATGAAAGAAATTATTTAGTACAATGAAAATATTCTAGACGTATCAAAGTCTGTAATCAAGTTTTTTGAAGAGATTTTTGTTTGGTTGGGGGTTTTTGTTGTTGTTTGGGTTTTTTTTACTGTGTCACAGAAAGCAAATGTGATCTTTGTGACTTTAACAGATAGGAATTTTCTATATACTTTTAAAATCCTACTGTTCTCCTGGAATCAAAATATTTCCAAAAGCAAGTTGAAGAAAGGTGCAATGAATTTACCTGAGGTTCTTTCTGGTAAAACCAATTACTCTCTTTACTGAGCTCTTCTGTCTTTGTAGTTTCATGAAACCAGAAGGAAACCAAGCTAAAATGTCAAGCTCTTGTGTCCACTGGGACAGTTCTCCATAAATAACAGTTTCCATTGCTAAATGTTCTTTCTGGATTTTCCTCCCTATTTTAATAAACTGTTCAGAAGCAATCTTTTGTTTTCCAGATAAAAATAAATGAAAGTATCAAGAGTCACCAGCCTGAAAATAAAATGGATGATGATAGCCTATGGCCACATAAAACATATACTTCTGAACTCCAATTTGGTAAGTAACAACTTATTTGCTTTAAATAGTTTATTTTATTTTATTCTATTATACTGTATGTTTAATTACCTTTTAGTATCTAACACAAACTGTCTGAGCCCTGAATACTTAATCCCTGCCAAAAGAGATGTAATTCTCTCTGTCAAAATTTAAACTGCTACTCACACATGTGGTCCACTTTTTATTCCTGCTCCCCCTGCACAAAGAACGTTCTTATGTATGAGGGAATTGAGACATTAGGAGCTCTTCTACTAAAGCAATGCTTCATAAGATCCCCAGGAAAACTCAGGTGTCAGAAATGGTCATCATTCTCAGCCGTCAGAGAATGGGTGTCATAGTGGCTACTAGCAGTCACGGAAGCTCTTCCAAAATGAAGACTGTGTTACTGTCTCCCAAACCACACAGAGTAGCTGCAGGTATATTCTGCTGCCCTCAACCTTCCCTAAGACAATATTTTGGAGCTCCACGAAGTCCTAGCATACTCCTGTATTCTGGCTTTAAGTTGAAGGATATCCTAAAGAGATATAGTGCTTTAATGTTAACCAATTACTTTATAATTGCTTGTAAGAAGACAGGTTAAGGTAAAAGCAAATTAAAATTACTTAGCACATTCAGTTATAAAGGTTTTTAAACACACAGGTGACTTAAAAGAGTAGAAAACAATTTCCGCTGTTTACCCCAATGTCAAATCTGAAAGAACGCTCTGTCCTCTTGTTTTATCCAGATGAGAAGCTGTAGATAAATCACCTGAGTAAGTTTTTTTGTACCTCTTCAATACCAGCTCCGTTATCACTAAAGAGAGCATCTGGCTGGGAACAAATGCAATTCTTTATACTCACAGCCTTGTTTGGGATTTATTCCAGGTTTCATTTAGATTCTAATCTTCCTGGCCTCATTTTCTTCTTCAAGATTATTGATACTTAGTTTATTTCAGGGCACAGTTTCAGCCCTGTCATCTTGGATTATGTATAGACAGTTTATCTGCTCATATCTCTCATCTTAACAAATCTTTTACTCTAGAAGTGGGTACAACACTTCTTCCCCTCTATGGCAATTCTGAATAAAGTCTTTTCATATACCAATTTACATAAATGTGCAAATCAACAACAATACTTTCCCTGCTAATTACTAATTAAGAACAGACAGAAGAGTTATTCACCACTCTGGAGCAATAACCTATTTGAAATCTTTAACCCATCATATCTTTAAAGAAAAATTAAGTACAAAAAGCACATCTTGGAAAATTCAGATTGCCCACTGAAATAAAATCTGAATTTGCTGAGCCCACAGGATGAAACAGCAGAAACCTCATAGACTATTTAAAACTTCTCTTTACCAGAGCTTTTTGCACACATTTCTGTATCAACCGTAAAATCAAACTAAGACCTCCAAAGATTATGTAGATTCAATGAGTGCAAAGAACACTCTTTTCATATGCACCATAAAAATATGCTTCCCTGTGATGGATGATATCCTTTCCACATCGTGGGAAAAAATGGAGGACATGGAGATTAAGAAAGGAAATGGAATGTGAGTTCCTTCAACTTTGACTCTTCTTACGTCTCTCTTTCTCCCCTCACTTACCATGGGAGAAGGAAGGTCAGCACAATAATGGAAGACAACAAATGTTGTGAACCAGTTAATGAGAAAAACTCTGTTAACACCCAAAAATGTACACCAGGTACCTTTTTCTCGAAATATTTTCCACCCTTTACCTACTCCCTAAGAGCAACATCCCATTCATCCCTTGGATGTTTTGCTGTGAGCCTGACAGCAGTGAATCCTCTAAGAGTTGGATTTGGTCTGCTTTAGCAGATGTTATGTGACAGAAGGAGACATTGGTATTTGCCTAAAGCATGCTTTCTCATGGTAAGCTTGATATCAAACCACTGATATTAATGCACATGTTTACTCCATGCTGGCAGAAATAAAACATTCTATACCAACTACCAAATGAAATTCTGCTTTCAGGATTTTGGAAAAAAATAAGTGAACTGGTGAAACTTCGATGATGAGCTTAAAAATGCATGAACACATGATGAAAATTCCGACTTCCCTACACAAAGTTTAGCTGAGCTAAAAATTGCCAAGTACATAGGTAATGCATGATTAATTCCAGTTTTCTCATCTAAAATGCATTACAACATACAGAAGAACTAAACAAAGTGATAGCTCCAATATTGCGCTTAGTGTAATGTACGCTTTATCTTCCATTTTAAATGACTCATTAATAGGACCCATAAGTTCTATTCATACCTACTTTATTAGTGTGACATAGATTTAAATGAGTGACACTTCTTAAGAAGAAATGTGGTCATGTGTAGATTACAGCCTAAGACTTGTTAATCAGACCTTGAGAAAAAAAACCAAACAACAAACAAAACAACAATAAAAAAAAAAAAACAAACAACCAAACAAAACCCCCCAACAAAACAACACCAAAAACCCTGGAACAGTTCATTCCAGTAATTTTAGTTTTGTTAATAAAATTTTATCCAACACACTATGCCCTTCAGCCAAGTTAGGTCTTGTCATCAGTCAAAGATCAAGATAAATTCATCTGGCAGAAGCACCAGAGACTACAGTGTATGTGTGGCTCTCCCAATGAGCTTGAATCCAACACTTTGTTTCAGAAAAATTTTTTTTTAACTTGACTCACTTATCATAAAAAGAACGTTTCATCTGTTAGAATAGAATTTTCTGTCTCTGTTTTATTAGAAAAACAAAGATTCCACATCAGTGAGGCGACAGCTGCTTTGAATATTTTACACTGAAACAATGTAATAACCCACACCCAGAGATAATCAATACTCAGTAAAAAGTTCTGCTCAGTAGGATTGGGTTGCTCGTTGTGTTCCTACTATTTCATTTTTCAAGCCATCTGATGAAGAGTAGAAATTCAGTGACACTGCAAGAAGAGGTCATTTTCTTCCTTGAGAAGTTCCTCGTTAAGTTTCAATTATTTTGCCAGTCTGTACAGCAGTCTTTCAGTCTTCCTTACATTCCTAGCACATGTAGGTGGCTAATGTCTCTTACCATATGTTTCACAGCAGGTTCTGAACTATTAGAGCACTTAACAACTAAAAGTTCTTTTCCAGTAGAGCATGTAAATGTGACCCCTGTTGGTTGATGTGCCTATAGTACCTGATAAGAATCACTTAATCAAGTACAGCATTGAAAGAGGTGAACAGTAGAGGAACCTGTGCTTATCAAATCACATTACAAGCTATAATAACAAAGCAAAAGTAAAGCACACTGTAGGTGCATTTAAATGAAGTTGTCTGTTTATTAGGACTGAGTGGAATACCGACTTCTTTGGACTTTTGTTTTATTTTGTTTTGTTTGGGGTTTTGTTCTTCTGTGGTTTGTTTTTGTTGTTTTTGTTTTTTTTGCTGTTGTTTTTGTTTTGTGGTACTGTGATTCTATACTTTGTCTTGGTTTGTGTTTTCTGAACAGGGTAGAAAAGGAAAACCAACTCCACTACTTTAGTTTGTTTGTGAGTTGTGTGCAGTGGGATAATGAATATGGCAGGATGGATATGGAGGTTTCTTTTTTGCTCATGAGAGAGACATATTCAATGCTCTGCCTGAGATAGTACAGTGACTAGTTTTTCCATATCTCATATAATTAGGCTAGACATCAATCTAGGGAGTCCTGTGGGCTCTTTGCTTGTGACTTTGATCTGAAAGATCAGTCTATTCATGTCAGATACCATCATAATAATAATTTTTCAAAAATGTGTAGGTGAAAAGTTCCTTAATAATTCAATTACTTGCATTAAAATTGAGCCTTAGTGTTTGCTAGAGTTTTGATACATATGTGAGATCTTTGTCTGCACATATGCCCACCCCCCTTCACAAATTTTCATATCTTCCCACGTCAAAAAAAAAAAAAATAAAAAATCACCATTACATTACTTCACACATCTTTTGTAAAACATTCATCTTCTGATTGCAAAAGCATGAACATATTAACCATGGTGCTTTGGGAGCTTTACGAGATTGTCATAGGCAATGTCTAGTGTCATATGCTTAAGGCACACATTAAAATCATCCCCAAAGGATGAAAGAAAAGGAAAAGAAGGCATTCATGTAAGATATTAAAACCATCATTTAAATGACATCATAAATAAAAGTGAACACGACATAGTGAGGTCAGGAAAAGTTATATGGAGAAGCAGAGTAAAACAAAACAAACAAATAAAACACTAACAAAAAATAAACAAACAAAACAACCCCAGAGAGATGTTTTCCAGTAAAATTCATGGTAGCAAGGATGTAGCTTTCAAACAGATGTAGCAATTCTCAGTGTCAGAAGAGCAGTGCAGTACCTTGAGAATGTTGCGCTGCTCTTTGGCTATTCTCTATCACACAACATCTTAGAAATATAAAAACTTGCCTCTCCTGGTTTCCCAAATACATTTGTACCTTATTAAGCGTTTCAAAAATCCCACCAGGTAAGTCCTGGAAAATAGAAAAATCAAGCATTGTATTTCATCTCTACAGTATTTATGAAACTGAAGAACACAACTAATGATTTCATGTACCTCAGACAGGATGTTTGTCTGCTACTCTGTGGGCAAGTAAGTTCATACGAAAATACCAATGTATCCTTCTTCTTTTTATTAACATTCAATTAAAATGTCAAATTAAACATTAAATTCTGGATAGAGTTAGATCTTCAACCAAAGAGAAGAAAAGAAAAGAAAAAAGCCCCTGTATATTTTTTTTCTACATAAACATCTTTTAATTATGTCATATAAATGCAAAATATATTTCCTTAGATACACTAATAGTAGAATAACATTTGAAATTATTAGCATATTTTAACCTGAATTTAGAGTAAAGAGAAGCTCATGCTGTGCTAGCATTTATCAACCTCATAACACTATGCTAAATAGCACATTCCTCTCAGAAAGATGCTGATCCCTGAACACTGATATTTGCTAAAAAAAAGGGGAGACAGGGGGATATTGATGTAAACACATAGCAGTAAATTTGTATTACAAATACAGAGTTTGTATTTGAATACATTGTTTATTTCTACATTTGTTTCTCAAAAAAAAAGGTAGAAAATCAGGTCTCATCTTGGTTAGTAAAATACGAAAACCAAACTCAAATAACCAGACAAAACAGCAACTTTGAAGCTAAGGTTCTTTTACACTGTCACTAAAACCAGCTTCAAACACTATATGAAAAAACACATAGAAACAACTGAATTTCTGAGGTTGTTAACCTCAGTAGTTCACCCCAAAGTTGTGGTGGCCTAAAAGTTAGGGTGATTCTTCATTATTTATTTTATACTCTACTCCCATGGCTAAGTAAGATGCGTTATTTTGGTGTTAATCCTGGTAAACGAGGAAGTAATGGGGCAAAAGGGAAAAACACTAAAACAACTCCCAAAAAACAATAGAAGTTTTCTCAAAAAAAACCCTCATAAAAACAAACAAAAAAACAAACAAAAAAAATCTTTCTACTCCTGGAAGGTGATGATTTCTGTCAGATTTCTATGCTTGCTACCACTTCCAATTCTATTCACCCTGCACATATTATCTTGGGAAACAATTCTGATCTTGAAATTTCATGTTATTAGTGTCTTTTCCTTCTGCAAAACTCTGAAATTTAACAAAGGTAGAGCTCATCTTACAAAAGTAGACTCATCTACACATCTTCCTTTTCCTTTCTGAAAGTGCTTGTTCCAAAAACACTAAAAAATTAAAGATTATTTATTTTTAATAATGAGATCATTCACATTAAAATCAGTTTTGATCTCTAAAGATTTTATTCCTAGAAGTTCTAAATTCTTCGTTATTTTGACTTAGGGAAACAGTAGGAAAAAAGGGCTTTTTCAGTAATTCAGATATAGATCAAAGAAATATTTTCTCAACTAGTCTCAAATATTACATTTTTTTTCCACATTTGGTTCACCATTAACTATGTCAAATAGTAAAACTATAAACTATCAATAGTGAGGTTACAGATAGGAAACCTCCTAGTTCCTCCTAGTGACAGTATGTCTGTCACTGGTCTTGAAGCTCAGGAGTGATTTTCATACAGCTAAAGACACACTACCTATTGCTGATTTAGTGTTTGGTTGGGTTTTTCATTCATTTTGCGTTTTTCAAGTTTATATATTTTTATCCAGTCTACATACATTGATCCTTGAAGGGCCACAGGGTAGGCTGCTTTGAAGCTTCTAAAATTCCACTGTTTCAACTCTTCTCGTTCACATACACTTAAAGATGATGAAAAAAATTATCTATTATTATGCTACGAGTATTTGATTCTCCACTATGCTTCAAACTTTCATTCAGAAAACTCAATTTGATCACAGATGGTGTTATTTTTTCAGAATAATGTAAATTGTGTGTACACTAGCAGGAATAATATTGAAACCATTTAGAACACTTTAACACAAATTAAGATAAATATACTTCTTATCTAGAATGTTGCCACCACTTATTGAGGTAAGTAGGTGAAAATAAGAGTGGTGTATGAGCTGCTATGAATAATCATGAAGAGTACTATTTAGAGTACTGTTAGTGCTTATTTTTTTCTGTGCCTATATGCTTAGGAAATTTCTGTCACCTTAATTTTTCTTATTTTTTTTTTCCTTTAGTTTAGGATGTATCTATGAAAAGTTATTATTTCCCTGTTACTTTTGTTACTTAAAATAAAAGCTTTGCTTGTAGCATTTTTACCCTTGATTTGCATTATTGCCATTCAGTAATTAAATGAATAATATGATAACATCAGACTAGGATGCTGGTGTTGTAAATATGTATTGTAGGTGATAGATAAGCAGCTTGAAGGAATTGGAGGCTCTGTAGTTTTACTGATATCTTAATGTCATGTTGATGAATTGACTCCTTCTGCTGCAGTTATTTGGGACTATTCATTGTGGTTTAAAGGACGTGAGCACTGAGAGCAATCCTTATGATCTAATCATTAATTAAATTTCTTTTAATATAGAAAAATAGAAAATAAACCTCAGCCACCCAACAATACTATAATTACTTCATTTCCAATTTAGTCTACGTGACTTTCAGTGGGTAGCTCACTAGCATGTAGATTAAACATATTTCTTAAGGCATCAAAAGTTCTTATTTTCTTGTTGAGAGCTTTTTTCTCAAATTAAGTTATTTTTTGATTGTTTAAAGATTATTTTGTAATCTTTTGTTTATATTTTAAGTGACAATTATGACTATGTTCAACAAAATCCTTTTTGTCCTAGTGTGTCTGCATTTTTTAGACAAGAAAAGCCACTCCAGAATTGCTGAGGGACAGGAGATCAGGAATATAATTAATATTTAGAACTATATATACAGTGAAGTTTGGTAGTTTTGGTCTGCTAACCAAGGTACTATTTGCCCCTTTCCTTTTATAACAGGCAAAATATTTCAGTTTTAGAGAGAAGTTTAAAGAAAAATAATATTTTCACATTCAAGGGACAGGTGAGGGGAAAGAAAACTAAGAGAAAGAAGACTTAAAGAATTGTTCCCTGTTTTATAGACTGTCTTAAATAAAACACTGAATAAACTGTACTGAACTGGGAGATTACCTCTCTCTGATGTTATTATGCACTTCTGTTTGGTTTTCAGTTCTTAGAAGTTTGTTTGCTTACAGAGATGAACAAAATGACTTGTGACAAATGCTGCCAAACTGAGGGATGGAAATGGCGCGTTGGTACTCAGTTCAGATAATTGTTCCTTTTTTTCTTTTTTTTCCCCTCATTATCTTTCTTAAGGAAAAGCTTGCCAAAATTAAAAAAAAAAAAAAAAAAAATGAAAGAAAAAAAAAAGAAAGAAAAAAAAAACACCAACAAAAAACAAAAAAAAGCCAAACTCCACACTTAGTATAATTTTTGCCCTGTCTGGTCATCTCAATGAGCTGTTCCTTTGATAACAGTTTGACTAATGGTCTTTTAATATTTCTGATATTTTCTCTGGTAATATTTTAGCTCATGAATGCACAGTTTCATAAGAAATATGCAGGACAGAGAACAATGATTTTGTATTTATTTGAATAATTGCACAGGTTAGATTTTTAGCTAATTTTAATGGTTAGGAAATATTCCAATGTTTAAATATTAATTCTTTGCTCTTTAGGAAGCATTTTCTGCTTTATCTTTTGTTTTCTAACACAGTTCAATGGGTATAAAAATCAGTTTCTGAAAGATCTAAACACTACAGCTCCAACAGATTTGCAATGTTTCATAAGTTATCAACCCAAGGAATTATTCAATTTTCCTTGCATTACATTTTCTGGAGGAATTGTAAGTCTCATTCTCCTTTCATTGGCCAAAATATTTAAAAACTGCAGCTCCCATAACCCACATCATTGAAAGAGACGTACAGAACACCCACATCATTGAAAGAGACATACAGAACAAGAACAATCCCACAAGAAGGATGTCCTTTCCTGGTAAGTGAATTAGTAATCTTCTAATTGTGGAGAAATTTTAATTGAATACTGCACAGGTTTTAAATGAAGTATTTTGGAATAGTTCATTAAGCCAAGAATAATATTTTAAACTACGTGTCCTGTCAAATGTTAAAATATTGGAACATCCAGAGAGGCTGAAATTCTGAAATTAGTGTACCTGTGCTCGCCTTAGAAACTTTTGAGGGGTACAGTCCTATCCAGTTGCAAAAAACACAAATTAATTTGTCTACATTCTCTCAGAAGTGTCAATTAAACAGTGATAGAATATATTTCTCTGTGAAATAGATAACGTTTGCTTTCTAAAAAAAATTCATCTGAACTTTCCTCTGCTTCTTTTCACAAGCTCTTGTGACTTGAAAGTCCTCAAGAAATAGTTTCAGATTTTTCTTCCTTTTCTGTCTGTGCAAAGGGATGCTAAGCCTGCTGGCAGTTAATTACTTTTGGTTTATACTCTTTTTAAGAAGTAGGTTATTACTAAACACTCTTGTCCTAGATTATAATTTTACATGACATTGGAATATTGTTTATTCATTGCTGCCTGTAGGATTAGGTGTTTATAATAAAAGCAATAACCTTGTTTATTTGTACTTCAAATGCTGCAACTGAGACTAAGTAAATATACTTTGTTTCATAAATGCTGCACAGAGACTTTTATGCAGCTGGTTTATGAAGTAGTGTTGCTGTGTTTTAAAGTCACTGTTCTGAACAAGTTTGTCATTTAAACTTTTCTCTGGAGATAAGTATGTCATTCAGGCCCCATGCACAAGTAACCTAAGAGAACATCAAACCTATTTCCCACACTCTTTATGGATTTACAACAATATGACTTGGTGCTTTTCGTTGACATTTGCTGGCAACCAGGCATGAACCAAGCTGCTGTCTCACTCCCTTTTCAGCAAGAGAGGAGGAAAAAATATGATAAAAAGATCATAGGTCAAGATAAGGACAGTTACCAACATGAGTAAAAAACCAACTCACATTGAAGAAGTTTAACTTATTGTGAATCCATAACAGAATGGGATGAGGGTAGTGAGAAATTAAATCAAAACCAAAAAGTTCTTTACTTCAACATTCCTTCTCCCCATGCTCAAATTAATTCTTGACATTTCTACTTGTTCCACCCTCTGAGAAGTGCAGGGAGATGCTGAATAGGAGTTGTTGTCAGTCCATAACAGGTCCTCTCTGCCACTTCTTCCTCTGCACATGCTCCAGAATGCTCCAGCATGGGGTCCCTCCGTGGGACAAAATCCTTAAAGAACTGCTTCAGTGTGGGTACTTTCCATGGACTACAGTTCTTCCAAAAAGGACTTCTCTGTGGAAGACTACTGGGTGGAAGACAGCTTTAGCCTTGAAGGGATGCAACGGTGAGCATGGGAAAGTAGAGAAGATACCTATGGCTTTGTACCAGGCATGGGAAAGTAGAATAAAGGAGAAAAACAACTGAGAAAACCGAGTGTGAATAACAAGATGTGTTTTGAGTCTTATCAGCATGAGGAAAGATGTGAACTACCTATCAGAAGAAAGTCTTTGTGGACAGAAGTGCTTGGCACTCGTTCACGTGGACAGATAAGAAAAAGTATAAAGACAAGCCTTCTAATAATAAAGTAGCTGCTAGTTGTTAACCTTTTTCTTGCCATCAGCCTGTGTGTATGGTTTTGTCTGTCACACTTCCCCATCGTGGGACCCCCATCAGCTACAATTCCTGCCAGGATCTTGGTCTGACATTGACTCTCCAAGAGCTGCAGTGTGGATATCCGCTCCAACATGGTCCTCCATGAACTGCAGGGAAATTTCTGCACTAGAGACTGGAGCAGCTCCTCCTCCACATAGTTCACCAACCTTCATGATGTTTCTTCACATTTTCCTCACCATTCTCTCTCACAAGTTTGTGCACACTGCCTTTTTTTTTTTTTTTTTTTAACCTTTTATTAAATATTTTATCACAGAGACACTAAAAACACAGCTCACTGGCTCAGCCTGGAGTAGTGTCAGGTCCATTTTGGAGCTGGCTGAAACAACATGAAAACAGCACCTTGTGTCTTCTCAAAGATACCCCTGGAGATCGCACACTACAGAAATCTTACCATGTAACCCAAAGCACATAATTAATGTAAAGTCTGTGTTTTCACTTTGAGATGCTTGCTTTGACTCCTTTTTTTTTTTTTTTTTTTTTTTTTTTTTTTTTTTTTTTAAATGAAGGCATCCAGGATAAAGTTTAAATGATAACTCCACTTTTAGGAACAAAAACAAACAAACAAAAAAAACCCCAACCAAACAAAAAAAACCCAACCAAACAAAAAGCATTATTGTAAGTGTCAAATCCATCTTTGCAAGAAAACCAATTTATTTGAAAACAAGTTTGGAGATGATTTCAACGTCCTAAGAACAGATACAGCCCCTATTTCTTTTTTTTTCTGATACAAATACTTGTGTCTAGTGTCTAATTCACCAATGTAAATCCTCGTGCTGCATACACATATATACCAGAGTGAAAAATAACAGATTACAGTACAAATAAAGTTATTACAGAGACATAAGGATGATACAGAAAGCAAACCATGAATGATAGTGACACTGTCTTTCAATAGATTCATTTTAATTCTAAATATATGATCTACTCATATTTTATGATTGGAAAATGAGAATAGAGACATGCACTGGTGTGTGTTGTATTTCTAGCCTGCAAAATTTTGGATATTATCAATAAACTCAAGGGAAGATATTTTCTATTATTAACCAAAAGAAAATTTTTTGTTGACAGACTCTATCACACACCGCTCCCCCCAAAAAAAAAAAACACAAAAAAACCTTAAAAAACAAACAAACCCCTGTAAAATACATAACGAAATTCCCATTTTTTTGCTAAAATTAATGAAAAACAAGTAAAAAAACCCAAACACTCTTTTTAGCAAGAAAACCATCACTCAACAGGTATTTAACTTCTAAAAAAGCAAACTTTTTTTTAATTTCCTAGTTATGTTTTAATCCAGCATATGAGGAAAAATAAACTACTAGAGAGCATCCTGACAGACAAGTGAGGACCCTTTTGAACATGTGGAAATCATGTAGATCTGGATGCTAACCAGTGCATAATCTGGTAAAGCAGCAGATATTCTGTTAAAACATCAAATAGGAAGAGAAGCAGAACCATGCATTTAATCCACCCATAAAATATTCTTACAAATTCAGATACTGTATTTGAGGTGACTAAAAACATATATTTCCCCTCTCTTGCTCAGGGTGGCATTTCTTCAGGAGGAAGATTTTGTCTTCAGTGAAATCCTAATTTTGAAGTTTTCTATTAATTTGTGTGGAATATCTCTAAATGTTGTGATATATTAATACACATATTTAGTCAATCCATTATGATAAAAAAGAACAACTTACCTCATTCCCTTCAGCGCTAAAGAAAAAAGAAAAAAAAAAGGAATTGGTTGCATGCATTTTTAACTTTCATAACAGTATTTTTTTATTTTTTTTTCACAGTTGAGGTCATCTCTGTTCTTCAGAGCCTGTCTTTGCTCTTTAAATCACATAACTAGGAGGCTTCACAGCTCTTACCTCACAGCATTCTTAATTTAATTTAGAGATATAACTTCAATATACAGATAAAGAATTCCTGAAGCTGCAATATGATGTACTACAACTCCTGATCTAGTCAGGGTCTGAAGTTTTATTATCTTCCTTCCTTGTCCTGAAGTTCTTATGGCGAATTGCTTGCCGTTAAAGAATTGGGTATATTGCTCTGGCTTGCAAATTAAATGTTCTGTCTGATCTTTGGCACAACAGATACCTCTGACACCTTTATTCATTATCTGTTGAGAATGTTTTTTAATCAGTATTCTTATTTTAAATGGAGACACAATTTCAGTGGCTCTGGTCTCCTAGCAACACAGTTTTTTGTCACTGACTTTTGTCATTTCTAAAGATCTCTGTTCAGAATGTTTTTCATGGCTGTTAATGCTCTGTACAGCTTCAGGCACATAATACTTCGATACCCCATATCAGAGCTGGTTTATTTTACTGTAACCAACAATATATCTAGCACAAGAATAACTTAAAACCCACACCACCTAAACTCATAGCAAACCAAATTCTAAGTGGAGAAGTAGTTTATAAAGACTACATTTCAGGAATGTGTTTTGAACTCTGATTCATTTGTGCTCTAAAATTTATCCTATTGGATAAACAGGATTGGAAAACCATGTGAAAGATCAAGTGTTCTCCACTGTTCTCTATTTTCAGAAATAAATTCATCTCATAATACTTTTTATTTTACAATTTTTTGGTAAAAACTACCTTTTCTTGGATCTGTTTTTTTTTTGCATGAAAAATAATTGAACCTTTTATTAGTTAGAGATAAATTAGATTAGGATAAGATATTGATAGAAGTGACTTGGTGTCACGCGATCCGTCGGGATACAGGGATACGGTCCACACTCAAGGAAGGTGAAACAGGAGTGGAACACTTTATTAAGGGAACATGAGACTTTTATAGGGTTCG
>JAWWEE010000085.1:15692188-15707684 GCA_035221455.1 Xenops minutus | reverse complement strand
CCAATATTCCAAGTAACAGTCCCCAGATCTGGCAGGTGTTCTTCTCATTTTGCTGACAGCTCGATTCACTCATGAAAGTCCGGGTGTTCGCTGGACTCCCCTCCTACAACTTGGTTGAGCTTAAGACATTTAATTTATTGATGAATAACTTGGATAAAGGGGCAGATGCCTCCTCGGCAAGTTTGTTGATGACATAAAGTGGGGAGGAGTGGTTGATACCCCACAGAGCTTCAGAAGGACCTTGACTGGTTGGAGAGATTGGCAGAGAAGAACTCTTCAATGTTCAATACAGACGAGTGCAGGGTCCCGAACCTGGGGAACAATAACCTCAGGCACCAGGACAGGTTAGGATCTGACCTGCTGGAGAGCAGCTCTATGGAGAAGGACCTGGGGGTCCTGGAGGACAAGACGTCCATGAGCCAGCAGTGTCCTTGTGGCCATGTAGATGATTAAGGCACTGGAACTTCTCTTCTGTGAGTAAAGGCTGAGGGAATTAGGGCTGTTCAGCCTTGAGAAGAGATGACTGAGAGGGGACTTCAACAATATATGTGAGTAATTGAAGAGAGAGTGTCAGAGGATGGACCGGGCTCTGCTTGACTGTGCCAAGCAATAGGACAAGAGGCAAAAGGCAGAAACTGATGCACAAGAGGTTCCATCTGGATACGAGGAAGTACTTCTTTACTGTGCAGGGACTATTCACTGGAACAAATGGTTCAGGCAGGCTGTGGAGTGTCCCCCAGTGGAGAACTCTCTCTCACTATTCAATAATTGTATGGATACACTCCTGTGCCATATGCTCTAGGATGGCCCTCCTTGAGCAGGGAGACTGGACCAGATGACCCCATTGTGGTTCCTTTAAACTTTATCCATTCTGTGATGCCCTGATTTGTCATGGAACCCTGCTTTTCTGGAGATGGCTGAACACCTATCTGCTGATCAAAGGAGTAAGAAAATTCCTTATTTTGTTTGCTTGCACACACAGCTTTTGGTTTACTTATTAAATTATCTTTATCTTAATTCACATATTTTCTCACTTTTACCCTTCTGGGCCTCTCCCCCATTCCTCTTGGGTAAAGTGAGCAATCGGCTTTGTGGGTCTTAGCTGCTGACCAGGTTTAAACCACAACAGTTGGTGTTCCATCCTCATCTGTTTAATTGATTTTTACCCTCTTAAAGTCTATTGAAAATCTTTTGCTCCTATGGAATTGGTCCTGAATGAAGAGGCAGCCAATTTTATCCTAGAGGGTAGATCGAATTGAGTTCACTGAAATCACAAAAGGGTTTTGTCATTGATTTTGAGGGGGAGCTGGAATGTCACTCTTTTTAATGAACAGCTTATCACTGTTTTTTGCTTCTAATGACTCAGTTAAAGAGAAAAAAAAAATCTTTAGAAAATATTCTTGTAGAACTCCTTTTTCTTTAAATTCCTTGGTTTTTTTTTCTTTTTTTTTTCTTTTTTTTTTTTAAATAAACCATAAGCGAGATTTGTTGATCCTGATGCCGAGTTGTAAAATGTATCTTTCCAAGGAGTCAATTGATTTCTCTGTGTGTGGGTCCCTTCTGGTTTCAGGTTGGTTTTGCCTTTTTTTTTTTTTTCCTTTTCAGTGTGATTGTGCAGTGTAGTCTTTCCCCCTATATTTGAAACATAAAATGCAACTAAATACTGTTTTATAAAATGAAAAAAATCAGGAGTATATTTACCATGTATATTTATTTTTAACTAAAAACCCCCTAATAACTTTTTCTGAAGTTATTTTTGACAATTCAAAAAAGTATTTGCACAAACTTTAACACTTTCCTCTAAAGGTATCAGTCATGATATAAATCTGTGAACAACTCCACTAAAAATCATGGCATTACTCACCCATTTAAAATAAAGCAATTGCTTTAGTTTCTTCCTCAATTGGAAAATGAATCTTCAAAGGGCTGATTAACTGTGCCAGGGTTAATAGTTCATGTTATTTAAATGTATGCAAGAAATTCACTATAATGCATATGGTTAGGCTGTGAAGTTCTATTTAAACAAGTTGCGATAAAACACTTTTGCCCAAAAAGTGTTTTCCGTTTCTTGCTTTCCTTTTCTTCACTAGTTATTCTACAGCACTGTCTCACCCATCATGCTATTATTATATGCTAATTGCAATCAAGCTTCTTGGAGCTGTGTGAAGATGACAATGTATTGACATTAAAAAAAAAAAAAAAAGATTTTGTGATAAATTGGTTTTGAATATTGTGCATTGCCATATGACACATGCTCTAACTACCTGTTAAAACAGCAATGTAACTTCCTAGTTACACTGATGAAAAAAAAAAAAAAAGGCAGCATAACAATTTAGTACAAAATACCTTGGAAGATATTTGTAATCATACTTTTAAAATTGGATCACTAGTATGCACATAAGCAGATGATCAAGACATAAGATAACAAATTTTTTTTTCCATCAGTATATATATGTAGCATTTTCTGCTCAGTGACCCTTAAATGGAGTGATGCATTATGAAATGCATTTGTAAGTTAAAGATTACAGTCTGTCACTTTTATAACTCTGTTATTGACAAAAGGAAGTTTGGCAAGGATGCATTAAAAAGATGTCTCAGAAACTGAAGAAAAATAATTTGCATGCAAACACTTCTAAGAGAAAGTGGTGAGAGTCAGGGCAGTGATGCAATTTCCAGGGTAACAGAGAGAGAAAAATATGTTTATCTTAAATGTTTGTTGTTAGCTGTGGAATTCTTTTTGTATAAAATTCATTTCAAATATGAAACATTCTAAAATGTCATTTGCTTTAGCACATGAGAAGCTGTGAAAGAACAATAATATTAGCTTTCACAATCACAGCTGGGGGCATTACATCTAACTAATTTTTATGCTTTCAAAATGCATATGTAAATAAACATGAAGTGAAAGTTATTAGAAGCAGCATTTTATTTTCAGTAGTAGCCATAACAACTGGAAAAGTGGAAAGCAGTGAGGTTTTCTCCTTGTGGTGTTTTCTGAGATTAATTCATCAGAACCATTGCAGAAATCAGTTCTTTTCTTTTTACTTTTTTTGCTTGTTTGTTTCTTGTCATTTCTTTCTGTTTACTGCCAAGAACACATCTGCTTCTTAATCAGGTGGGGTGGAAGAGGTAGTTTTTTCTGTCAAATTTCCTTGACGTTATCTAGATTACCCATTTGGTGTATCTTATAGAAAAAGAGGTTAATTTGCCTTGGCTGCCTGGACAAGCAAGTAAACCTAATTTCCTCTCAAAGCAGAGAACATAACCAAAATACCTGACAGTTCTCAAGATCTGGTGGCAAGGCTCATTTAATCAAGGCACTGCTCTTACAGTGATGGGGGGGGGCGGGGGGGAACACGGATTTTTGGGTCTGTCATACTTGCAGAAAGACCTGGAAGTCATAAACCTTAAGAAAGGACTGTGAATACACAGTTGTTATTATACGTAGGCAGCTAATTTAAAGCCTAAATTATTTAATATCTCTTTTTTTTTTTCCTATTGTGCTTGAGCTTTGGGTATTTTGTGGTTTATGTGGACATTTAACTAATGTCATTGGAAGACGTTGTAGTCCCATTTTTCATCTCCTACAGTTGTCCTGGGGAACAACTGCTCAGTACATGTAGTTTGAACCAAGTCAGGATCAGATTCAGTGGCAATCACCAAGCTATGCATTCAGGATCACTGTTGATAATACAACAGGTATACCACAATACTAGTCTGACTAAACATGTAAAAATTTCTTTTTTGTAACTGATTCTAAAATAGTCTAATCACATGTGTATATTCACAGGGTCTCTCTCCCTGCTCAAATCCACCTCTCCTCACCATAATTAACCCACCCACTCTGGAAACATTACATGAAACATAAAAACAGAATCATAGAATTAACCAGGTTGGAAAAGATCTCTGAGATCATCAAGTCCAACCTTTGATCCAACCACTGTGCTTCCTAGACCATGGCACTAAGTGCCACATCCAGTCTTCCCTTAAAAATCTCCAGGGGTGATGAATCAGCCACCTCCCTGGGCAGCCTATTCCAATTCCTAATATCTAAGCTAATACCTAACCCACCTGGCTACACCCTAATTTCAGGAAGTTGTTAAGAGCAATAAGGCCTCCCTGAGCCTCCTCTTCTCCAAGCTGAACGACCCCAATATGAGTATTTTGCCTGCATTGCAACATTTTTTTCCTGTTCTTTCATACTTCTTTACAGGCTAAATCCCTCTTTGTAAGTCCTCACTTACTGTTAACTCTGGCCAATGGTCATTTTACTCTCTAATCTGATCCATTTGGGAAAAACCTTCCGCCAGGCAATTCTGAGCCTTTCATCCATGCTTGTTTTGTGCACTTACAGTCCTACCGCCAGAAGTGCATTACATGAGAATACTGAAAACAATGACTAGACAGCTCAGATTATAAAACCTTAAGTGAGAAACAGAATAAAAAAAAAAAAAAAGTTTTAACATTTTTTTATTTCGGAAAGATGTTTTTAACTTTTGAATTAGTTATGAGAATTGACATCACCTATTTTTCTTATTTTTTACAGTGTCTTTACTTGATTTGAACTGTAAAGTGGGTTTTCGAATTAACTTTACAAACCAACAAATTTCAAATGATCATATTACAATATCTTGTATTATTATTTTTAAAGGGGTAGAAGCTTTATATATGGAGAAAATGGCCTTTAGTGGATATGAAGTAGTGACAAAAAAGAATGATTTTACATCTGATCCATTTTAGTAGAAAAACTGCATAAAATTACATGGGGAGTGAAATTTCATTTGCACAGTTCTTCAGATATCTTCATCCTTTAACATACATATTTTAATTATAAATCAAAGGAAAAAAACCCAGCAGTTATTTATAATATACAGGTCTTATAAAACAAGAATTGGTAGACCTTGATTTAATTGTTTGCATCATCTTTTTACAAATATAAGACCTGAAAAAGAATATTTTTAAATCAATTAAATACATAGAAAACATTTAAGGTTATTTATTTGAATCAATCAAATGTTGTTTCTGCATACAGAAGAAAGCATATATGAAAATTTCTATAGTAAAAAAATCTAACTAAAAAAAATATAACAAAAAATTTTGTCTCAAGAAATTGACTGAAATGAGAAAGTTTGTGTTTGCAAGAGAATATGAAAGGCATACAGATACAACTGAAATGTCATTATTGTATATAATGGATTAAAATACAGCTGCAATTTTAAAAATGCTCACAGACACATAGTGTTCTTGATGCCCTTAAAGTAAAAATTAAAATGCACATAAATGTGGGGTGTGCTGCTCAATAAGGATTAGTAAGTGTCTGCAGAAGTTTATATTACAAAAGGAAACATTTTTTCATTAGATAATAACTAAATCATTTGAATTAGTTTTAAAGTAAATTCCTATTTTCTTAGCTGTTTAAAAAATATTATTGATATCACAACTCTTTATGGATATTTATGTGTACATATCCATACAAATATATTTCTTAAATATGCAAACATATACACTACTAGACAAAAAAAATGCACATTATCTGAAACGAAAATAGTGCTCTTTCTCTTCTTTAATACAATTCTACATAATTGTAAGTTCACACAAAATGCAGTTTAAAAAAAAAAAAAAAATAATTCTGGTTGTTTTTCAAATACGCCCCTTTCCAGACAGGTGTACAAGAGTAGAGAGGTAAGAGGTTTCATTTTTCACAGACTTGGTGCCAATATTTTCTTTGGACTCCAGCCCCATGAATTTGTAACTGGTGAAATTGAATTTGAAGCATGTGTCTGAATGGACTACAAAATCACAAATGCAACTTTATCTCAGAAGCCAGTATTTTTAGTGTTCCACACCACCACTGCTGAGCCAAATTAAGTTCTTCCATCTGAGGTGTTCAAGTTTTTCATCTGATTTCCTGTTCTCACAGGTGTCCTTCTTCAAAGATCAAGTTTGTTTGTTTTTTTTTTGGTTTTTTTTTTTTTTTTTCTGGTTTCTCAATCTATTTTTGTCTTGTCCGTTTGCAGATTCTGAATCTAAACCGTATTTTCTGACTACCTCAGGTAGACTAATAAAGGATGCTACTGTCTACTTTTACATATAGGTCTTTCAAAGCTTTAATATATTTTATAATGTGAAAAATTCACACTTTAACAAGCATGGAGTAGGAAGACAAAGGTGTGAAGTTGTAATAGTATTATACTCTGGTTTCATTCATTTACATTTCATAGATTCTTTACAATCAGTTGGGCATCTCCATTCATTTATTTTCACCACTTTGTCTTTCACTTTAGCAAAAGTTGAACAGTGGGGAAAGGACACTCATTCTGTGTTCTGTCAAGTACTAAAAATGGGAGGGTTATTTGAAAGTCTGTTCATGAAAAGAGGTGTAAGACAATTAATTTCCCAGACACATTGTTCTTTCCTTACCAATATCAAAATTAATCTAGACAAATAATTAAGATGTTGCTAAGAAAACAAAACAGAATTTCTGCAGGCAGACCCAAAAATGAGGGAAATACTGTTCCTAATCCTGAACCTTATGAGAGCATCGTTCACACTTTATATCAACACACCATTAATATCTCAATATTTGCTTGATTATATTTATCATTTAGATGTAAGAATTTGCTCTGTCAGATGACAGTCCCTTTTGCATAAAAGCCAATCTGAAATCAAAGAAATCCTTCAAACAGCCACAACACATATTGATTTAAAACACTTTTCGGGTACTGGGGTCTTTATGATTGCACCCAGACAAGAAGACTGAGGTAGGAAAATTTTGTGGTCTAATTAAAACCTAACTACCTGCACAGAGCTCTACTTTTCTACATGAGAGATTTGCTCATCATATACAAATCAGACTGCTCACCATATGTCATTTGGATTCCAAACATTAAGGATTCCAAAGATCAGAAAATGTATATTATGACTTGTCAATAAAATTTCTCTCACAATTTTGGTGGAGTACAAGTAAATAAAACTAATGTACTTCTGTGCTTAGCTGTGAAATATTACTTTTTAAAAAATATATCTTGATATAGAAATCTATATTTAATCAAATCAATCTGATGTCATATATTCTGACAATAAATGTGTGCATTTTTTAATCTGGATTCTATTTCCCTGTTAATATATAAAAATATTTTCCTCAGAATTAAGAAGTATTAGAGATCAACAGTAATTAGCATTAAAAGATACAGTTATTTTTCAATAAAACCCCTATATTTTAATTTCAACTTCCTGACAGTACGCATTGTATGGTGGTGTTTGGTCTGTGTGCTTCAATTTTTCATTCTTTTTTCTCATCTTGAACTAAGTGAAAATGGTCAAATCAGATGCACAAGCACAAATACATATTGAATATTTGAATGCAAAATAGTATAAATTAAGATTTAGACATTTTCATAGCATTTTGGATAAAAAGATAATGAGAAGATATAAAATTGGGGATATTTGCCACTTCATGAATAAGTAAGACAGTACGGAGAAATGAAAAAGTTGATAGTGATAATGGAAATATTTGAGGTTATTATTGGATCAGAGACTTCATCTTCAGAAACAGAGATAGTCAACCCTAACTCACTCTTACAGACCTCTCCCTGTAGACATTTTCAACACTGAGGCCTTTTAATTCCTCTTTTACTGCCCAGTGTTGACTCTTAGACATGCCTTCTGGCCTAGTTTTTTTGTTGGTTCGTTTGTTTGTTTGTTTGTTTGTTTTTTGAGGCAGGGAGGAATTCAGACTCCACGTTGCCATGTTCAAGAACCTCCTCCAATTGTCTCCAGAACTGTAACTTCTAAATTTAGGTTCTTCTCTCATTATCTGAATTACCCTCAAGTTGATCTGAATACATCTCCAAAAAATCTTTAAGAAATAACACTAACAATCTGACATGAATAGGTGTCTTCAATGTTTTTTCTTGTATTTCCTGGTTTATCTCTGTTTAAAATAAATCAGGGGTATACATTTCTTGAGGAGTGCTTATACAACCTGTTCAAATTTAGAAATGTAATGAAGAATGTAGGGTACAGTTAAGTGAGGTATGATTTGATTTCATTCTTAATTTTATTCCAATCAATTTATTACTCTGAAGTTTTAACTTGTTAGACTTTCATGGAGCTTTGTCATCTCAGCTATCTTGGATGAGAACCTCATATTTTTCCAAACTCTGCCAGAAGTCCAGCAATAGGTGTGCTTCTATCCACAGCAAGTGATGAATCACCCTGGCCTCCTGATGATGACATGGAATCAAAGCACAGCTTCACAGCAGCAAGGTTTCAAGCAGTCAATAAAGCTGCTGCCACTCGAGGCCAAAAAGCTGCAAAGAGTGTTATTCTCTAAAAAATTTTTTGATTGCTGAGCTTGCTCAGGAGAACATATCTAATCACTTTCCCCTTCAGTGCTGTCGTACACATTGTTAAGCTTTAAGCAAATTAAGCTGCAGTTCTCAATGCATATGTGCTCTCTTTTCATGTTACTTTCCTTCCTTTCTTAGAAACTTTGTTCCAGTTAGGAACACTGTTTTTCTAAGTCTCTTCTGTGGTGTTTGAACTAAACTTATTCAAATTCATTCAAGTCCGTGTCTAAGGCTTACTAGAAACTGAAAAAATTCCATGGGCTAAGTGAAGGCATATTTTTTTTTTTCAACAAAGTAGACAGCTATTTTCTGAAAATCAGAGCTAAGTCTATTAAAGAAGTCTCTCCACATATAAATTACTGGTCTTCGTGCTTCTTTGGAAATGCACTGCTTTGTTCTGTTCTGAAATTATGAATGTTACTAATATTCTTCAGAAGCAGAACAATGGAAGATGGGAATTTGTGGTATTTGGCAATGAATCATAAAGCCAGTGTGCTCTTGTTTCTGGGAATGCAAAATAAACTCCATCATTTATTTAGGGCACAGCATGTGCCCTAAATTCTTTTCAATTAGAAAATTCTTTTCAATTAGAAAAGAATTCTTTTCAATTAGAAATGAAAAAGAAAAGGGCCAGCAATAGCAATATTGGTCTGGACTTTTTTTTTTATTATTATTATTTCCAACAAGAATAGCAATAATTTACAAGAATAGGCTGTATATGAACATAAGAAATGCCATATTGGAGCAAATAGATGTTCTGTCTAGTTCAATAATGTTCTCTCAGTGACAGCAGATGCCAGATGTTTCAGAAAAAGGCACAAAGCTCCTACAAGGCAACTAATTCTGAAAAATGATTTTGTGATTTATGTAGCCTGAAAATGTATATTGCTTTCAGTACACTCCATCTTAAATTGTGTTGCTGTGCCGAGACAGCAGCCATACTGTTCTGAATATTGCTGCAGTTTGTTACAGAATATGCATATTTTGATCCTATATCTTGCTGTTTTGTTAACATGATAGCAAATTATTTAAATTCAATACATATCTTTTGATATTGTATGAGACATAGCATAAATATAGAAATGGCTACCAGATTCTTGGAGACAATGTGATATTAGAAACATTGGTGATTGATATGATCTGAAAAAGACTGAAATATGTGCCTTTTTCATTCTTCAATAATACTAACTGCATTCAGGAGAAAAAAAAAAAAAAGTGATAGAGCAGTAACACAAAATAAAGAAGGTCTATCCTGAAGAAAGATAAAATTACACATTTTGTAAATAAAGATACTATACAGATGGACTCAAAGCCAAAATACAGACCTTGCTAGCTAGAGATGCACATGGATAAATAGAAGAAGATAAAGTGTCATCTTCTCTTAAACCTGACTTATTGAAAGTCAAGAAATTAATTGCTAATATGTATAAATTTTGATAGAACTACAGATTTATTTTTAAATAAATAAGTGACATGCTGTATTTTTCCTACAGCTCAAATTTCTACATCTCAAATCCTCATGTAGTCAGTTTTCTTCCAGTAAAAAATAGTTTTGTTCCATTCACACACAAGGAAGTTTTCTTACATTGCCTGCAGTATTTTATGACTGTCAATCCTATTGAGAGTTCAAAACAACATTCTGATATACTTTTCTGCTTCTTGTACCACATTCCTAGGGTAATTTCTTGGGAATTTCTTTAAGTTTGGAGCATTTGGAAAGTATAACAGACTGGATTTAACTGTAAGATGCACATTAATATAAATTAACTGAACAGGAACTCCCTGAGTTCTCTCCTGAACTGCAAATTTACACTTTTTAAAAGTCTAAAAGGGCCAGTTTTTTCACTTTATTTCACTTGGCCAGTCTTTCTGTCATTCTGTCTGAAAAGAGGTCTCCCTGTAAAAGTTCCAAAATATTTGAATAACCTTTAAAAGCTGCTTGCTTTCAGACCACTGGTTGAAGTCATGTCTCTCAGCCTGGTCACAATGAGGTACCAGAGGCAGCAGAAGAACAGTGGGTCTTTGGCACATCAATCACTATACTTCTGACTAGGGAAGAATTTTTTTTTTTTTTTTCTTTTGTGAGATGGTGATAATGAAGAGTCCTTGGCCATGTTTAATACTGCTTAATAAGGCAGCACATCATAAACATGCACTTTGTGTACCTTATAAAACTAATTTTCCTGAACTGAATTTACTATGATTTTTTTTGTGCATTTTTTTTTTCTCAGTAGGAAATACACTGAGGTGAATTGAAGTAACAATCTTCAAGCAGATTGTCAGTCAAAAGATTCTAGTAAAGAAGAAGTGTTTTCTTTTTTCCTATGTCCATTGACCACGGGATGACAATAATGGCCTTAAACTGCAGGAAAAGATATTTTAGAATAGACATAACAAAAAAATTTCTAATGGCCATAAACACTGAACTAGGTCACCTGGGAAGAGTGTAAACTACCTACCATTGAAAGCTTTAAGGGTTTGAGGTAAATTTCTCTATTAAATGTGAAATTCTATCTCTCTTCAGGATAGACCTTCTTCATTTTGTGTTACTGCTGTATGACTTCTTTTCTCCTGAATGCAGTTAGTATTACTGAGATATCACTCCCCAAAGTATTTTTAACAAATATGACAAACAGTGATTTCAAAGTCTGAAACAATTGGTTTGGTTTGGTTTTGTTTTTGTTTTTTTGTTTGTTTTCTTTTTTTTTTTTTAATAAAGATGCAAAACTTCAAAAGAAAAATAGAGAGCATTGATTTTCCTACAATAATTCTTTAGCTAAGCAGAATATGTGACCTTGAATAATAACAATTATAACTCTTTTTACAACAAGAACTAATATATAGTAACAATAAGAGGCTCATATTAATCCTGAGATTATTAAAGTTATTTGGTCACAATTTTGAGTTCTATGTTCTGTAGAACTATATTAAGGAAATAAATATGTAAACATTATACAAACTTATATAACACCTTGTGGATAGGAATTATCTGAAAAGTTTAGAAAAATTGAGGTTTGTTAAGACAAAGCCAAGATGTTAATCTGTCATGACTGATTCATTTTTGTAGAGAAATACAGATGCTAATGATTAAGAAAAAAATAGCAAAACAAACAGGCTAACAAAGACAGAGATTTTTAAATATAGTAAATTGATGTAAAAGACAGAAAAAAATATTAATATTAAGCTGGTAATCAAAAGGCATTATATAATGCAATAACACTTCCACATTTTCAAATTGGTTTCCAGATCTTGACGTCTAGAGTTTATCCTTTTTGTAACATGTTTGATGAGATTTCAAATTCTCATTTTAATTTCTCATTGCAGAAATAACATGTTACTTTTCTAAGTTACCAGACATGGTAAAGAAAATTGAGACAAGAAAACCTTTAAATCGTGTTCACCTTAGTTGTGGAAGTACAGAAACTGAATTTGAAACATGGAGAATCTCAAAATATAATGTTAGACGGAATGAGCACACATGAGAATAATGAAGAAACCTCAGGAATACTTTATAGCTGCATAGATTTTTGAAAGTGACCATTGTTGTCATCTGTGTCAGATATGCAATAGCTTATTTTTGTCTGATTAAAAAGGAAACAAAGACGCTTAAAAGTATAATACAAAATGCAGGAGAGAAAATAAACCCACAAATTGTATAAAATTAAGCAAAAAAAAAAGTCATACATTCTTTTATTGCAAATTATTCTTATTACAGATAGGATATAGATATACTGTATCTCTGTTTTCAGTTCCATTTGTGAGTCTTTCTTTTTGGCCAGATGGAGTTTTAATCAAATACTTATTTCACAAGTAAACTAAGTTAGGAAGTTTTGCATTTTTAATGTTATAACCCCTAAAACTTCAAAGCATAACAAGCACATCATCAATTGATATTCAACTCTGAATAGCTGGCTTTTAGAGGACAGAGCAGAAATTGTCTGTGGGGATGTTATTATTATTCATTTAATCTTTTATGGTATTACTATTCTTTCTGACATATTAAAAGCAAGCAAAACAAAAACCACCTCAACCCCTACAATAAGGAAATATAACAGTTATTTGTGGAAAACCTACAGGTAAACAAATGCACACATGGATGTAAAATATGTGTATATAAATATTTATCCCTCTGTCTTCCTGAATAACTTATGACAGCAAAGAATAAAAGACATTTTCCCAGTGGAATTCAAGGAATTAAAGTAAAAGTGCTTAATTATTGTCTCAGATATACCCAATTCTAGTCATGATCATGTAACAAATGGTGCACTTTGACATTTATAATGTTTGCTTTGGATGGCAGAATCTTCTGAAATATTTTTTTAAGTAGCAATAATAGGAGACTGGGGGTTTTGTGTGTGTGTGTGGTTTTTTTGTTTGTTTTTTTTTGTTTGTTTTTTTTGTTGTTTTTCCTGATAAAAGACATAGATTTCACACCAATATTGTAATATGTTTGTGACTTTCTTAGTTCCCTGATGTAACAACGCATCTGACTAGCTTGCAATCCACTACCTTCCACACAGGTTCATCTTAACCAGCTTGTCTAGTGATCTTTTCATTGCAAAAGCTCTAATGATGATATTGCTCAGATTCCCACACAAGCATTTTAGTGTTGCACACAACATCCTATTGTTGACGTTCTAACCCTAAATTTATAACATATCTAACATGATTTTCATTGATTGTTTTCCAAGAATGAGAAAAGATTTTAGTTCCAAAAGACTAGAGAACAAAGACAGAGTGGGGGTATAATTACTTGCTATAAATAAACTAGGGGGTAAACACTGGGGAAAGACAAAAACTAATTAAGCCAAAGGACAATGTTAGCACAAGAGCACATGAGTATAAAACTGTCATGAATAAATTTAGAATTGAAATTAAAGTTTCCAACCATTAAAAGACTGAGGTTAAGGACCAGCCTTTCAATTAGAGTAACAGAGAAAAAAAGTCTAGATAGTTTTAAGATGGTGTTAAGGGAGAAAAGAACATTGTCTAGCTGCCTGTAATAGCAGGAATTTAAATCCAATGTCCCAGTAACTTTCTGCCAGTTACCTGTCGTTACCTGTCTTTAAAATCTCTGATTTTACAGATCCATACTCATTCAGTTCATCAGTTGGTGACAGTTTCAAAGGATACATCCACTTAAAGATAGACAGTCAACTAAATTCTGGCTCTTAGAACAGGAATTTCATGTGGGTTCCACAGAAAGTGCAAAATCAATTCTGTTTTTCTTGAAATCATCAACAAATTAGCAACTGAATTCAGTACTGTAGGGTGTGAATGGATTGTCTTTCACTGTACATATAAAATCTTTGTTGTAGAAGGATGATTTCCATGGGATTCCAAGAAAGCTGAAAAGTTCTAGAATATTACTGTTCTTGGAATATTAAAATTGCTAGGAAACTTTAATGTTTTGTTTGGGGTTTTAGTTGATGGAATCATTTTTCCAGCACTAATTACTATCTGAAATTTAATCTAGACACAATTGATTAAATGTTTGGCATATAATTCTTAGAAAGGAGGGCAATTATAGAATTGAAAAGGTGTGTTGCACAACTTCCAGAAATCAACAGCAAGATATATGAATGGAAAGAAAAAAAAAAATATATATTCGGACACTTGCAAATGACTCTGTTACTATTCTTATTGAAAAGCTGCATTTGTTTCTGCTGCTCTGATGCAGATTACTAAAACCTAGATTTGACTGCATTGATTGAAATTCTACTACCTAGCAGAACTCTAGAACATGAACCGAAACTGGATAAATAAATCAAACACTGAGTAGTTCATACTTTTAATTAGCTTCCATTATGTACCTTTATAGCTCTCTTTATCATGCTTTCTATGACTATTTTCACTACAAACTTTTATTAGTAAATACATTTACTATAATTGGTTTATGCACCTTCTCCAAATTCAGTGCAGTTTCTGAGAAAAATCCCAACGTTTTTCAGAACAGGCCTTGCAAGACCAGAATTTTAAGCATGCATGGGAGTGGAATCTTAAACAAGTTAACCACAAGTGTTTACATCCATCCATCTACAAAATTCACTTCATCCACTGAATCAATGAAAATAGTAGAAAGGATTCTATGTATTCAACCATAATAAAATAGTGCAATTAGCATCTAGACTGAAGAACTGAAGTCTCAAACCATAAGACCTTCTCAAAGAGTGCTTGTCAACTTGTATTCCTCATAAAAATAAAGGGCTACACTTTCTTTCATAAACGCCTTTCTCTCAAGCTACTGAGATTTATATGTCTCTTCATGGAACAGAAGATGGACATGCTAATATAAGCAAGAGTACAAAACTCTGTCCATGCAGCCCTGTATTGAGTAGGGCTCACCAAAGACAATGCTTATCATATTCCATCCAAGCAGCTGATATACCCTCAATATTATGCCATAAGAAGCTCACACCACCACAACAACTTTCAGTTGCAATGCTGTAAAAAAGTATGACTTAGGTAGAAGTCAAAACTAAGTAGAGACTTATGAATCTTTAGATCTATATTTATTCTTTAGCTATGTAGTTAGATCTACCCACCAACACTTGAAGTAGCTTTTTTGTCTATCATGCAATAACAAGCTAGAGTAGTTTTCTCCATCTTTCAGTCTTCAACTTTCTCTTCAAACCCCTTTTGGAAGTCCCTTTCTGTAAAGCAAGAGTTCACAGAATAGAATCAGATTTTGTAAACGTTGTTTTTCTTTAAAACTCTGAACAGAAAAATATCAATGAAGCCATCATTAATATTGTGTGGAAAGAAGATGCAAAACAGAGAGACAAAATAATTTGAACTACATTTCCAAACAGATTAGCATGTCACAGAGACCAAGAAAAATGAAACAAGCTCCCAGCTGGGAAACCTTGTAATTGCAACCAGCCAGAACATTGAAACTGAGATAGCAAAACCATTAACAAGGGAAAATGAAAATTTAAGAGACAAATAAACGAAGTATTCTCATATGTACAACATGAGCTCCAGTAAATATGACGAAATGTTAATCAGTAGCAGGATGTTAAAGTGGCACTAAGAAAGCATAAAAGTGATTATTACAATGCCAAGTAAAACAGATACCATGTAACAGACAGAAATCTGCTTAAAAAAAAAAAAAAAAAAAAAAAAGAAAAAACAAACAAAAACAA
>JAWWEE010000085.1:15675704-15691659 GCA_035221455.1 Xenops minutus | reverse complement strand
AAGATAAAGAAAGGAAATGAAAGTCAAAAAAAAAAAAAAAAAAAAAACTAAGGGGGAAAAAAAAAGGAAAAAAGAAAAGGAGAAAAGACACTAGAAAAAAATAAGAATTAAAATCAACAAAGAAAAATGCCCAAAGCAACCTGTTACTAGAATTCCACCCTTAAAAAATGAAATCAAGACTAATGGTAACAACACAAAAGAAGAATTCCTATTACTCTAGAGAGTTCACCAACATCCCTGTCTATACCCTCAGCGTGACATTAGGGTAATGCAATCTGAAAAAAATAATACCTACTAAAGGAGAATGAAAAGAAGGCTATACTGTAATTTCTGAACAAGGTCTAGTTTGTATCCTAACACTTTTTGTATAATTAACCAGCCAAAGAATGCTGTGCAGCCCGACATTAGTTTCCTACATATCTTTGTAATCCCTTGTTAATATTATTAAATGTACCATTATAATCACTTGTTAATATAATTAATGTATGCTTTTGCTGAAGTTCTACAAATGAAATGTTCATGAAAATTCTAGAACTAGAACTGTAATAGACATATTAGATTTCTGAAAAAAAACCAGAATGTATTTTCTTAACAAGGTGCTCAGTCAGACCAAAGTTTTGTAAGTTAACATTATCTATCGCTGGATGATCTTAAAAACAGTTCAGACTTTCAGTTTAAGCACATTAGACAACAAAAAGTTATTTAAACAATCTCTCAATTATCTTCTCTTCCAAACTATGTGTAGCTGTCTCAGAAATACCATGATTTCATGAGTTCAAATTTTCATGTGGCCAATGACAGACTGCTTATTCTGTGATAGAAGAAACTGCTTATTTGTTGCTCTTTGAAAAAGCTTGAAAAAACCATTATATTAAAAACAAACTTCAAACGACTAGATGCTGTATTTTTCTTAATATAACTAAATTAAAAAAAAAAAAAAAAAAAAAGAGAGAACAAAACCAAATGAAACCAGACCAAGCAACCAAATACACAAACAAACAAAAAAGCCCCCACAAAAAAAAAGGAAAAAAAAACCCTTTCTTGTTACTTTGTTGCCATTCTATCTACCATTTTTTCTTAATAACACTGGGAGAAAAGATGACCACCTCAGTAACTAAATATGCTGTACCTGTCTTATAATACAGAAATAAAAAGTTCTAGAGTTATTTAAAAAGACATCTTCTCTGAAAAAGCTTTTTCAAAATCTCTTGTTGTTAATTTCTGTTCCAAAGTATAAATAAAGACATGAAAGCCATTTAAAAAGATTACTCCACAAAGTGGAGTTAATTGCTAAAAGGATAGAAAATAAATAGTTGAAATTCCTTTCGACCCCTGTTTCAGAAGTGAAAAAAATGAAATCACTGCAAATTCATCTTTGGGCAGATGAAGTGGTAGTAGGAAAATCATCCCATGGGAAGTCAAACATAGATAATGGGACCTTCATGCCCAAACACATATAGTCAACAACATGATAAATAATTAAAATGAAACAATACAAGTTCACAACTTGTTAGAATTTGTTTGCATAAATATGCAGGTGATAAACCTTGGGGGAAGGGGGGAAGGGGAGAAAAAAGGGAAAAAAAATAAGGAATGTGACTTAAGTGATTATATGAAGCTGTACAATGACAACGCTGGAAATGAGACTGTTGGTTAGAGTGAACCAAAGTCTACTTATTGAATATCCATTTTATATATCATCAATCTAGTTTTTATAGTTTATCTGATGGCCTTCATAAATACAGAACTAAATATTACATCCCATAAAGATCTCTGTGTTGAAGATACATTTTCATTCTTCCAGGCACCAATGGGACATATTGGGGCACAACAGGAAAAAACCCATGGACTATTTAGAGGTTGCTCCATGCCTGATAAGAAAAAGGCAAAATACAGGTAAAAATTTTGAGCAAACAGTTAACGTGACAGTATGCAAAAAATTAGGTTTGAGTCAATAAAAATTTTCAGTTGCCACTCTTTAAATTATAAAGATAATAACCTAACATCAATTTTTATAAAAAAACAATGGAAATAGAGTATTAAAATTTCTCTCTTTGATCCCTTAAAGTTGTAGTTCTAAAACTAATCGTTTTTTTTCTGTAGTTATAAGACTTTCAAAATGTATGCACATGTGTCTATGTTTTTATGTTCCAAATTACTTGCATAACTGATGATTACTGAAAGACAGGAGGTGAAATGTTTTCCAGGATAATATTCCTGTGCTTTCTTTACTTCTAGAAAAAAATGTCTCATTTTGTTTTTAAAGTATTTAATATTTTCCTTGTTATTTCACCACCCCATAAACCAGACTCTTAACCCCAGACAAAAATGAAAAAGTAGCTCTTTGCTGGCCCCCATAATAACTAGCTCTCTGGAGGGCTCTATGTGCACTACCTCATCCAAGAGGTATTGCTGCTGCAATGACTTGAAGCTGGAGAGCTCTAAATAATGGATTAATACGAGAAGCAACAAAAATGCATCTTTCTGTTAGACTTTTGTTTTCCCATATTGTGTTGGAGCTCGACTCTGTCATTTGAATGTCTTTCAAAACTACAGCAGAGTATTTCTTCATCAGACATCCATATCGCTGACGGTAATTTGGGACCAGCTTTGAAGATCAGTGAAGGTATTCCGTGTCTGCTTCACTCTGAAATGACACTGTTTCTTTACTATTTATAATAATAAAAATGCTTATTCACATGGATGTTCTGCATTTCTGTATCATGTGATTTCTTAGGATCCACAGCAAAAAGAAAATAAATCCTATCTATGGAAAAGTAAAGTTTTTACTTAAGGAAGTAAAAACAATCCATGAAAATTACAGGAATAATTTCCCTTGTCTTCAGGAAGAATAAAAATGGACTTTATTAAAAATAAACAGCGATTGGGAAAATCTACAGTGTGAATAGAGACTCTTGAAAAGTACTGTTTTGTTTTTTTAATTGTATATGCTAATGACTCTATAAACACTGACTAAATCTAATTTATATATTCTAGAGATGCTATTTTTGTGGCAGTTTTATAGTGTATATATATGCTATATTTGCCTAATAAAATAAAGAACATACTTGGAGACTGTTCACTGCCAGCTGTATGGAAAGTCTGTGATACCAGTGATGCAATATTACATGTTATTGATAATTTAAATATAGAGATTCTTATGTTTCTTTTCAGGATATGGCTGGCACTAGACCCTAACTTCATTGAGTCAAAGTGCATATTGCATTTCCCCATTCAATATTGTGTTTAAGACAGGTACACCTTCCTGTCTTTTCACTCCATTAAAAACACATTGTGTTTTGTAACACCAGATACTGATGCAAAGTCTCTCCAAGAAGGCCATTATGTGAATTTGCAGGCTATATGAATACAGTTCCAATAGAACAAAAATGACACTTTATGCAGATGTTTGCATTTTGTTTTCCTTGCATGTGTGTGGCTGTGTATACACATTTGTGTAAGTGACTTGGCAGATGTAGACAGAATTTTTTATTTTTTTTTTAAATGGCAGCAGACAAGGAATCAGTTGTGTTGCAGTGTGTGATGCCTGTAGCTATTTACAAGAATACCTACCAGCCCTCAATAATGTGAAAATCTTCTTGAGAGGAGCAGTGCCATAGCGGTCACTGAACCAGAGAAATTCAATTTGCCTACTGTAAAGTCTGTTTTGTCTGCCACAGAAACTAATTCAATACAAAATTACTTACTAGATTCAGCCACACTAGTCAGGGAAGGGTGTCCAGTACCTGTCAACAGAGTGGGGATCTTAGATAGGAGCTGCCAAAAGCACTCTGTGTTGTTACTCTATCCACAGCCTAGACTCGGTCTTTTCCTCAGGTTTGGAGTTCAAGACTCTCAGTTCCAGCAGTTTTTCCCCTCACACTTGGAGATTGCCTGAATGCTGTCAAAACAACACACCTTCTAAGTTATTTTTGGTGCTAAAACTGATTTTCCATTAATATAAAAGAAGGAAGAGCATAAATGAAGAAGAAAAATTAGACATAATAATGTGTAGGTGTGGAGTAAGACATTTTGTTCCATTCAGCAGGGCTAAGTTTGCAGACAAAAATAAACAAGTGAACTGTAATATGTACAAATGTTTTGAATAGTTTTCCTGGAGTAGTCTGACGGATATATAATGATAATAAACATCACCTTTGGACTTTTTTTTCCTTTCACAATATGGAGGGAAAAAAGTTAGTTCCTAATTTTTGAGCAGACTCTTAATTTAAATAGCTGACAATACAGATCCCTGTTATTCCTCAATGGTGTCCATGTCAGGAAAAAATAAATACTGACACAAGTTTCTTCTAAAACTTAAATTCAGTTCAAATGGTTGTAACTCGTTGGTTCTCAACAGAACACAGGGGAAGAAAATAAGACGGAAAAGCCTGAGGGCTGAAATAAGGACAGGGAAAATCACTCACCAATCACTGTCACAGACAAAACAGACTCGGCTTGGTGAAAATTAGATAATATATTGCGAATTATAAGAGAGTAAGAAAATAAAACAAAACTAAAACACCTTCCCCTAACCACATTCAACTTCACTCCTTCAATCCCAAATCTTTTGCCTCCTGTCCCTCACAGGAGCAGTGCAGGGGATGGGAAATAGGAGGTGTTGTCAATCTGTAACAGCTCCTCTCTGCTGCTTCTTCATCCTCACACTATCTTCCTTCTTCTCCAGAGATCGTTCCGATGGGCTTTAGTCCTTCAAAATAAACCTGTTCCAGCATGGTCTTTCCATGGGATGCAATACCTTCAGGAAATATTGATTCATTGAGTCTTGCACGAGCTTCAACATGGATGTCTGTTCCACTATGGTCTACTCCATGGGCAGCAGAGAAATAGCTCTCGATGTCTCTCCCCTGGGCTGCAGGAGAATCCCAGCTCTGATGCCTGAAACATCTCCTCTCCTTTTTTACCTCTCACCTTGGTTCTCACAAGTGGTTGCCCCACACATTTTTCCTTACTCCAAACTGACTGTGCAACGTTTTGCCCTCTCTCAAATCCGCTTTTACAAGAGCAGCACCATCTTCACAGATGGGCTCATCTGTGTCCTGTGTTCGGTCCATTGGATCTGGCTGTGTTCACACAGGACAGTCCTGGCTCTTCTACTGCTGCCAGCACCTTGGCACTGACACACAGCGAGGCTATTAATATTCCGGAGTTTGGATGTAAAACTGTAACTGGACCTGTGTTCATTGGAAGTTAAGTCTGCTGTATTTCAAAAGTTCGCAGACAAGAAAGCACCTTCAAGAAAAGCTAATCTGAGTGTGGTGTTCATTAGGAAAAACAAACAAACAAAATAAACCAAAACAACAAAAATACAAACAAACAATAACAAAAATACAAAACCACCAAAAACCTGAAAAACAAACAAACAAACAAAAAGAGAATAACTACAATGAAAACACCAAAATTAAACCAGAAAAAAATCAGAGAAAAGACAAATTCACAGAGAAAAGCTGTTACAGAATATTTTCAACCACGGTGCAACTAGAGGGTCTTCTGAGAAAGAATGCTGCCATGTGACTGCAGCCAAACCCCTGTCTCAGAGTAGCTGTAGTGAGTGTGTGAGTCTCATCTTGCCTTCATTGAGCAGGTGAAGCTCCCACACTCGTCTGGGATGTCACTCATTTGGAATGCCACGTTTTGGCTCTGAAGCTGCAGTGATTCACTATTGCAGGAGTTTACTTTGCTGTTTAAAGCAGCTGGTACTGATTTTATTTCTATCCTGTGTGGATGACAAGGATGTGGATGACAAAACAACCTCACCTGTCAGTCTTCAATTTAACACCAAATATATGTTTCAGGCGGCTATTTTAATGGTGAAAAGTTAATTTAACATATAGATAGAAATCACCTTCCCTAGTGTAATAAGGGGAACAATATTGAATTGCAGAGTTAATTTAAAATCTGTGGTCTTTGTATGTTTTGAAAATAGAGTATTTTGTTTATCTGGTTTTAATGCATTTGCTATCCAGTATTTCACCAATTAGCCTTTTCCATTTGTTATTAAAATGGCTTTGAAGTTTCAGGGGGTCCTAGACCCCATGCTAAACTTGTACAATTAAATACATAAAACATTTCTTGCTGCAATCTTGCTGGTCATTGCCCTCTTCCACTTAACCTTAAAATGTGCTCATAGTGACTCTTTTGAAAAACGTCTTGATATCATTTTATGCACTAAAGCATTTTATGCTTTACCATTTCAGAAAGGTCAACTGAGATGAGGGGTACAGACCTATTTTTCTTTATTTTCTCTTCTGGCATTTTACATTATTTATTTTATTGTTCCTGTGTGGTTCTATTCATTTTATTTGAGCACTTTAGTTTTGTATTTTTCTAGTAAATATGACTGCAGAAGAATTAGGCTGAGTTTACCCCATGCTAGAAACTATCTTCAAATCATTGTATTTTCTTTCAGAAATTAGTATACTTGGCTAATTCTATGGTGAATACTTTTACTGTTCTTAGCCATAAATGTCAGAATGTTGTAACAACAAATGTACTTATTGAGGAGATATCAACCTTTCCATACCTTCCTCCTTTGTTCTTACAAAAAAATGTATATTTCCCAAGAACATCTTCCAATGATTGTTTTTCTGTGGATACTCCTTAAGGAAGGGAAAAAATTACTTTCTAAAACACAATTCTTGATACTGTATGTTCCCACTTGGTTTAATATACAGGTTTAATGGCAGAGAATGTGAATTACAGCCTTAAGTAACCATGAATATCAGCCTGAAATACTGTTATTTCTTCTGAACTCATAAACTATAACTCTTGATAACAGGAAAGACAGGCAAGCGGGATGAATTTGTAGGAAAGGATGTTATCAAACGGTACATTGTTTGTGACACTAGGATTTTAATTGGTAAGAACTCTGCACACACTTATGATGCTATCACACTTTATAAGAAACAAGAGAGAATGTTGAAACCTCTTTTAAAATAGAACTTAAAAGATAGCTCTTCACATCTGGTTGCCAAATACACTACTGAAGTAGATTAAAAGAAACAAACAAAAAAAAAAAAATCTGGTGGCAGATCCTAGAGCTGTTGTCAGTTGAGACATTGACAACCCAGATGAAAAAGAACATCCTTAGAAAACAGTGAAGACAGGAAAGCATCCTGCTTTCTGAAGGGGTCATGTTGCCTTATATGGGACCTCACCTGAGGTCTCCTGTTCCCCTTGAGATCCCATCTCTCTGAGGCTTCAATTAAGCACTGAATGAACTTTCAAACAGTAAAAGGAAATCTGAAGCCTTCTTCAGCCAGTATAATTAAAGTAGTCTTAGGAAAACATCTCCCTGAGAGTGAAACGAATTTAAAGAAATCAAAAAGAACAGACATGAGCACTTCATTGCATGAAAAATAAATACTATCATTGTGAGATTAGAAAAACTGTTTCAGCTGTCAGTAAAAGTAAAATAAAATAAAAAAAGAGACTTCAAAGTTTAGAAACTTGGACAAATACTTTCAATGTAAAAACAGAACAAGCACTAGAAAAAAAGACAAATATTTAAAAAGACTGAATATTAAGTACATTAATGTAAAAGATAACATTCATTTTTTATACATTTATGTGTATATAGATAATGAACGTTAAGGGGTCTTAAAAAATGCATAGACATTTATCAAGGACACCAGTGCTAAGAGAAGGGTCAATGGTTTTTAACTGAGTTAGGGCATATTCAGATTGGACATAAGGAATTTTTTTAAGGTAAGAATAGTAAGACACTGGAACAGACTGCCCAGGTAAATTGTAGATGCCCCATTGCTGGAAATGTTGAAAGTCAGCTTGGATGGGGCTTTGAGCAACCTGGAAGGACCAAACCTATGAATCTTAAAATTTCTAAATTAAAAAAAAAAAATCTTTCTTCATTTCAAAATGGTGGGTTGCTTGCTGTTTGGTTGCCTTTTTTTTTTTTTTTTTGTCATTTAAAAAACTGATCAAAATACTGTTTAGAAATTCAAGTAATATTAAAATCTACTAATTGAGCTAAATTTTCCATATGAAAAAAACTTTTGAGAGAGGGAACTGAGTAGGGCAATTATGTAAGAAAAAGAATGAAAACTTATTTCACTTCAACTTAACCCCAAGTTTAAGTCCTGAAACAGTTCTATTATTCACCTACATTTACACTGAAGAGAAACTTCTGGCAGTATCACCTGCATATTGCAGAAACACTTATGTCCCAAAAGCAGGGGTTACAGACCAGGAGAGTCCCATTCTGACAAAGTTGGTGTGAGAGTCTTGTTCTTTGGTATGAGTTCTGTATTCTCTGTAATAAAACACTAAAAGTCACAAACTGCTAATATCACAGTGACTTCATATCAAAACTTCTGAGTATAGTTGTAAGATCTTAATTGATTCATTACTTTTATTTCATTTTACCTGGCATTAGCTGAAACTCATTACAGATTTTTAAGCAATATTACAACATTATTTTTTTTTTTAACTGTCTCTTCTTGAACACAGGTAGCATTTTGTCCAGTTCATCCCTCAATTCTCACTTATGTATTGTTTCAGAGAGATTAGAATGCAAGATATTGTAAAGAAATAGCTGGGCCATTTTAATGTTGCATTCATTACATTATGTGCCAAAGTAATTTGAGTCAGTTTTAACTTGAAGCAGACTGAGAGTGTTAGGGAATATGTTTGGATAGGCTCTTGTTTTTCAAAATATTTTTCTATTATTCAAATTTCTGATATGTGTTTATTCCCCAATAAAGATGATTTTTTTATTATTATTTTATTTTTAACTGTTCTTCACATTTGAATTCTCTCTTAGTATCCGAAAAGAAAGTTAAGGATTGTTTTATTTGTATCCTCTCTTGATAGGATTTTACAGTGAGGACAATTTGCAGACATAAATCCCATTATTTCTACATACATGAATTTTCCATGTGTCAGTAGTCAGACTCTTGCGTGTCAACTTTTCCCTTTGTCCTTTGGTTTTACCATTTTTTGGCTTAGGTTTTTTGATACAATTCTTAACCAGCTGACTGTCAGTGTGTATGGCACAACAGTAAAACAGCTAGTCTCAAATCTGCCAATTAACCAAACTAATTTTTTGTTTCAAAATGCAACTTTTTTCAGCACTTATTACAATTAATTGGTCTAAATATCTAAAAATATTTTGAAAGATTGAACATTTCACTCAGAATGTTTTTATTTGTACTAATTTTCTGGCAAATCAAGCAAGAAAAGAACAAACAAAATTTCCTGACATTTCATTCCTGAACCAGTTTCCAGAGAGATAAGATGCTGTTCCATCATGTCTTCTGTTTCTCTGACCTGAGGCTATACTGAAGCCAGGCTTTGTCCAGTCATGTGTAAATTCTTCTCACAAAAGTGATGTTATGAATGAGGATTTCACCATCTGATTGTCTAATAGGGTTTTCAGCAAAGCAATATGTTTTTTTCTTCCTTTCCAGACTTTCTTTCACATGTAACATCATTTGTTTATCATCTCATATAGTGTGTATTAAAACACTTGATCAGAAAATCACCTTTTAAAAGTAGTAAATTTTTCTGTGGCCTAAGGGTGGCAGCAGCCTAAAAATTTACTCTGATTTTTCTTTGCTGAAATCATAATTTATTTCCTACCTAAATTATTGGTGTTTTTTATCACATAGTGATACAAGAGTGTGCTCTGATCTCATCCTCTTCCTTGTCTTCTTGGAGTGTAATCTCTGGTAACCAGCATCCTTCATTAATGCCAGAATTGAGTATTTAGGTCACTTTCTTTCCCAAGTGACACCTTCATTGATAGAAAGAGGGAAAGATGTAAGTAGTGTAGCCGGTTCTCCTGTAACAGTTAAGAATGTAATCTGACTTTGCATTTGATGGATGGTGATTTGCTTCCCTTGTGGACTAGAGATTGTCACCCATTTAAAGCATCTCTAGGTAGAGTGCATTAAAGACAGTACAGAGAAACTATTTCTTTTTCTTCGCCTTCCCCCAGACCTAATAAATGATGACTTCAGTTCTTCAGCCTATTAAGAGGAAGAAAGAAAAAGAATGGTTGATTCCCTGAGGTAAGTCCTCTGATTCTGCTTGTGTTTGAAGTTCATCCACAGAATCTGAGCACAAGAACTTGACAAGGAACTTTACCCCAAGGGTCACTTCAAGGCCAGCTTCGTTACAGGAAGTAATCTTCTCCCTCCCATAAACAAATAAAACAAGAAAATTAAGGGTAAGGGAAAGGGGTGGGCTATGAAAGGAAGGTGGAAGTTATCAGTCACCTGTTCTTCAAAAGGACACACTGAAGTTTTTACTTCGGGAAGAAAAGACTCTCATTTCCATCCAACAGAGTAGGATTGTTTAATTCTGCTAAATGTATCAAAATATATTATCCTGGATGTTGTCAGTTCCAGCTAATACACTTTTTTTTTTTCATTATGTGGGCTAGTCAAAAAGGTTTGACAATAGCACATAGTTAATAGGACTTGACTGCTTTATGTTTTCCTTAATATCTTTCAAAAATGCATCCCCACTTGAAATATGCTACAGTAAAAGATACAGCAAAAAGAAAAATAGTCATTCTAAGAGTGACATATTCACTTTTCTATTCTACTTTACTCTGTTCAGGATCACATATTTATGCAATTTTGTTGTTCTCTTGTAATAGTGATAATAGAAGGTTATGTCTTACACATAATTAATACTTGCATTTAATTATTTTTCAATTATTTTCTCTTGTTTCATCCACTAGTAAGAGAGTTCTCTGAGCTTTTTAATCTGTTGTTCAGAAGTTTAAGTATGTCTTGTTACCTCAACACTGGAGTATAAATATACATTGTACTACATAGGATAGGACCACACCATCTGTCTAAAATGTTTTAGGATTTTTGCATTAGAAGTGAAAGGAATAAAAAAACCCCTGTTTGCATGGGAGTAACAGAGAAACAGGAGGATATGTAGAGTTTTCTGCTTTTTAAATTAAACCTGTGTGTAGTTACTCATGTAATGAATGCAATATTGAGGGGTTTGTTTTGGTTTTGTTTGTCTGTTCATTTTTATTTTGTTTTAGTTTTACCTTGTTTTGTGGGGGTGGCTTGCCTCTTTAAAAGCCTTTTCATTCCTACCTCAAGAAAAATATGCTGTTCTTTTGTGCCTGGAAAAGTTATGACATTTATAAAGGTCTTTATCCTTATACAGTGACAAAAGGCAACAAATGCAGAAAAAAACTATGTAAATGTCCCTATTTAAGTGTAAGGATTTAATTTTGAAAAGGATAATTGTTATTCATAGGATTTTTATTGATCCTTGTCAATCCACTTAAAGCTTTTACCGCAGTATTTCAAGTACATGTAGCACACTTCATGTGAATTGGTGAAGGTTGCATTTTTGTATGGATATCCTGAGTATTAAAAAAAAAAAAAAAAAAAAAAAAAAAAAAAAAAAAAAAAAAAAAAAAAAACAAAACACTATTTTAATTAGTCCAAAAAAACTCCTTCAGATTGTCTGGTAAGTGTTTCCAATAACTATAATGGTGCAGATCATCTGAAAAGACTGGCAAAAACCACCTAGTCTCTACTGCACTGCCTGTATTGTGCAGTGTCCCTTTTGAAATGAATATAAGAATCTCCAACACACCTGTCAGGAGTTTTGGGGAATGGCTTTCTCTGAGCTAAATTCCAGCTCTGTATTCATGGGAAATGATGTATTTGGCATGTGTACTTGCCATATGTGGAAACCAGTAAACAGCTGGCTCAAAGCTCCTGCCTCTCCATAGATGTTATCACAGAGTTACCAGTTCTCTTCCTAGCTTCCCTTCCCTTTGATGGTTAAATTCTTGACTACCAAAGCTCACCACAGAAAACACCTGTCCCTAATAATTCCTTTTGTTTGTGAAAGACTAGCAAAGTTACTAGTCTTTTGGACTATTTATAACCAGAATTAAATCGGTGATCATATGTATTGAGAAAACCTTCTTAAAATTGCATAATTGTTTTCCTGCAATTATATAGTCATCATTTCAAATGAGAGTTTTCTCACTGCCCTACTGTTATTTTATATATCCTTATATGCACACAGCTTCCTTTAACTCTCATGTGACTCAGTTATCTGCACAGGCATTAATAAAATCTTTATTGTCCATGTAACTATGAAAACTGGAGTAAGGGTGAAGAGCTTTGCGCTTGTCAATAACTGAGGGCTCTTGGCTTTTTTAATCAGGTACCACGGCTTATTACCACATAGGCCAAGCACACAGTCCAAGTTGTAACACAGATGTACCACTCACTTGTATTAGTTCAGACAAGTGCAATCCTTCTTTACCAAGGCAACCTCGAAATTGCCATGACATGAATTTTTCTTCCTCAGGTGACACACTTTTCATAGAGAAAGAATATCTGATGACAGCTGCATTGACATAGAACAGTGTACGACCATCTGCCACAGAAATTTTAGCTTCTCTGTCTGTAATAATTCACAGCAATCATTTCTGAACTATTTTTCTGTTTGTTTGGATGTTTTGAGAGTCAGAGTATTATTCATTCTGTCTCTCTTTGATGTCTCCTTGTCTAGTGCAAAATGTTAAGTAATCTATAACATTCCTTCTTAAATCTCTGATATTGACTGACCCCCTCAAAGCCAAGGCTCAGCATTTGGTGGCAACAAATCCCTCCACACTTCTACTATCAAGTAAGCCTACGAAGTACTCCACGATCAAAAGCAAGAATCAGCGTGACTCAGAGCTAGTTAAAACTTGAATAGGAGCTTCAATGGCTTCCTTACTTTGCATGTTCTATGTGACTTTAGCAACTAATAACTATTTCAATGAGATGGTATTTAAACAGAGATCGTTCTAGTCATTAACACGTATTTTTCTAGTTGATTATGTGTAGTATGAACGTTGGATTGGATTTCAGTCCACTTCCATGTTTCTTTTCCAGCCCTCAGAACTTCAGGCAAGGCTGATTTCCTGTCCAACTAAGGCATTAATTTTTATTTCCAGAAAACTTTAATTTATTGAGGAAATTATTAAATACTTGTCTCTTAATTTGTTCTTTATAATAAGTCATACTTATGACTGAGGAAGGAATTGACTGCAGGACAGCTGTCTCAAAATTATCTCCATGATTATGAAACTGATGTTTTTAAGCTTGGCTTTGTATTACATATATATGCTCACATGGGGTGCAGAAATGAGTATCTGGTCAGTGATCTTGTCTCTTCCTGCTCATTATCTATCTCCCCACCTTTAGAAGGAAGCTGCTTAATGGTTTGCCTTGTCTCCCAGCAGGTCACCTGAGCAAGAAGGTACATTGACCGAGGTTCTCACTTTCCCTCTTAAGAGTGAAAAAAGCAGTCATTCACAGCATTCACTGGAAGTGTTCAACATACAGCACACTGTAAAAACTCATCACATATTCTACCTATTTTAGAAATATCTATTTAATTTCTAAAAGATAGACAGATAGACTGAAGTCAGTTGTAAGGTCTTAAAATAATGCCCAATTTAAACCCTCAGTAAAATTATACTTTTTTATTCCAGAGAACGCTTTTGTCAAAAGAGTTGAAACACTCTGATATTCAGGTCCCAGAATAAATCTATCAAAAACATCAAACTCCAATTTATGCCACCATGGACAGAAGGAAGCACTGATACCAGTAGACCAACTGAACCTTGATTTTCCACAGGGATTTTCAGCCAGCACTCTTCAGATTAATTTTTATATTTAGTTTATCAGCATTTTATTTTTACCTCTTCTTGTCCTCATGAAATGCACTGAGATAAAGAGTGTGAAGTATTTAAATAATATACACTTTAACAAGAGGAACATTATCCAGTTACTCAAGTTCTTTTTAGTTGGGTCACTTTGTCTTGAATTTTGAGGCACATACAATGAAGTTTTTCAACAGTATGTATGTAAAGATGAGAAGGTTTTTTTAATAACATGACGCCCAACTTAAGCTTGATAAATTCATCAGCATTGTAAAGTTAACTCTGAAAATGCAGTTTTGGAGTAAAAAGACCTACCTTACGGTGGAAACCATTATCCAAACTAAAATGAAGAGTATATTGTTGTTAATATTTTAAAACTGCTTCACCTACTGTGAAACTTCTCAGTGATTTTACAACATAATTCTAATTTGTAAGGATGGATCCACATCATAAAAATTGAAACCAAGCATATTACAGCTTGAAAAACGAGGATTTCTATGCATTGCCAAAACAAATTATTTTGACTTGTTTTAAAAATATATGGAGGCTCCTGCAAGTATTATCATGGATAAGTCATTATATAAGTCTTGCAGGTTCATACATCACTGCTCTTTGCTGTCAGTATGAAAAATAGGACTTTTTGTTTACTTAAAAAATTGAAATGCCATGATTCTGCTGTTGAAAAATGAGGCGGGAAAAGGAGTGTCCTCCCATTTTTGAAAAATGTATTTTTTATTGAAGCAAAAGAGATAGGAGGAGAAAGACATTATGTACACTCAGGGAAGCAGACTGATCTCTATTGACAAAGGATAAAGGGTAGTAATAATAGCTGGATCATTGAAGAAAAAGTGTCCAGGACCAAATCCGGACCTGATGAAAACAAGAGTCAAAAATTAAGGTCTCAGCCTACAGCACACCCACCTTTGAGTCCCAATAGGAACATAATTAATAAAGGCATGATGAAATAAGATTCATGTTTCATGATAGAGTAAGACTCCTCAGCCAGAATGCATCTGTTAATAATATAAAAATCCCTTCTGGAATTAGAGTTTCATAATTCTCATTCATGCTTTAAATAGTAGATCACAGCAATAAATCAGTATTATGATTTTAGAGGGTACAACTTATGAAATATAATATATAGTTTCTGGCATTTCATTTACTGTAAAATCATTTTTTAAATATTCTGTAATGTTCATTCTCAGAGGGAGATTGATCAAATAATCATGCAAATACTAAAGTACAGCTTGTATTAATCTTAATATATTTTTTTAATTTTTAAAAGCTTATGAAAAGTAATTTAGCTGTTGTGATGGGACGAAAGATTATTCTGACAGATTCTTAAAATCTGTGGATTAATAAGGGATGATCATGTGTGTGCATTCATTACATGTACTTTGAGGCCCCATCCTGCAAGGGCAGATCTTTTGTAATTTCTATTTCCAGATCTATATGACTAGGTCCACTTCAATATTACTCATAAATGGTTTAAAGCAAAATAAGTTTGCTGCATTGACCCATAAAAGAAGCCCATGGTGAAACTGTATTTCCCACCTTAAGAAGAAAGATAAATTCTCCACATGAAACTCCTTTAATAATGAATAACTCCAATTTTAGTATTTACAAGGCTCATGCCTGTATCATTAATCCAAGAATAAGTCAGTTTATGAAGGTGAGCAATTAGTGGTTCCTCCAAACTTGTGACAGAATGCAGGAAAAAAAAAATATAATCATGTTCTGAAACAGTGTGAAGGGAAAGAAATATTCTGGAAAAATTCAAATCCTTGTTCTGATATGGGACAAGAGCAAATTATTACATTCATCCACCTTCTTCCATGGAGTTGTTTGAAACTTTAAATTGACACTTTCAAAGAACACATTTTAGTCTAAACATTTAAAGAAAAAAATATGACATTCCCAGAATCCTGATTATCTTTGTAATTAATGCAAAATATTGTCTGAATCTGCCACAAATTACCCAAATTTTCCTAAAACTAATTATTTTCTTTTCTACACAGCTGACTTTGTTTATAGTATGTGTAGGAGGGGAGTCCAGCGAACACCAGGATTTTCACGAGTGGATTGAGCTGTCAGCGAAATGAGAAGGACACCTGCCAGATCTGTGGACTGTTACTTGGAATATGGGACTGTTTCCCATGTTTTAAAATGTTTTAATAGTTAGATATTTAATGTGTTAGATAGATAATTATTACGTTATTTAACTGTTCTCATTGGCTGCTTTATCCCTAGATGCCGTTTCCCCATTGGTAG
>JAWWEE010000085.1:15645153-15665788 GCA_035221455.1 Xenops minutus | reverse complement strand
AAAAAAAAAAACAAAAAAAAAAAAACAAAAAACAAACAAAACCAAAAAAAAACCAAAACAAAAAAACAAATCCCAAAAAACCCACCAACCCCCCCCCCCCCCCAAAAAAAAAAAACAAAAAAAACCCACTCAACAAAACTAAACTTGGAAATCACTTCAACAGGCACCCATGTGAAAGATTTGTTTAGGAATATGAGTGTATAGTCCATACCTGTATCAGCCAGACCAATCACAGACAATTTAATTTGGACAGAAGTGAAGTAAAAACACCGCCACCACAAAAAAAAACAAACAAAAAAACAAACCAAACAAACAAACAGCAACAACAACAAAACACAAAAACAAGCAAAAAACTTCCAAATAGAAAATTAATTTACATATAAATAATTTCATCTTTTTTTCTTCCACTCATGTTAAGCTTCCTAATTTATATGATTAGTAATGTATTTCTGATTCTCCGTGTAGTTCTCTATCACTTTCAGTTGCTGTTAAGCATGTGCTGTACTATATCGACTAGCAGAAAATTTGTCTTACAGGTTTTATGCTTCATAATATATAAATTAATATCAGCATTCTGTATCAATTACTGATTCTAGAGGTAATTACAGTCACCAGGGCATAGTGCAGTGATGTTGTCAGGAAGATCAGCTACCAGTCAGTGGTCCCCACAACAGTTCACCTGGGACAGCACACACCCGTGCTGCACTAAGGTGTGTATACAACTCAGCCTTCAGGTCTACCTTTACTGTGCAAATCTCTTGGAAGAAAGGTAAACTCGGCCAGCACATTGCAGCAGAGGAAGCTGCAGGTAGCTCCCTCTGGGTGCCAGTGATGGCTTTGCCTTTGTCTGCAAGTATTCAGGGGGTTGTCTATGTGAATACCTGGTTTGACTGTAGAAGTGACAAATACAGTGGTTTACTCATAAGAAAATGCTTTAATAACTCAACTGACTGAACAGAGAGAAAACCCTTTTACGGATGGGGACTGGGTGATGTGCTGCACATGTTTGATGCTACTGCACCCAAAGCTCCTAACATCCTAAAGGACTTACCCATAGGCTTACCCATGCTATACAATGTTAGCCCAGTAAAACAGTATTTTTTATTGTAAAATCAGTCAAACACTATTTCAAATTCTACCTTATGGAGTCTGTTTTTCTTACTAGGATCACAATGGAACAGAACATCCTGGTGTGAAACAAGCACACATTAAAACTGCAAGATGAAAGACTCACACTTCAGTCAGCTCACAAAGATGAGAGTTCTTAAAGTGAAGGATCAGACCACTGGTACTCTAACTTTCTTTAGGGGTGCGGGGGGAGGAATTACACTTACCGATAGGAAATGAACTTATGATTTGTAGAAATGGATTCTTTCATGTCACTCAAAAAGGATATACAGTAACATGGTAGAGAAACAAAGCCTCTGAATGTAAACATACCTTGCAGTAAAACGACACTTTAGGAGGAGCAATGCTCATTTTAATGTCCATACTTTATCTTTGTCATCCTTATTTTCAAAAATATTTATTTCCAGTAGCTCCAGGAGAGGTCTAAATGAAAAGTAGTTACTCAATACTTTTGAAGTCCTTTCTGTTATCTCTGTTAATTGTACTGTGAAAATCTATATTCATTAATGACAGTTTCTTTTAATTTTATCTTATCAGAAGTATAATGTTTTGTATTGAAATTCCTTGCGCTGGAAATTATAAGTAACAAAGCTTATTGAGATGTGAGTAGAAAGAGCTAATAAAAATGGTTAATTTAATATATCTGTTTTCACGCTCAGGATAAGACTTATTACTGTATATATTGCTCTTCGAAGACTGGATGTTGTAACAGAGATGAACAAAAAGTTGTTTGTTTTAAGCAGCAAATGTAATTTATAAAATTCATCCCATATTACACATTACTGCTGGCGAAGGTTTCCTGTCACTGTTAGACCAAACTAGAATAATTGTTAAGTATATTTTTCAGCATTTGTAAATGAGTGGCAGTAGAAAAGCTCTATTATTTTATTGTGTGCATTATTCCTTATTCTTCGTGGTGTCTTAAACTGCACAATAAACCATTTCATTAACTGGATCTAGTCTTTGCCTGTGTGTGAGGAGTAATGCTGTGTATGATGGTTTACAGTAGAGCAGAGCAAATACAAATATGGAGTAGATTCTCCATTAAAGGCTGAAGAAGGGTATCATGTTCAGGAAATAATCATCACAGATCCACCTTCAAAGTCCAGGACCGAATGTCACTGGATCTAATATTAAGTTGGTGGGGCTCAATTCAAAACTAATGAAAAATGCAATAACAGAAGACAAAGTCATTAAGAATCATTGCCCTGTGGTTATATTGCTCATGTGAGAAATCACACAGGTTGTACAGAGATACCTACCTAGTCCTCTATTGATTTTTTTTTTTTTATTAAATACATGAAATATGAAACTGCTGAAATAATCCACAGTATAGCACAAACATAAACACATATATCAGATATATCCTACCTCTCTGTCAGAGCAACATAAACTAACTAAAATATGCAAGTTACCATTGTTTCTGAGAGATTTAAGACATGATTTGCAGCAGTGTCCCAGCATTATTTTACTGTGGCTTCCTGCTCATTAAAATAGTGTATTCCGTAGTGTCTCTTTCTTAAACTGTTTTGTTTCATAAACATGACCACAGTTATAAGAGTGCAAGATTCTGACATCTGAAAAGATGATTTCTTACAATTTGGTTAATTTCATAGATTTGACTATCTTGCAATTTAAATACAGACAGATTCTCTTACTTGTGCCATTTTGATGAATGTGGGTTTTAAAGAGTATTATCAAAGATATTCAATCTATCATCAAAGGAATAACTATTTTCTTAAGTTGCTTGGACTGTACTTGAAGAAAACTTCATTTAATAGGCATTGTTTCATCTGAAATGTGGACCTTTCTTGCAATTCTGAACAACATCAATGCCAAATGGAACAGATCTCGATGTTTCTTCTCAGTAATGTCAAAAAGTGTTGTCTTTGCCTCTAACCTATAGAGAAATAAATATTTGGGGGCTGATTTATTAAACAGAAAACATCTGCTTTTTATAGACTTTCTGAGTTTTTCTCTTCAAAATGTTACTTAAAATTAATTGAGGAAACAAGAGATATAACTATTTAGACAAATTTCCTTTAAGTAGTCACTGACCTCTTTTGAAGCTTAATTTGTGGTCTCTGAGTGTACAAAAAAAAAAAAAAAAATTAAAAATTATGGCTTCATTGATAATGATCTCCACATTCTAATGTTTTCTTTCTTGTTGTATTTAAAGAATGAGACACTCAGAGGTGACTTGTCTGCCTGCATTACTGTTTGCATCTCCTTTGTTGTACAATGTGGCACCAGAGATCTAAAAGCCACGATCTTCCTTTTTAATGGCATTTTAAATTAAACACACAATATCAAATGATGGGATCCTGTTGTGCATGTGCATTGGTTTCTTGCACATGCATTAGGCTATGTACATACCCACTTAGCAACTTACATACATGATTACCTGAACTGCTTGCACAGCCATGGTAGAGTTGTCACTCAGATGTTTATTTTTTACTAAATGTTGTCACACGGGTATTTTGAAGTACCAAATTAAATAAAAGTTCTAGGATTTTGTAGTAATTGGCAAATGACTGAGGATTTTTGCATGTTAGTGAGGATTTTGTGTAATTACCTAAGAACCTACATTCAGTGAAACTTACCTGAATCTGTTAAGCAATGTTATAGTCTTTTATTTATCTATTGAGAACTCAAACAGTAATAATGCAGAATTGCAACACTAGGCTTCGATAAAGAAAGATTTTTCCAGATCATAAAAACATTTCTGCTTTTTCCCCTAACAAATTATTACCCATTTGGTGTTATAGCATTTTGACATGAAATCTTTAAAAGATTTGACCTATATGGGTCAAAGTTGATAAGAGATTGTATTTTAGATGCAGTGGATCCAAGCAAGATTCATTCAGTAGTATATATCTTTCCATTACAACTCTCTGAAATATCTTATCCCTTTTAAGGAAAGAAGTCTCCATAGAAGTTTCAGGCTTGAGAAATTATTAAATTAGTGGGGGGTTAACTTCACCATGAACGCTTTCCTTTTTATCCAGCTTTGCCACATCTTTGGATTATCTTACAGATCATAGAAATACATTAATGTTGACTTATGAACATGATACTGACTTTCAATTTTATGAATTCATGTTTAAATAAAAAAGTCAAATTAGAAAAATTGCTGTAACCACTGGATTTTAATTTTATATTAATGCTTAATCTTATAATCTCAGAAAACAGGAGCGGTCTGATAAAAACACAGGGCGAGGCTTCAAAAGTGTTGAGTCTTTGAAATGTATGAGTTAGTCAGTGATGTGCAACATTGCTTAGTAATTCTGTTATTCTTCACCTACTGATGCTTCCAGGTTGTTTTGTGGGCAAGTTTTGGTTTTTGTTTGGTTGGTTGTTCTTCCTGGTGAGACTCAGTGGTGAGTACTGATGAGCTCAGAGTAAATATTTTTTAAAATAGTAAAAATAAAAGTGGAGAAAAGCAATAATAATGGTTTAAATGGTTAAGAAGACAGAGAACAGAACTGTAATACCCCCAAAATGTAAGTTGAATCTTCATTTATAGTCTTTATACCTGCTACATGCATACTGAGAAGGAGAAGATATTTATATTCTTGCTAATTTTTCCTATACTGATGCAGACTTTAGAGTCCCTATATCTGATACATTTGATCACTGTATCTTCAGTGGTTTGTTCTTTTCACATTAAAGAAAGGATTGACAAATTTGGTACTTTGCTTATTTAGCAGGAGTGAAAGAGCTATACTTTTCTATTTATTTTTATTTTAACTTGGTTACTACCATGTTTAACTTGTTACTGTGTTTCTGACCTAAGAAACTAGAATCTACTCATGGTCTATGTATACGTTTGAAACAAGTTGAAGATGTGGGAGATATACAATGCAAAAGTTAAAAAAGCAGAACTGTTAATTAACAGAAGCCTGTCAGCCTTCATGATTTTGATAGCTCAAATTTAAATTTCATCTTTGCATCAGCTAGCTTCCTATACATCCTGAAGTTGAGTGCTTTGAGGGGAAATGATACTTTAAGATCAAAAAGTTGCTCATAGGCATGTTTGGACTTTGCTTCTGTTCAGTATGGAGAAATACACTTGTGTGTTACAAGTATTCACCTACAAACTTTAAGAAACTCTACCCTGAACATTGTGTAGCAGTGTCATCACTCACACTTGATATAAGATATATTATGCATTATATGATATAAACTTATGCTGCAACTTGATCAAAATCAAGTCTAAAAGTTCTGATAGGGAAGAAAAAACACTGTTTACTCATAAGTATTGTACAACCACAGCTTCACATGTTGTGGTAAGGGAAGAAAACACATTTTTTCTTAACTTTGTTAATTGGTTATAAAATGATGAGAGAATAACAGGTTTTAGATATTTGGGTTTTGTATGTCCATAATTAGGGATACAGAAACACAGATATTGATCATTGATCATTGGTTAGTGCCTTGCCTCTCAAAGTAAATCCAGCAAGGTAAGTGTTTTGTCTTTCTATCTTCTACCTATATTCTTATTGTGAGTTCTTGGCAAACCCTTGCTTATTTTGTTGCCTTTGGGTTTAGAAGTGGTTTTGTTTTACTGTTTCTTTTTTTTTTTCCCTACTTCTTGAGCAGATATATTCTGTAAATATTCAAAATATCAACCCTTCCTGTTTGAACATTTATTGTCCTAAAGTACAAATAATTAAGATTAACATTTATTTCCTATATTTAAAAGAGGGGGAAAAAAAAAAAAAAAAGAAAAAAAAAAAGAAAACAAAGGTTAAGTTAGTATCCTACTCAATATTTTCAACATGATTTGCTAGATACTTGCAGGAAATGGACAGAAACATTTGGAACAGAATTTATAAACTGACAGCCCTATATAATATAATTGTTAAGGAGTTTGTAGAGCTTGAATTTATACATGTTCTTGGCATTTGAATATATAATAATACTGAACCATTAAAACTACTGACATTTAAGAAAATATACTTAAGCAAAATATTGTCTGCCATCACTTGTAAATTTTCCCATAAATCACTTTAAAATAAAATATTCAGCATATGTTGAGCTTAACAGGTTGGCAACTGCTCAGAACAAGACTATGCCAATTTTTTTATTTTATTTGCTTTAATTAGGAAACCAATTTGGATTCAATATTTGCAAACTAACCTAAACCTATAAAAACAACTGTGAAATTGTTTTATTGGGAAGTCGATTTTCTGCTATCTCTGTGGGATCCTTGAAATGTAATATCAAGGTAGAGAGGTTAAATAGCACCATTTCAATAGCATTATTTCCAGTTGGAGGGCTTAAATATGCCTTATATGTACTGATAAAATAGACTGATCAACAAAAAAATTGCCATTAAATTCTCAGTTCAGAAAAAATAAATTAATTTTGTCTTTGAATTATATGCAACTGAATTAAACAAGTTAGTCTTAACAACATTCTCTTTATTTCTTCAATTGCTGCTTCTTCAGGTCATCATTCTTAATTTCTCCCTATATTCATGTACTAATACACTACTTGGTTTGTATTTATTTTAATTCACATTTTCATCTTTCTAAAGAATTCTTATTTGGTTGATTAAAATAAGTACAAATGGAATAATTTCAGGTGCTTTTTTTTTTTTTTCCCCACATAATTTAATAATCAGAAATTGGAAAACTGTACAATAGAACAAAGTACTGCAGAGTACTGATATAATTTAACTAAGTACTGCAGATGGTAACACGGCCATAAAGGATTACAGAGATGATGCTGTATGGATAACATGCTTAATTTGGTAAAACATTTGGATGGTAAGTATCTACTCTGTGAAGCATATTCTCCCATTAAAAATATAGAGAAGCAGATGATTATTTTGACCTCTTATCAGCAAACTGCATAAGTAGTATTTTTACCCTCCATACAGATGGTTTGACCATCACAGGGATTTTATTTTAGCAATTTGTGCTTCTTAGGAAGAGTAAGTTATATCATGGTCTTCTCATGATATACTATTGAACTACTAACTCAGGAGCTTAGGTAGACAAAAGTCCATATAAAATTGATAGTAAAGTCAGAAAATAGCATAGACACTACAAAGCTGTCATGCAGCTACTTGTCCTAAAGCCTCTTAGCATGTGTTATAAGAAAACACATAAAGCCTCTTAGTATGTGTTATATATATAAGAAATTGTATATAAGTATTTGCTATTTTATATTTAGAATTCTTTTTTCTGTGATAGAGCTAGTATGACTTTCTTATGGATTTCATGAATGGTTATATTGATGCTTTTATATCCTTAAGATTTGTAACATATAGATTTTTAGTAATACAGTTGTACAGTTCCTAATACTTTAAAATAGCAGTTAACAGTTACTGAACCCCTTTTCTCACACTTTGTATCAAATTCTCAAAAATCTTGAAATTTTGCTTAATGTTCTTTTCAAGAAGAAAGTTTTTAGAGAGGACATCTTGTTTGGGAAACACACGTGGAAGGACATAATAAGATATCATTTTAGTCAAAGCAGCCTTGAAGACCCATAAACCTTGCGAAAACTCCAAAAAAGGCATGTGATACTGAAGATGATGATAGGGAAGCAGAAAGGGGTCCTGAGACCTTCAATTCTGTTCCAGGAAGGTGTCCCAAAGGGCAGACCTGAGGGAGGGTCTGGGGGTGGATAATTCTCAGGTTGGATGCATCCATTAGATATGATAATTAATAAGTTATAATTTTGTAGGAGCTCTATGCTGTATTTATACACATACAAACACTTATGCATTTAGCGTAACTTAAAGTGTTTTAATTAAAGATGTACTCTCTATTTTAGGTATACTAATACTGTCTTGAAAGTTCTTTTGTTCCATTTTAGGTATCAATGTGACCTTAATATAAAATGGACCTCCTATTTATTTAGATACAAGCTAATGTGTTCTTTCCCTTCATATCAAAAGTTCAATGTGAGTATTCAAAGGAGTAAAGTTTAGCATGTGAGCAAGTGCTCACAAACTGAACTCCAAACAAAGACAATGTATAGAGTGTTACACTATTAAATGGAGGCCCTATATATTTCTATTTTACTAGCCCTGTTAATGCTTGAATAAACCAAGATGCTATTTTTTTGTAAACCAAACTATTTGTCATAAAGTCAAAGTTGAGAATGATGAAAGATGTGGAAACTTTATAGGGTTACCATTATAAATAAACCTCACACCAACAACTGGCTACATTTCACTGCAAGACTGTGGAAAATCTATTTTTAAAACTGAATAAACATTATATGGTCTTAAAGGAAAGAGGCATATTATTACTTAAAATATTTTTACTAATGGAATACCCCATATCAGCATTCTAAGGTGAATTAATTTAGTTTAGTGGTGCAGCATGGAGAATAATGTATCAAACATTAAACTCTCAAGATTTTGTTTCAAAGACTTTTAGTTAATAAGTCTCTGCTTTCTACTAAAGTTCGTGGCATAATTCAGTACAGATATTTTTCTTACCTCTTTCTTCACAATAAAAGCTTTTAAATGGAAAAGTCAAACCGTTAACAACTGGAATGACTAATTTAGGTTATGCCATAGTATGCAAATAATTTAAAATGTATTAACTGTCTGTGGAATAAAACCAAGCAGATCTGTCATTTTACATCTGCAGTCCTTCTTTCAGAGTCAACAAAAACAAGCTGAAGAACAGAACGCACAGAAAACCACTACTCTATAATAAGAGACAGATACAGAGAAGCAAAAAATTTTTCAGAAGTACATCTATGTGCTCTAAGAAGCATATGCTTATAACATAAAGGAATGTGGACCTACAGTAAGCTAGGAATTTTTGCCTTTTTCAGCAAAAGGGAACAAAATTATGGCAAAATTTCACATACTGAAAACATGTATTATTTTTCTTTTCATCTGTAAATTCTATCTATAGGAAATGTTTCTTTAGTATTTCCAAAATAACCAAACATGCTGGGCATAGGGTGGGAGAAAGTTTTCATTCCATTATACAGCATAAATATCAGTCAAATCAATTCTGCAATCAATTAAACAATTCTCTTTTTTTTTTTTAAATAGTTTTGACTATGAATTTCCCTCATCTCTTATCTTGTTATGCAATAGAACCCCAAATTTAGATGCTGCAATATTCATTCTTCTGTGCCATAATATTTCTGCTGAGCATTGCACTGTAATTTGCACTGATCTCCAGCAAAAAGGGGTCCACTGGTAAAGGCCACATGACAAATGTCAATATTCTCATACCATTTTTGTAATGAAACAGAAAAACTTAAGCCCATAAGAACACAAGTGCATATTAATAACAACTGTGTAAATGAAGAACATGTACAGCAATTCTTCAGAATGCTAGCTTAAGATGCAAAATTATTAACTAAGAATATACCTTATCCTTGTATAAAATAGTTGGAAAATGTTTCAGAAAAAAATGTATCAATGCTGCAAATCCCAAAGTTCATCTTTAGTACAGGAGGCAGGATTCAATATTGAGTATATTCCAAGATCATAAAGTTAAACTGTCCAATTTTCAAAAGAAATGAAGACCATAGTGTCCATTATGGTAGAATTCAAGATACTTTAAGACATTGCAGAGATAGAAAAAAGATCATTTGTGACATGGGGGATCTACATTCCTAAGTACCACTCATTTATTCTGTATTTGGAAATTACTTTCTTTGTTTGAAGAAAAGATATCAAGTTCTAATCAGCTTATAACTTGGGTACTAATTTTTGAATCAATATTAGAGTTACTTGAATTAAAATAAGTCACTGGAATTAATTGTGCAAAATCTCAGCTTAATCTGAATATAGTCTCATATTTTTAATTTTTTTTTTTTTTAAATCTATTATCACTTGAATTTAAATATTTTTACCTCATTGGAATTTTATGTGTTTCCAAATACACAGAAGAAAATATTGAAGACATTATACTTGTTGGAAGAAACTGAATTTTCCCCTCCATTTTGCCCACTTTACACGTGAAACTCTTAAAATCTTAACTTTTGTTGAGTGTAACAAGTGTGTTTAGAACTACAATGTCCAACTTTATGCATTTTGTTCTTATCAATGATTGTATTTATATTTTAAGAAAAATCCACAAAGGTAACCACGTCTAGGAGATCTCCAGTATAGCACTCACTTATAATTATGTAGAATTAGACAAGGGCTAAGGTAAAAACTTTTTTCCATTTGATTCTAAACCCAATGAACAACATTGATCTTTATGTCTGGAGATGAAGTGGAAATCCTCAGTTTTTTAAACTGTTCTGAGCTCAGACCAGCTTAATAAACTACTTTAAAAGTACCCTTGCTCACCACGAATCCTGGTCTGTCTTCCATAATGAGCTTTCTTTGCAAACCAAGTATTGGATACATGTGAAAGGAATGTTTCAAAGATGGGATACATAGGAATGTATCATAGTTGTGCTGAATATGGAAGATCAAGTTGCAATCTGAGTTTTGTTCTGTTGCTCACTCATGAGTTATGACTGCAAACCATAGTGGCTGAGTGGTTCTAAATGAAGCAACCAAAATGGAAACGTTATCTAAAACGTTTTGGCCACTCAGCTGGAAACACAAATCAAGCAAAATCTTGGTAAATCAAATAAAAGAAGTAATAATCTAAAGAAAAAGGAAGACAGCATCTGAGTGCTTCAGTGGCTTGGTCCTTAAGTGTATTTTGTGAAAGCAAAGAGGCTAATTGAGGTCACCTATTCTGAGAATAAAAAATGACACCAGTTGGGGTTCTCAGAAGCAGGACTCCTTATAAAATCATGCATTAGTCTGCTGTTTTCCTAAAAGTTACATGACAATTCCAATGAGAGAGTGTGAGCCAGTTGACCATTTTATCATTGAAAAAAGGATTGTAGTGCTCTCAGGGAAAGACAGCCCCACGGTAGGATTTCTTGCCACAGGGGAGAAGAGCAAAGGACAAGTGGATATTTCCCATCTTCTTGGGATGTGCTTTTAAATATGTAGCTCCATCTTATAAAATCCTAAACCACTAAAAGCATTGGTGGCCACTTCCTAATTGTGATCTGGTTCTAGTCTCTGAGCCAAAAAAAACCAACAAACTCTCCAACCTTCTTAGTGACCAGCTTACTATAAAGCCAAACAAATCTCAGCACTGGCTAAAAAAATGAGGAAAGAGAAACAGGACTGTCATGTCTAGTGGCAGTCAGCTGCTGGATCAGCTTACATAAGAGAATACTTTTTTACTAAAACATGATAAATTCAATATTTAAACATTTTGCATATTACTTCGGCTTCTTTTCAATCATTTACCAAAAAAAAAAAAAAAAAAAAAAAGAAAAAAAAAAAAAAAATTTATCAATATCACATCTCCAAGAAGAGATGAGACAGGATAATGTTCACATGCATAACAGTAGCAAAAAAACTAAACTTGAATCCAAAATTCCATTCAATTATACAGAAATGCTAATACAAGAAATAGCATGGAAATTCAGTAGATTATAGTGTGAAAGTAGACATATAGAATGAGAATTAGTGTAGATGTAGCTTAAAAAGGATAATTAGATTGTCCTCATGTAAACATGTGAAAGATTTTTGCTGTTATAAAGATGGATTAGTGAATTAAAGGTTTCATGTATATATGTGTGTCTACATATATATATTTTTATAAGAAAACTTGTTGGCACATACAACTCAGAGAAATCAGATCCCTTTCAAATTAACAGAAGACTTTCTTTGTGGTTTGAGCCTCCATAATTTTTTATTCTGTCCTATGCTCGCTTTTGCATCCTGAAGGTCTCCTTAGTCTTTGACTATCCATTTGAGAACTGTTCAAGCAAGTATGAGTTACCTTCAAACATACCATTTAGCCTGAGAATGGGCAGTAGCAGAAAGCAAGAGTGTTTCTTCAGACCTGTTCCTTGTGTTCTCTACTGCTGCTTCCTCAGTATTGTACACCTTATGGTTTTAAAATGAAAGTGCATTTATGGGGACATGCTTACCACATCATTTTGCATCACCTCCACCAAACTACGGCCATGTCAAGAATGTTACTGAAACATAAGGCTGTTCAAGACAGGTGGGCATGTATGTCTTATTCTATGCTATAATGGAAAATAAAGGCCATCAAGTTCCTCATGTCTCTTTTCTTTCACAAAATGTAAATAAAACATCAGTTAAAGGCAAAGATTAGGGGGTTTTTTGAAAGACTCAGTAATATGACACACTTTTTCTCTCTCAGTTACTGCCTTGTACTAGCAAATATAATTGTGTACAATAAGTGGTCTAAGACAGTATTAGGTGTTCACAATACACGTGCAACGCTGGTGTTAGTCTCCATGAGTTGTTTGTATAGAAGCTTCAACATGAAAGTATTAATTTTCATACAATTTTATTTCAACATCCAGAAAAATCAGCATTCAAGTACAGAGTATCAGTGCCTGCAATGTACAATTTCCATTTCTTGAGGGATGCATAAACTGGTAGAATTAATCTTTTCTTTCTGGAACTATGTAATATGCAATTCATTTTGAACTCCAGTTTTGCTCCAAATAAAAGCTTCATGTTCTTATTTTGCATGTAGGTTAGTGATTTACCTGGTTCTTGAGAAAAATTAGGGAAATAATAGGATGAAAACAATATCCATCATTGGTTTTCAGTTATATTTAAATGTTGAAATAGATAATATCTCTCACTTTACAAAACCGGAATAGTTTATTTTTGAGACTTTAACGTAGCAATACATTTTTCCAAGTAAGAAAGAAACCCAGCTATCTTCCACGATGGCTCAACAATTTTAATGTTGAAACTACTAGACTTTGTATCACTTTTGTGTTCCTATTCTCTAAGTTGTGACAATAACAAGTATGGCACTCTGTTTTCTAAAAATAGATAATAAAAAATAGATACACTCTAATGTGACAAAATAGGAATTAAGAATATCATCATAAAGTTAATGTCATATTGTTTCTGTGTCTAAAATATTTTTTTTAAAAAGTTATTTTTTAAATTTCGTTTGATTTTTGTTGTTGTTGTTGGTTTTGTACCTTATATGCACTTCAATTTAGGGTTAACAGCTGAAATTAACACATGGGATAGATTCCTATTAGAAAACACTTCTGAAATAAAAACACATTTGAAGTGATGGAATATTTCTGAAGGGCACTTTATAAACAAGTGCTCCTTGTACGGTATGAAATGTTGTTACACTTTCCCAGAATCTTCTGAAAAGTATCATTGTGTGTATATGTTACCCAGAAGGTCTGAGGAATAAGAGATTGCTGCTAGTACAGGAAATGAAACTATTTGAAGCAGATACGCATTCAAACCAACAGTAATTTCGCATTCTATTAACTCTGCCCTTATCAGGTTCTTCTGATCACAGTGTAGTGAAGACAGACAACGTTGTCCATCCTTCAGTTCTCCATATTCATTATCTGAGGGTGTCACAGAGGTAACAGACTCTCATTTTGCAATTGCCTGGGGCAAAGGTTCAGTGTATTAGAATGTACACATCACCTAAGGGAGTTACACAGTTCTTGAGGCTTCAAGGCTGCAAGTCAGCCAAAAAAGAAGAAAATCTGCAGAAGTCTCTGTGAGTCCTTTACAGCAGAAGCGCAAGAAGTCTATTAGACCTTGGTCTGCTGACATACACAATTTTTTCTCATTTTTCACACAGGTAAGGTGCTGAACTGTGAATGAAGAATGGATGGTAACAACTTTCTACTGAGGGCCTGAAATGTACCATGCAAGAGAGGAAAAGTATGCACTGACTTTTATATTTGTTTATATAAACATTCACAAATGCTATTAAACCAAGAAACACAAGATATTGTATTATTTCATTAACTTAGGTGATTCAAAATGATTTTCATAATTCTTGTCTTGTTGAGGCAGAGCTCTGACAGGTATCATAGGCTGCTGGTTATCATACTCCCCCTTACAAGATAGACTAGAGACATGTTGCAGTCTTCTTATTTTCACTCAGGCAAAATAGTTTTAGTTACCACAAGTAGGTCTTGATTCTTTTCATCAGTAATTAGTCTTAGCAAAGACTTCCTCAAGCTGCAGCAAGAGTTAAATGCAGTTTCTATGAAGTAGCATCACAAAAATAAGACCTTGGGGATTTTTTGTTTGGTTTTGTTTGTTTGTTTGTTTGTTGGGATTTTTTTTTGTTTCGTTTTGTTTGTTGTTCTTTTTTTTTCTTTTTTAAGATGATCTTCTATGCTGATCCTTGGAATCAAGATTTTTCAGCATCAGAATTTCTTTTTCACCATATTGTATATTCCATTCTGAAAATAGGCAATGCACCTTTCCTTGTGGTACTTCGTCTATTTCTCGTGTATATCTCTAAAGTGTAGAGACAAAGAAAGAACAAGATTGTGGAAAATCAGAAGAATTAGAGCATTTTAGTTCAGGTTCTGCCTAAACTGAGGGACAAATACTGGTAGACTCTTGTCCAATAACAACTAAAATCATGTCCCAAAACCCTGAGATTAAAAAATTCAAACCTATGATATTTTTTTTTTTTTTTTTACTAGCATAGTTCTGAGGAAAATGTAAGGCCATTAGAGTGAATTCCATGAAACCAAGAAAAAAAGAAGAAGAAAAAAAAAACACAAAGGAAAAGGCATTGATGTTATCACCTGAGAGAACAGTTCTATAAAAATGAAGTTTTCTAAACAAGGCTGCAGGTGAAGCAATTTATGTCAGAAGCTATTCCTTTAGTAAAACTTCCTATTGCTGTATTGATTTGGTTCAAAAATAAATCTTAGTCATGGAGTTGAACAGAAATCTACTGATATTTCATCAGGCTAAGGATATTATGCAAATTCTGTAGTTAGAGCAAACAAAGTCATTAGCTCTACAAATGCAACATGTTTCAGTACAAATAACTATGGATATGACTTCAAAGGAATATTGTGAGAATTAAAGTTTACCAAATTATTTAGATTATACGATTTATTTTTATTACTTTTTATTTCAATATATTTTTGTAGGAAGACATATTTAAGTGGTTTTACTGCACTTCAGTTAAATTTTCTTGCTATGGATTTCAATAAAAAAATGTGTTCTAAAGTAACAATCACTTTTACTAAAAATTTTCACATTTATTTGAAAAGATGACTTGTTAGAGAAAAGGTACACATTCAAGATGGTAGGTTTGAGTTTTTGGAGTCAGGTGCAAAAGAAAAGGTTTATGGAGCAAAAACCATGACTACCTTTAAAATGTTGAGCGAATTAACAAGGAAAGGAAGAGGAGGAGCTAAACATACAATCACAAAAAAACCCAAAGCAGAACAATTAATGTACAACCAGAGAACAACCTGTCAGCCTATATATATATATAGCCTATACAGAGCAACACACCTCTAGTAATACAGATTTTCTTTTAGATTTAAACATCCTAGAGCTGACCAGCATGTCAAGCAGCATTGCTTAAGATCAAGCTGCTTCACCTTACTGCTAGCAAACTAAAGCCAGAGCAGGTAGTTTCTGCATACAATGTTCCTCAGCTGTAGTATAGTTGTTGTAGAGCAGTGGCACCCTTAATAAAAGAGTTCAAAAGCTGGTTGCAATAGAGGAGATGATAATATGGCAAAAGCCACCCTTTTTAAAAGAGACATTCAACCTTTTTTTTTTCCTCCTAAGTGTAAAAAAAAGGAAATAAAATGTTGTATTGAATAGCTATCCACACATAAAGACTCATGTAAAAAAAGAAAACCTTTCCTGATGAAATGCATGTATTTCACCAAATAAATGCATATATTGATACTTTCATAGGCTCTTTTTAACAGTACATTGATTTTGATTTATTAATTACACAGAAATTTAAAAAAAAAAACAAATAGAAAAATGAATGAATTGACTTGTGGTAACTCATAAACCCCAGAAAAGTCAGTGCCTGCATGAACAAAGACTAATAGTAGATTAATCAAGTGATTCATGTCAGACCATTCTGTCTTTTCACTGTCATTACAAAGGATGTGGAACCTTAATTTGATCATGCTTAAAGTCAGACATATTGCCTGCAGTGAAGTTTCACATATGCTAAGTTATGGTCACAGTTGGCACTACAGAAAAGTAAGGGTTAAAAAAGGAAGGAAAAAAAAATCATTGCTGAAAGATAAAAAGGACCAAAAAAAAAAAAAAAAAAAAAAAAAGTAAAAAATAAATCTAACAACTCCAGTGCGGAAACTGAGAGGCTAAAAACAATGTGTTGGCAAAAAAGAAATAATCTGATATAAGGCAACATATGGCAGAAATCAACGAAAACTCCGCCAGATAGGAAAACATGTTTAAGCCACAGGTTATCAAATAAATGCAGATACAGCAAAATGAAACGCCAGAAGAAAACAAATGTGTGACCGAGGCAAAGGAAGTTTAGCCTGTACACACAGAGAGATAAAAGCTACGGAACAAAATAAAATGAAATTAAATGATCCTACTCCTGCTCAGACTTGCATGTTGTGTGCCTCGAAGGTATATATGAAAAGACCATACAGTCAAGAATGGAACCACATGTAGCCACACAGAGATAATTTTATTTATTTATTTTTATTTCAATTACAAAAAAAAAAAAAAAAAAAAAAAAAAAAAAAAAAAAAAAAAAAAAAAAAAAGAGGAAAGGGGAAGGAAAAACTCAGGTTCCAGACTGTGAGTTGCCTCAGGCAGTTTTTGAAATATGGTATATGTTACACAAAAGAAAATGATAAATTTGAAGCAAACATGACAAAACTTAGACCTTTGACAAAACGTTATGAACAATTAATTTCCCTTCTCCTTGTCTGAACATCACCTTCCCACCCTACACTAAAAGTAAACAAGTTCGTGTTATTTTTGTACCATGATAAGGATATTGAGTCCTGTTTCCAGAGGAAGAAAATGTCAGCAAATTCTCTCCAGTCCTTTAAATAAGAAGTGGCTTTGACTATCTTTTAGGAAAGAATAGCGGTCATTCAAATAGGCATTTCTCAGGCTGTTTAGCTTTCCTTTCTTCTGAATGACACCTTATGTTCTAGCTGGCAGGCAAGAGACAGCAATGAGAATTGTACAGTATTAACATCAGGTATTAGTGGCAGGAAACTGCACTTAGCAAGCTGGCTATTACATTTGCATTTAGGCTTAGCTTTAAGATGGGCTTGGGAAAACGTGCCACATGCTCCAGGCACTTCTAGTGTTATTCTCTATAGAGATTTGCCTTATGCAGTCAGTAGTCTTCAGTTCTCAGACCAAACTTTGCAGGATAGAACCCTCTTTACATGTCTCCTCGTACTGTGTCTTAACAGACAGAGCAAGTAAAAATTCCAAACACAAATATGGAAAGACATAATTCTATATCATCAACAGTTGTGTTTGGATTCTCCCTGAATGCTAGTAGAAAATCCACTATAAAAGCTGAGAGATTTGTTGCTAAAAAACATCTGGAAACAGCTGCACCTAGAATGTCATCTCAGCCTAGACTATATTGTACAAGATCATGGTTCTCCACATCTAAAAGTATTGCCACATCTTTGTGACACATTTTTCACTCTGTTTTAACTAAACAAACATGAAAGAAAAACAATGCCAAAGTTTCTAAACATAAAAAGGATTTTATTTCTTATTGCGAAACTAAAACTATTTTTCTTCTCAAAATCACAAGTAAAGAAAGTAAACCTGACAGTAAACCTGATCACTCCAGAAATGTTAAGCTATACATTTCATTTCCAGATTGCATTGGGAAGCAATTTTTCTCAGGAATGAGTTGTAAAATGGAGGTTGTCCTTACAACTTGGGGGAAATATTTGATGGATAATCAAACTCCAGCAAACACACCTCCTTCAAGCTGATGAGTGAACTAATGTTTGCCTGTTGGGGATATTTGATAGAGTGTAAGTGAAAATTGCTACACTTAGCCGCCAACACTCTAGAGGAAATGGAGTTTGAGCATCAGAGAAATGGAATAGATATTAAGAGTGATGGAGAATAAGCTAAGTCCCAAAGGGTAACTTTGATTTTAAAAGTGTGTCATTGTGAAAGTCACTATCACCTTTAATTACTCAATTAATTAAGCACACAAAAGTTATAAAGTGGTTGATCATTTTCTAAAGGGAATTTACTCAATAGACAATTTCCCAAAGTGCTCACTACCTAAGTACGCTTACTCTTCTTGTAAACACAACCAGTCCATTGTGAAATCTATCACTTCCACAATCTATTAGCATTATTTTTAAAGAGTTTTCTGCTTTGGGATTTTCTGTATATGTATGTGAACATAGGTATCTACCCTCATCCATAAGAATTTCTAAATCCAAATGTATAAATTTTATTTGGATTACTACTGTCATATGTAGAGTTAAACACCTGAAGGCTAATAGTTTGTTGAAACATACTGAAATTATGTAAAAATACTTAAAAAGATCATTGAATGTCTCAAGCTCTTTATTTTCTGAAGATTCCCAACACACATGGTTCATCCTTCCCTGTTAAAAAAAAATAAATAATCAATGCATTATGTTAAAAAAAAAAAAAACAAAACACAAACAACAACCAACCAAACAAGTGCTTTAAATAATTCAATAAAAACATTGAGCTGCATTATTAAAATCAAAGCATGAAAGATTTTGAGTATGTGAAACAATTTTAATGAAAAATGTAATTCAGTGTTGAAGAATATGTTGTGACCATTACTCCATTGTTGTGTATATTAAAATATATAAAATTTACCAATAGAACTCATTTTACCACAGTGGAATTTTCAGTTACAGAACTGACTATGCAGAAAGCATCCTTGTAAGTTTCAGAAAAAGGAACAATTTGCTATCAAATTGTCTGATGTTCCTTGTTCAATACAGGATATTAATAAAATGGGAGATGCTCTTGATATATCACTGTTTTGTAAGTGGTGGTGTTATCATAACCATTTCATTTTTAAGCAACCTCTGCACACATCATCAGGCAGGATGAGATTTAGAACAGGATTTCTATGTAACTTGTAGGTATTTGAAGCATGTTCTATCACCAAATTTTATGATGGAACCTACAATGTCTACATCTACAATCCCTACAATCTACAATATACTTTTTGATAAAAGACTTAACCTGATGTCGTACTGTTTTTGAATATTTTCCAAGTCATTATTAATCATTATGAGTTAATTTTCCTCAAAACTATGGCTACAACTGCAATTACAGAAATTGCATCTACAACTATAAGAACAGGAGAAAAATCTAACTTTTCCAGTCCCTCTATAGTAGTGTTTGTTGTTTTTTCTCTTGGTCTCGTTTCCCTAGTGTCTATCTATTTAATTCCTTCTCACATTCAAAGCATCTTTTATTTTTAAGTATAAAAAAGGAGACAACCATCATCTCTTCTCTTCAAACTATAGTTCTTGACTGTCTTTTCAACTTGAAACTCTATGTAGAACTCTAGTTTATACACAGGCCCAGTAAATACCATGTATTGTATCAATTAATAAGGAGACAGAGAAAGGCCATCCTTATTTATATAAACAGTTTTATTCAACTTTGATTTTGAAATGGAATGCACAACTTTTTCATTCATCTTTTTGCATATTTAAAACAGTATTTTACAATGAAACAAATTAAAGGAGACAGAAATGTTGAGGATACAATCTGCAAATTATACATTAATGAAGAATTTTCTTAAGTTTGGATTAATTTTCATTCTCAAAGTAAAATCATAGATATGGAGAAAAACTTACATAAGACACGTCAATTGGTTTTGAAAAAAGTTATACTATATTTAATTGAGAAGTCTATATACATATTAATTATTTATGAATATGTGAAAAGTATTAGATATTTCCGGATTATTTTTCTTTTGTGTTGATTGCTTGTTCCTGTAAATCAAGTCAATACAATAGCTTACAAGTCTCTTTCTTCACAATGCTTTTTTAGTTTTATGCCATTTTTCAATTGTTATTTCTAATGACTTATTGGGAGAGATCATATAGCGATTGTGAAAAACTATACAAAGATTCATGGTGACAAAAAGTCAGTGGAGAAAAGATAGCAAGATAAAACCAGAGAAATTATGTTCACAGTACCATAAAAGGAGACAAGTATGACTGTGCTTTTCTTAGAGATATAGAAGTCTGCTATCTGATCTTCCACAGTGGTGGCATCTCTCACCTATTATCTTCATGTAATCCTTCATTATTCTCCTTTACTTCTCACCCTTATGCTTCTTCTTGAATTAAAATGCAGTTAATTCTCTTCCTTTAAAAAAAAAAAAAAAAAAATTGTCCTTGATTTTGCAAGTCCCTTCGACCTAAATTTAACCTCTTTTGTGGAGCTTACCAAAGGTGTCATTTTAGATAAATCTACAAATCAACACTTTATCATCTATTTCAGAGCCACCTGTATAGAGTGTTCACTGTTGGTTCCTTTTTATAGAAGGTAGAGCTTTCTAAATTGAAGGAAAAAATAATTCAGTTATGTTTCCCCCTTGACTTCCCAGTTTCACTTTTCCAAAGGGCTTATCAGTGATTCTGTATATGTTTAGAAATACCAAATTTAAAAAAAAAAAAAAAACAAAAAAAAAAAAAAAACAAAGAGGGG
>JAWWEE010000085.1:15594503-15632303 GCA_035221455.1 Xenops minutus | reverse complement strand
AAAAAAAAAAAAAAAAAAAAATCGAGTACAAAGTCATAACTTGATGGCAAGTATATGTACAGTATGAAGAACCTCAGTGTTCCTATATAATATAGTGAGATAGTGAGATAAGTTTTCCCCTCTCAGTATCTTTATAATTTTCAGGCCACAAAGGAATAGCAGAAGCAGTTTTGACAAGAAAACAACGAACTGTGCCTTGTCAGATCACTTCCAGATGTGATAGTCTTATGAACAGAAGAGAGATTGGGCACGTGGCAAAGGTTAGAATAAATAAATTTACTTTGTAGTCTGCAATTTAATAGGTAGAAATTCTTTGGAAAATTTTAAGAAAGAATTAACTCTGTTAGGAAAATGCTCATTATAACATTTCTGTGTCTGATTTATTTTCTCTAAGAATTCTAAACTTAAAACCCCCAAAACTTTTGAAGTTTTTGTGTTTGCTAAACATCTCTCACAGTGAAAGTTGAAAGACAAAGCTCACAGGGAAGGAGGACAGGGTTTTCTTTCCTGCCCAATGAACTCGTTACTGATGACATTCTAATGATTCATTTATGCATGTTTTATAAGCAATCATAATTTCTCATAGAGAAAGATTATAACAAAACATCTTAAAGTCTAGGAACTAGTGGGATTAATATCTCTGATGATTTATTGTTCCTAACAGCTTTTATTTCTCGTGACCTAAAGTGAAATACTCTCTTTGGATTAAAGAGAAAAAATATGTAATAGCCGTCCTTTAAGAACGTGATGATAATCTATCTACCTAGCAAAATTTCCCTAAAGATCATATGCTTTTGTGCATATTTAAATAATGCTTTAACAGCAGTGGTAGAAATTCATAAGATTAGAGCAGCAATGTTTTAATAAGGCTTTGTGAAACAAGACTGAGTAGTAGCTCCAAGCAATTGTGTTTTCCCCTTGTTTATATGAACATTCCTTTTCCTTCCTCATTATTTTCAAAAAGAAAAACAAAATGCAGAAATCTGGGTTGTTTCCTGAAAAGGTTTGAAAGGCGATTCTGAAAAAGACTTTTAGGGTTCTGCTTACCCACTTAAGCCCTAGGAAATTGATCTATGCCTAATCAGTGTAGGAGATGAAATATTTCTCATCCTTTTCAGAGCTGGATTTTCATGCATTCCTTCCAATCTTATGTTTAATGATGTGTGCCTTTACCTATGAATCCACAACATTTTACAGCTTTTCATACCTGTACACACTTTCTGAGGAGAAAAGTCTAGTACTATGATAAATAAAATGGGTTTTATTTTAATTATTATTATTGCTAAGTAAGGTTAATATTTTCAGTATGTTTTGATTCTCCAGAAAGAATTCACAAAGATTTTTATACTTAGAAATGATCATGCTAAAATAATTTCCGTGGAATACACTTATAAAATAAGAGACAAGAAATAAAAATGCATATTGCGTTGAAGTATCAATACTTATAAATAGTTTGAATTTCTCCTACTTATGTTTTGTCTCTCATTATGATGAATTTTCATTTAAGTGACACAGAGGTTAAGATACATCAATCAGTTGCTCACTGTATGGGTCTGGAGTAGGGGACAACTATTCACAGACTTAAATAATAATGAAGCCAGAACTATGAAGAGAAAAATGTTAAAATTACTCTGGAACACCTGATAACATATCCTTTATAGTCATATAATGACGAAACTGATGAACTGTTCTTTAGAATGACGAACACTGAGCAATATTGTTATTAAAAGTGGTAAAATACTTTTGTTACTCATGATTCAGTTTTTATGTGTGAATTTCTTTAAATAATGCAGCATTTTCAACAGCAATATCTGACTTTGAGTCATCTGTCAATAATCTGTTAACAAATCTTTATATAGATAAGCAGTATTTGTTTTAAATTGCTTATATTTTCATCTTAGAAATAATAATAGAAATAGGAACAATAAATACACTTTTTGCTTTTTTAGAGGCTCTCTGTAACTGTAAAATACAAGTAAACTCATTGCATTGCTCCCATGTGTTCTTTGTGATAACAGCGTTCTCAAATTACATTAGGAGCAGGGAGCTGTGCACCTCACAGACTCTGCACTGGCCTGTGGATTAGCAGCATCAAGACTCATAACCAGTTTACAATACTAGGTTTTTGAGCATTCCTTTGCATTATTTACTTCCATAATTGTTATTAATTAGACCATTGCTCTTATGTTTTGTTTTGTTATGTTCTTGATTTCTTTTCACAGCATTTAAAACATAGCAAATACTTTATTTACAGCACACTTTATAGAAGAATAATAACTATACCTAGGTGCTGTGGGCAGAATAGAAGCTTCAGGAAAATTTTATAAGAGAAGCCCACCCACTGAGTTATGACATGCAGAAAGGATCCCCTTCCTTTCTAAATTCCTCGTAAGGGAGGAGTCAAAGTGCAGTGGGGTCCCATCTCAGACCCAAACTTTGTCAACAGTTTATTTCCAAAGGTTACATAGGTGAAACTGAGTCTTTCTGTGACTTTGTCCTTCAGAATTAAGGATGTCAAATTGAATATATTCAAATGAATAAAATAGATTATTTATTTATATGACAATAATAATCATTAGACAAAAAAACTTTGATCAATATTATTTACTACACAGCATAGACTACTACGCTATAACCACTATCACAATGCATTATTTCTTGAAGGTTATTGAAACAATGATATTAAAGCTAGCAAAGTAATTGTGGAGTAGAAATTGATGTTACTCATCCATACCGGTGACTGTGGGCAAGTCTTTTTCACTCTGCCTGGAGGAGTAACCTTGAGTGACATCCCCACTCAAGGGAGGAATCTCCACACACACGTTTCTAGAATGGCTGTGTTAGAAGTTAAAAGTGGAGCTTGGCTTTTATAATATGAAGTGTTTGACAGTCAGTTGTCTCCTGGCCAGCTGTGTCACAGAATCACAGAAATCTGTGGTTGGATAAGGCCTCTGAGATCATTGAGTCCAACCTTTGACCTAACTCCACCTTGTCTAAAAGATCAGTGTCATGTGACAGCTCAGCCGCTTTAGGTATTGTATCAGTACCACCACCAGAACTTTGCCACACTGGTGCCAGTTACTGTCAGGAAATGCTGTTCTCCACATCCTAGGAATGTTTTACTTTATTAGATTGGTGAATCAGGATGATTTCAGCGGCCTTCAACACCAAAAGACCAGAGAGATCTGCTGTGCTGAAGAAGGGAAGAGCCATACTCAGATTATGTTTTGTTCAAGTGCCAGTGAGTCTTCTGAGGATCACTTTTATTCAGGCTATATTACGTTCTGTGAAAAGTTTCCTGGTAGATGACTATAGATCTATAAAGATCTATAGTTTGTTTCTTGGCAGTATTCTTTGCTTGGTAGTTCTTCATGGAGAAACATGGAAAATGGACACCATTTGTCTTCAAAGAAAAAAAATTGATTAGCAACATTCATCTATTTTGTAACATTTTCTTATGGATATTACATTCAAATTTTCAAACACTTGCTCTTTCATTGCTGTCAGAAACTTGGTTTGCCAGAGGAAAATGAAGCCACATTTAAGATGAATAATACACTAGAACAGAGGCATCCATATAAAAGTTTTTAGTTGATTTATGACAGACAAATTTTTTTGAAGTTTTCTTTCAATTTTGTGTATCTTGAAATGTCCCCTTTTAATTTTTATTTTTTTTTCATCTATTTTAAAGAATACAGATGATTCACCCTACTGATTGAGATGTGATTACTGAATTTTCCTGTATGGCATTGTGTAGTTGAGGGAGAAGTATGAAACAAGTATCCTCCAGCTGGAGAACACACATAATGCCACCCCATACGAGTTGTGAAGCTAACCTTGACACTCACGTAACACATTTCCTCTAAAATTATGGTCAATATACTATTAAACTTTACAACTTATAGTTTCTGCTACTAAAAAACCCCAATCAACATAACAAACCCAAAACAAACAAACAAAACAAAAGCAACAAAAATACACAAACAAACAAACAAACAAAACCACAAAAAATACCCCCCCAAAAAAAACACTGTGCTGGAGTTTTCAGTTTTTATTGGACTGTTTCACTCAGTCACAATGCATTGCTCAGGGTACATTTATTTTCCGAATTATCAGTCAACAATCTCACCACTTTACATTAGCCCTTTATCAGCCCAAGCTGCTGCTTTTCTGAGTCCTTCTGAACTCTTCTTCCTCTTCTCTGTTGACTGGATGTATTCTTTTTAGTGTGTCATAAACTGCACCAAGGCACACAACATAATCTCTTCCAAGCTGCTGATCTACAAAGTGAACAAAATCAGCCTTAGTTTTAATGCTTATGCTACCATTTCAGTCAAATACTCTGTCACAAACTGAGTGATTTTCTGTCTCTAATAGCTATCTAGTTTTCTAATCTGTTCAAGATTTTCAGCCCTTTTAGTATGTCACTGTAATTACAGTTGTCCACTTGTCCTGTTTCATTTCTGAGATAAAGTTCTGGCAGGGCTATTTACACAGAGAGAGAGATGTGAGTGAGAGAAAGTAATGGGAGGCATCTAAGATTAGTAAGAACATAAAGCGTTAATGGTTTTTAAAGACTCATTGAAAAGAAATGCTGTGAAGGACAAGGAAAAGTAGAGACTTCACAGATCTTATGTGGGACAGCATTTTGTTTTGTTTCATGCAGGAAATTCACATTGATTTTTTTTTTTTTCCTTTTTAATAAAAGGTTAGAAAAATTCCAAAAAGAAGCTTGAAAATTAAGAACATGAGGTTGTCCATTATAAATAAAAGAGAGGAATGTCTGGAAATGGCAACATAAAGCAAGAAAAGAAATATCAGGTCTCAAGTCACACCTCACACAGTTGTTTTCACTGCCAAGACCCCAACAGCTGCATGTTTTTGTGGGAGCTCTGTCTGGGTTGCCACATTCATTCTAAGGAGTGCAGAGGATATGGCTTCTACTGTGTGGACACCATAGCTGACCTCCTTCTACGGGGTTGATGACCAAGTGGGCAGATGTTTTTTGGCTGTTAGGGTGATGCTGACCTTCCCACATCAACTGCAGCACCATGCACTGGCTGACCACCCTGTCCACAGTGCTCCTCGTCACTTATGCTTCTGAAGCTGCTTTTGAGGTGTGGGAGCAGCTGCAGTCCCTCTGTCAGCACCCAGCTCTTATCAGCTTCTCTCATGAGAGATGCCTCAGCCCAGTAGTTCTCTTGCTGTCCTGATGCTTCCCCGCTGGGTCTTCTCTGAAGCTGCTTACCTCAGTGACTGACTGATTTAGTTATGCTATTTCATTTTGATTTCCTATCTGTTTTGAATGAAAAACTAAGTGAACCAAAGCAGACAAAAAGAGAGAACTTGAATTCAAATGCTCACAACACTTGTTCCAGTAACTCAAGAGCATGCAGCTGTTTGAATGTGTCATGGTGTGGTGTGCTAGCTATGGATAAGCACTGTTTGATGTTAAACCTGACACCACCCAACAGTGTTCTTTTATCTGACAGTGTATTTTAAGCAATGCAGTTGCAAAGAACAGAAATAAGTACTCTACTGAAGAAATGTAATGACATATTAATACTAGACCAAAGAAAAGTTGTTCCGTGGTCAAGAGGGTCACACTTCAGAGATTGTAACCTTTCTGATGTGAGAGTTCACACAGAAGAAACGTGAACCTTTTGAGGATGCCCTAAATTGCGCCCTGGCTTCAGAAATAAATGCATTAATTATTTAATTAAATAATTAATTATTACATTTGTTCTTAATTAAATCATAATCTTTTTTGTCCACAAAATATTATGTGACTAACTTCAATGAGTATTTATCTTGCTGATTCTGTATAAAGGCACTGTAATATCAGGATAACAACACCATCTTTGCTGAGACTGCTTAGGCAAAACAACTCTTTGTCAGCTGATCTTTTATCTGCTGATTACATAGGTACATGCTTATGTCTCATCTCCTGCACATGAATGACATTTATGGCTGTATGAAGAGAGCACATAAAACCTTTCCTGCTTTAAGAAACATGCCATAGAAAATGTAGTATTTTTATCTGATAAGTTTTATAGAGACTTATTAACCTTGGTGTGCATGTAACCTCAGTTCTTTCATTAAAATAGTTGTGTCGTGCATTATTCACTAGGATAAACAATGTTTAAACTTACAGTAATTTTAAAGTTATCTCAAAGAAAATCAGATTATACTACAATTATTACAAATTATTATCAGCTTTGCTCTGTAAGTGGTCTACAAATTCTTGGTTAACAATGAATTATTTGTCTTTTTCTAAACTCACATTCCAGGCATCTTATTGAAGAATTATAAATCTATATCATTGAACAGAATTCATAGTAATTAGTAATAGTGATAGTCCTCTAAGACCTCTATTTCATATAAAAGGCTAAAAGATCATATGCTATCTTATAAGCATTACTGGATTTTAAGTGTCAGGAATAAGGTAATTCTGAGTGTTAGGAAATTACTTTTCTAAAAGTATATTGAACTAGAGGTCTATTTTGCTTTGAGTACAGCTTTTTAATACTGTAGGTAAAAGTCACAAACAAAAGAATATTCTTCAGCAAGTAAAACCTACCAATATTTCACCTCCCATCAAATGCAGCTGTTGTATTTTCAGTACTGGAGGTACATACAGGTCAACTTATAATAGCTAAATTTCCTGCCTGTATGGATTCAACAAACAAATATGTTGTATTAAGGCTATTTTTATTTTTTAAATGAATAGGAAATCTTAAGTTGAACTGACATTTTATAAACTCATTTCTGCTTAAGACCTCTACATTTTGGTCACACACCAAACTGCTTATCTGCACTTTGATCAGTAGATGTTTGACCAAGCATTTTGGCAATCACATCATTTTCTGTGCAGGAGGTAACAGAAGTTACGAAGTCAGGTGGTTGGCAGGAAGAAATTCTAAAAATCAATGTTTCAAGTACTAATATATCTACTTATGTGACAGTAAAACAGTGAGTGGCAGTCTCCAAAAATTACTGGAAATTGCAGCTATAGAGCTTGTAAAGCATGCCTTGCAAAAGTTGCTGCCTTGTTACTGGGGAAAGAAGAACATTACTAATCTTAGAATTAGATAACGGACTCAGTTCTGGGGTAAAATAAGACCTGGGGCAAATGTTAACCATAACCCTTACTGTGGTTTTTGTTGAGTAAATAGTCTGCAATCACAATCTTATTTTAAATCCTGTCAGTCTTCAAGTAGCAAAGTTGGCAGCGTATCAAGAAATATGAACAGATTTAAGGTACCTTACAGTTTACTCTTAAAAGAAGCTTGTATGTGATTATACCTTTTTGTCTATCTTGACATACAGCCATCATACCATTTGGGATGTGAAATGACATTTATTGTTTATGTTTAAGCAACTGAATCACACTAAATGTATATAATTACTTGTGGAATTTTGTAAAATCACAGAGTTTGTTTTGATTTAATTGTAACTATGTTTTAGATATATTTGCATGAAAGGTTTTTAATGACTCTGTAACTGAAGTGAACCCAGTCATCAGGAACAATAATGCTATCAGTGTGTTGATAGAAACCCATTTTGCTTCCAAATATGCCTGTTGATTTGCCATTCATTTGATGGAATGATTCCACTCAAATAGAATCGACACTATCTGTAAATGTTACCTATTCTCTTCAGCAGGAGCTCTATTTATGTAATGTTGCTCAAATATCTTTGGAGTATGCAGAAGGTTACCTCTGAGTGGAGGATAGCACAGGCATAATGGTGTGTACTGGCATTACTTCCTTACTTTCCTCGAGCAATAAGGATAACAAGGTAGCATCTATAACTGTTCTCAGGCATTGTGTGTAAACTAAGTGATCCCATTGCAACCAAATGGATTTATAATTCCTTACCTTATTGACGCTGCTTTCATACTATTGCAGAGTTGTTCTTATTAGAATTGATATTCTATCAGTCTTCCATGCAGTGTAAGTAACCATATTGATTACTTCTTACCCACATCTTGCTTGAATAACTCTGCCAAATTTTCCCTGTGAAACTCAGTTAAATTTATTAGGGTCTTTAACATAGCAGCCATTACCATCAAGCTTCCTCATTTTCACTTTTTTTAGTGTAGTCTCACATGAGCATTTAACAACTTTGACTCTAATCACTGATTCTTTGTTTTAAGTAGAAATTCTTCTGATGTTGGATTTTAACAGCTCCTCATGACTAGTTTACTGAAACTGGCTAGCCAGATCTGCAAAGTGAGTGGTGTTTAGTGTAATGCTCTTGAGATAACTGCAGGGTAGAAAGTTTTGGAGAAGATTATTATAAAGATTTATAATATTGCTGGGGTACTTACAGTATACAAATAGATGTAGCATGGCTGCAGCAGCTGTGTTGGGAAGTCAGTTGTTCCCTTGTCATTCAAGTAATGGATTTTCCACTAATCAAAATGTTCTGCTAAGTTCATTAAAAAAAAAAAAAAAAAAAAAAAAAAAAAAAAAAAAAAAAAGGAAATGTTCATGGCATTAAAAATCCATTAGCCACAAGTACTTCACCAGTTATGCACATACAGCACCACATACTTACTTTACTTTAATTTTCTGTTCCATATTATAGGCTAAGTCTTCTAATGATTTCTTCTTTAATTCCTCCACAGGTGCAGTTAATGTTCTGTATGGCTCAACACTGGCCCTCACTTTCGCTTGTCAATGAGACCTATGATAAAAATGATATCTAGACATAGGGACACAGAAAACATTTAGTACTTCTGGAGTAGTAGCATATTTGATACAAAATTTGTTCTGCTTTTTCAAAAACTCATTTGATGCTTTTAAAACCACAGATTATACTTTGGGAAAGTGATTTGAGAAACCTGTTAGGGAGCTATTATATCTCATGTTTTAGAACAAAATTGTCAGAAGCTGTGGCAACAGAAATCTGAATGCCATTCTCAGCTATGGAATTTTAACTTGAAAAAGAGAGAGGTTTCTGGGCTACACCATTTTGGTGCTTACCTTAGACTGTGACTGAAAAAGAAACACACATTTCCACTTCTGTTTAAATTTGTTCCTGGCACAAAACGAAGAGGGAGAAACTCTTTTGAGAGCTTGCTACTACATGGAAGAAACAAAGCCTGTGGAATACTCATGTTCTAGCCACATGAAAGATATATTTTTTAATCATTGTCTTTGAAGATTATTTCTGCTTTAAAGCATAATAAAATGTTACCTTTTCACAATCCAGATAATATGATACATTTTTTCTTTTTTCCTGTGTACTACCTAATCACTGAATAATGGAATTACTGTGAATCCTCAGGGAGCAGCACAATTTTGGGTCATCCAGGGCACTGCCATCCCTGGGCACCAGGAACCTCCATGGGGATGGAAACGTGCCAAGACCCATGAATCATGGTATGTACCATCCAAACAATGCCCATGGACAGACAGTGTGTACGATCTACCTCTCCAGATTTTATTGATTCAGGAAAGAAGAGGATCCAGATGATTTAGGTAAGCTTAGGTTACTTCTGTACCCTGTACAGCTGGTTGCCTGGTCCTCCAGCTGTTCACACTGGTGGTTTGCTAGATGAGTCTGTTCCTTTCCGACTGCCTGCCAACAAGCCCCAGGCGTGGGAAGCCCCTGGGACCAGGGTCTGGCAGCTGTGGAGGGCTATGAGTCACAGCTCTTCCTCCTGTTCCCTGCGGCTGCAATTATGCCTCTTGCATCTGTGCCTGGATTGTGTAGGAGGTGGTGGTTTTCCTTGGGTGCATATGCTGTGGCATGCTTCTGCCACTGGCATGCAAGAGTTCCTTTGAGTCACCACAGTCCTTTTACACAGAAAAGGGAGACAAAGTCATTATGTTTGGTGTATTCTGCTATGCTATAAATAATTTTCTTTCCTTTAGAATATTTCCCCCTTTTCAATTTAATGGAACATTTTACAGATTTGAATGAGTTGAGATTTTTCTGTGTATTGTTAATAAGCACTACTGTTTTCCATAATTGGCAGAGGGCAGTAGTGCATCTGGTAACTAGGACAGAAATGTTTACCTAAATTACATCTGCCTAAATTAGGGGATTATATTCCAAGGTGCCTTAGAGACATGAGAGAAAGAGAGAAGAAAAGGGCTTTTAAATAAGCTTACTTAATAAAAACTGTGGAACGCATGCATTTTCATACCTCAAGTCAAACTGATAACGATTTTAATGTTTAGGTAGGTTTATGCATCTCCATTCATAAAAAATAAAAAAAAAAAAGAAAAAGAAAAAAAATGCTGTTTAATTTTAATTCTCTTGTTATTCTCACCCACAGAAAAGCTTATCTTAATCTCACTTCATATTGTGTCAAGGATACAAACAGCACTTAATGCTTTTCTTCCACAGAAGTGCTGATCATGAGCATAGAAGAGACTTATTTGTAGTGTAGTCAGTGCCCACGGCAATCAAGGCCCCCATATTTTCTACAACAATACTGCTAACCTGAATTCTTTGTTATGAGGCCTGAAGTCTGTAGCACTCCACTGTTGCAGACTGGAGTTTCTGTTGCAGCTACCATAAAAAAAAAAAAAAAAAAAAAAAAAAAAAAAAAAAAAAAAAAGGTTTTTAAAATGGAGGTTGTGCCCTTGCTGTATTTAATTCAATTAAATAGTGTGCTGCCCCTAGCCTTATATTTCCATTGAATTACATATTGATTATCTAAAGTAGCAGAATAGTTTTCTGAGGGGAATTTGAAGGTTAGATAGATATGGAAGAGAAAGAAGAGAACTTTACCTGGATGGATGTCAAGGATTGCTCAAGAACTACTTATTCCCATTGAAAGTGAACAGCACTGAAATAATTGTGGAGTCTGGTATTTTAAAATTGACAACTTGCTGACAGGAAACAAACAGTTAATTTGTATACCGGAGCATCTACACTTTCATTAACCTCAATTTACCTATTACTTGGTGTGTTTTTGCATTGTGACTTCTTACAAACCCCTGTTTGTAGTGGCAAAATGCTAACATTTTTTGATACCTAGAAAATATAAAACTACACTGGTGTTAGCCTGGCACAGTGCTATTTTCTGCAATGAAATGTATGTTAATTTCTATAAGTTGAACCACAAAGCACTAAAATATTATCAGTGTCTTTTATTAACCTATTCTTCAAGAAACAAACAAACAACAGAAAAACAACCAAAAACAAACCCCAAGCCCACTGCGTTTTCTTTCACTATGATTTCTTCTTACCCTTTTGTTTTTTCTTCTCTTAGCACTCTGCCATCTTTTCTTTTCCGAGCTTTGGCATTTTTCCTGCTTTTTTGAAAGGTAATAGAATTAGTATTTTCCTGTGCAGTTTGACAACTAGATGATGTCAAAGGGGTTACCTTTCAGTTTCTCTGGAGGCAAATCTGACCTCATTCAGTCACTAACCACCCCATATCTATGCTCCAAATAAAGTTTGATGCTGAATAACAATTAAGTATAGTGTTGAACAGATTTTACAGAATTTTCCCTGCTATCCTGTAGTATTATTATTATCTTTATTTTTTTTTCAAAATCACAAAAAATTACTTATACGTCGGTCCTTTTTTTTTTCCTTGTTTTTTTTATTTTTTTTGGTTGTTTTGGGGTTTTTTTTGTTTTGTTTATTGGTTCATTTGTTTGTTTTTCCTCCAAAAGGCATCAAGTGAAATTGCATTTGTTTCCCTTACCATGATTAGGAGAAAAATTCAATGCGGGCTCATAAATCACATTAACTACTTCACTCAAAGTCCAGCTGGGAGATATTATTACTAAAAGAGATGCTCTTTATTAGCAATGGAACTGTTTAAAAAATGCTAATATGAAAACATTTTAAAATCATATCTGCAGAACAAAATCCTAGTTTCAATGCCTAGTACAGCTGGATGCATGAAGTCATGCATATTTGTGTGTGGCTTCACTGGCAGTGGGGAACTAACTGCATATTGGAGTTTTTTGCCCTGGTCTTGGCTCATCTACAAAAACCTATTGAGAGGCTACTGAGTAGGCCATCTGCAGCAGATGTTCCAGAAGGACATTCTGAGGTGTGGTCCATATGTTTCTGCCAGTTTAACTATAGGCAATTGGTAATAGAGGCTATCCTTTTGTCTGCATAAAAATGTTCCTCTCTCTCGGACTAAATTCCCTTCTTTAAGTTCTTTGCAGGCTCATTATTTTGCTCATTTTTGCCTTCTCTTTTCTTGTTTCCCTGTGTCCAGTTCCTTTGACTGTTCTCTGATTTTTAGATTGTTTTGCCCTGTTCAACTTTCCCTCTAATTGCTTCTATCAATTGCTTAGTCATGGAGGTTATCAAACTTCTGAGTTTAACTTTGGTAAAAATAAATTGGTTCCCTACCCTGGAAAGAAAAATTGCAATAGTAGATAATGAATGTGCACTCACTGGTTACTCAGATTTGACATCCCAATTTTTTACAAAAAAACTTTTTCCTAATAGAGACAAGGCTGCTCTGAGACAAAGACTCATTTAGCAACAGGTATGGTCAAAATGCACATATTGATTAGTGTTCTCTCCAAAGCCCGTTATCTACTTTGAAGACCAGTTCATTAAAATATGTCCTGTTTCTACAATACAAATCTTGTGAAGACTGATGAGACTGTAGAGATTAATTTCTTACTATGAGTCTGTATAAAAGCAGAAAACTTAACACAAAGTTGGGCTTCTTGTGGTATTCCAGGGTTTGCTAAAAGTGATGTATTTTTCTACTTGTTGCTGTCATGGAGATCTATTCTTTGGGAAAAAGAACTTTCCTAGGAAGTAATAAGCTCATTTAATGGAAATAACATAGAGACACAGATATGTACACACCCTTACTGAAACAAATTTTTTGAATCAGTTTTCTTGATTTAAGGCAGATGCTTTTACATTCTTTGTCCCTAGTTTCTTATAAGTAGTCCTACAGGATGTAAATATATGTGCTTATTTTCATTTAAAGAGGGCTAAAATACAGCCCTCCTTACTATGGTAGTTTAAAAATAGCATGTTAATATTCCACAAGCAAAACTCTTACTAGTGAAATCAACTATCTGAAAGTCGATCTCACAATTATAAACCTTACCCGTGAAACTCAGTACGTCAAATTAAGATACACTAGTTGCACAGTAATTCCTAAATAAGTTGAAAATAATTTAGCAAGGTGGTCAATGTTTCAGCTATGATTTTGAAATCTCTAAACATGAAGAGGCCAGCTCACCAACTGGTCAAATGACAACTTTGAAGACAAAACTCATAACTATCTAAGAAATTATTTAGAACATACATGTGGGTATTGAATGCATGTAAAATTTTATTTTAGACCATATTACTAACTAAATTTTATTCTACTAATTATCTTTAAAATAATTTGAAAATTTCGATTCTAATGTATTTTTAACTCTTTCTTCAGTTTCATAAATGATGAGCAATTATGTTATTTGTACAGACAGAAAAGAGGCAGTCCAAAATGGTGGCTTTGGAAAAAGATGTTGGACATCAAATGAGGACTGCCAATAACATTTTCGTTTAAATAGTTAAGTGGGAGATCTGAGCAACTTAAAATATAGTTAAATAATGATGAAAAAAAATCTTGGTTTAGACATACTTGGGAACACTCAATTCACCTGATAAAATACAATTAGCAAAAATGGATTGTTATATATAATGATAGTAATAAACAAACTGTTAATTTCAAAACTAGGGAAAATGGAATGAAAATTTAGAACTATTAAAGATAATTTGACAAGTCAGACATAGAAATTATTAATCAGAATGCAATAGAAAATAGGATTCTGATAATATTTTTTTGAAAAAAAAAAAACCAGTACTAGGTATTCACATATTTTTATGGTAAGAAAGTTTTGTTACTATATCAGAGCTTTGGGGAATTCTCAAGAAGAAACAATAAAATAGAATAATTTAAAATCAACAACAACACAGTTATTTTCACAGAGTGTTTAAAGAGTCTAAGAAGTGTTCAAAGGAATTAAAATGTGTTTAATTGATCTCAAATGCAATTATTCTTAATGGGAATTACACTGGTAACATTTTGGTAGTGGAGGAATCTTGACATAATCTCAAAGTACTCCTCTACATATTTTTACTGCTGTTTCTTATACTTAGAAGTGTAACCAGTGATAAAGTTCTACATAAAGATAAGAAAGATATTCTGTTTAAAAAAAAAAAAAAAAAAAGTAAAAAACAGTATTTCTCTTTAGTCATATGTAAAGTCATGAAGTTAGGCACTCAATGTGACATCCACTCTGAGAGAAGCAGAAAAATCAGGAGTTAAGGATAATCATCATCCAAAGGATGCTGGGATGGAGCATGAGCGATTCTCAGTGTGCTTTTTGCTCCTCTGGTGTGTGAGGCTGAGCAGCTGTCCCAAAGTTCCACTGTGAACATGATTCTTGACAGAAGTGTGGAGAGCAGCACTTGCACCAGCACTTAGGGAAACCCAAACATAAGCAGTTTGTTCCAGTCCTTTTTGTTTTTCCAGCTGGCAAGGACTGGCTTTTTCTACTGAAAACAAAAAAAATAAGCAAACAAACAAAAACAAAAAATAAAAACAAAAATACAACCAACCAAACAAACAAAACCCAAACAAACAAAACCCCCCACAAAACAACACTAAATCAAACCAAAAATACCAACCATAGTCGCCTGTGTTCTCTTTATTCGTTAACACGAATACTCACAGATTCCTCAGTGACTTTCATCATGTCTGTTAACCATGTAGAATGACCCCCTACTCAGTTACCAACACAAATCCCGACTGCTCCTAGGTATAGTTCTCCTCGCTGGCTGATCCAGACTGAAGTTTGCTCAGGAGTCACACCTACACCTCTGAGGACAGAGACCAGGCTCACACAGAAACCAGCAAGTAGGGGATTTAAATAGAAGATAGGGCAGAGTGCAGTGACGTAGTAAAGGGCTTTACAGAGAAGCAGACTGCCCAGCAGCAAGTCTACTCATAAGACTGACTTTTTAAAACCCAGTCTATCCTGTTTTCCTCCCTGATTAACCTTGATTTCTCCTTTTTCTCAACTTTAACCCTTGCCATAAACATCCTATTATCCTTCATAATCCTGTTTCACAGTTTCTTCAAAACTGTAAGAAGTCTTGTACAGTCTACAAATCCCTGTGGGACTTGCAATACTTCTATTTCCTCTGTCTTTCCAGACACAAGAATCTGTCTCAACCTCCTCTTTATGACCATGTTTGTGGGGTTTTTAGTGGCCCATCAGTCAGAGATCTGAGAGGTCTGTTCTTTGTAGATGTTTCCTTCATCTCCTTCCACAGAGATTGCGTACCTTGTTTTCATTAATCACTTTTCCAGAATCTTTTGATAATCTTTTAGGCTGATTAGCTATTAACCACAGATCTCTGAAAGCAGATATGCTTTCATTCTGCTTATCCCCACATTAAGGATTAAGAAAAAGCTAAGAAAAAATTCTGAAATACAATACCTAGAGGGATACATGAAAGAAAGGAACACTAGATCTCAATTAGTTGCATAATAATTAAACATAAGTGGATAAATAGAGGAATATCAAGTAATGATATAAGACAGTCAGTGCAGAGCAATAGTCCTAAAAATTCAGAAAAGCACTGGAAATTAGTGTTCAGATCATCTTCCTTTTTTTATCGCCCATATTTCCCCCTCACTGATACTCCTTTTCTTGATTCTTTGGATGTTTCTAGAACAAAGTCCTCAGTAGGATGTTTATATAAAGATAATTCCTGATCTTTTTTAGCACAACAACTTCAAGACTATATAGTCAGATCACTGGGATTCTGCTCCATTTACTGCTTCTCCTTTACGGACTTGTTGCATATCGCTTCTCTGTTAATGTTCTAATTGGCATTGAAACTTTAATACTGAGTTTCTACTTCCAACAATCTACTGAATAGACCGTAGTTACCTATAATTATATAAATCTGGTTATAGCTCCATTGATCTTTCTCTTTTTCCTGGTAGTACCTTCAAGTCCACAAATGTTGTACATTTCCACAACTTCCTGTATGCCTTCTCATTCTCAGATTATTAACACTTTCATGAAATCACTAGTAAATAGGCATTTACTGGATTTCAGATAACTTTGCAATTATCTTTTTTTTTTTTTTTCTTTTTATAGCTCATGAAAGCTACTTCTGCCTTTCACAATCTCACATTAATGTCATATTAGTCAGACATTTAATCCCCACCTTGGAGTTCTACTCAAGTTTTATTCTCACTGACTTTTCTTCAAGGATGAGAATCTGAATTTTCCATTGAGAAATATTCCCACTGTGGAATATTGTAAAATTGTTGAAAATACTTTCTTTGATATTTTTGGGATTTTAGGGCATTTTTGAGGTTGAATAGCTAATTTCATTTTACTACGTCTTTTTTTTTTTTTTTGCCTTTTTTTTTTTTTTTTTTTGCTTTCTATGCCTTCTGTGAGTTATTCCAATAATTCTAGAATTTTCCTAAATATAGAAATTCTTTCACTGACTGTTTTGTTTGTAGGTTTTTCTGATAACACAAGCAATTGCATTAAACTTACAGCTATTTCCTTTTTAATAGTTTTTCCTGAAAGTTTATTTCTGGAAATCAGTTGAAAGTTGCCAAGTGCACATCACAAACTTTCTCCCTTTTTTTTTTTTTTTTTTAATAACTTTGTGAATTTCAGACATCTCCTTTTATCATTGTTTGGTTTTTTGTTTTGTTTTGTTGTGGTTTGGTTTGGGGTTTTGGTTTGGTTTTATTTTTTTCCTATGCCAAGTCTTTTTATTCAGACAAAGACATTAGTTTAATTTCTTAGATAATTTAGATAATTAGAAATTTAGATAATTATAAAAAAGTGTTTACACTTAGTACTTATTTTACACTTGTTTACTTAGCATTAATTCTCTTAATAGGTGGGTCTGTCAGGCCTGTGGAAACATCTACATCTTTCCACTGTGGTAAGAATATGCAGTTTGCAGAAAGGAGTCCTCCTTTATTGGATTCCTGGTTTTAAAAGCTACAAAACTAGAATATTGCAGCTCAAACAGTGCAGGCCTGATGGGCAAACCGGGTTCGAGAGACTATTATTTGCGCTACAGATAATACAATATAATGGCTCTTCTGGGGGCTTTATAATGAATAATATTAAAAAGTATCATATGTCCAAATAATGAAAGTAAAGCTTTTTAGAAAATCAGTAATTGTAACTTTTCTATCTAGATTTGAACATTCTGCAGCACTGTAAACACTGACTTAAATTTAACTTTTAACACTATCTTAATAGGATCAGTCCTATTCTTACAAGACCAATTATCAAACTCAAGGTGCAGTATGTAACCTTTCTGTGCTTCAAAACTAAATTTGATACATGTGGTGGTAATTTACATTCCCCATAACAAGTAGAATAATAAAAATATTATTTTTTATACTCTCATTAGAAAAGTTTTGGCACAAGCTTTAATGGAATAGAAAAAAGTCATTAGACATGTACCGCAAAATCAGAGGATGTCTCAAAATAAACACGTGTGAATTTGTATCTTTTCCATATTCCTCTTTTTCTTTAATTGTAATGTTTTGAAAATAGACTTCAGTCTAATTCAAACAAGGGAATTAGAATATTCCAATATAATTGACAAGAAGATTATGAAGCCTCTTTATATGTCTTGATCAAAGCTGCTGCACTATGTACATAATATTGGAACCATCTTCTTCCTAAGCAGTTAGGAAGACTAAAAAATGACTGTGGACAAAGCATTATTCGCAGTCTTCTTTCCAATGCATTCCTGATTTAATAAGGGTATGTAGTTATTGACAATCCAGGTTTCCAACAGATGTAATCAACAAAACTTACAGATGAGTACCTGGGTTTAAATTAGCAAAGTTTGGGCCACTTAATAAAACTAAATATTTAAATTTTGAATAATGCTGTTTGAAAATATATAGAGATTCATGGTAGCATCTGTAGGTAGATTTTAATTTTTGCAGATTTCTGAAATTTCTCCTTATTTAACATATGGTAGTGTTTTAATTTCAATGTATTCCTTTGTGATTTAAGTGCTAATTTTCTCACTCCCTCATAGTTTTTTTGGTTTTTTTTTTTAATCTAAGTATTCTGTTTGCTATCATCTGCATTTGAGGCTTAAGCAATTATAGAAATATATTCCCTATGCCATCTTGGTTTCCTTGCAGCAAATTTATTTAATGTTTACGTAATTTTACAGTGATGTTGCTTGTTTTCGAGCAAAATGTATTGGAATATTGGAGATGTATGCGGCAAAACTGCTTCATTTAGATGAGAGTCATATCATCATTCTGGTATTGAACCATGTTAAATATAACCAATCTAATTTCTTGTACTGTGAAAAATGTTTGTTTTCTCTGGGCTACTAGTAAGAAACAAATATAGAAATAAAAATATGTCGTCTATTTACTGAATACTAACTGAAATAAAGAGTATTAAAGAAAACACTGGGAAATGTTGCGGAATATATAATCATAAAATCCAATGAATCTCTGCTTTCTCTTTTTTATTGTTTTATAACAGATGAAATCTTAAAGTGTGATTCAATATATCAGCCTGATTAAAGATCTTGTACTGACTTGGAAAATATTGGATGATCCATATAGACTCTAAACACTGGCAATAGGATATTATATAATATTTTAGCCTCTGTTCTCAGGTTAAGAAATCATGTGCCACATTAAAAAGAACAGCAAACTATTCAATTCCACTTCATCTCTGCAAGTGAACTGTCACAGAAAGCAAATATTTAAGCTAATTATGTTTACAACTATATTCATTTTCAGTACCTCTACATTTCTGAGTAATTTTCTTCCAAGCCCATACAGCTCATTTTTAGAAAGTAAAAGTTTCTTTTCCTTACTTTGATCATTAAGAATGTACTTTACATGCACGTCTATTCAATGGAAAGGTTTGTTTTCCCTCTGTATTCTGTGTCTTGTTATTTGGAATTATATGTTCACTGTCACGAAGTGGGGTTCAAATATATGTAGTCAGAAACTAGACTCTTTTTACTGTGCAGAATAATTTGGAAGAACAAAAATAGGGGTGTTTTTCATAGTCAATAGGAAACATGGATTAGGACCAAACTGCTACAACCATTTTAAACACAGCAATTCACAAACTGAGGGAAGGAGTCCATGGCTACTCAGAGGCCAGTTGCTACTACTTAGTTTCTCAACAGGATGGGAAATTATTATAACAGCAAATGCATGAGAAGCTGCTGCAGAGCTCCTCATGGCCAGGGACTCCCTTGTCTACACTTTCTGCCTTGCCAGAACTTTCTCGTCAGTGCTCCCCACTTCACCCCGAGTTCTTAGAGTTATAGTCAATGTCCTGGATTTCTGCAGGAAAAACCCATATGTTCTTAAGTTGATAGCAACTTGGGAATGAAAGAATTTATATTTCTTATCAAAAGATATCTGATAATTGAAGTTACTCAAGGGAAATAACTCTTATCTCTGAAACCAGGGTGAACACTCATGCTAGCTGTTACTAAGGAAGGAAATGTTAACCAGTTGGAAGCTGAAGCAATGAAAGCAAAAGCACTAATTGTACCATATGGGAAAGACAAATAATGACAAATTAATGTTAATTTTTATTCCCATAACCTTTTTTATTCCTGTTATTATTATTATTATTATTATTATTATTATTTCTTATGTATTCTTCCTATTGAGTTTTAAAGAAGTAAATTTTTATAGGCATAATTGAAATGCTTTTTACTTTAGAATTTTCCCTTAACATGAAAAATTTCATATTATTAACACTTCCCCTAAAAATGGCAGAGACCTCAAGAAGGACAAATTGTGAGGGTTGCTAATTTATGCTGAATATTGCATACAATTTTTACTGAAAATCCCCTGGCATGTCTCTGTTTTCAAATATATATTCAGGAATTGTTCATGTATTCCATTTAATAATATTTTTGCCCTTTTTTATTCAAAACTCTTGGAGCAAAACCAAAAGAACAGAAAATAAATATAAAAATAACATAATGTAAGAAAAATATTATATGTGAAAAAAGTGTATGAAATTTTAAACTAAGTAGCCCAACCCAGTGACTGATGGGTTGTGTTTGAATAGATACCATACAGGAAATATTCTCTACAATACAAAAATCCACCTTCTATGTATTGATGTTATTACGCATTGAAGTACTTGCTACTTTTAACCCATTTCAAGGATAAATTTAGTGCTATGTGTTGAAATATTTTTAAGGTCTTTTAAGGCTTTCTGGGTCATAAAACATTGCAGCAAACTGTCAAAAGCTGTAGTTGGAACAACACTGGAAAGTGATGCTGTGATTTGCCTGCTTCATGCTCTAATTTTTGTCCATTTAGTGAATGTTCTGAGAAAGTACCAGTCTACAAAGAACTTCTGTTTCTTTATTCTCTAACTTTCCAGTACTTAGGTAAATGAATATAGATTTGACATACATACATTGTGTATGTATATCCAGGAACACAAATATATCTACTAATGTATAGGTCCATACGTGTACTGATTTATCAGCCTTGGAATGTTTCCATTTGCAAATTACAGCATTATTCAAAATGGGCTGTATAGAGTCTTAACCTTAGCGTACGTATTGTACCTAATAGTATACATTTTGTCTCACATGCTGCTATAAAAATGGTTTCTTTTTTTTTAAAGTTTTACAAATTAAAAAAAAACAAAAAACAAACAAACAAAAAAAAAACAACACATAGCCATTTGTAAAATATCTACGCTATTCATATAAAGACATATTCTTTGTAAGAGATTACGAAACAATTTTATAATGAAGCCAGCTTATTGCTAGCAAAAAAATTCTCAATACCAGCACAGGAGTTGTTTTCATCATACATTTGTATGGCATGTACAACAGAGTAGTTAAGCACTGGCACAGGTTACCCTGAGATATGCAGTTTCAAATCTTGGAGATATCCAAAACTCATCTGGATGAGGTCTTGAGCAGCATGTTCTATGAATTTATCTCCTTTTTGTGTAGGGAATGGACTAGATTGGACTAGGTGACCTTCTTAGGACACTTACAACATAAATCTTTCTTTCTATCATTCAATCCTAATTAGAAAAGCAAATATTTTATTATTTTGATAATAGACGTTCTTACGGTAGTTTAGTAATACAGTAGACAAGGGAGTTTATGTGGAGGTATACACAGGACTGAAGTTTGTGTGGTCTTTCATAAAGCATCGTTCATAATTTGGCAGGACCCCATAGGAATCAGAATTGATTTATTTAGCTGTGTATTCTGTGAACATAAGAGATGCTTAGAAGTCACATAAACAACTGGGGAAAGACCTAAAGGTATGCAAAATTACTTTTCCTACATCATTCCCACTGACCTCCATAAAGAAAAAAAAAAAACAAAAAACAAAAAAACAAACAAACAAAAAAACCTAACTAAACGAATAAATGAAACCAAAACCAAACCAGAATAAAATTAAGAAAACCCCACATCACTCGAAGAGGTAATAAATATTTCCTAAAATAGTCTTTAACAGAGACAGACTGAGATATAAGGCTCTAAAATGTGCAGAAAGACTTTTCCATTTACAGAAAAACAGAAACGAAACCCAGTTCATTTTACTATGAGACTCTGCTTCCTAACTTCTTACAGCTGTAAGTTACAAAAGGTTTAAAATCTTTTGCTGTTTACTTTTTTCCCCAGTAATAATTACATTTTTTCATTAAAATATTAAACTTCACATACAACAATGCTATTAAAGTCCTTTTTGCCAGTTTCTCCTGGACAGACTCTACAATCTGCATTCTTGCATGTTTGGATCCCATTCTCTATATAATTTGTTGGAGGAAAGAATAAAAAAAAAGTCTACAACAGAACCTCAGAGACAATTTCACACATCTGTTCCTGCAGGTGATCTTTCATTCTTTTTCATTTATAATTAATGAAAAATAATGGTGCTGACACAAGTTAATTACTATGAAAAATTACAGTTTATGCTATTCATTATTTTAATGGCAAATTACTTGAGCTTTTCAAACACTATGCCTAAGCAATTAGAACTGTTCGTAAGGAGTTCACCTGTGATTTCTTTTTTTTTTTTTTCTTTTTTTGTATGAGTTTGCACTCCATATAGTGAAGGGAGCACACAATGTTTTTCATTAACTACTGAGGTAACACAACAAGAGATATTAATCACTACTCCTGTTTCTGAGGGAGGAAAATTAAGAACAAACTGAGCATATGTGGATGTAGCAGAGGTCAATCAACAATATGTAAAAATATTCATTATTGTTAGAATTTTCTCAAACAGATCTAGAAGAAATTTTATTAAACCATGTAATTTGAAAATTATTTAATGTAAGTAATTGAAAATACTGTGATATCTTCACCAAAATATTAAATTATGACTTTAAAAACTACCATTAATATTCTCCTAATTAGTACATGAACAATACAATAATGTTTCTTCTGTATCTTGCTGTTCCTATGAATACATAAATTAAAAAAAGTATATGTGATGTTTTTCAGATAACTAAAGATAATATATGCTTGAAACATAATAAAGAAGTCTAATATGTTCAGCCTAATGACTGAGAATGGGTTGCCTTGCGTTTTACTCTAAAAACTGGCTTGATGAGGAATAGTATTGTTTTTACTGCATATCACTGGTGTGCTTTGAACAATGCATGGATTAACATAAAAATTAGCTCAAGAAGTGCTGTTAAACCTGTTTATCTTTCATCTAATTAGTTTTTAGGCAGATTAAATCCTACTTCATTATTCATCAATCTACTGCTATGTTAACCTTATAGAAATTGTATCAGTTTCAGTGCAAGGATTATCACGAATCACAGAACACAAACTGTAAAAAAACCCACTTCAATATACATCAAACAACTGATCCCCAGAACAAAGCCAGAGCACCAGAATAAGATTTTGCAACAGAATAGAAATCACAGAAAGCATAAAAACTACAAAGTACAACATGGAAGGAAAAAAGAATCTAGATTTATATACTTTAAAAATACTTGAGAGAGCATTAAGTGCTATGATTTCCATAGATAGTTTACTCCTGACTGGAGTACACTGAGTATACAAATTTGATATATATATGTAGGAAAAGACAGAAATTTCTAAGATCAGAAACAAAGGGGGAAATAACATCAGGGATTTACTCACTTCTACACATTTACTGCATTATATTTCCTTTGCAATATAAAAATATTTTTCTGAAAACTATTATACCATATATGGAATATGTCTCATGATTTAAAAACTAAAATTTATCTTAATTATTTCATTTATTCATGTATTATAAAGGAGACTTGGAAAGAGCCAGGATGTGTTAGATCAACAGTAAACTACAGGCATCACTGGGCTCTTACTGTAAATATGTAACATTGCTTCTAAGCATTTCCAAAGCAAATATCTAAAAATATCTGTAAATATGTCGTGCTTTGGTGATGCAGACAGACATTCCCTGGGGACTACTCCAATAACACTGAACTCATTTTCATTTAAAGCTAATAAATATATGACCCAGTATATTCAAATCTTGGAGTCTATTACTTGGAGTGTATTAAAAAACTGTTTGTCTACATCTGTGTTTCTTGCTTACATTTTATGTAGTAAATTCAAAAGAGATACTTCCCACTACTAAAAAATACTGTAGCAATCAAAAATATGGGTCATCACATCAATAAGTACGTATCTTTGTGTTATTGTCCTCAATGGTAATTAAATTTGTGACACCTATGGAAAATGGTAGGATTCTTTAACTTTTACATTTTTGTGATTTTTTTAAATCAAAATCTTTAATAGGTAAATCTCTGGGCATGACAGCATGAAAAACTTGCATGAATGGTTTCAAACAGCAGGACCCATGGAATATCATAAAGTCACATTCATAGTTTGCATGCAATGTCTTTTACTCAGCCAAATTTTACAAAGTAACTGCTAGTATTTTATTTGAGAATGTCTTAGAGGTCCACCTACAAGGTTTTTACTAGGGACAATATTAAAGAAGATATGAAACTCATCACAATGTGGTTATTACATATTTACTTGCAGATTTTATTTACCAAAATAATGGGACAATGAATAACAAAATCTAAAAATGTAGTCACACAGTTGAATTACAAATGAAAATGTTAGACATTTGTATGCTACACCAATGATTGCAAGTGAATGGGTCTGCTAACTGCTTATAGACCCTAAATAAGGGAGTCAGTCTCTTATCTACCCTTTACAATGACATGAAAAATTTGAAGAGTTGAAAGTGCATCCTGTTTTAAATTTCTATTCATTAAATTTTCTTCCAGATTAAGATAGAAAACAAACCACTTTTCTCCAGTTTGAAGATTTCTGCACATCCTGGATTTTGACACTTGTAGAATGTGTGTAAAACAGGCTGGAGTAACAAAATCCTACCACTAGTGGTCCCAGAACAGGGATCTTCATACTTATAACTAAGGCTCACCGTCTGAGATCAAGTGATAGGCACACAGAGTGAAAGAAATCTGAAAAAAATAGATAGTTAATAGATATCTACATCTGTAAAATAATCTCTGTCTTACAGCTGTTATTCCTCAAACAGTACAAGAACAGAATCAGGCATTTGCAGTATGCAGTTTATCTCATCCTAATGTAATTGTCTAATACAGGTCAAAGGAGATGCACCCCAGAAGTTCATGGTATGTCCCTGTGAATTACAAAGTGAGCCCAGTGTAAATAAATCAGACACTCAATACAAGGCTTGCACTGTAGATGCCAAAAGGTAGGTGAGATGAATCCCCCTTCATGGGGTGAAAAGGCCTCACAGCCCTGCTATAAATTGAGACAGAGACACCAGCAATCAGAAAGAAAACTGAGAGAGATTATTTATGATTGCCAGGAAAGATTATCTATCAGCTGAAAGAATGTCTCCTGCCCTCTACCTGTCTGCAGTCTGCATGACAAAACATGACTCATGATCAGTCACAGTAAAAGGGGAGGTTAACAGCTGGCTGAACTGTAAAGTTTCTCCCCTTCCCTTACCCTCCCTTAAGAACAGAATTTTTGCTGCCTCTCAAATTCCCCCTCCACTCTTGTGAGGAAACAAGACACAGTCAAGAACTGCTATTCCTTTCTTGCCCTCCTTAAGCTTCTTATAAAATGATGCTCAAACTAACCTGACCCATTTTGACAGTCAAAATAGGAAGGATTTAGATAAGCAACAGACCCAGGAGAGCATTAGTGATTCATAGGTAACAAGTCACAGGTAACTAGAAAGGGAGGTATGGTTAAATAACTCTTAAACATACTTGGATAAAAGAGCAGTGACTTCACACTTACTGTCTTGCATAAAATTACTTGAATCCCTGGCTGGATTACATGAAGGCTTAATTTCTCTGCTGAACTAAAATCTAAACAAATTTTTGAAAATCAATCCGAAAAAAACCCAAACAAACAAACAAAAAAAACCCTCAGATAATTTCAGTTTGGTAATTCAGAAGTTGTCTGAGTGATGAATCCCATTTTAAACTTGCATTTTGATATTTTCTTCAAAACACAAAAATGTGACATCCTAATCCCATCTGAGGCAAATGTCTTGATTACTCAGACCTGCATGGCTTTTACTCAGTGCTCATTTGTTCTGCTCTGGTCTACAGTTCAGCTTAAGTTTGATGTATCATATTAATTTATTTTGTAGAAGTTGATCAATTAACTTGAGAAAACTCTGTGTAGTGTTGATTCAATCATATAACAAGCATAATTTAATACAAATCATGCATCAGACATTGATTTTGCCCAACTGCTTGGTAGAATTAGTGTCACTAAAAGATGCAGCCAAGCTGAACTAACGATATTAAGCATTTCTGCAATTTATCTCTTGCTATAATGAACAGTAAGTGATATAATGACCAGCAAGATTAATGATAAAATAAACATGCTAGTTAGATTCACTCCACAGAAGTCCAATTCAAGACAGTGCCTTTTAATCAATACTATGGGACTTGTAATAATAAATCATATATAAGTTAATATAAAAATTATTTCAATAATGGAATTTGAAAAAAAAACCTATCTAGTAGTTATACTTTTAATTATATAAATTTTAAGTATTCAAAATTAGTGCTGCTAGAACTAATGTCAATAGCTAATGTGAAAACATAATGAAACAAACAAAACAACAAAACAAAACCACAATAAGAACAACAACAACAACAACAATCAGAATATTTCAGGTGTTCATTTCATTAATCAGGAAAAGAGAAATTTAATTAAAGTTGCTTCACAAAGCATCAACAATATAATTATTTTTTAGTATTTCATATTTAAATTATTAAACCTACTATTCACATACAGCTTTTGGACTCTGGACCAGAATAAAAGGAAATGGTATAAAAAGATCAGTATAAAGGGAAACAAAATAGAAGAGTTTATGAAAAGAAATGTCTAGAAATGTCTTCTGTCTTATTCTTCAACAGAACTAGTGAACAGCGAAAAATCTGTTGACTCCTTATCAGTGGTCAAATTTCACTTGTTCTTGGAATTTTATTTTTGTAGGTGTTGTTTGGGCTTGGCAGGCTTTTCGTTGTTGTTCTTTGGGATTTTTTCACCAAGCACTGTAGCAATATGATTTTCTGATGAAAATGTTTGTCATTGCCACAGACTATGCTTTGTTCTCCAGTGTATCTCCCTGGAAAATACAAACCAAGCAAGTTTCTTTTGAATTTCTAGGACTGTTCCCCAACTAGTACAAACCATAATTTTCAGAAGGAAATCAAATGTTTAGCATACTAAGCTGTAAAGAAGGTCCCCTATGGCCACCAAGAGTTACCAGACTGTGAGGCCGACCATAAGTCTAGTTTATTATCATGTTATGAACTGTAGTTATTCTCAATGTTTAAAGCATAGACCAGATTCATGGTGTCAATCTTCTCATGCACTGTGTTGAGAGTTGCTTAAATAGTGTCATTTTTATGAAGTTTAACTTCAGACACCTATAGAATGAAAATTACAGTGTTGAATACCAGACACTGAATAAATTAATGAAAAATATTTTGCATTTGGTGACAGAAAATTGAATAATTCATGCAACCAATCAAACAAATCCTATCAGCTTGATTTTGTGTATCAAACACAAAGAATTGTAAGACTTTTTTTCTTAGAAGTTTAGTGGAAAGTAATTTCAAAATACTAGTTGAAAAATAACAAAGTGTTACATACGCAAATAACCAATTGGATTTTTGAGCAATTTTTTTCCTTTTTTATTTGTCTTTTACAGTTTAGAGTCAGGGTTTGACCCTTTTACTTTGCTGGCTGAATAACCTCACAACATCCTTGTAGTCCTCCTGAACTGCCTGCTACTTCTTCAAAGGTCGTATATGCTCTTTTTTTTCCCCCATGAATTCCAGACAAACCTCTTGTTCAGCCACACTGTCCTTCTTCCTCAACAAAACACTTTTCAGCACATGGGGATTGCCTGCTCCTGCACCTTTAAATTTCCATCTTGAAGCATGCCCAAGTTTTCTAGATTCCTGTTCTATTCAAGACTGCGTCTCAAAGGTCTCTGTCAACCAGGCCACTAAACCGACTAAAGTCTGGCCACACGAAGTCCAGAGTAGCAGTTCTGCTGGTCCTGCTCCTTACTTCTCTGTCAGCTGGAAACTCTATAATTTAATTTCAATGCCCAAGGCAACCTCCAGCCATCACATAACCCCTAAGTGCTTCCCTATTTGCAAACAAGTCCATTGGCACTCTTTCCCCAGCTTTCCTTTCACCTACTATCTCAGGAAATATCTTCCACACATCTTCCCTTCCTTGCCTATTCCTTCTGAAGAGTTCGTAAGTATTGCAGCACTCCTGTTGTCTAAGTCATCCACCATGCTTCTTCTATTGCAATTGTATCATAGTTTTCCTGCTATGCAATGGCTTCCAGCTCCTCCTGTTTGTTGTCCATGCTTGCCATGTAGTACTGTAGACGCACTTCAGTTGAGCGAATAATTCCACTATCTATCTGGCGGAAGAAGCCTTAACTCTTGTGTGAAAATTCTCAGTTGCTTCTGTGGTTTCTAACACATCTGCAAGCGTTACATCTCTGCTGCGGTGTAAATCTCCATCCCCGGAGGTGACTACAGTGCTGTGCACATTAGTAAAGGGATATTTCAAATGTGCTGCAGTGTACTCAGCACAGCATGTAACAGATTGAGGGGCCTTAATAGCAGACCTCAAACTTTGATGTGCCACCCCCAGGCTTATGTCTAGCTATCCCACTTCTAGCCCTTCCCTCTTTAAATCTAGTTTAATACTCTTTTGATAAGCCCTTATAAACTCTTGCACAAAGATCCTTTTTGACAGGTGTACCATGTCTGTTGCCAGCAGGCTCAGTGCCATATAGCATTGACTAGACTAGAAAAGAATAGAGGAAACTAGACAAGACTAGACCAGACTAATTCCACTTGGAAGGAACTTGCAATACTCATCTAGTCCAACTGTCAAAACATTAAACTCCAGTCTAAATTTTTATGGTGTCTTTTCAAATTAGGGTTTCTGCATTTTAATTAATTTATTTATTTTTATTGTTGTTTGCCTGGTTGAATTACTAGTTTTGGTTTGATGTATTTTGAGTGTTTATTTTCCTTTTCTTTTTGTTTTTTTTCTGCATGAATAAAGGAAATTTTAAGGAAGGAAAAAAATATAACTCACCGCAGAAGTTTCAATGAAAACTGTGTATCTCAAAACATTTATCTGGTATTAATTAAAATTATTCTGAATGAAAAAGAAAAGATGCAAAAAACATAGTATCTAACATTAAAGGTTCCAGAAGAAATTTGAAGCCACTGGACTTTATCCCTTTAATTTCCTACTTTGTGAAATGGTATTCTCAATGACCAAAGCATCTGCCCTAAAATAGATATGCCCTAAGCATAGATAGCCCTAAGGATGCTGCTCTGCCCGTGAGACTTTGGGATTACTCCTCTAACATATCTAATTCCCTTTGTATAAAACTTCTCTTTTCTTTTTTGAGTATGGAAGGCTTAAATTTTGTACTCTGAATGAAACAATTCACATTTTGTGAACTCACATTTTGTGGCTGTGTACACTGGGCCCTTAGGATGTCTTCATTGTTTATTCAGTACATGTTCTGCTGCATTGCTAGCTGGAGTTGGCCTTGCCAATATTGAACCAATTGCAGGCTCTTCTGTTCTTAACCATTCACTCAAGCAAACACATACTTATTCAGTTTGGGAAGGACTGAATATCTGGGGTCGTGATTCAACAAGTACTAATATTTGTAAAGTTCTCCAGCACCTCTATTAGAGAAAAAGATTGTATGATTTAAAAGTAAGGGATGTTGTCAAACCTATTTTCACAAAGAAACAAATAATTGACTTTCCTATGATTTGAAAACTGAACTTGAAAACATCATACAGGACTAGAGTTTATTAAATGAGCTAAAGGTCATTAAATAGGGAGAATGGAAAAGAGTCCCAAAGCAAATTTCCCACAGTGCAATAGAAAAGGTTACAATTCTGTTTATGGGTGAAAATTTTTTCCTAACCTATACCTTAACTGGAGTTCACATGGCTGGCAGGAATTAATTTACTCTTTCCTTGGTGGCTTCAGTTGATTTCATGGCAGGAAAATCAACTGCAGTTGCTTCAGTATGAACAAAACAATTTAAAATCCCATCCACAATTTTTAATTTTGATCTCTTCAACCCATTAATTCCATGAAATGACTATGTATCATGTAAGCCATGTCTTTTTTCTTTGTCCTGAATTTAATTGCTACTATTTTGAATGTCCTTTTATTCTGGTACTGAAGGTGATTATAAAAGAGGGATTGATCAGACATCATTAAAACTTTGTAATTTTATTAATGTATTGAAGTCCCCTATGCATTCCTTTCCTCTATGCTGGATTATTCTAATTTGTGCACTCTTTTCTCACACATAAAGCCAACCATCTTTGCAGCCAAACTCTTCAGCCCTTTAGCCTTCAATTTATAATTTGAAGTGAAGATAGCTGATTAGCTGCCTAGCTCTTCTCTGACAGGGGTAGTCAAATGCTGGTTCATTTATTAATCTGTGAGAGTAAAGGTCTAGTTATGAGAAAAAAAAGATTATTTTGATGTGACCTTCTGCTGATAGAAACCAGTTCTGATTTTCTTGAAGGCTTTCAACATCTGTGGGTGATACAAAGAATGTGAATAATCCTAAATTGAATTGTTCTCTGGGTTTTATAGTTATGGCAATAGATAGATCTAGGCAGTAATTTTTTTCCTGTTCTGCTCCCTCTCCTTTTCTAACTAATTTTTTTCAACATCTGATGATCTCACCATTATTTTTTTTTAATCTGTCATGCATCCAAACCAGTAATTGATATCCTGATATTCTTAGGTTTCTGTGCTCCTTTGTTGCTTACTCAAATTTGACCCTATCTATTAAAGCAAGCACATCTTGTATTTAGCAGCCAAAATCTCTTACTGACTTCAGTTGGCCAGAAAAATTTCAGTAAACAGCTTTTCCACTGCTTTTCTGTGTATGACTGAAAATGTTCAGGTTTATGTACATTTCTGGCCAAATTTTTTTTTTTTTTTTTTTCACTGGTCCTTCATGATGAATATTTTCTGATAAATATGGTGCCATTTACATTGACATAAATCTAGAAGTAATTTGATGAAAAATAATAAAGAAAACAAAAATAAAATAATTCGTCTTATAGGTTTACAATAAGATCTCATCATGTCACAGATACAATGGCTTGTGGAAGAAATTGTGTGGTCAGAGACAAGAAAATTACTTCAATTAATGAAAAAAAATAAATGTGCAATTTATTGTAAATATCTCAACATACATTCTTGGGGTGTTTAGCAAGTCTTTAAATATTCTTACTGTATTATATATCTTTGGTTTGCTAAAAGCCACATATGATCCACACAGTGGTCCTTATGGAGCCTGCAGAAGCGCTCACTGAGATACTTTCCATCATTTATCAGCCATCCTGGCTAACCAGAGATGTCCTGCTGGACTGGAAGATATAAAATGTGACAAGAAAGGACAGAAGCAGGATGTGGGACCTACAGGCTTGTCCTTCTGACCTGGGTGAAGGGGTAGGTTATGAAGCAGTTCATCTTGAGTGGTAACATGCAGCAAGTACAGAACAAGCAGGGGATCAGAAAGAGTTAGCATGGATTTATGAAATGCAAGTCCTGCTGGACTAAAACAGTTACTTATAAGCCTTTATTTTCACTTGCTCTTAGCACCTGAGGCTCAAGGGAGAACCTCATCACTCTCTTTTCCCAAGTAACAAGTGATAGGACAAGAGGAAATGGCTTCAGGTTGCACTGGGGAGGTTTAGATTGGATACTAGAAAACCTTTCATCACCAAAAAGTTTTTCAGGCCCTGGAACAGGCTGCCCAGGGGAGTGCTTAAGTCATCATTCCTTGAGGTATTTAAAAGATGGATAGATGTGATGCTGAGGGACATGGTTTAGTGGTGGACTTGACAGTGCTGGGTTAATGGTTGGGCTCAATGATGTTAAAGTTCATTTCCAACACAAAGAATTCTCTGATTCTATGATTGTAGCCTTTCTCCTAAGAATGATATGTAAAATATGAATTCAGTTACACAAACACAAGGCACATGTGTTTTGGGTCAGGAAATATAATAAGAAATAAAAAATGGTCCATTAACAAAGTGAGCTTTATAATAAATGAATTAACAAAACCAAATGGTTCATATTTGAAAAAAAAAAAAAAAAAAAACAACTTCTAAGCAAAATATAAAAGGAAAATATGATATGGGAAAACACTAATTTTGCCTCAGAAACTCTCTTCCTTTCATTTTTTTTTTAATTTTTAGCATAAATTAATCAAATTTATCTATGTCCTTTCATTTTTATTAAAACCAAATTGATCTTTCTTGTTTTCCAAAAGGAAATTGCTTTACTGCTCAATTTACAAACCAAAAAATACAGCAGATCATGACAGCAAAGGTGACAGGCCTTAGCAGTCAGTAATATCACTGACTTCTTCCTCCACCATCACAATTTTTTTCCAAATATGTCATTCCATGAGTAAACATAGAGAGAAAAATATTACTTAAGAAGTTCGAGATTAAATGAAAATCATTATTATGTGAATTATGCTAAAAGGAAGAACATGTATGATAATATATCTGCATGGATCACCATTAAGCAGAAAAATGACAGGTTTTATCCAAATATGGTTGATTGGTCATTAAGTCACTAGGCAAAGAAATAATTGAAAGAGCAAACTTTAATAAAAAATTCTTTCAAAAAGCTGTCTGGTATGTTTTGACCAGAGCATAGTGATATTAGAGAACAAATGGAACTAAGCTGAAAAAATAAAAACAGTATGTGTGCAATTGCAGATAATTAGAATCCTGTAGATAACAAATGATGCTTTCTGTTATATTATCTCTTTAATCATATTGCATATTTAGAATAAGAAAAATACAATTTCAAAAGAATAATGCTTTATTAAGCTTTATATATATATTTTTTAAAATCAAATATACTTTAAAAATACACATTTACTTCATTCTTCCTTTCTTTTAGTGAGATTATTTTCTTCAAATACAATTTGATTTTGAAGTTAATTTTTGCAAGCATTGGAGAGATTTCAGTTTTAAATACTTCACCCTCATACTTTGATGTTCACAGAAGGAATAATCGCAGCACTCTCTTTTGTGGTGAAATTCCTAATTAAAGGTGTTAATACAGCTTCATTGGAAGCACCCTGGATGTTTTCCCCAAATCAAATAAAATCTCTGTTTCAACTGAATATAATGGTTTAAGAAACATAATTCTCTTAGAAGAAAAATATGCTGAACTTCCAGGACCTGAGTAGTCTCAGATTTCTCCATGATACTGTTTTTCACTGAAAGCATTAGAAGTGCAACCTTAGACTTGAATTCTCAAAAAGTAGCAATGGCCCATATTTCCTAACAGTGTAAGTAGATGCACCCATTGTGGCATTGAGGGACATCCATTCAGAGTAGCATTCCAAATTATTGCCAGAAGGTACTGATGATTTGTCTTATGTAAGAAAAATTTAACTCTTTTTTTTCCCTAGACTCAAAAAGACATCATTAGTTTAAAATAATGTTTATGCATATTTTGACTGTAATGCTATAAGATAAGTATGTGCTTATGTTTTCCTGACTAGGGCAGATACTAAAAAAAAAAAAGAAAAATATCAGGATTAGTATAAGATATGACTTCTTCTTTCTCCCTAAATAGACTAATTTTTAGTCTTTCTTGTAAGCATCTTGTTACTGTGTTTCTCTTCTCTTTATAGTGGTATTTCGGGACCAGTACAAAAACTTTGAATTTGCAGCTTTCTGGGCTTTCACCCATTTCTGATAAAGAAAACTGTCTATATATAGGTGTATATAAGCATATGTATACACGTTTATTTATTATATAATTTTATTTTATTGGGTAAGTTATATTTATATATATAAATAACCAGTGAACAGAGGCATTCCAGGCAGTATTTTAACAACTCTGGTAGTATTTTAGTTATTATTTATAATTACTTTAAAATTCTATATTGTCATTATGAGGCATCAGAGTCATTTTTTGAAAAGTCAGGAAACAAGTTACAGTTAAATGCACAATGTTATCTTATTGTAAATCAGTTAAAAAAATGGCCTTTAATACCTGGTCATATTATTATTTTGTGTGTGTGTGTGTGTGTGTGTGTGTGTGTGTGTGTCAATCAGAAGCAAAACATATATGAAATAAGATAGTACTAAATCTACAGACAAATGTAAATTTGTCACCCTAAATTCTGATGGCCTTTGGAAGCAAGTACCTGAATTATGCTTTTTCTTAATAATGTTTTTCCTTGGGTTCCTTCCTTCCTCCCCAGTACAATCAATCTGATCTGTTTCATTCAGTCCTGGATTTGAGTTGAAGATGGCTGATATTACTGTGGTGTGATTGCCCTGCATCAAGAGATGAAAAAGAAGTATATTATATATGTGCACTTTTTTACAAAGAGGGGTAAAAGCAGATATAGCAGAGTAATAAATTATATTTTAGATAAAGTGGTCTGAAATAACCAACTACTAAATATAAAATAAAATCCTTGTGTTTATGCCATACTGCAGTGATCATAGTTGCTCCTGGCAGAGTTACAAGAAAAACAAAATAGGAAAAGGAAGAGGAAAAAGAAAAGGAAAATAAAAAAGAAGAGGAAAAAAAAATAAGATTAGTGACTGTCTTGGATGGGCTTCTAAGTAAGATACACAAATTGTTTCATATTTCTCTTCCTAGAAAATTTCAATAGCAACAAGATACTGACATAGTAATTTTTTGTGCTCAAAAAACAAATGGCCTCTTTTTGATGAACAGCATCATCCTGCAATATTTTACTGAAAATACAAAGTGGCTGATCTTCTGCTACATATTAGATTTCCAAAGGAGAGGATTGGGCTCAATTTTAAGCAACTTTGTTTGAAAACAAAATAATAAAATAAAAAAAATTAAAAATACATTTTTTTAAAGTATTAGGGTTTTGCCATTTCTTAAAGAATTATTTTTTTCCTCAAGACCAGAATCTTATGGCCTTCAAAAATTAGATTGTAAATAAGACTGTTTACATGGGAACTGTAAAAACCTCACTTGAAAAGGGCAGACAACTGTCTCAAATTCGAGCACACTACTTTTTATGAAAATTCTGTGACTGAAGCATGTCCTGTCTGACTAGATTAACTGTCTGATAGCAACAGACTCTTCATCAAGATAGGTTTTTTTTCCTTTAGAAACTATTGTTCTAGGTTTCCATCTCACAGATAAAACTTAAGTTTTGGGGTTTTTTTTAAATATAATCTATGGTTATACAATCAAAATTCTGATAATTAGAATTATAATTACTTATATCTGTAATTCTACAGCTGCAAGATTTTGAGGACAAGTTAGAAAAAGGTCATTAGGGGTTTTTTTTTTCCTTTTGGTCCATGCATTGTTACCAAGATTATGCTTTATCCAGTTGTATAAGGAATTGTGTTTTAAATATGATACTAATTCAATCCAGTGTCTTTTTCCCAAAGAACAGGAAGGTGCTGTGTGAAAAAAAAAAAAGTCTCCAATTAGAGTATTGGTATTTCTATATTACTCTGGATCTTCAAATAAAAATTAAAACTAACATTGAAGGAAATGCCAAAGATTGGCAAAGAATTGATAGCCCATCCATTAATGTTTATGTGAATTGGATCTGATAAATTTGGCACAGCATTGATGAATAGATGGATGCTGCTAGTTTAAAGAAAGGGCCAGACCATGGGTTATTACTCCAATTCTTATAACAACAAGCAATAAAAGGGAAGTGTTCAGTGGTCAAGTTCATGTTCTATCAAGTGAATAAACAGTTCTACTGAATAAAATGTAGAGGTATTTCAAGGGTTTTCTTAATTCATACAAGCACTTCAAGGAAATTTCATTACTATGGACCATGTATGGACTGGCAAGTTTCATATATTATTTGTCAATATATTTTAGACAAATATTTTTGCCCAAGAGAAGATTTTAGCAGATTATATAAATTAAAGAAATTCAACCAGTATAATTTAATGTAGCAGGATACTTTTTTACCTCTACAGAAAAGTTTAAGACACATTTTTCACTGTATTTTGGTATAAGAATGTAGAATCTGTTCTTAGTTAAGCAACACTGTTGAACTGAGATATACCTACTACTGCCATGCAATATTCATAGAGTGTTTAAACTGCTTTCTGTAGTCTAGATCTTCAGAATAAGGACTGAAACCTAATTAATATTTGGAAGATTTTTTTTGGTTTCCAACAGGGGAAATTTCAAAGTATCAAATCATTCGATATTTACAATTTTAACTTTCAAAATAAAACGATAAAAATTAATGAACATCCAAAAGAAATACCATTTCCAAATGAAAGACAAATATTTAATGGTGAATATGCCAAAGCAGAAAAAAAAAAAAAAAAAATATGGTATTCTTAGTTAAATTACAGGGTCTTTCAGAATTGCCCTGAATAAGGTAAGTGTCAGTCTTGATTAAACAGGTATTTCTAAAGGAAACAATATTATTCCAAAATTGCAATGTCTAATTAGAAAGATTTATTTTAGTTATATCTCATTTGAAAATGAAATTAATATTTCAGTAAACTTTAAAAAGTAGCCCACTGATCATTGTTACGCAGAAAAGAAACATGATTGATATAAATTTTTTTAATAACCAGTCTCAGCATATAATCACATTTGTAGACCAGTCAGTGGTGGGGTGGAAATTACTCAAAAGATTGAGTACAAAGTACCCTTTGTACTCTCTTTAGTGAGATGCTTTTGTGTAAGTGTGTATTTTGTAGGTAAGTGTCTCCCAGTTGTTCAACCCACTACTATGGATGGAATGAATAATTCAACCATGAAGTGAATTTGTTATGCTCCATAAAAATATGCCCATAAAAATAGTTTTAGCATATTAGTAAAATTAATAAACAGCTGATGAGATCACACTCATTATAATATGAACAGTGATGAGACACTTAAGCAAGATATTCTGGAGAGAGGTGACCAGGAGGACCGAAAGGTACAGAATCATGTCATAGGTTTACATGCCTGATTACAAACTCTCAAGGAAAATTTCTTCATCCAGTTTTCACTGTTAGAGTTAGCAACTGTGGACTGCACATGAAACACCAGCTAGTGATGTAAAATACGCAAACAATCTCTTTTGTGAGTTTACTCACACTCTTCTCACTGAAAGTCTTATAGTAAGAAACATGAGGTTACTGTCAATCATTTCAGAGAAATAAACCTGCAGATTTTGTCCTTTTTGAAAGACAATGCTGTATTAGGATTTCAGTAGCAGACTGAAATCTCAAAAAACAGAACAGTGTAAATACCTCTTCAGTAACATACTGTAAAGTAAATGTGCTTAAGAGCTTTACTCTACTGCACACATAGATGTCAAGTTCTCAAGACAGAGATAAATGACTGTAGTATTAAAGTAAACCTGACTGAATTATAGGTTGTGTAATGAACAATTTGTCAATGTTATATGAAATGTAATGTGAATCATAAGAGTATGGTTTGACCACCAACATTTTTAAATGAAATGTAGTGGTATCTACATGTTTTCCAGATAAAGAATCCATCATGAATTGCAATAATGACATGAAATAGTTATAGTTTTATTAATACAGTTAACTTTTCATTTATAGGGTTTTTTGCTAAAACTAATGAATTTGCTATTTCTTATTGAAGTTTCTTGGTTCAATTTAAAATTCTGATTAACTTACTAAAGTTTACTTTTAATCGGCACGTTGTATGCAGGATGAGGAATAGCATTTGCTCAGTACTGGTCATCTTTTTCATACTGATTTGCTTCTCAAAATGGCTCTTTTGATATTCTACTTGATTTTGAAAACCTGTCACATTACCTTCTTGATGCTCATCTATATGTACTTTTTAAAGTGTTCCGATGTTTTGTGCCAAAGAGAAGGCTAGAAATCATACCAAGTGACAGCAAATCTGAAACATGAAATCTCATTGATTGGCAGCTGGTACAAAACTTACCATAACCCTGCTGAAAGAAAATGTTCTTTAATTGTTTTAAATTCCCCTGAAACAATATATGACATGCGTAAAGATTTCTGCCAAGTATCAACAGGTTAAGAAAAGCACTGAGGTAAATGTATTCTGATATCTTGCATTCACTGAATGTTTAATTTATGGCTCCCAAGAGTTGTAGACAGCTAGGTGACTGGATGCTTCTGATCACTAAAAGAGTTTTTGTTCACATATTTACTCATTCAAAACTTTTCACTCTTCTACCAAATACTT
>JAWWEE010000085.1:15554551-15594493 GCA_035221455.1 Xenops minutus | reverse complement strand
TTCTCTTTTTTTTTTTTTTTTTTTTTTTTTTTTTTTTTTTTTTTAATTGTGAAAGATTTTTTTAACATACCCTGATGTGAAGTGGCATGGAATGAAACAGAGGTCAGAAGTCAATTATCAGATTACTTCTACCCATTGAATGTTCCTTTTGGGATTTCAAAACAGTGAACTGGAAGGCTCTGGGGAACTATTTAAAGACTTTCGGACCTCTAAGATGAATTTTTTGACTATACTGTTAGTTTTCACATGGATGACAATTTCTTCTTATCACAAGATATTTTAGTCTAACAAAATTTTAACATATAGAAAAACAGACCTTATTCTTAACTACCTGAAGAACACCTTAGCTTTTTTACTGGCAGGATATGTCCAGTCTAGAGCAATATCATCCTACCATTCAAAAGAAATTTAATTCAAAATATTTACCAAAAACAAGCAAACCCATTGCTACAATTAATTGATCCCACCTCCTAATATTTTTTTTTATTATTATTTTTTTAATAGCAATTAATTTGCAGCAATGCATGCAGGAATCATAGAATATCTTAGAATAATAAATAAGTGACTCATCAGGATCATCAAGACATCCTAAGAATCACACCATGTGCCTAAGAGTGTTGTCCAAACACCTGAACTCTGTCAGGCTTGGTGCTGTGACCACTGCCCTGGGGAGCCTGTTCAGTGCCCAGCCACCCTCTGGGTGAAAAACCTTTTCCTGCTCTCTAACCTAAACTTCCTCTGACCCAGCTTCATGCTGTTCCCTTTGGTCCAGTCGCTGGTAACAACAGTGAAGAGATCAGCACTTGCCCCTCTGCTTCCCCTCATGAGGAAGCTGCAGACCACAATGAGGTCTCCCTTCAGCCTCCTCTTCTCCAGCTGAACAAAAGAAGTTGCCTCATCTGCTCCTCACATGGCTTCCCATCAAGGCCCTTCAGCATCCTCATGCCCTCCTTTGGATTCTCTCTCCCTTTGTATATTGTGGTGCTCAAAATTGCCACAACATCCAAGGTGAGGCTCCCCCAGTGCAGAGCAGAGCCGGATAATCAACTTCCTTTGGCAGGAGTTGCAGTCCTAAAGGACATTAAAAGAGGATGTAAATGGCACACAAAATGTAGGTTGGAATAATTTGTTTCAGATTCACTGACCATTTTGTAAAGAAGATGAATATTCTTTGAATTGTCAGCCAGTCTTAGAAATTATAATTGGACAAGAAAACCTTTCTCTTGATTTCAGCCACATGCCCCGCTTGCACTCAGTTCTTGACATATTTTATAAGTTCTTAAAAATATCTAATTTTTTTTTTTTACCAAATGTGAGCGAATTTTAGTGAAATACAAAATGATTCTCATATTTTGGAAGCAGTAGTCAAGCAAGAAGTTAATACTATTACTTTTTTATTTCTTTTTAATGAATAGTTTGAATACTGTAACCATAAGATGTGATCTTTTCTGCCTAGGACAGAGCTGTTTAAACTCTTCTGAGATCCTTTACCCATTGAAGCCCTGGTAGCAGAAAACAAATGGGTAAGTACACTGACAAATTTCACAGGCTGCATAAAATTGATTCTTGCTGGTGATGCCTTAGGGTTTTCATGAATTTGTAGATTTTTATACTTCTATGTCGTTTCTTGCATTCAGAGCACCTAGCAACCTCTAACCCTGTGCTAGCTGTCTTAAGGGTCAGATAATAGCTGGAACGCCTTCCTTGGGAAATATGTACCAGAGCTAAGAAAATTAGATACCATGTTCGTCAAAACAAGAAAGCAAGGCCCAGCAACCTTGGAGAAGATGATGATAAAGGATGAAGTAAGGGGTCTTAAGATCTCCAACTCAATTCTAGAAGAGGCGTGCCATGGGGTGGAACCAAGGGAAGTTCTGGGTATGGACGTGTTGTAGATTGGATACAACCTTTAGATATGATAATTGAGTAGTGTTATAAACTGAGTATGCTGCCACGTAGAAGCTCCTACACCTTGTTGACATTTCACACACACATCTGCACACACACTCTGAGCTGCCCAGCCTGGTGTGGTGCCCTGTGTTCTCCCCCCCGAAAGAGGGTAGGGGCGAGGTTGGGTGGGGGGGCACTGCGGGAAGACCTCAGAAGAGCTCTCCTTGCAAAAGGGAGTTTTCCCTTCCTTGCTCTCCTGAGGTGGGGGGAGAAGATGTTTCCCCTCCCTTTTTCTCCTGGAACGGACCTCAAGTCCCTCTTGAAGGAAGATGAGATCAGTAAAATGAACTGGGCGCCAGCATGAGCTGCTGGGGTAGCTGAGCTGCAGGGATGTAGCTGAAAAGGGAGTTTCTCCCTTGTTTATGGTGGGTTGGGAGGTGATCTGACTTGGGCCCAGATGCTGCAAGAGTCAGTTTCCCAGCCTGTGGGTGAAAGGGTCTTTCACCTGGGAGGGGCAGGTTGTTGTCCCTTGTTTGCTTCTGTAAGACATGGCAGAGTGGCTCAGGGGTTGGCTGGAAACAGCCAGGAATGAAATGAAAGGGACGCCTTTTGGATCAATTTACTCTGCATGTTTGAAGTGGTGGTGCTTGGAAAGAGCTCTCAGTATTCCTGAGGCCATGAGTTCAACCTAGCACCAGTCTTTTCTATCTGCTATTTGTCAACACGTGTTGTACTCTTTTATACTATTTTTATACTTTATATACTCTTTTATACTCCTTTATAGTCTGTATCCCTAAAACTCTCTAAGTAAAAGAACTCTATCCACATAAAGTTGTCTTGGAAAGTTCCCCCACACACACCACCCCCCTCCCCTCTCCTTATGGCAACATTGTCATCTGAAATGGGAATCAAAGTTACAAATCCTGAGCCATAAAAAAGTGCAAGTCTAAGAACTGCTTAAGTATACCTAATAATAATAATAATAAACATCAGAGACTTTAAATTAATCAGTTGTTTGTTAGGTAAGAAGTATTTCCTTTTGCTCATGAATGCCCTATCAGATATATGACTTCAGGTATAAAACTTGAGACAGAACAGCATCACTGTGGGGTTTTTTTTCCTAGAAACACTTTGCTGGCTTCAGAGAAAACATGTAAGTTGTTTGGCATTTTCAGTGGCTATAAAGTAGTTCATGAAACTATATTCAAAGCCAGAGGTGTGATACACCTTTTGGTCTGGACACCATCAGTGGAAAGGAGACATGCAGATGCTCTGGAAACCCCATAACCACACACTCCAGTGTGCAAGGCATAGCTACACTTATCTCACAGTGCAGCTTTAATGAATTCCAGCATCTTCTAGCTGTGTAAGAGAGCAGAGCAGGCACCACTAGCCCATTGCAGTAGAGCTCCCACCTCTCTTAAAATGTGCAGTAGCTGAATGTCAAGTATCACCGCTTTGTGACCAGATGGCACAGAATAATTCAAAGATTAATCTGAAGCCCAGGTAAGGATATGCAAGTCAACATAAGAAAAACATGAATGATATGTACTGCACATAGTTACTGCACATACATCAATATAAACCTCTCAGTGTCCTAATAATTTGAAATAGCCAAATATAATGGCTATGTGCCTCTTATTCACTGTTCTAACCTGATCTGGGGTGTTACTGTATGAAAAAATTTAGCAACAAATATCAGAAAAAAACCCCAAACAGTTATTCCTTTGGGTATAGTTATTCAATTGTATTAATAGTCACTGGATATTTTTAGTGCTCTGAGAAATGTACCATACCTGAAGTTCTGTGTCATTCTTAATTTGACTATGCCTAGGGGAGGGTGGGGAGGGGGAAGAAGAGTGAAAAGGACAGTTGCATAAATGATATCATCTGTGTACTAGGACGTTGCTTGAAATTGTCATCATGCCCATGACAAGTAGATTATATTGATTTTTTGGCAGTCTTCTCTTTGATGAAAGTATTTTGACACTTTGAAGACTCATCAGCAGCATAGGCAGGAGTTATCTATAGTTTGTCAGTGCCATACAAACAATATTTTAATTTTAAGACTTAACTTTGTGAATGTGTGTGTTACTATGTGAATTGATTTCTGCTAATTGACCCTGATGAACATAGAAGAAGTTATGAGATCAACAATATTTAGATACTTATCTGCCTACCACAATCTGTGCTGTATTTGAGAAGATAGTATTTCCAAGACATTTTTTAACTAGCAAGAAAACTGTCAAAGAAGATAAACTATCTTTAAATCAGAAAATAGCTACTTCCCTGCTGTCTTATCGAACAACACCACATAGTCTAGAAATGTGTGCTTGCTGAATTACTAATAAGAAAATTTTTATGTATTGGACTAGAAGTTATGACATTTGATTTGGATAAACATGTTGAAAAAAACTTTGCCTCCTAGAAATATAGCAAAGCATGTGGGAGAGAGATATTTAGTATTATTTTTGTCAGATGGATGGGAATATATAGGAGAAAATTACTCAAATTCAGGTGTTACCCTAACAAAATTAAGGAGGGAAGTGTCAAATATAAACAGAACATAAAACTTGGAAGAGATGTCAGCATCATCAGAAGCTTAAACACAGAATTTGAAGCTCACCTGTGAATATCAGTGAGACATCTTAAAGGTTAATCAAATACTTGCAGAAATTTAGTCAATATTTCAGTAACGCTGAACTTCAGATCATGGGTCTGGTCTCCAAACAACTGGAGCTCATTGCTGAATTGATGCATTAGACTCAAGGGCTACTAGAGACCAAAAAGCAGAGACCATTGTCTGATCACAAAATCAGACTGCAAAACACTGCTCACACCAATATCCCTGGTAGGTACTAGTCCCTCAGCTTTGCCCAAGAACTGTCTGATAGCTGATATACATCCAAACTCTGCTGTGGGGAGTCCTAAAGGCTTAACAGTATGGCTAAACATGGATCAGCACTCGGGGCCCCAGGTTCTGTTTCATTTACTGGTATAGGTGTCACGAGCCCTGCACCTTCTGGATTTCTGCTCTAATCCCTGGATTTTAGTATCAATTAAAAGGTGTTGCCATTTCATTAAACCCTGAATAAAATCAGAATTGCAGTTTTGAATCCTGCTTAGTAAAATGGGAATGTTTTCCCTGAGGTTCTGTCTGCAGCGCAGGCTAATGGTGCCTCACAGTTCACCTTTAGCACTTCCTGATTTTGCTGTCAAGATGGGTGTTGTGTCATTTTGAAACAGGTATGCTGAGCACTCTTGATCCCTTTGTGCTGTCCTAGGGCACATCCTTGCTGCCCATCAGGAAACCAGCTGGGTGAGTGCTTTTCCCTATTTCTCAGTCACTGTGTTCTACAAGAGGTCCCCTGTGACCAAACTTGCTCTGCAGAACTGAGCTAGCCAAGGTGCACACACAGACTGGGACTGTGAAGTGCATCTCTCTTAAAATAGAAGCAGAGTCCACTGTGATGAGCTCCTAGGTGTTACATTCAAAGGAATAATTAATGTAATGTTCAGTGAACTACCACTGCTTGTTCCTATGTTTCTAATAGAAACAAACAAACAAACAAACAAACAAACAAACAAAACCAAGTCCCTCAAAAAAAAAATCTTTTACATACCATAGAGCATATTTTTTTAATTCAAAAATAAAAAATACAGACATTATTACGGTAATTAACTCTCTAAATCTTGTATTTTATCTGAGTTATGAACTAGGTTTGAGATACAACATCAGATTCATAGGAAAGTGCAGAGAAGTTCGAATGTCTAGAACAAAGGATATTTAAGCTATCAAAGCTACCTAATAAAATTATAAAGAAGGAAAATTCTCCTGTAAGTCTTTTGTAACTCTAGTAAGGCACAAAATAAATTATTAGCTTCCTGTGTTTGTTCACATGTTGATATATAATACAAAATACATACATTATGCATTCTTGAATGGTTGCCTGCATTTTTGTTCTAGTATATATGTGTGATAGCTAATATGAAAACTTAATGAATTGTTTTTATTGACTAAAGTAAAAAAAAAGTTCTCTGGCACAAAGACATATTTTTCTTCCAGTTACAATTTTCTGTTCAGAGACTGATATCTCGCTTAACGTAAGAAAACACATGCCCTGCAAACCTGCATTACTTAATGCTCTCCATCTTTCAATGTATTATTTAGTTTTCAACAACATACCTGAGGACATAATCCAACACAACAGTAGCAAAGGAGACCCCTTCTCCTCTGTCTAAAATTCTAGATAAAGTATACTCATTTTTTGCAGTCTTTATTTTAAGAATAATGAACTGTGAAGGTTAGCCTCAGGTAATGAACTGGTTTTATTGCTGTAAACTTAGAACAAAACAAAAGACAAAAGAATAATACTTCAGCTTTCATGCAGGAATATATTCTGCATGTACATTCTTCTAGTAGTTGGTGAGTAAATTCAAACAAAAGTTTAAGAATATGCCTAAGTATAATACTTATAACACATTCAAACAAATGTAATTTGATAATCAGTGTCAAATCTTTAAAATGCCATCTTCTACTGAATTTAATACTGTCAATTGCTGCTTTTGATAATGGAAAACAACAGCTAAAGTAAAGAAATTGAATGCAACTCTAGAATATATGATAAATGGAAGAATAATACTTAATACATATGCTTAAAAGGCTTCATTTATATCAATGAAAAATTATTATTTTCCACATAGTAACTTTGCTTGCAGCAAAAAGTAATACATATAGTTGTCCAAAACATATACATATGAGCTCATGTTCCAAAATTGTGGTCACTTTAAGTAGGGTAAGCAAATTGTTAACTGATTTAAAAATGCAGGGACATATATTACAAGATAATTTGAATTCAAATCAGTAAATTCCTCCCATACTTGATGTTACATCATTGATTTTCAAGCATATGAAGTACAAAATAGCAATAAGTATTCATAACCCTGCAGGAAAAATAACCCAATTACCTCACAAACTATTGTTACCAGTTTGGCAACTAAAACAACAATTTCCTGAAAGTAACATTACTTGTTTGGTTTTCTTTCAGAATATTATTTTAAAGGCATAAATAAGTAGAGAAAGAGCAATATGGTTATTGCTCAAATTAATGTTGTCCATATCATACTCAGTTTGATATTTTTGATAGATTTATACACTTTTCTTAGTTTTTAAAAATTATGCTTAGGATAGATTGAGAAGGGACTCTGGGGACTTTTGGAAGTTTTTTTTCCTGTACCTGTGCTTTGAAAGTTTCCCTCTTGCTTACAATACCAATCACATACCTTAATTTATTCAGGGAAGAAACTCATAAATTTTTATTCAATGCAACTTAATCATAAGTAATATTGAAGATATCTCAGACTTTAAAGGCAGATAATTTATTTCTGTGTTTCTTCTGAGATTAAAACCAGTCATAGAATGAAAAGCTCTAAAATTTCTACTGATGAATGAAAAATCAAAAACACATCAGACTCTTGTACACGTGCAGAAATCATTCATGTGTAGCAAACTAAACACCATTATTACTCCTTTCTGCTACTGATATTATAGTTTCTAAATGTAAATTGAGGGATTAAACAACTGAATAGAGATACGTTGATTTTAATGTCAGTTTCACCCTCTGAAGAATAGAAAATGTAGAAAATTCTCTCCATATGATCAATCAGTACATTGTGCAGTAAAGCTTTTTCACATAATTTCTGGCAGTTTATAATAACAGAAATATATCAGTGAGCAATGGAAAGTGTCAGCATTAAAATCTTTCATACTCCACTAGATTAAATTACTTGGTGCCACTAAGCATTAGACTTCTGTTTTCCCATTATGCCCTCAGGAACCAGGATTTCAGGAGTTAAGTCCCATATATTTTTATACCTGTACACGAATATGTGCACACCTATATATGTTACCCTTAAGACTCCAGTTAACACACAGATGGGGACCCCTTCTTGTAATCTTTCTTTGCCTTCTTTTGTCTGACTTACTGAGCAGTGATCAACCTGACATTTTACACTAAAAAAGTAGATTAAAATGCACAAGACCAATGTTATGCTAGTGTATATCATAAAGACTTACAAAGCAGGTGAGACTTACAGGGAAAAATATTTTATTAGAGAAAGCAATGTGTCCAGAAGAACATCCAGGCTTTTAGGCACAAAAGTCCTTTTCAAGTCCAAAACAGAAAAATTCAAGTCATTGCTACCACAGTTGTTGCTATTACTGTTATGCAAAAGACTACTAGTTCTTTGAAGATGGGGAACTGCTCTGCATACAATGTTTTAAAATATTATGTCTGAGATCATGTTTTGTTTGTTTTTTGTTTGGTTGGTTTTTTTGTTTGGTTGGTTTTTTTTTTCAAAGGAGTGCTTGTATTTCTTTTGGTTTATTAGTAAAGAAAAGTCAATTTTTGACTGAATAATCATCTCTGTTTTGTTAAGCATGCCCTTAGTTATTGTTATGCATTAACAATTATTTTTAGTAGGAAGGTGAAGAGAACACTGATACATACAAGCAGCAGAGTAAACAATCAAAGCCAAACTTTTTTATGTTATTTTTTATTGGATATATGTATTATGAAAGCTATTATCTGCTCAAGTCAGATCGTTGCCAGCTACCAGTCAAAGAGAATGCCCTGCTCACCTATGCTTAGAAATGCAACAGCAACTAGATATTCTGAGATAACATTGGTTCATACAGAGTCCAGGTTTCAGTAATGATGTGGGAATGGTTTCCTTCCTGCATCAACATCTTCCTTGCTTCTAGTAGCCTGGAGGAAACCCAGAGCCCACTGAAGTGAAAATATTGGTAGGCTGATGGCTTGATTTTTTTCTATTCTGTTTATTGAACTGCACAGGTTGAACATGAATAATGCTAGATGCAGCTTTCCTGGAAGATTTGACTGAGTCATCCACATGAGTGGCTGTAACATCTGAGTACCAGAAGAACTAATCATTACAGAAACACTGTGTCCCTTCTGCCTTTGGACCTAATTAGAACAGATCCAGCAATGGTTTACACACAGTTGAAAGGGTAGTTGTAGTTGGTGGCTCTATTCTGAGGGAAACTGAAGACCCTTTATGCCAACCAGACCCATCCCACAGGGAAGTCTGTTGTGCCCCCAGGTAGAGGCCTGGGTAAGGGATATTACTAGGAGACTCCCTGGACTAATTTCACCCACTGATTATTACCTACTGCTGGTTGTGCAGGTCAGCAGTGATGAGGCTGATGAGAAAAGTACCAGAGTAATCAAAAAGGACTTCCAGGCACTGGGCCAATTGGTTGAAAGGGACAAGAGCACAGAAGATGTTCTCCTCTATTCCTCCCCTAGCAGAGATGAACATCGAAAGGAACAGGAAAAGTTGTGTCATCAAAATGGCTTAAAGACTAGTACTGTTGGTGGTTTTTTTTTTTTTTGATCATGGGACAGTTCATACAGCACCAGATCTGCTGGAGACAGATGTGATTCAGCTGTCTCCAAGGGAGAAGAAGCCCATGAGTTGGCAGGGATGACTGAAAGGGCTTTAAACTGGATTTGAAGAGGGAAAGGGATGAGACCAGTCTCCACAGAGATGAGACCAGGGTGGCATGCCACAGTAAGAGGCCAAATCAGCAGACCAGCTGAAGTGCACCTACACCAATGCACACAATATGGGCAACAAACAGCAGAAACTGGAAGTCATTGTGGAGCAGGAAAGCTATGATGTTGTTGTCATCATGGAAAAAGGGTGGGATGACTGGCATGACTGATGTGCTGCAAAGGATGGTTATATATTCTTCAGAAGGGACAGACAAGGAAGGACAGCTGGTGGGTGGTGCCTCTGTATATTAAGGGAGTGTTTTGACTGTATAGACTTCAAGGATAGTAACAATAAGTTGAGTGCATATGGGTAAGAATCAGGGGGAAGGCTCCTGGTGGGAGTCTGTTATAGACTACCCAAGCAGGAAGAAGAAGTGGATGAAGGAGATCCAACAAAACCTCAATTCTTTATTGGATGTGAGGGGAGGGCGAACATAGGCATCAATGATGAGGAAAATCTGAGGTACTTAACACCTTCTTTTCCTCAGTCTTAAGAGTAAGACCTGTTATCCTGAGATCAGCTGGTGCCCTAAGCTGGCAGACAGGGACAGGGAGGAGAATAGATGCCCTGCAATGCAGGAGGAGGTAGTTAGTTACAAGGTATGCCACTTGGATATTCACAAGTCTATGGGATCAGACGGGATTCATCTGAAGGTGCTGAGGTAGCTGGCAGAAGAACTTGCCAAGCTCTCTCCATCATTTATCATTAGTCCTGTCTAATCAGGGACATCCCAGGTGACTGGAGGCTGGCCCACAAGAAGGACTGGAAGGATGATCTGGGGAACTACAGGCATGACAGCCTGGCCTCTGTGCCAGTGAAGGTCATGGAACAGATCATCTTGAGTGCAATCACATCGTACAAACTGGAAAACTAGGAGCTCAGGCCCAGCCAGCACAGGTTTAGGAAAGACATCCTGCTTGATGAACCTGATTCCCTTTCATGACCAAGTAACCCGCCTAGAAGATGAGGCTGTCAGTGTGTCTGCCTGGACTTCAGCAAAGCCTTTGGCACCGTCTCCCATAGCATTCTCCTGGAAAAGCTGGCAGCCCACAACCTGTATAGGTGCACTCTCCACTGGCTTAAGCAGTGTCTGGATGGCCGGGTCCAGAGTGGTGCTGAATGGACATCCAGTCACCAGTGTTGTCCCTCGTGGATCAGTGTTGGACCAAGTCCCATTCTGTATTGATGATCTGGAGCGGGAGATCGAGTCCAGCCTCGGTAAGTCTGTGGATGACACCAAGTTGGGTGGGTGTGCGAATGTGCTGGAGGGCAGGAGAGCTCTGCAGAGGAATCTGGACAGGCTGGATAGATAGGTCAAGGCCAACTGAGTGAGTTTCAACAAGACCAAGTGCTGGGTCCTGCACTTTGGCCACAAAAGTCCATGCAGCACTACAGGCTGAGGACAGAGGGGTTGGACAGTAGTACAGTGGAAAAGAACCTGGGGGTACCATTTGACAGTCATTGAACACGAGCCAGTAGTGCTCCAGAAGGCCAAAGGCATACTGGCCTGTATTAGAAAAAGTGTGGTCAGCAAGTCCAGGGAAGTGATTCAGCTCCTCACTTGGCACTGGGGAGGCCATGCTTTGAATCCTGTGTCCAGTTCTGGGCCCTTCAATTCAGGAAGAACATTGTGGTCCTGGAGTGACTCCAGAGGAGGGCAATGAAGCTGGTGAAGGGTCTGAAGTGCAAGTCTTGTGTGGAGCAGCTGAGAGAGCTGTGGTTGTTCAGCCTGGAGAAAAAGAGGATCAGGGGAAACTTTATCACTCTCTATAACTACCAGAAGGAAGTTGTAGCCATGTGGGTGTTGGTCTCTTCTCCCAGACAACCAGTGACAGGACAAGAGGACACAGTCTCAAGCTTGGCCAGGGGAGGGTTGTCAAAGACATTGGGAGGAATTGGTTCAAAGAAAGGGTGATTAGACATTGGAATGGACTGCCCAGGGATATGGTGGAGTCTTCATCCCTGGAGGTGTTTAAGGGAAGACTGGACATATTTGACACAGTGGTGTTCTGTCATAGATGGGTCTTGATGGCTTCAGAGGTCTTTTCCAGCCTAATTGATTCTGTGAATCTAAAAGATCACTATGGGTCTCTGACATGTTCAGAACAACATCACTTCTCATTAATTTTATTTATATCCTTAACTGTTCTGACAATAATTTTAGAATCTCCATTCAAACATTTCAAAGTAGATAACAGCAATAAACTAGTTATTATGAAAGAGGTCCACACATTGCTGTTGTTTTGTTTGTCATGCATAACTGCCCAGGAAAAGATGAATTAAAACATTAAGTGCTACTTCTGTTTGAAATTATGGCTTTCTGAAATCATGAGGTGCACCCAATTTCAGACTACTTAAAATAGAAGTATGAGGTTAGTGGGAAGTTATGACAGAACCATGCTGATAGACTTTGCAAGGATTGGTAAATACAAAGAATTTTTTTTATTATTATTTATTGGTAGCATGAACACTGTCAGTGTTGCAGGCATGCCTTTCTTTTCTCTGTTTACTGAGAGATCCCACTTTTGCAAAACGCTTGCTAAGACGTCACCACTACTTTGCATATTTACTGCAAATGAGTACCTGTCTGTAGGGACATAGCCATTCATTATGCCAGTTCCATCAAAGCCCAGACCTTTGGTCCACAGAGACCTACTCTTTGGTCTCTGCTATGCCTCTTCAGATCCTCAAGGTAGTATTTTGCTGTAGGCAATGTGGACTGGGGGAAAAAAAAAAAAAAAAGGGATTCTGAAAAACCTAATTAGAGAAAAACATATCCAGTTTACTTCTGTAAAGTGAAAAAAGAAGAGAAAAAGTTGTATTTTAATTTAAAAAAAAAGGCAGATAAGGGTATTTTGAAATGCAAGTTTTTTATACTCCTAGATATTTCATTGATTTGTAGATCTGTTCCAAGCATTCACTCTGTGAAAAAAAAAACATAAAAGTGTTAGAAGTACAGTGAACAAGGTGAAAATCTAAAAGGACAGAAGATGTTTCAAAGAGGGCCATTAAAGCCTGCAGACCCTCTCAAGAGGGAAACTGGCTAAATCTGTGATCTGTATTTCTTGAAGTTTTATTTTCAATTTCAAGGAGGATTCAGAAGAATTAGACTTTGACCTATCTGACCAACAACAACAAAAAAGCATCTTTTAGTTGTATTTTTTGTTTCTACTATAATGGCACATAGATGTGAGAATAAGATTGGGATTCCTTGTAGCTGCTGGGCATATATATTACTAAAGCAAACCTTAGTGTTGTGAAGCACTTAATACCCCAGCAAAAGTCATGTCAGTAATATGGATAAACTAGTAATCCTGGGAGACAAATGAAACTGGACACAGCTTACAGCCAAAATTTTTCACTTACCTTAATTCTGTTTTTATCAGTAACAATAAGCAACAATTCAAAAGATCACAAGTGAAAAGAAAAGCAACTGACTCCAGTCAATCCGAGGGCCCATCCAGTATTCTGTTTCAGAGAGTACCAAGTCACCTATGAATGGGGAAGAGAATAAGGAACAGCTGTGGAAATATTTTCCCAGAGTACTCTTCTGGTCTTCAGTAATTCAACTTTCTGATGTGGTGCCATGGTGTTAATAGACTGTGAAGGATTATTCTTTCATAAACTTACCAGGTTCCTTTTTTGGCACACATTAGCTTGCATCATCCAAACCATCCTGAAGCAAGGAATTTCACACAGGTGCTATCTATCCTGCATAGTGAAAGGAACTGTTGTCACAAGGAGACTTGAAAAAGAGTAGAGCCACGTGTTGCAGAATGGTGTGAAGCAGGCAAATGAGTGGGTAGTGCTGGTCACAGTCTTTATTGGCATAGCAGTTTGCAGGATCAATCAGACTGTGAGGAGGTAGTAGCAAAACAAACACTTGCATTGACTGTCTGCGAAGCTTTCTACATCTCTACATTCTGCCGGCAGGGTTAAACTCAAGGGTTTTGTGCTGCTTCTGTATATGTATTGTATTGCTACAAAAGGAGGAGGAGGTGTAGGAAGAGTACCACAGTTCCAGTGACTGCCCCTGGTGTTAGCTATAATGTGTCCTTCTCTGCAGTGTGTAATTTCAGACTTAGCTGTGGCTGACTCAGTGACTTTGTAACTCTACAACGCTTAGGAGGAAAGAATCTGTGGAGAAACTTTGCCCTCTGGCTAGACTTCTACTTCTGTCATCCTTGCAGTTTTTGTTGTAGCTGAAAAAAATTCTTCTAGGCTTCAAGGGCACAAGGGCAAGTGGAAATACTTCCTGTGATCAGACCCTTTTCTGTTTACAGTCTTCATGAAGCAGGAGTGTGGGTTTTTTTCCACAGGTCTGCTTAAAGTGTGCAACATGTTTAAAATGGCTACACAAGGATGTAGTGCTTGAAGTCAGTCAAGGTAAAATGATAGTAAGATGGGGATCTTTCCTGACAGCTGTAGAAACCATCAGCACTCTCTCTTTGTTCTGCTATACAGCTCTATCCATTATTGTCAGCATCATTGTCATAGCTGGGATGTGACAACCTTTTTCTCCTAAAAGACTTGATTTGTGATCTTAAACATTCCTAATAAGCTTAGTGCACATTCCAAGGGAATAGGAGACAGCAGGCTTAATACTGTATGGTGCTTTTCACACACTGCACGAATGGAAAGCTCTCAGCATGGTTTATGATCAAGGTCAGTGAATGCAAGTAAACTCATTAAAGCATTTATGGGGGGCCTGGATAGATTAGATGCCCTTACTGACCTCTGCACTATACTTTCATTCCTCTGCAGATAAATAAATAAAAAGGCTTCATTGGAACCAGATATTTTCAGTGTATTGTTGTCAACCTAATTATAGCATATCTTCGTATCTTAGTTCTTATATTTTGTATTCTTTGTGTCTTGTTTAGAAAGTACACATTTATTGCTTTTAAAAATGAATCTACAGAATGCATACGCAGTCTTGTACTTCCTTAATCCAGTGACACCTATGCTCTTGATATCTCGTTCTTCATAAATATATGCAGCAGGCATACTTTTATCCATTTTCCTTGAATATAATCATGTGGTGGCAGGGGGGAAAAGTTCTTGGCTGAGGATTGGTGGTTGTTTTTCTTTTTTTCTTTTTTCTTTTTTTTTTTTTTTTATTTTGTCTTCTTTCTGTTAATTTTAACTTCATTATTAAGTTGAATTATAATGATGTTTAAAACCTTAGGGGAAAACCAGTTTCATTTGATTTCTTCTGATAGATGAGAAAAAAAAAATGTTAGGAGTTGCAATCTCATATCCCATACTCTTGGGCTTACATTTTTAATGTGCCTTTCAAACTAAAATTGATTTTTTTCTCTTTCTTTTAAAATAAAAAAAAAAACAAAACACAACGTATTTTGTGAAAAATTAATACCTTTGATTTTTTTAATTTTTTTTTATTGTTTGATCAGCATTCACATCTAAGATGATGAGAGGAACAGTTGTCTTCTAACTGCTGATAAAAATCTACACTACTTCATAATTACTTTTATTTCTTTTAAAAAGAAGATAGAAAGTACAACATCAGTGTAAAAACTTTCAGAGTTAATTATTTTAAATCCTACATTTCTGAGTTACTCTCTGCTTATGTAATGGAAACCACCATTTCTACGGGAATCCAAGCTACAAGCATTTGTAGAGTCCACTGAGATAAATGCAAAAACCTCACTTGTAGATGTTGGGGAGAACCAGAGGTCTTCAGATCTGACTTTATATCAGTTAGACTTAAAAATATTTTATGGCTATTTCAATTACAGAACTACAGAATTGCTGAGTTGGAAAGGACCCATCAGAGTCATTGAGTCCCACTCCTGGACCTGCACAGAACACCTGAAGAATCACACCATGTGCCTGAGAGTGTTGTACAAACATTTTTTGAACTGTCTCAGCCTTAGTGCTGTGCCCACTGCCCTGGGGAGCCTGTTCAGTGCCCAGCCACCTTCTGGGAGAAGAACGCTTTTCTTAATGTCCAACCTAAACCTCCCTTGACCCAGCTTCATTTGCCATTTCCTTGTGTCCTGTCACTGGTCATGAAAGTAAAGAGATCAGTGCCTGCCCCTCCTCTTCCTGTCTTGAAGAAGTTGAAACTGCAATGAAGTCTGTCCCCCCAAGTCTCCTCTTCTCCAGGCTGGGCACATAAAGGGCACTCAGCTGCTCCTCACCACACACTTCCTCTCAAGACCCTTCACCATCTTTGTTGCCCTCCTTTCGACACTTTCTAATAGTTTAATGTTTTTGTTATACTGTGGTGCCCAAAACTGCACACAGAACTCAAAATGAGGCCACCCCAGTGCAGAGAAGAACAGGACAAACCTCACTCACAACCCACTGACAATGCTTTGCCTGATGCTCTCAGGACATGGTTGGCACACCTGGCTGCCAGGGTGCCAACTCAAATACACTGTTGACACAAATAGTATTGATGTCTATAATATCTTATCTGAATATCTGTATGAATCTATAAACACTGGAAAGTGTGGCTTTGTATGATAATTTGATATACTGGCTAGCATAGGTTCATGTATCTTCCTATAAGGAAAGACATTGGGAATTGGGATTTTCAGCCTAAAGAAGAGAAGGCTTCAGGGTGACCTAAATGCACCTTTATGTACCTGAAGGGAGCCCACAAGAAAGACAGAGAGGGACTTTTTACAGAAGCATGTAGTGACAGGACAAGGGGGAATGGTGTCAAATTGAAAGAGAGTAGTTTTAGGTTGGATAGTAGGGAAAAAGAAATCTTTACTCTGAGGGTGTTGAGGAAAATGATTGGAAGAGGTAGCAATCTCTTCTAGAGAAGTCATGGATTCCCCATCCCTGGAGGTGTCCAAGACTATGTTGAATGGGACTCTGGGCAACCTCATCTAGTGAAAGGTGTCCCTGCCCATAACAAGGGAGTTGAAACTGGATGACCTTTAATGTCCCTTCCAATCCAAACCATTCTATCATATGAGTTGTTCCTTTTTCATCTGTAAAAAACTGTGACTTGCAAAGTTTGAGCATCTACTCTTTCCCTACTCCTTGTTAAAATCCCTGTTCTTCCCTTGTTAGTCTAATTATTAGCAAATTACTACTAATAATTGTAGAATAAGCAGGAAAAGGGCTAAGGATGTTGCAGTCTGAAAGCTTGTTGATCAAACACTTTAATCAACAAGGAATGCTGGAGAAGACAAACTAAATGCTTGCTTAATATAATGAGTTAACTGGGGAGAGCACTGTATCTGTTAGGAAAAGGCACTCTGGAACTTTTTACAAACCATGGCTTCTACCTTAAAAATAAAATTACCAAAACTGTTGTAAAAGACAGGAGGAGGGCAGAGAAACTGATCAGTCTTCCCCAGTAGAGCCAAAATCTTGCTTCATGCAGGAGAATGCTTTTTAAGTGACTTGAGGTCACTCAAGAAGTTAGAACTCTGGATTATTTTTCTGGATACTACCTCCAGAGATGTTTTCATCTTGGCATTATTTATTTTATTTACTGTGAAAAATAAGATGTCATGACTATTTAGCAATGACATTTTCTGTTTACTTCAGCTGCAATGTATGTTGCTAAACTCACCTAGCAGCCTTAGTTCACAATGACCAAAAAACACATGCATTACAACAGTGTGCAGGAAAAGTTACAGATGTGTTCATAGTTATCAGATTGGATAGGGGGTCCCTAATCTGTGGAAATACAGAATTCAAAGAGGAAGATTCAGCCCATTGGAACATCTTTTTCAAGCAGCTCCCTGTACTTTTGCAATAATGATTCAGTGTCAAGAGCAGAGAGATATTTTTGACTGCTGGGTCTGCTGAAAGCCTGACTTTATAGAAGCTTTTCAAAAAGGTTTGCAGAGACAACCTGACTAAACAGATACTTATAATTGTATGCCTATATGAGAGCATTTTTACCATGTTATTCTTACTAATGCCACCTGTAAACATGGTTTCACCTTTTATTCCCCTATAAACTGTGTTTTCTCTGTGACTTCAAAGTAGACATTTAGAAAGAATAATCGTGTATTAAATTTTTTGATACTTCCTTAAGGTTGTGTATAAATGATACAGAAAAACATTATAAAGGAAATGCAGATTTGTATCTGCCAATATGAGTTTATCTCTCTCTTCTGCTGAAATATGTCTGTGGCTAAGACATGTACTTTGCAATCTACTTGAAGAACAGGTTAAGGACTGGTTAAGAACTTCATTGAAATAACCAAAATTCGTTTTGGAATTAGTCTTCTATTTGGATAAAACTTGTCAAAATGAAGACATTGGTATGGGATCATTGTCATGAGCTGGTATTTTGTTGACTGAATAGTAAGTAAAAAGAAACTTGTTGAATTCTTCATTTAGAATAATACTCATTTAGTGTTACTCCATTCTCAGGGGCAAAATTCTACACATATCAGTCACAGCTACTGTGAATGCAATAGCTGTTGGCCAAGAAACACCCCCAGATTATACTTTAATACAGTCTCTGTACCGTTTAGCATACGGAGAAATAAGTATTCATTGTTCACCTTGCATTACAAGTCATTTACATCATACTGTTTTTCTTTGGTAGACTGAAATTTTTACAAAAAAGACCACAACAGCTGATTTAGGTATTCAGATGAATACTTATTGTGGTGGGATTCAGGTACTTCCATGGATGTCTAGACTTTCACAAATAAAGAATAAAATGACTGAACAAATTAAATTATTTTACTCTAAGATCTACTATTGTTTGGAGAAATCTCGACATATCTATTTTTAAACCTTGTGATTAAAGGCATAGAAACTAAGGAGATATCTACTAATTTATCTGTGAACAGAGAGAAAAATGGCCACTAATACAAAATTTCAAATAAGAAGATGAGGTCACCTCAGATCCTAAGCTCATATGTGCATGCAGGCTGTGCTTTGAGCTTGTCTTACAATTCCTCTTTCCATGCCTCAATTCTTTGCAAAGGAAATTGATTTGTGGTGGGTAAAATGAAGTGCAGGGGAGCTTGGCAAGCTCACCACCTGGTGTGTGTGCTCAGGACTGTTCAGTGCCATGCTCTTCAGCTTGGACTGAGAAAGTTTACCTGCTTATATTTGGAGTACACATGCAGAAGACCTCGTGTGGAGCTGTATTTGCCTCACATGATGTCTCACATGACTTATATTTTGTCTTCAGCATGGCTAACAAAGAGAAATTAATTTGCTTCTTCCCCTCCAGCATAATTTGGAAGTTACCACTACTGAATGCATAATCCTATTTGCCTGGGGGAAGGTAAGGAGTACTTTTAGACTTCAACCAAGAATACAGCCAAACAACAGAATAAATAAGGAAAACAAGGATAGGGAGGACATTGCTAAAACCTTACATCTACTCTAAGAAAGCCAGGCTGAAGTCCTAGTCCTACTGCTAACTGAAAGCTAGCTATCATTATTCCAGTTTACAAAAAAGGGTATGAGGGAAGACCCTTGGAATCTAAACTGAGCACGTGGAAAAATTATAGAGGGATTGAGAGGCAACCGCATTGCTCTCTGCAGCTTCCTGAGAAGGGAAAGTGGAGAGGGACAATATACTGATTTCTTCTGCCTGGGATTTAGTGACAGAATATGTGAAAGCAGTTCAAAGCTGCACGAAGGAAGGTTCAAACAACATTGGGAAGCATTTCTTTATCCATAAGGTGATCAAGCACTGGAACAGGCTTCCTGGAGAGGTGGTTGATATCTGATGTCTGCCAATGTTTAAGAGACACTAGGTCATTGTCCTTAATAATGTACTATAACTTTTCATGAGCCCTGAATTGGCCAGGCAGCTGTAATAGATGATTGTTGTAGGTCCCTTTAAATTGAAATATTCTAGTCTATTCTAAGCTGATCTATTTCTCTCCTATTCTATCTACATTGCAAAAGAGGTTTGGGGGTTTGTGTTTTGGTTTGGTTGGTTTGGTTTTTTTCAGCGAGAGTATGATTTTTGCCCAGTTACAGTTTAATAAAGCATTGTTGGCATTCTTAGGTTTTAAAATAATTTACCATCAGCGTCCTCCAGGTATATTGCACCTCTTACTAGCATATTTATCATGTCTATACTTCGCCTGTAAAAACTCCAGAGAGTCCCCACTTTATAAACCTCTTGCTTTATTCCTTCTTTTAGATAGGCATCTCTGGCTGTGGATAATATTTTATGTTCTGGATGGCAATCACTGTGTCCATATATCATTAGTGTTGCTTTTGTCATATTTCTGTGATTAACACCTTGGACTTACACAAGTGTTTTATTAAATCCTCTCATGATTGTTCTTACATTAGCGGTGTATAAATATATATTCACTGCAATTCACATGTGCAAATGTAATGGCATAAATAATTCAGACTCTACAAATATCTAAGTGCTCGAGAGTAACATTACGTGAAAAAAAAAAAAAAAAATTCTCCTTAATTTAATATAACAGACGAAGTCTTCTTTAAATGTTCTTCACCAGGATCAAAACATCCCATGCCCTTACAGGAACTTCAGAATTACTTTTAAATTACACTTGTTGCAATGGCCTTTATAAAGATTAAGAAGTATCACAATGCAGTATACCCTAAACCACTGTCTTCTGCTCTTATTCTGACTCCAGAACAGAGAGTATCTTCCAATAAAACTTAAATGACCACCAAACTCCACGTACAATGCTTTGGGCAGAACAATATTCACTCTGTAGCTTTTGATTTGGTTTGTTTTGCCTCTCAAATGTGCAAAGTTTGGTAACTCTCCTAAGGACTATGATCTAAAATTATTTTGGTTGAAGTTAGAACTGCTGCTAAGTACAGAAAAGACTTTACCATAATTTTTTGTTTTGCTTTGGTCTTATTTAATTCTTAAAATGTAAATATTAACTGTACAGGGACTTACAGCCCAAAACACGTCATTCTGTAAACTGGGAAAAGTTATGATTATTGAGGATGTAGGACCATGGATGTTTATACACAATTGTCTCAGATATATCAAAAGGCCAGAGAACTAAAATCTTTAAATATTCTCACCTTTCATAACAAGTTTGCAACTGGTGAATTTTTTTGGGGGGGAACCTAGCTGAATTCAGGATTGGGATGGATACACTCTTTTCCTTTGGTACAGATGTCACGTTTTGTCAATTCAAGAATACATTTCTAGTACAAATATTCCTCGGGAACAACTTCAAGCATCCAAAAAAATATCAAACTACATCTTCACTGACATCATTTGTGGCTACACATTCTCTATGACACCTTTAGGACAAATTAAATTTGCCATCTTCTGAACAGCAACTTGGGTGAAACATGTCATCTTCTCTTTGATATAGAGTATGTTAAATGTGCATAATAGCAGCAGCCAGAGAGCTTGTTAAACCAACTGCTTCTCTGAACTTTTACCTGTTCTTCTTGCTGTGCTTGTAGCCACAGTGGGCTTTTAAGATTTTAAGTTGCAACAAACTAACGTGTGAGGTTTCCAGTAAAAATAAAAGAGTTGGGTTTCTCCCAGTGGCAGCAGCTTTTTAAATCTTGCTTTATCACCTCTTCTGCTGGTATTTTTATCTTACCAGGGATGACATACCTGTGCAGGCTTTTCTTTTTATTCCCTCTTGTATTTCAAAGCTTTTTTCCTGTCTTGGACCTGACACTGACAATCCTTTTGTGTTTTCCTTGGTGCCTCAGAGGCTTAATGGTCCAGCACAGCAGCTGAACCTTTAGAAATTTCACAGAGAGGCTTCAGCAAGGGCCACAGAGCTGTCACTGTGAAAAGTGAGAGTCCCCTGTGGTTAAACATTCTCTAGAGCTTTTGTCTCTGAAGGTGACAGCAGGATGGGTAAATGGATTTCTTTCAACCACCACGCCTTACAGATGTACATGGTCTTCTTGAGGTCATGCAGTGGGGTGAAGCTGTGCTAAGTTGGCTAATTTCCCTTATTTTACTACAATAGATTTGTTTGATGAAAGGCTTGATAGTTAACAACTTGAAAAAAAAAAATCAATTGTTGGCAAACCTATTAATGTTAAATACTTAAACATCTCATAAAAGCATGTAATTTAAACACAATTAAATATTTATTCAGTGTCAAATATCAGTGAATGACTGATGAAGCATTCATTAATTGAGTAGAAGTTTGGGGGCTACTGTGATGTTAACAGTGAGCTGAAAATTCACTACAAATAAAATGGGGATTTTGAGGCATTTTAAAGGTAATTTTCCATGCAGATTGCTTATTTTGAAATTAATTTAGGGCTTTTCTTCCAAATGAACAATCCACTGGCTGTAATGGGACTACCCAAAAAGATATGCGTTCCTTCCAACAGTAAAGCTTTGCAAGTTATGGACAGTCATAATGAAAAATCATAACTTCATTTTATGTAACTACCTAACTACCTCTTTCCTTCAGTCCATGTCCTCTGACCCTCACAAATTTTGCACCTCTGAGAAGGAGTGTTGGAATTTTTTCTTTCTTACATAATATTGAGACATTTCTTTCCTTATTTTGGAGAAGTCTTTTGCGTTAAGCTTAGCTGTTGATGATTTCAGATAGTTGCTCATTTATAATACTTTTTTTTTTTTTTGATTGTTGTCCAATGTTATGCCTTTTAATCTTAAAAAGACATTAGCATTACAAATTTACATTGTACATAACCAATATAGGGGGATAGCTTACAATTTTAATGAGAAAAATAAATGCTTTATTTATCTGTTATGTACTGTAACTCCTTGTGCTGCTTTGAACAGTCCATAGATAGTTAATGGGTGAACGGCACAATAGTGAGCAATTAAAATTTTTGTAGTGTCTTATCTAAAGGAGTAGCTATTCACTTGTGGTGGGCAAATCAAATGGAAACATCAGCTCTTAGGTAAAAGCTGATGTAATGGATCTCTGCTTAGAAATTATTTCCTGTCCATTTCTTTCCCTCTCTCTCAGCAAATTTAAGAGCAGTTTCTAATATCTTTAGCTCTATTCTCTGCACTGATCAAGTAAGTTGGAAGGATCTGGAGGATAAGGCTGTGTGGCAGAAGTGAGGGACTCTGAATTCTGCACTCAATGGCAGCATAGGACCTAAAAAAGTACTGAAGAAAAACAATTAGAAATGAATGACTGAAGAATTTTTTTGCCACATCTGCAAGATGGGGGCTGATAAGACAACTGATAAGAGTGGGGGGTTATTTTTTTCAGCAGATTCAGAAACTGAGTCATGTAGATTGATATTTTGGCTATTGAAAACCTGCATAGTAACAGGCATAAGTAGAGATAAACCACATTTTCCAAGACTGATTTGAACGCTGAGAAGCAATCAACATTCTGCATGTAAGCACTGCAAATAACTATCATCTTCAGAGAAAACAGTGAACACTGAAGGATTTGATAGACAGGTAGCTGTATGCATTCAGAGGCACAGAGGGTTGTCAGAAGAGGAAAGACAAGATTTTGACAGATTTGGTGAGCATCTCATACTGATTGCAGCTGATCTGTTTGGCCCCTAAGATGCATTTCTCATTTTGTCTGAGCAGCTTGACAAACCTACAACATTGGGGAGATTTTCTTGTTCTTTTATTGTCATTTAAAAGTTGCTGTCATACCATTGGGACCTAGCCCATGTGCTTTAAAGCAACTGAAGTGTGAAGTCATATAAGGCAAGCTGGTGAAGCAGACCTATTTTCTGTCCACTGCAAAATATTGTTGAGAGCTTTCGAAAGTGCATGCTGGCAAATATGGTTGAGAGAAGTCTGAATAGTTCAAGTGGCTGAAGTGGGTTCTTGCTGATAAACTGGCACATTACCACAGAGGCTCTCACATTACATATGACTAGTTGGTGAGGTTTTACTCAAACTGTTGTCTAGGACACTTCAGACTGGGCAGGAACTAAATACCTAACCCATGCTTTTGTCAGTGATCTATGAATAAGAGCAAAGGACATTTTAGGCCAAAATTTTGAATAGTAGCTGCTTGGTATTTAGAAACCTGACCTGCATTCATTTTTCTTAAGCAGTGATACTGGAAGGCCAATGCAGTCTGACTGTGCCCACACTAAATCTATCACATGCAAATGATACTGCCAGGAAAGTGCATGTGCAATCTTGAATGTTGACAAAGTGGGACTGGCTTGAAAACCTTTCAAAATGTAATTCAGAGTGACACCTGATCAAGATAATTTCTTGAGTCTTGAGTGTTCTTCTTCTATAGTTTTGTGGTTTTCCAATGGCAAGAAGCTCTTAGTAGCACATCTTTAAAGTCATTTAGACTCAAGGGGATTTCATTAAAAGCTGTACTCAGGCAGTGAAGCCATCACAATAAGGACTGCCTCCTCCATGAAAAAAAAAAAAAAAATATTTAGGGGGACAAATGTGACAAAAACACCACAAAAACTAGTTAAAAAAATCTAGTGTGTTTTTTTCTCTTTTTTTTAACCATTGGTAAAAGGAAATAGACCTGACATTCTGCAGAGCCAAAGGCAGATAAAATACAAGAGAAAAAGGCCAAGACAGCAAAAAAGTGAAATGAATTCTTTACACCCCTGTTTCATCTTGAAAGACCTTGGTTTCTGCTCCAGAACTGTGTTTTTGGGGGATTCTGGTTTTTTTGTTGTTGTGGTTTTGTTTGTTTTTTTTTTTCCTGCGGATGTATTGCAATATCAAATGGTTTCAAATAGAATTGATAGAAAAAACCAGTTTTTAATCAGTCACCAGAATGTTTAGTAAAAAATCACACAAATTTGTTAAGAATTTAAGGGAGTTCAGAACCCACAGAGCTGAGCTAGTAAGCTCTAATATTTAGTCTCATGATTAAAGCTGCATTAGTGTCACAGAATTGGATGATTAGTTTTTGAGGGAGGTTCCAGGAGACATCATGGTACTCAGACTAATCGTACAAAAAACATTGCTGGGCACTCCTCTGAAGGTAAATCTCCATCATTCATATAAATAAATAGTAGACATTAAGGAAGAGTTAAGCAGATTTTGCTTTGAAAAACTCTGTACTTCTTTGAAGAAGATTGTAGGCACTTGCACAAGGGACAAGCATGACAAGTTGATATGCTCTGCTTGGATTAGTAAAAGTTACTTGACAAGGTCCCTTCTCAAAGGGTCTTAGAGCAATTCAGCTGTCGTGGCATAAAGGGGAAGGCCATGACATTTTTAAATAACTGACTTAGGAGATGGAAATCACAGAGTTTGAATAAATGGTCAGTATTCTCCAAGGGAGAAGGTTGACAGTATATGCATTGGGTCAATTTTGTCCACAAATGATCAGGGAAAAGGGATGACCAGGAAGGGGACAAAGTTTACTGTCTACAGTAATGAGGTAAATAAAAAGGCTGTGAAATCTGCAGGGAATGGGTAATAAAATGGCAAATTATGTTTCCAAATTATAAACAGAGAAGAACAAACAGTGTGTAGGGGATTATTAGGGAAAAAATAGGCAGATCATTGTCACATGAGTTTATAAATCTGCAGCACATCCATGCCTTGAAAACTCTCCATGGTATTTGTTAATTCTTCTAAAAAGTGGTAAAATAAATTAAAAGAATGACATGCAAAGAGTCTATGGAAGACCCAAAGGTATGTAATTGCTTCTGTAAGAGAAGTGATAAGAATTGAGTAAGGATCTTCCTTTGGAAGAGGACACAAAAGGGTAACTGAAGACATTTTAAAACAGACATTAAATCTTAAGGGAAATGGTAGCAAACATATGTATTGCAATTTAGAGAGTTTCTTTTGCTTACTTTTTGTACAAGAACCTGCCAAAATCAGGTGACTTTATCACACAGCAGATCTAAAATGCTTAGGAAGAGGTGGTTCTCCACAGAGTGCATAGTTAATCTGATGCACATGTGAGCACAAGGGAAAACTGGAAAAGTCTGTTAAAGAGAAATTATTAATTCATTATTAATAGAGGGATGCCCTTTTTATTCACAAATTACCTAACTGCAATTTTTTTTGGGGTGTTAAGAGAACTGATTCATGATTGTTCTCTTCTCTAGACATCTGTTGGCCACTGCTGGACACAGAACATCCTGAACTAGAGTGGTATGTGTTGCCCCCAAATTTGTTAAATTCCTTGATTCTGGAGGGTAACTAAACAACAGAGGCTCAAATACAATATGGAGGGCAGTTTATTTACTATCTGTTGGAAATATTTTATGGTGGGACATTTAACATATTCAAGGAAGTCATACTGGAGGAATTTTTCCCTTTTTGCTTACTGTAGCATTCAACAATAGAGGAGCCAGTTGGTTTACTGTGGTAGTTAATCAGTCTTTTGGTCAAGTCAGTCTCTCAGTAAAAAAATAGATCTGGCCGTGAAATTTCCTTCAAAGTTTGGGAAGAAAAGTAGTACAAGACCTAGATGAATCCTTTAAAAGACCTTAATAGAGTTTATCATGTAAACAGAAAAAAAAAATAAGAAATTTTTGGGAGCTCAGAAGACAGGAAGCTTCCCAGCTCCCAGAAAGCCAGGAAAGGGTAGCAGTAGCAGTGCAGCTTCCATGCTGTCCATTCAATTTCCTAAAGGCATGGTGCTATGTAATCTGCAATTTATCTACCTAAAAATTATAAATGGAACACATTAGACATCCACTGGGACTGCTGAGAAAGGAGTCTGGCCCAGTCATCATAGTTATCCAAGCAAACAGTGGCTGTCATACAAGATTAGATTACCTGTCAGAAGCGTCTGATGAATTACCATCTGATTATAGCTCCATATTTGCATCTTACCCAGAACACTGCTTACCTATGCATAAATACTGGAGGCATACTATTTGTTGTATATGAAATAGGTGTGAACGGAATCATTATCATATAATTAAATGCTGAAAACATTTCAAATATTGTTTTAAATTTGAAATAACTTGCTGTTTGGTCACATGCAAAAATAGCTTCTTAATGAACCTTGAGATTTGGACTACTCAGCTACCACATGCAAATTTATAGTTAGACCTGGCTGGAAAATTCTATAATTCCTCTTGACTTTTTTGAAAGAAAACTTCTTTCTGATATTTACAATTTCTTGACACAAGCATTTGGAGATTTTTCTCAAAACATGAGAAAAGAATTTCTGGTTTTATCTTAAATAAAATGTTAGAAATATGAAAATGAAAGTGGTCCGAGTCGTATTTTTAGCTCTAAAAATTTTCAGTGCCTTGTTTTTGAACATCACTGCTTACTGCTTATTTCCTGTGAACAGGCATTGATTCAGTCAGTGCCAACTCTTCTGTAACAACAGAATAAGAATTCATAGTTCAGAAAAATGTAAACCAGATTGGAAGGACATGGGCCAGTTTTCCTAAAATCAGCATTACTATCAAATATGTGTGTGTGTGTGCACACACACGCGTGTGCATCTGACTTCAAGAAATGGAAACTTCTATTTTCCTAATTCTGAACAACATTAAGAGTAAGATTTATAAATTATGGGCATTACACGACCATTTTACTGGGATATAAAGGATCCTGCAGCACAATTAAACTCCTCACGTTTGTTTTATGGAAATGGCATTTGTATGAACAAATTGAAGAATTATGTGTTATCTGATGTCTTTGTACATTCAGGTTCCTAATCTGAGGGTACAGACATTTATCCATGGACACAAATGTCTCCTCTGTAAGATTCATGGATTTAATACATTTGCATGCAGCTTTTCTGTACGAGAGAAATACATTTGCCTTGTGATTAAATCTACTTCTCTGTGTCTCTTGAATGATTAAGGTCACAAGCTGGCTCTGGGGTGTGTCCACCTAGAGAGAGTACTCATAGAGAAAGAGTGTTTCGATAGATATCTTCATCCTGTTCCATAGGGATGGAATAGTTGTGACTTAAAATACTTTTGCTGGATCTCAGATGAGGAGGTCTGCCTGTGCCCGTCATGGTGTAACATCTTATTCTCTGAATGTCACCCTTCTGGAATAGCTATTCCTAATAGCTCTGGAGGATGGCATTTCAAAGTGTAGGATTTCCCTCTCCAGGGAAGTTCTAATGCCATAAGAAAGACTCAGGGGAAAAAGATAGACAATTTGAATTTTTCCACAGAAAGGAACTACTTGGGCTTGATTTTTCAGAAAATAAGACTGATCGACACATTTAAAAAATGAAGTCTCCGTAGCTGGCAGACCCTTGACTGAATGTGACCCCCAGGGACTCTGTGAGTATAAAATTGTCATCAGAGTGTGTGGTGGAGTGGTAGAAAGCCCTGACAGGACATCTCAAATGCCAGTTTTCAGGACTGCAGACTGCTTTCTCCCTTCTGCAAAATCAGTCATCTGAAATAAACACTTCAGCTAGAGATGGAGACTCCTGGGGCTCTTGACTTTGGGAGCTTGGATTCTCTGGAGAGCCCAGCTGGGAGCTCATCTGCATGTTCAGGCTTTGCAGCCCTAAGGACCCAATGGCTGAGATGGCAGAAATCAGGCAGGCATCTTGAGGAAGTTCATTGAAAATAATGACTGTGAAATATTCTGGGTTCAGTGTTTCTACATTTTTTTCAGTGAAAAACTGTTAGCTTGGAAATTTCTTGACCACCTTTTTCTGGAGGCTGTAGTTTAAATGAATTAGACATGTACTATGAGAAATGACAACAAATCATAGGGCCAAAATGGGTAAAGAAAAACTACTGATGGGAGAACAGCTGAAAAAAGAATTCAAATAACGTTTTCCATGTTTGGGTTTGGCATTTGTTTTTTGGGGCTTTTTGTTTGTTTGCTTTAGATGGTGTAATCTATGTTCTTTTTTGTATTTTCAGGCATGCAGCTCTAAATCACAGCTCATGACTGAAAAGCAGACAAGCAATATGAGCGACATTATAGATCACAGCTCATTTTGTGAATTTCTTCTTTTAGTCAGACAAGATTTTGGGCTGGGTAGTACACACTTACATAATATCATTAGCTGTTTATATTTCAAAAAGATGGGTTAAAGGAAAATAATATGAATTTTCAATCAGGAGTTTATATAAAAGTAGAAGCATGAGTATGAAGAATACAATGGAAAACACTGTTAGGTTGTTGTTTGGAGAACCAGCTACATAATGCCTTTGGGGATTTGTGGCAGAATTCCCTTTGAAACATGTGCCTTCATGTTTTGATATCAGATGGCCTGAATACTTTCTCAGCCATGTGGTGGGAGTTGCAGATGCTCAGAAAAAAAATAAAAAATAAGACAAATCTGGGTACCTGGTCAGACATCTCTATTCCAAAATTAGTGGCTAGGTAAGTTCTCTACTTAAAAGCTCAAGATTTGAATCTGTGCACAGTAATTACAACCATTTTGAAGGAAAAATAACTTTAAACTGTCTTGCTTGGAAAAGATTTAGAGTAGTTGATAGAGTAATTACCTTAAAATAGTTAATCTATTGCAGGTGTGCATATAGTTGAGCATATTTGCTTTATTCAGCAGATTTCATCCAGCTTATAAGCACTGCTTGGCTCAGAGCTTGCAGGTTCCAGCTACAACATGGGTTAACAGCATGGGTTTTATTATGAGCTTTCTTGGCAGCAAGCAGGTAAAAGCAAAACTTCAAAACCATTTTCCTTTGTTGGGAGAACCCCCTAAAGGAATTCAGAGGAAATGGTGCTGTCTGTCTGACACAGTTACAGTCAGTCAGCAGTCTAGTGTCTCAGCAAGTAGTACTGCAGTCACTGAGTAATTTATGTGCTTCATGCCTTGAGGGCTATAAAATAATCTGTATGATATACAGCAATAGCTGAGTTGTTAAACAAAAGGATTGAGTGCATTTAATGCATGCAGGGGTTCATATGGATTGTGTGTCACCTATGCAGTACCTATGTAGAAGGAAATGTAGAGCAGCTGCTTCTGTGAGGAGAGGTTTGGGTATTTTTTTCCTAAAATCTTCCACATTATCTGAGTTTGGAAAATATACTGCAATACAGAGTCTGAACTCTTTTAAAACAGGGTTGAGTTCCAACTAATAGCATGTAAGTATAGTGTTATCTGAGCTTAAAAAAGAAAAGAGTCTGTATGACTACACCTCTAGATGTCTTTTGACCTGCATATTGTAACTGAAAGGAAATAAGCTGACTGTTAAATGATTTATGGCTGGCAGAATAACCAGCCCCAGTTCTACTATTAGCCCATGAAATAGTGGCATGGCCATCATGACAGAGATTCCTAGAAATGCTGAACATGCTGCAGGGTTGGGCACACTTGGGTATCAGCAGACCAGCCTGAGGAGAGGTGAGGAGATTGCCTTTCTTCTCAGCAATGCATAGCTCTGATGACTTTCACAATCTTTGTATAAAGGCCAGAGAAGCTTACCCTGGCCTCCAGGGAAGCTGAATGTGCAGAGCACACTCAGAGGTGCTGAGCAGGTATTTGATCTTCAGTTCCTATGATCCGGAGGTAGGTGAGATGGGTAAGACATGAGCCCAGCTAAGCAGCACACGCTCTGATCTCAGCTCTTACACGTAACATAATTGATACACATAATATGCATTGAATTCAAGATGCAGCTAAAGACAGGGATGGAAATATGGTGGATTCAAAGTCTAATGTGCTAAACCCAGCATTTATCTTGGTAGTGAAATATGACCTGACCTAATCAGTGTTGTCTTCAGCAGCCTCTGTTGGCCAGGCTCCTACAGGAGCTCAATTTACTTTAAAGCTGTTCTTTTCTCAGCAGAACCTTCAAGAAAGGAAGACAGCAGCAGTACCATTTCTTTAGCAGACCATTCTTTAGGGGGATGACCTTAAGCAACAAGAAAAACAAAAAACCACAACATACTGCTTTTTATGTGTCTGGGTTCTCCCCAGGTAATGGAGAGGTTTACTCTACTGCATTGTAGTGCTTTCTGCACCATTATAAAGGGCTTATTCATAGCTGTCCGTGTCTTTTGTGCAGTGATGGGTTCCTCTGAAAATTCATAACTATATTAGACTGATCTTTGCAAAACACAGTCTTAAAAAATACAGGTTCAGCTACATAAAAAACCCCTATGAAAGTATTTTTAGCTGACTAATAATGCCACACAAATACTACATAAAGTCTGGACTGTGTTAAACTTTTTGAGAATATTCAGGTCAAAAACAAAACACTGTTAAAGGGACATACAGAATTTTTTAACCTAGGTCCTTCACAGAGTGTGTGTGTGTGCGTGTGTGTGTGTATGTTTGCCCATGTGTTTTCTAGTTCTCCTTATTATGTTCCCTTAATATAATGTTTGCTCTTCTCTCATGGTTTCTTCTTAATTTATGAAAAGCCACTGAAGTTACACACTATTTTCTCTTATTCACTCAAGATTAGCCCAGAGACATGAGAATTCGTGGTCTAACTGACAGTTCATTGTCCTTTGCTTCACCCCATGCCCAAAATTCTGTCTAGAGGCCAAAGACTGGAGGCCTTTTCACTTACTTATTGTAGAAGTTTACAGAGAAGTGTACCTACCCACCTGTATTTGGTTGCTGGGAGACACATCCAGCTTTACTCCAAACAAAGTGATATCAGAAGATGAATAGTTCCATTAGGGGAATATTCTCCTTCAGTTAATTAACTTTACTGAAGCCACAGTAAAGTGCTGAACTAGTCTGACCTTAAGACCTCTGGCATGCAGGGAGTCTTGTTCTGAGCTAACCCAGTTATCTTCACACAGTGCCATATATTCAGCCAGACTAACTATAATCTAGCATTGATTGATGTATAGTGGGATACACATTCCCCACATTTTTTAGCTAATGATCTGATTGTAAAATAAGAGACATCTTTTGATTCTCTTTACCTTACACCTCTCTTCCTTCTCTGACTCTAATTGAAGAGCTTTGCTTGTATTTCTTCTATGAGTTATATTTAACTGAATTTTTTAGAAGTGAACTTTGCAATTTTAAAAATCAAAAATACAAAATTTTTAGAAGAGGAGTACAAAACATCCTGTTACTTACCATTTTCTTCTTTGTGAAAAGAGAAGACTTAAGAATTTTGAAAGCCTATCCACTTAGTTACCTCATTATAAGTTGCCCATGTTTTTCATTAAAAAAGAGACTGATCCACTTATCCTCACTACCTGATCTTATAGATAGAATTGTTTTGAAAGAATTGTCTTCATACTTATCTGAACATGGAAGATTTTCATTTTAGCTGAGAAGTTTAGCTGATGGTTTAATTTTCTGTCAATAAAATCACAGAAATCACACTCTTTTAGAGCCACTGGGACAAAACTTGGTAGAAACTTTCTAAGTTTTCTACATTTCTGCCATTAAACCAGACACTGTTCTTTCAAAAACTAATTAAGTCTGATGAGATAGAAAATAAATAATAAAAATAAAAAATCAGCTATGTTTATAACAGATTAATGACATCCATGTCTTGTTTAGCAATGGCAATAAAAACAGATATGAGAACTTGGAAAGCTCTTCCAGTTTGAAAATTCCAAACTAAAACTTTTAGATGTTTCCAAAAGGAAAATATTTCTTAATACTTTAGTTTTTTCACAGAACTTTTTGTCAAATATAACAAATGTTAACCTTCTGCATAATTTCCCAAGACAGCTTGAACTACCTTCTATGAATGTCAGCTACACAGAACACTTTCATAAATGTTGCCTATCTAATGCATTTCTGGGTGCAGAAACCCCCATATTTCAAAGCAAAGTGCAGGAAAGTGTCACTGGAGATCATAGAGGGGAAGTTCATTTGGGATGAGTGTGTAATGAAACAAATTATGACAAAGAGAAGAAACAAAAGAAGGTTGAGTAGTGGCAGGTTAGAGCATGAGAAGCAGAAAGAAACTGTAGATGCAGGAGTTGAGACTTGTTTTGAAACAATAGAGAGTGATAAAAAGGTGGCTTCTGACAAAGCTTGTTTGTATGAAAGAACCTGCCTAACCTGCCAAGCAGGTTAAAGCAGGTCAAAGATTTTCACTGACCACTTGAACTCTCTTCTAACATCCACCTTTGAAAGATCACAGTTTTGAAGAAAAATCAGTACATAGAGTTAATAACATAAAGTCCTTAGTGTTACTCCGTTGGATTTTTTTTCTGGTTGTTTTGAAAATTAATATTATGACAGTTAAATCAACAGAGGAGGTTTTGCTTTCACTATTCCATGAAGCTGTGAAGGCATTGATCTGTAATTATTAGAGTATTGTTTATGATGATGTATTTTAAAATGATCAATAATGCCCTAGGATTTGAAAAGAGCAATGCTAATGCTTACCATCTTCATGCGCTAAGCCTAATTTTCTCTTGTACAAAAGTGTCCCACATATTCATAGCTTTGTGATAACGTGTCCTTTAGGAGGTGCAGAAATCATCACTGTCATCTCTATTAAAAAAGTCAAATGTAGAAACAGTGAAGATAGTAATTGACTTTGAAAGATTTTGTGTTAGTTTGTGTTTTGGTTTGTTTTTTTTTCTTTTTTTTTTAAAATGTCTTCAAGGTCAACAATTTGTAAGAAGGTGGCTAAAGAAGCCAGAGTATACTGGTTTAATAGAGCCTTGTCCAACTTCAAAATTGTTCTGATTAAATAAATTGTGCCTCCTTTCTGAAGCAAGGAAGAACTTGTCTGTATGGATAAGATCATGTAATGAGTACATCTACTCATGCCATGCAACCTTCCTGTATGTCTATCTATCTAATCTATCTATCTATCTAATCTATCTGTGTCTGTCCATCCATCCGTCCATCCATCCATCTATCTATCTGTCTATCTAATCTATCTATCTGTGGCAGTGGACTTACAATATCAGAAGTGGAATAAATTATGCAAGAAATGGGCCTGTGAAGATAATGAAGAAGCCAGCCACAACGCCTTAAAAACTGAGGCTTTTATTGTATTGTAAAATAGATTCCTTGTCTTTTCCCCTGAGTCACTGCTCTCCTTCCCAAAAGCCCCTGAGATAACTCTCATCTCCCCAGCCTAGTATGCAGGAATTTGCCTTGGCAGGACGATGTGAAAGCGCCCCCTTATTGGTCCTTTGTTAACCCTTTCCCCATTTGTTGTTAACCCTCGATTTCTATTGGTTGTGGCCAAAATCCCCTAAAGCCCTTTAAATACCCCTGACCAAGTGAATAAACTCTCTCTGCTTTCCCCTCCTGCGGTCTCTATGTGTCTCTTTCCTGGGACACCTCGGGGACCACGTGGCTGAGGGGGGAACAAAAAGGTGGAGCATTTCACTACTCTGTCACATCCCTCTATCCCTCTATCCCTCTATCCCTCTATCCATCTATCCATCTATCCATCTATCCATCTATCCATCTATCCATCTATCCATCTATCCATCTATCCATCTATCTATCTATCTATCTATCTATCTATCTATCTATCTATCTATCTATCATCTCTCTATCAAACTGTGTTTGCTCTTGCAGAAAAAAGTAGGAAGAAAATAGAGACTAGCAGTCAATTGTTTTACTGGCTATTTCCTCTACACGTGACACACTTGTGTTTTTATTTCAATGAACATAACTTTCAAAAGCTGAGAGTGCCACCATAGTGGCCACTGGCAGCTTCATCAATGTTTTTTGACTTGCTGAAGAGCATTTCTTTTTTTTCAGAATAGGAAGGAAGATATCAACTCCATGACTGAGATGACTATTTTACAGTGGGTTTTTTGGAGGTTTTGGGTTTTTTCCTTTGTTTTTGGGGGCTTTTGTTTGTCTCTTTTTTGTTTTCTAATTCATGAGGCTGATATCCAGTCTGGCTGAATATAACATTTTGGGGACTCATGGTGAAATTCAATCTCGAATCATAGCCAGGACATAATGCTGTTGTTCAGCCTCACTTCTGCCTTCTACTAAATGTCTTAGGTGGGATCCTAAAGAAAGAGATCAATGGAATTGGGAACTGTGTCCTTGTTTGCCAGGGACTATGGAAGGGGTTGGACCATTTCTCTGCACTGAGACCAAATCTAAAGAGGTGGGTTTGAAAAACAGTGTGGTAATTTTCAGCCTGAAATCACCAAACCCAGTAGTAAAGGCAGAGCAACTAGAAGCATTCTGAGCAGGAGGTGCAGGAGTTCTGGCTGAACAAGAACTTAACTTCTGAAAATGCAAGCCAAGATTTTTCTCCTCATAGTTTCCTTTTCCAGGTGTGGATCAGTTATCATGGACCTTATGTCTTCTGAAGAATACTTTGGCAGTTGTACTACATGGATGCCATGTCTTATGTAAAGCACAAATAAGGCCTTTTCATGAATGACCCTTTATAAAAGAGCAAGAATTCTTCACTTTAATTTATAAAGAAATAAATTCTCGTCTAATAAAACTGCTAGTTAAGAACAAATGCCAAATCTTTCTGATTTTTTATTCAAACATTCTCAGGTACATTGCTGTTCCTGGGATAAAACAAATTCTGAAGTATTTTCTAATTTCTGTTGTTGTCTCTGTAACTGACATTGTGTCATTCTCTCTTCCTCTTAGCCTCCAACATTATTTCCTTCAGACTGCCTGAACTGTATGAGTGTAAGAAGTCCCTTTTGACCTTGGACATATTTTCAGTTTATGTGAAATGCAAATTGCTACTTTCAATCTCAGAGGGAAATATGCTTTTATGAGTACCTTTTGTAGGCCTTGATTCTCTGTTTGGCATATCATCTAGAAAATGTCATACAAAATGTTTTGAGCTAAATGAGAAACATCTGCAGCTTTGAAACAAGGGGTGGATGTGTGGGTTATAAAATAAAAACCAGTTACCAATGATATGCAAATTGAAAATTTTTCATAGCTTCCTCTGAATTTTGGTAAAACACTTGAGTACTTGTGATGGTTTTATATGGACTGCAGATAAGGTGTTGCTTCACAGGTAATCTGATTGAAGTAATGAATCAAGGTAAATGCAGGATGGTTCTTAATCACCAGAGGCCCTTCAGATCTCCAGGATATTTTTGAGTGCATACTGCTGTCCTTTTTTCTTTTTTTTTTTTTTTTCTATGTGTACTAGGGGCATAATCCCACAGAAAACCTGTGAAAAATGTATTTCCATTAGCATGATGTATGGTAAAAGTATGAATACAGCACCATATTGAAGGTGATTATCCTTCTTTGCACAGCTTCTTAAATGGATCTGACACTTAGGAACCAACTGTCTCCTTATTTCCACATCACCACATCATCCTAGAAGAACCTATTACTACTACAAAATGTCAAAGTTTAACACTCCTGACCTGTGTCTCATCTGTTCAAGAGTTCGTATATTCTTTTTTTCTGCTTTAACTCACAGGTATTTTTGTTTTGTCCACAAATTGTTTTGAGAAAGCTGTGTCCCTCTGCTGAGTGCTGTGCTTTGAAAAGTTTCAACAGCTATTCAGTTATCCAGCAATACACAAACCCTCAAACTATAATTAACAGATAGAAAGACTAAATGAATGGACAAAGAACAGAAACAGAATTTGAAACAGAGGTCAGATATTAAACCAAGGAAGTCTAGAGGACACTCCTTTGTAGATGGAATGTGTGGATGTCTTTACAAATATGTGGGTAGTACTATTTGTGCCTTTTTCACCTTTAAAGCTATTTGTTATTGAAGTTACCCTTTTAGTTTTTCCTGCTACTCTGAAAACAGGGGAAGACATTCTTAAAATATTCAGCAAAATGCACAACAACTCAAGCTGCATTACCCACTGCCTGCTTGCTTTGACTTCATTCTTATTGAAGAGAAAAACATTTTCTTTTCCTATTGTAATTTTATAAGAAAGCTAATTGGTTTTGCTCTATAAGGAAAAAGAAGATGTCAGATTATTTCTTTCCCTGTGGGGGAAAAAAAAAAAGTTAATTATAAATCTGATATTGTCACTCAGCAGAAGATAAAACTAAATCTGTCATCCTGGATGACTGCTTTCCTGTCACACATGAAAGCAAGTGAGAGAGAGAAAGTGCTGTCTGTTTGCTCAGCAGTAGTCCATTTGAGGAGACAAAAGAAGAACTCAGCTTCAGAAAAGGTACCTCAAACAGCAGCGCCAGGAGGCATTTTCAAGCATCCCAAATGAAAGAAAAGGAAGACCCCAAACTGATGTAGGCAACATTGCTATCAGCACAATTAGTGCAGTTGAATCAATACTAGAGGAATGTACCTTCAGGCCTCAGTTGTTCAAAAGGTCTGAACTATGAGAAAGGTTCTCTACTGGGAACAAAAGCATGGCTTATCAAAATTTCAGTATAAGTGTTACAGTCGAGGGCTTCCATTCGTTGTATTTTCAACTTTTGCTACCATCACATGAAGATTTCTTGTAGTATTAACCCTAACCAAGAAATCCTGCTGCAGATCAAAATACATATAGAAATGTCTTCACCTTCCACAGTCTACTTTATTTTTTACTCAGATATGTAAATTAATGGAAACATCTTTATTTTGTGGTTAAAGCATGGTCTACTCACCATGAGAAAAACTGCAGGGAAAATTAATTCTTCTTTCATACTAAATAGGCTCATTATTTCAGGATTTTTGTAGAATACACCTCTGAGGTTCAAACCTAGAAAGGAACAAAATTTTGTTATTGCTTTCATGACTTAAATATTTGGGGAATTGATGTATTTTGTTTAAATTATGATTAGTTTTAAGCATAAACAGGAAACCTTAGTGCCTTGCTTTTGTGATTTGCTTGAAGAGATTGTAGAGAGCAATATTCATTGCTTAGAGCTTGAAAGAGAATGAAAGCCCCATCTAGGGCGAAACTGCCCTGTGGAAAGATTTTGAAAACCTGTCTCAGTCTGAGCAATTCTGAAGGCAAAGGCAAAAGTTGGCCCCACAAAATGTCTGGGAATAGATTTGCCTTTGATGAAGATACTAAAAACCCTTGCAGATTTCCAAGAGTCAGAGAAATTTTGAAGGTTTTCAGTTGAAAATAACTATTAGGAAATGTGTATTCAGGGAAGGTGCATTTATGAAAGCATGGAATATATATTTATGCTGTGAAATGACTTCCATGTGTGGCAAGCCATTGCATTCATTACAGAAACAGACATATTTTCATACAATAGAAATTAAAGGTGAAAAATACATCATTATATTACTTTCTCTGTGCCCTTCCGGTGATATGATTTTAGAAAGCTGTATGCTGTCTGAATGTCCTGTATGACTGTCAGCAATTTCATACCCTTGTTAACAATGTTTTTCCTTAAAAATTCAATTTTGTATGAGCTATGGCACTCTAAGCAGTAGTGTCTTTCTGTGAAGTAGTAAGTTTCTTTAATCTTCTTAGATGATGACAATGACTAGCCTTTCAACTTTGTGCCTTATATCATCACACAAGCTTTGAAATTGCTTCCCCCCAAAGGCACAACCAGAATTTCTATGTTTTATTTTTTCATACGTTTCTAAAGCAACCGTTACTAGCATCTTCACATACAATTGTATCCAACATAGGAATTCTCTCAAGGTGGTAGTAGAGCTCAGTAACCTCCCCTGTACATCACAATCTCTTAATAAAAAATATCGGGTATTAATTGGAGTCTAGAGACCTCAAACCCTGTTAAGAAAATGTTCTATTGAAAGACAGTAGATATACCTTGCTTTACAAAAGATAAAATAAATGTGAGAGAGGAAAGAGTAAGCCTTTTAACTTCAGGAGGAAGTCACTGCTACAGAACTTTCCATTATATGAATACAATAGAAATATATAGAGAGATATACATATACATATACACATACCTACATATGTGTGTATTTACATAAAACAAAGTTCTGTAGCAGTGCCTTCCTCTTAAAAGAAATGCGCATATATATGTAGAGAGAGAGAGAGAGAGAGAGAGAGAGTGAGAGTAAGGCATCTGAGCACATTTGCCTTTGTGCATGCAGCTGGGAAATTGCAAGTTATTGGTAAAATGTCTAGTCCTCCAACTGTTCAGGATTTGGCAAAAATAAATTTTAAAAATGTATATAATTGTGCAGAGATGTAAATGGAGGTTGGTCCTTGGGTTGGACATAAAACCAAGTGGGGAAATCTCTATTGTGAGAAATGACCAGCTATATTTTCTGCTGCAAGGAGAAGCATGACTGACTGGAATATGATGGGCAGTTGTTGGGTTGATTTTTTAGATAATTTCAATCGTAATGCCTTGATTATGTTACAGGTGATGTTTGTGCTCTAGAATGATTCTAGGGTAGACTTTCATTCAGCAGAAAAAGGCCATGACTCTCTCTGGTCTTTTCACCCTCTGTGGCTGTCTGAGAGCCAAGTGGATTTTACAGCCAGTACCTATCTGTAAGTGAGCAGGTGAAAAGTCTCATTCTGGTTGGGCAGCCAGACCAGAACAATGCAAACAGTTTGAACATACTTCTGTTTGTTGCCTCTGTTGTATTGCAGCTCCTTGATGTACTTTTCAGGTGGCAGGAATCTGTCTGCTCCATTGTTGCATCATTAGATAATTCAAATATTTTGAAGTATTGAAAATTATTGTCTGTGGAAAAAGAATACTGAATTAGGAAGGCTCCTAGCATGGTGTAGGAAAGTCTGGGGTTTGCTGCCTGGTGACTTACAGGGATTTGAAGGCTTCTTTTTTGACTCCAAACCAAAGTAGATTTATTTTTCCTCCTGAGGTTCTCTCAGCTATTGTTACCTTATCAGGTGTCTGCTTTTAGAGAGGCCTGGGGGATTAATGGCATCGTGGTTCCTCCTGTTCTCATACTGTGGCTTCTTGTTTTTTTCTGTCCTCATCCTGGAATACACTTCAGATATATTTTCACTGGGGACTAAAATGCAGGTAATTTTTTGGGCATGCTGCTAATACAAGTAGTATGTGGAAGACCAGACTAGAAGTACAATCCAGTGTCCTTTCCTGGTTTTGAATTCTGTGATTCTTATTTTCTACTGAAATAAATACAAACCTACAAGCAAAAAGAAGCTGTGGCATCTGTGCAGTAGTCTAAAAAAAAAAAATCTTTTGGTCAAAGTTGCTGTACAATTATAAATTATAGAGGAAAACATTTTTCCTGCCATTGGTATCACTGTTGCCAGTGTCAATCAGATGTGGGTACACACTGGAACTCATCCAGCATGAGCCAAACCAAATGAAATCAGAACTGAGACTCTGTCAAGCTAAGTGATGAGTTAAGGTATGGATAATAACTGTGGCTATTTTTTTGTGGCATCTCAGTCTGCTCATTCAAATTCAGGCTTCTGTTCTTCAACAGTAGAAAAGAGACTGAAAAGCTGATACTGGTTTCTGAAAACGCTTTTGTACTGTCAAAAGTATCAATTCGATGCAATAAAGAGCATGATAACTCTTGTCAGATGTCTGCAGTTCCATGTGTTTGAGCCAAGGAAACAAATCTGGTTTTCCAGGATTTTGTTTTTCCCACCCTTGTAAAGATGTTTTGACAATGGCTGTCATCATGTCTCCCCATTCTGCAGGTAGCTATGCCGGGCAATTAGCTAGGTCACTGTAAAATGTAAAAATAATGAAAAAAATCACTTCTGATAGTCTTCACAAATTCTTAATAAGAGATACCAAGTAACATTTCTCTGTGCATTAAAAAAAAAAAAAACAAAAAACAAACAAAAAAACAAACAAACAAACAAACAAAAAAAACAACAAAAAAAACAACAACAAAAAAAAAAAAAAAAAAAAACAC
>JAWWEE010000085.1:15542140-15554451 GCA_035221455.1 Xenops minutus | reverse complement strand
ACTTGTCAACACGTGTTGTACTCTTATGCTTTTATACTCTTTTATACTCCTTTATATTCTGTACCCCAAAACCCTATAAGCAAAAGAACTCTTCTCTACTTTACCCACATACCGTTGTCTTGGAAAGTTTTTTTCCCTCCTCCTTACGGCAGCACTGGTTAAAATAAATTTAAAAAAAAAAAAAAAAAAGAAAAAAAACCCACCTTTGGAAATTTGGCATTTGGAATCACATGATTAGCAATTAATTAGAACTATAAAAATTTAATCTTAAATATGTAGAATCTCAGAAAAATATTACAAATAAAGAATTGGCTTTTAACTAGACAGAAATTTTCTTTATTCCCCTTCACAGTTGCACTCATTTTAAAAACTGAGTAACAGTATAAAGAAAATACAAAGTGTAAGATATTCAAACTATCATGTCTCACTTGGCAAAAGTTGATTATTAAAATAATGACTATAAACCCACAATTTACATGCCACTCACTTTATTTCATCGATGAAACAGAGCATGCAGCTTTAACATGATAACTTGCAGGCACTTACAATAATAACTCTGAATTAAACACACTCTGTGGGCTTGATCCTGCAATGGGTCAGTCTCTCCCGCACAGAAGGGCTCAAAAAGACATTCTTCATTTCAAATATGCATGTTCTTCTGTTGAATTTATTAAAATTGGTCATTAATTAAAATTGAAACATATATTTAGAAACCAGTTTCAAGCAGAAGTATACATTCAGTTGGTAATGGAACAAGTTAGTATAAAGTAGCAACATTGCCTTGGGATGTCATATAACTAATTTCTTCTTTCACAGAGTATGCAATAATGAAGCTACTGATTTGGGCTTCATATTGTTGGCCATTTCATCTTTTTTTTGTTCTTTACTGTCTAGGATTCTACGGAGAGATAATAATATAGAAGTTACAGTATTTGGCACTAGCATTTGTCTCTTTTACTGGTATGTACTTAACATTGTGCAGGAAAATTATGATTGTTTAAAAGAGATTTTTAGAAATAGTTTTAAGAAAACATACTTTATTTTTACCTTTAATATAATGTCACTTTTATCAACAGTCAACAGTACAATAGTACAGTTGTACTATTGTAATGCATGAAAACGTATGGAAAAATTAAGATGTCTTATTGTTTTCCCTTATTTTTTTTTTTAATTGACTAAAAATAAACATTCTGTATTGCATCCTCACTTAGCACAAGACCTTCAAAAATTGGAGGTGAAAAAAAATTCCTTTCTGATAAGGATTGCAGTTTATTTCCAGACTGATTGGGTCAAAATATACATAATCTCATACTTTCAGGGTTGTAAATAAAATGTTCTTCTTCTCCACTGTAGTTTGTAGAAGAAAAGTCCATATTTGTTTGAGAAAAGGAAATAATCCCACATTTGGGACAAAAGAAATATTTATTTACTTGCTTTATTCATCATATTAAAATGATACTGTCTACTGGGGTTGAGAATTTAAATCAAAACTCCCACGGAATTAGTTCAATTGATCACATCTCTGTTTGTCACCACCATGTAGATGAGATGTGTATACACATGAATAATGTATACCAAATTACAAATACTGTGTATTTGGAGCAAAATGAAAGAAAAAAATGTTCCCCTAAGGAAAATCTTTGTATAAATTATGTTGATTGTTCCATAAACACAAAAGCATACTATTTGTAAGAAACAATGTTTCTATTTTTCCTCTTGTTAAACTTTCCCCAGACTGATTTGTAATAACGCATTCAATATGAATTCTATATGGATATATGTGAAATAATTAAAATGTTCTTCTCTAGTAGTTTTCTGCATTATTTGATAATAAGTGATTGGTTACCAAAATCACATAACACTCGCCTAATTTATTCAATAATGTTATTACCCTGAGTTGTTACTTCTCCGTTGGGACCCCCTCAAGATTCAGGCATGTTGCCCACTATTTTGCCATACAATGTAGTGATTTTCTGTTTAGTAGAGACTAGAAGCTACACCTTCCTCAAAGCGGATCACATTTCCAGCTCTCAGAAAATCCTGCTCAGAACAGTTTAGGCACTAGGATGCAATCCTTTTCACTCCTTGGATACCTTGGATATGTGATGGATTGGTTGTCATGTCAAAGGCATCCAGAAGCTTTTGTTTGTGGAGTAGACATTACAAAAAGTATTAAGTGCTTTCAGATTCCCCCACGCTAAAATCCTTACCAAAACTAGTCTAATAGAAAATAAAGGTGTTTATGTACTAAATAAAAAACAGACAACACATCTGAAGAGTTTGCAGGAGTGACTGAATTGAAATGAAAGAAAAATATTCCAACGATTCCTTTAAATTAACATTAAATGAGAGACACAAGATTATTCTTCCTCCATAAACTTATATAAGCAAACTTATTGAATCTGTTCAAAGCTCCAGTCTGTGGTTTTCACTGAAGGCTTTATAACATGACAGAATTTATTGGAGTTCCTTCAAATTTAAGCCCTTCTTCTTCTCCTTATTTTCTGTTTCCTGTGAAGTCAAGCTAGAAAGAATATCTAACATTTCTTCCTATCACAAGAGCAAAGTATTATTACTCTTAGCAGAATTTAGAGGTTCATAATCAGGGAGGGAGTAGAGCAATCGTGAAACCAGAGTACCTCAAATGGCTACTGAAGAGATTCCTCTTGTGGGATTGTGTTTTTCACTAATAGCTTTGTGAAAAATTTAGACCTAGCATAACCTCTAATCTTATTTTGGATTTTGCACACTAAATGATATAATAAGAAACACATCTTCGTGATCTTAGATTCTTCCTTGATCTTGGTAATTCAGTATTTACTACAATCATGCAGCCAAATTCAAAATAACATTTGTGTTCTTTCCTAAGATAGAAAGAGATGAATCTTACTTTGTTAAAGTTTATTTCATTATGTACTCAGATTACAAAAACTGTATAAAAATTCCTTGAAAGTAAGGCAAAACAAATCACGTGGTGTGGTTGGCTTTGATTTGCTTTCAGAAGAGAAAATGCTAATAAGCATAATCTGAAATCATTTTAGGCTTGTTGTTATGCTCAGATTGGTATTTTTCAGTCAAGATCTTGACAGAACACTCAGGGAAACAGAGCTATTTACTTTCTGTCATGTTTTACCTAGTTTGCAAGGCTATGAATTAAAATTTCTACTACATTACTTATCAAGCACAGCTGTTTTCAGTGGAAAAGTATTGAATAAGAATAAACAAAAAACACATGCATTCCCATGAAAGTCATAATTGTAGCTAAGTAAGTGAAAGACTTCACAATTGTGACCATGTAATCAATTCCAAGTGGTCAACCAAGTCACTTATGAACTGGAAATAATGTGACCTCAAGAAATGTTGGATGATCTTGTCAATGTTATTCAAGAAAATATTCGTGAATAATTTTTTTTTTTTTGCATTATTTGACCCTGTAGCTGAGGATGACATTTATAAAAGAACAGGATTTGTGTTTTAGAAAGTACAACTCTTTTCATTTTATACTTCATTGAATCTTTAAGAAATAACATAAATACTTTAAAAAGTTCTTATTTTCATTTTCGTTTAATTCTTATCATTAATAAAGCAGCTGAGGGGTTTTATTTAAACCTTAAAATAAGGTCATAGTTTTTGGGCTGCTGCAAATGTCAGTAGAAGGAATTCACATAAGAGCTAACCTGGGATTAATATTAATAAATGTGCTCATTGCATCCAAAAATCCTTGCAATGAAAGGTCACTGTTAGCTTTGAGTTCCAGAATTAGAACTGTCTTTTAAAAACTATCAAAACCAATACTGCAAAAATCTGAACTTCACTTGACAGTCTTACCTGTGTGACTTTTGCATTAAAGCAGGATGGATAGATGCAATAATATGGAATAATGACTTTTGCTTTGTAACAGATTAAGGTGCACATAGATAAAATGATCACTTTCCTGATGAATACTTTCAATTGAAGGAGAAGTCTGCTAAATAAATTTTATCAAGAAACATTTTCATTCATCTTCCCTCTTCTAGTCATCTACCAAGCAAAGAAGAATATAATTTTTGTCATCCACATTTCCTTGCCAGGTAAAATATATTCTAACATCTAGACACTACATTTAGAGGAGGAAAAATTTAATTACATTGTGCAATAATGAGAATTGGTTTTAGCACCTAACTAGACTACTTTATCTATTAAAACAACAGGTGCACTTTCTTTTTACAGAAGCTGGTCAAATTTTATTGACAATCTAACTTCTTGTAGAACAACCTTTTTGTAGTACTGTTTATAATGATACTGTTAATGGTGATGATAATTTGTCTGTACTTTGTCGTGTGTATATGTTTTGATATCAGCTATCTCATCTCTGTTTTCCTATAAGTGGTAGCCCATGGCCATTGTGTGTCAGCTAAACTACAGGCCTATAATGAATGACTTAAATCTGTTACTCATGCTATTCATGTCCATGTTTCAGAGCAGCGTGGGGTTTTGGGCTTGGGGTTTGTGTTTGGGGTTTTTTGGTTGGTTGGTTTATGTGTTTTTTGTTTTGTTTTATGTGAGTATTTTGGTTTTCCTTTTTTAAGTTTTTGGGCTGATTTTTTTGGTTTTTGTTTTTTTGGGTTTTGTGTGTGTGTGTGGTGTGTGTGTGTGTGTTTTAGTGTATGGACTAATAGTGAATATAAGGTCCTTTCAAATGACATGACATAAAAAATAAAATGACAAGAAAGGAGAGAATTGTATCTCTTCTTGGTATGGCCTAAAGGCCATAACTGAAAGTCAGGTTCAAGAGAAGATATCTCCATTATACCAAACAAAGTCAAGCTAAAACCAAACAAACAACCAACAAACAAACCCCAAAACCAAACAAAACAAAAAAAACATAAAAAAGCAAACAAAAAAACCCCAACAAATAAATCAAATGAACAAACAACCAAACCTCAAAAGAAGTAACTAAATGGAAAGAAAAAAAGCCCCTCATTAGTAAGTGACAAGGAACTAGGGAACAGAATAATTTGTAGTGAAAAATTAAATCCATCTAGAACTTCTAGTTACCTTAAGGGAGGGATTAGCTATGAAAGAAAAGAAGTTGGAAAATATACTAATTTAAGAAGGTTCTTCTGAAAGTTTGGTCTGAGAAAAACTCTTGTTAATAGGTGAGTTGGTTGAGTTATGGTCTCCACGGAGGTAGAAACTTCTAATAAAAAATGCACATAAATCTGAGATTACGTGCCTCATGCCATTTTAGAGGCCTTAGAATATCCCATCTGATAGTATTGCTTGCCAGGAGGAGGAAGAAAATGATGAGGAGGCAAAGGTAAAAGCAGAGAAGAAGGAGATGGAGAAAGAGAAGGAAAGGAGGAGAAAAGGAGAAGAAAAAGAGAGAACAAAAGTAATAAGCAAAATATTTTCATCTTTCACCGCTTCTTTTCTCCTCTTAGCAGAGTCCAGTATTCCTGTCATCATGCTTGTTTCTTCTCAGAAGCCAAAGCTCCCCTTCTACAGGGATTAGCCATGTAGACAATTACCTGCTAGATTTAGAATCTCTTAATAGTAGGTTTCTCTCAGCTCCTGGGAAACATAGAATGAGCACCTCCTTGAATTTTTATCTACCTTAGTGTCTGAATAGATCACTGCAGAGCAAAGTAAGCATGGGAAAATACACTGAAAGTTTAGAGATGTGTTAATGACAAAGGCTCCAGTAAGAGGCAAAATATGACTCTCATTTGTCATGGGAATTCAGGTTATGTGTGTGATGTCATTCTGGAGATCACTAGATATATATTTTTGTAATTAGGTTACTGAGCTTCTGGATTGTTGTTTTTGGTTTGGTTAAACATTTAATAACCTTTTTTTTTTTGTTTGTTTGGTTTGTTTTTTTTTTTGTTGTTGTTGTTGTTGTTTTTTTTTTTTTTTAAGGAAGGCTCCTAGAAAAGCCAAAAAGTCACTGAATGTATCTTTAAGAACAGTGCAGCATGGGAAAGGAAAAAATTCTAAAAATACCATAACAAGATGGCAAAGAAATTGAAAAAAATTAAAAATATTTTAAGAACAGTGTAGGGGAAGAGAAGACTTAACTTTCCTTCAGGCAGCATGGATTGAGGTAAAGCTTAATAGGTAAAGTAAAAGCTATGCACACAACCAAAGCAGAACAAGGAATTTATTCAACCCTTCCCACAGGCTGTTCAGCCATCCCCAGGAGAGTTCCATCAGGCATAATGATGATTTGAGAAGACAAAAAATCATCATTCCAAATGTCCACCTTTCCTTCTCTTCTCAGTTTTATACGCAAAGCAGGATGCTATATGCTATAGAATACTCCTTTGGGAAGTTGGAGCCAACTGTCCCAACTGTGTCCCCTCTCAACTTTTTGTGCCCCCTCAGCCTGCTCATTCATGTACTGGGGTGAGAGACAGAGAAGTCCTTGATTTTTCTGTCTAATGATAGCCCTAAGCCCTGCTCAAGACTAACTGGAACACCCCTGTGTTATCAACATTATTTTCATCACAAAACCAAAACACAGCCTCAATAGTCATGCTGTCCCACACAATATTCTTGTCTCTAAATTGGAGAAACATGGATTTGATGGGTGGATCACTCACTAAACAAGGAATTGGCCACATGGTCACACTTGAAGAGATGGCACCAGCAGCTCAGTGTCCAAGTGGTGATCAATATTGAGTGGTGCTCTTCAGTGGCCAATATTGAGATTGGTAATTTTTGACTTTTTTGACAGAACTGTGAGCAGGAGATGGAGTGCACTCTCGGTAAGTTTGCTGACTTGGTCCATTCAGACAAGCTTGAGAGGTGGATCAATGCAAGCCTCATGAAGTTTAACAAGGACAAGCATAAGGTACTGCACCTGCATCAGGAAAAACCCAAACAAGGAAATCCCAAACAAGGATACAATCAGGGTACATTGAGATCAGAGTACATTGAGATTAGGCCTGCAGAGAAGGACTTGGAGATATTGGTAGACATAAAGCTGAATATGAGCAGGCAATGTGAACTTGCAGACCATGTCCTGGACTGCACCAAAAGCAGTGTGAACAGTAGGTCTTCCCTTCTACTCTGACCTGGTAAGGCTCTGTCTGGATTATTTTGCCAGGCTCTGTGACCCCCAATATAAGAAAGACATGGTTGAGCAAGCCCAGAAGAGGCCCACGAAGATGATCAGAAGGGTCTGAAGTACCTCTCATATATGGACAGGCTGAGAAAGTCAGGATTGTTGTTTGAGAAAGAGAAAGCTTTAAGAACACCTTATAGCAGCCTTCCAATAGCTAAAGGGGATCTGCAATAGAGATGGAGAGGGGTTTCTCAAAGGGTCATGTAGTGGTAAGACAAGAATTAATGACTTTAAACTGAAAGATCATAGATTTAGATAAGATATTAGGAAGAAATTCAGGAAACTCACCTAGAGCTACTAGCTCAATTTTGAAAATTTGTATGAAGTTACTAACTACAAAGAATTTTTGCAGTAAAAAGTGCAACTATAAGAAGTTAAATAGTATCAGCACTTCATATTGACCTGAAACTTCTAACCAGCTTAGAAGTCTTTGTGACTTACATTACTTGTTTGGAAAAAGGACTAATTTGAGGTTTTTGTCTTACAGAGAAAACATTACATCCTTGGTGTCTACCTGAGACCACTACATGATTAATTGAGAGAGATACAGCGTTGCCATGTTCAAATATGTGGAATTGTCCTACTGAACAAACATCACACACATCTGTGTCTGTGTAGCAAGGACAATGCTTCATCATGACACTGGTAGCAGATCATGTTTCAGAATGAGCAGCTGTGAAATTTGATAGTAACACCTAGTTACTCTTAGTATTAGGTACTAGACTTGTGTTCCAATAAATATGCCTTAAGTATAACTCATTAGCATCTCAGAATCTCAGAGGAAGAAGGGAAGCAAACTATCACTGAAACACTCAGGTGCTCTGGTCATAAATAAAACAGGAACACCTGTAAAGAAATTAGAATTCTGCACTAACTTTTTTTAAATCACTTAATACCTGATAGAGCTGTTCTAGATTATCTGGGCCAAAGTTAAAAAAAACCCAACCAACCAACCAACCAAAAAAAAAAAAAAAAAAAAAAAAATGCAGCAGATGGGGGAATGGGGAAGGGGGGCAAGGGAGGTGGTGCAGGGAGGTGAGCAGAGACAAAGCTATATTTTAGATTACATGAAGTGAAATTCTACAGTTAACCATCTATTACAACATTTAATACCAACTTGAGTGAGTATGGATTCTTTGTCTGCTTAACAGAATGTTAACAGAATGTTCTCACATTTCATGGAACAGAAAATCATACAAGCAAGTGAGCTAATTCCTATGTTGGAGATGTAAAACATACATTTGAGATGATTCCATTAAGATTAAATGGATGGTTCAAACTCTTCAAAATACTTAATAAATTCTTTAAACAAATACGTAGGAGAAAGTGCAATGCCCCAACTTGTGAGCATTTACTACAGAAGTTAAATTTAGCTATCATGATATCATTGCACTTAGACTTTTCATTTACATATATGCAAAAATGTGGTAGGATTCTATCCTGTATAAATTTGTAGTATAAACCATAGCTTTTTATTTTTTTTTATACTGCCTTACTAATCAAAACCTTATAGTAGACATTAAAACATTTAATTTGAAGAAAAAAAAATTGAATGTAGTTTTGCACTTCTATTTCTGCAGGTGGCAGAATAAATTTTCACGGATTACATCAGAACTTTGAATTAAATGTAACCAGAAATTTGAATAACAGAACACATATAAATGGCACATGTGTAATCAGTACAAATATGTACCAGTCTGTTTCTTTAGAAATAGAACATTCTGCAGTATACTACAAGGTTACAGTAAGTAATAAGACATAAACCCCTAAATACTGCTGATTTTGATGGATTGATCTCATCCCAGGAAATCCCAGGGAGTGGGCAAGGCTAATGTCTGCTATGAACATCCAGCTCACTTGTACAAAAATTGATAGACAGTGTATTTGCCCCACAAGAGCATTTTAGTACCATGTATAAGACAGAACAAGTGTTTATAACACTCTGCCCTCTTTAGCATCATGATCCATGAACATTTTGGTGGGATTTTTTAAATTATTATAGCTGTCTACTTCACTACCTTTGAACTACTTTTCTGCTTAATTAGCTACCATCTTCATTGTCTGGCAGACAATTCAAAGCCCTTGAGTGAGTGATTTCTGATCTGAAAACCTATAAATATTTAATGTTTCTCATTTTAATATCTTACTTTTCGTATGCTCATCTATTGTATATAAAAATTATTTCAAGGATTAACACTCATTTTGATTCAACTCAATAGTTGTATGTTGTCGATACACTGCCATCTTAGGTGGTGAACGAAAAAAAACCTAGCTCCATGAACCTTTTAACTCATTGATTTACATTTTTGTTTGCATTAGAAGTATATGTAATCTCTTTAGAACTGAATAGATTTCTGCAGCATTTAGAATATCTGTAATCTTTTTCTGCAATAATATTTTGCAAGATCAGACACTCAGATTTCTCTCTTTTAGAGAAAAAAATGTAAATTCAAACAATCTAGAAGCAAGAAGGAATGTAAGCTATCAATATAAATACATCCTGTAAAAGACTCCTCTGAGTCATCCATTGAAAGCGCATTGCCAAGGAATTTCTGGTAGGGAACACTTTAATCTCATGGTGAAATGTTTTCTCTCACCCCTGATTAAAAAAAAAAAAAAAAAAAAAAAGGATATTCAGAGGTGTGCCACAGACAGGAAATCGTCTTCAAGAACAGAGTCTTCTGATGCGTTCCATCCACCCTCCCTGTACTGTTGTATTCCTGAGGAAAAAAATTTGAAGAAACGTAAGGATTCCCCCCAAGAAAATTACTCTTTTTATCTACTACTACCAGTTGCTTATTTCCAGTTCTGATGTCAGAAATTGAGGTTACATTCACGAAGAAGTTCACTAATCAGTCTGGTCACCACCAGACTGTGATCTCTGTGAAGAGATCACATGGCGTCTTTTTTGTATCCCACTCTAGAACTGCACTGTCAACCATGTTCAATCATGACAAAAATTTCTTGAAGATTTTGGTGCAGGCCAAACCGTGTTTTTCAGAGAAATATAAAGACATTATTTGTGAATGTCATTCTCAGCAGGTAGTTTGTGTGCAAATATACTTGTTGGAGGCTCGGGAAATGTAGTAGTAGGGACATGTATGTTTGTATGCAGAATATCCATGCCAAATCACCAGTGAATGGTCCCAGAACCATTTAAGTAGTATAGACTAGATGTCCAGACAATAATAACAATAGCAATTCAGTATTTTATAACCACCGTTTTGAAGAAATAGGAACAGTCTTAACTGATACTTGATTATGATAGGAACCATGGCCAAGTCAGCATTTGGAATGAGTGATACCTTTTTTCCCCCTTTATGACTGACTTTCTGCATCCTAGACAGAATTAGAATTTGCTTTAGATTCATAAAATATCACACATATTTTGAATCCTTTCTAAAATACAGCTCCTGAATGCGTCTATGTTTATTTGTAGTTTAATAAAAATAAACTATCATCTTTGAATCAGTCCTTAAGAACTAAAAATCTAAGGGGAAAATTATGCATCCTTTCAAGTAAGTAAATATACTGAAAAATAATACCACTTCTGGAGAAAGTTTCACAGTATTAATATCAGCATCATTCTCAGTATCCATCAGCAAGCAAATAAACTAACACAAGATTTAAAACCAAATGTATTTGATATGAAACACAGGAAATCTCGATTAGAACACTCCTCTGGAACAATGGAAGATGTTGTATGGAACAGGAGAAGTATGTCTGGGACACATGGGATCTAGTCATGGGACACATGACTCTAGTCAAGAGAGTTAGGGACAAAAAATACAATTCTCCAGTTGTGCTCATGTAGCAGTTGTAGAAGGAAGGATAACAAGAAAGGCAGGCCTATACACTGACCCATTAGAAATTGTTTGATTACAGTTTCTAATACGCCAGTTACTTATGCCCACTGGTGCAAAATAGGTCTAAATGAGGGTAAGCTCTGAGAGCACACTGTCCCCCAGTCCCACCTTCTTCATATCTGTGACCCTCCAACCACACTCCACATCCTAACCACTAACCAGGCTTAATTTTAAAACAGATAAAATTATTAAAGGGAAATTAAATTGCTTTGCTATCATTACATTATGTTGCTATGTTATGCTTCATTCTTTACACAGGACCCAGTCCTTTACTGACAACCACTGCTGAAAATTCTGAATTCTTGAAAAATACTAAAGGGTTTGTGAACTGTTACAATAAGTTGGTTTTGTGAGATGAATTTTCATGATCCAGATTGTTCTCTTCCTACATGACTTCAGCCGATATTGCTGTGTCATGAAATGGTTCCCTGAATATATATAGGGAGATTCATCACTGTGAGTCTGAGTCAGCTGATTTTTCTTGGGCTAAAGAATTCCAAATAATGATTAACCTTGGGGGAGAAATGAATATATTAATATTTTAACTACAGCTCTTCCTTTTCTCCTTATCAGCATGATGATTGTTTTCATGTTGTTGCTGCTTTAATTAGATTTTAAGTAAACTCTCCTTATTTTTAAGTTTATCAGTGATATCTTATAGAAACTGAATATATTATCCAGGTGACAGACAGCTTTCCACCACACGTACTTTTTTGACACATTTTAAATGTTTTTTGTCAAGAAACTCAGCAGCATGAGCATTTAACTGAAACAGCAGATGACAAAAGTAACATGAGCTATTGTACGTTGACTACAATTTTATCTAATGGGACAGCTTTAAGATAAACTACATTTTGAAAAACCATCCAGCAAATAATTTAACAGCATTGCTTTGTATCCAGATTCATAGAAAACGAGAGCTCTGGACTTGGAATTGATAGAAAAAGTCAGGCTACTGTTCTACTAAATCTGAGCATATTTTAAAATTATTCAAAATACTTTCTCCCCAATCTAGCAATATTTTCTGTTCTTTATTGTCTTAGAAATCACAAATCCATATCACAAATCCATAAATCTTACTCCATTAGTCTTATCAGCCCTACGATAGTGATCAAACAATTTAACAAGTGGTTCTACATTAGTCTTTGTCTTGTGATTGAATGAAATTTATAATGATAGACAATCTTGATGTAGAGGTGTCTAAAATGTCCCAGACTCCTAGGTGTAGGAGGGGAGTCCAGCGAACACCAGGATTTTCAGGAGTGAATCAAGCTGTCAGCAAAATGAGAAGAACACCTGCCAGATCTGGGGACTGTTACTTGGAATATTAGACTGTT
>JAWWEE010000085.1:15531847-15542040 GCA_035221455.1 Xenops minutus | reverse complement strand
CTAATACCATATAGGGGCTAGCCACCCCCTATTTTCCCATATTTGTTATAATTCCACCCCATTTTTCCCTTATTTGTCACGCCCCGTCTTTATTCTCGCAGCTTCCACCCCAAACCCTATATAAGTCTCGTGCTCCCTTAATAAACGTTCCATTCCCGTTACCTTCCTTGAGTGTGGACCGCTCCTTTTATCCCGACGGATCGTGACACCTAGGTAAGTTATTACATTGATGGGTTGCATTTATTGTTTTGGGGTTGGTTTGTTTGTTTGTTTGTTTGCTTTTTCCACAGCCTTTGGAAAATAAAGATGTTTTTGTCTGGAATTAAAGACAGTATATCCTGTCCTCTCCCTAGGCAGGTGCTTAATGGAAAGTCATCTCTCCATCCTCAGCAGGACAAGGTAAATAAGTTGAGTTCAATAGTTTTTACTGGAGCTGGAGTATAGTCTCTTGAAATGGGATCAGATGAATACTTTTCAAAAAAGTTTCTAAATAGGAACTCCAAAGTGTAAAAAAATCCCACCTAAATACATAACATATATCACACTCAGTAGAGTGAAAAGGCCTGAAATTAAATAGCTGAGCATTTTTCATACACACTCATAAACAAATATTTTGAAAGATTTGGCTTGCTACCTGGACATTTGCTGACAATGCACACCAATGAATGATGGCTTTGTCAGGTTCCTGTTGACATCTGTATCCCCCTTTCACAACCCTGTGTCCAGAAAATCATCTGAGTCAACATAACATCAGACACTTAAACATTTCATAATTCTGGTCAGATACAAAAATTGAAAACAAAGACAATTCAGTGAGGGATCTCTGTGGAGTTGAAATCATGAGACATTAGCTGATTTTTGTTGTCCCCATTCCTTTTTTTTCTTTTTTCTTTTTTTTTTTTTTTAATTTTCTTGATATACAAGTCTATTTCTTTTCCCCTCAAAATGGAAATTGAGATATATTGCCTAGTAAGTACAATTGAAGTCACACAAAAATACCCAAACCCTAACTACATTGCATCACAAAATCGTTTATAGAAGCTCAGGATAGATTTAGTTCCTGCTGATACAAGCAGTGCAGAGATCACTACAGAAGTGTGATACAAATCTGCTGGTTTAGGCTCTTCTGTTTTGCAGGCATCTTATTTAAACAATGCCACAACATGAGGATTTCTCTTGTCTCTTTGGTCTTTGAATACTCTTGGTGGAATTGAGGATTAATCAGAACTGATGTTTCCTTGTGTAGGGTTTATTTTTCTGTAAAAAATACTTTTTTATATGTTCCGTCAATTTATTTATTCTGTCAGTTTTTACACCATGATACAAATAGTAACACAAAGTTTAGTTCCAAGCTTCAGACTAAAGATCAAAGGTGATAATCAAAGGACAATACAAAAACCCTACAGGTGACCAGGTATGAATGACAGTTCAAGGCCTGTCTGCCACTTTGGTGAAAAATTTCAGGATACTCTGTAAGAATGATAATCTAGATAGAATATGTCAGACAATTGGCTTGTGCAGAAATGTGGTGAAGGATCTGTGAATGAAATGGAAAAAAGAAAATCAAGCCATGGAGCTGATACAGCCTACCATGCTGTTCTTCTAGGTAGGAAACTCTTAAGAGTTAACCCTGCATCAGAAGCCACTACTTAAGCACCATTTCAGAGGATTTGCTCTGTCTAGGATTTACAGTTAGACTGAGTATCTGATTCAAGATCTGATATATAGAAAAGGTTCTACTTGCCAAGTAATTTAGCAGTAAGAAAAACAAGTATTCTGATACTTTAAAATGAGTAAAGTAAGATTAAGATTTTTTAACCTGTAGTTAATATAATCTTATTATATTAGTTAGAATAACATATTAGTACTCTGTGACTTAAGAAAATCTAAGGTCTTTTTAACCACACACACCTAGGAATTTCCAGATCATTATTTAAAGCATAAGAAAAATTATAACAAAAAAATACCACTGGTGCCTTATTTTCATCATGTATAAAACAGAACTTTGTGTACCTTAAAAAATATAAGATATCCCTCTAAATACAGAATTAAATTCCAGAAATTCATATTAATTGTTTGTTTTGGTTTGGTTTTTTTATGGCATTAAAATTACATTTTAAAATTGGGTATCCTTGAAAATATCTTTCTTGTGCTTGATGTATATATATTAACATTTATCTGGCCATTAATAGTTGTAGAGTAGGATGACAAAAACACTTCCATATTACTCTAAATTTCAGGAAAGACACACACGTATTCTGCAAAAACAATGGACAGAGAAAAGGTTTGTTCTATAAGAAATTTAAAGATTCTCTGCAATTTCCAGAAAAACAGTATTTCTTATAGAAAAATTTTCTTTTGTGCTCCTGTGTTTTCTCTACAGTTCATCTACTTTGTTGTTTTATTTGTGGAGGGTTTTTTTTTGGTTTTTTTGCTTTTAGTTTGGTTCTTTTTGTTTGTTTGCTTTATATTTAGTTAGGATACAAAATGTACATTTCAAAATAAGAGGTCATTCTTTTTTGTTCATGTTTTGGTGGCTGATGTTCCTGTTTTGAAAATATTTAAATGGAATATATTGAACATTTAAAACTTTATACAAAATATTCTTAGACTGGAAATCTATTAAACATTTCTTAACCTGTGGGGAAGGAGTACTTTAATTTTTTAATCATCTCTAATGAAATTTAATTATTAAGCATATTTTGCAATAGTTTTATTATCTGAAAATGTGCTCATCAATGTCAGTCAAACACAATCCAGCAAAACCCCACCATCTTTCAAAACATCTGTACATCCCATAAAGGTCAATGGGATTAAGGTTATGGACTATCATTACGAAAAATGGCAACTTGGGAAGGTCATATTTCTTTTCATTCTGCTCAGTTGTACTGAGGTCTCCAGCTGCCTTCCCTCTGTGTGTTCTCTGCTTCGTGACAAAATAAGGGGCCAACATTTTGCTTTGAGTGCAGATGCACTTCATTGTCATTTTGACATTTAAAAGGCAATAGCCATTTTTAAAATGGCATTTTAACAAACGGCAAATCTGATCTCATGTTGTGAACAATAGCTGAGGAAAGGCAGTTGTGTTTTTTTTGTTTTTTTTTCCTCAGTGCTTCTATTAGAGAAAATTTGAAACACTAATCTTTACCAATGAAGGGAAAAAAAAAAATCAAAGTACAAAAAATAGTAATTTGTTTTAGAAAAATTTATCTTGCAATTTATCTGCCTCCTAGAAGCAAGAGGAGGGAAAATGTGGTGTGCCTTCATGGACTGGAGTGAATGTAGAAAGGAAGGACTGGACACAGAGTACATTTCTTCAGGGATTCACACAATTAAATTTGGTAGAGGACCAGGGGAATACAATTCAGCAGTGACACAGAAAGAAGAAAATTGAAAGAGCCCAGAAGCATTACAGTGTAATCTGACTTGGGGCTGCAAACTGCTCTTAGCACTGTGTGTTTATTAAATAGTGTAGACACATAGAAAATTTAAGAGTTCTTATGTGACTTCACTCATATTCCATACTTTAATAGCATTGGCTTCCTCTGAACACTGTAAAATGTGTTGTCTACCTTACAAGAGAATTTCTGTCTCTTATAGTTTGTTTCTATGCTAACTTAAACACTGCATTCCTATAACTGAAACTCATCCTAAATTGTCTTTCATACTTTCTTTTTCCTCCACTTTAAGTCACAGTTATTTGGAAAGCTCTTGTTTGTATAAAAAGATTTATAAGCAGAGATACTTTGTCATTTGTGGCAGAATTTAAGACTCTTGATCATTTTGATAGTAAAGGAACATTCTGTATTTACTTGCAGTAATATTTCAAAATTTCCAGGTTTTTAATTAATTTTATAACTAAATAAATGCACATTTTCATTTTTTCTATTTTTTTTTTTTAAATTTTGAACTGAAATAAATGGAGTAAAGATACAAGAAGCAAAGTAAGTTACATTAGAAATTATGTTTTGGGTAGATTTATTTAAGAAAAAATAGTACATGTGGAAAATGGCAGGCTAGACCCTAACAAATGAAGAAGATGCATTTTACAAACAGGGAAACACAGCAGTTCATGGCAGGAGGTCCCACTGAAGGAACATAGTTCGTTTTTACTGAATTTTTGTCTAATGGTGCTGCCTCTTTAAACACCAACACTGTATTAGTCACAGGAAGGAGTACAGGTTGCAAATCGGGTCTGCTGGCTCTTCTCTGGTGACTAACCATGAAGGATGTTCCTCTCATCCAAGTAATTCAGAAGGTGACAAATATTACAGATGCTGAATTTATGTGAATGCTTGCTCCCTGTTTATTAACTCATCAATCTTGTGAGAAATAAAGGGACCAAACAGTGAGGCAAGTGGGCTTTTCTTAACCTGTCAGCTCAACATGGTCTAAAAGTAATCAATATCTATAATTACTAAATCCTTCCAGGATATTTTAACCCTTCTTCAGTGGTTTACTTCCACATCTTGCAGGTTGATCAAATCCAAAACTAATTAGAAAGAATGAAGTTTTAATTACTGCACTGATGCCTTTCATTTATTCCTCAGTCTTACTAAAATTGGTTCTGTCATAATGGCAGACTGAGTGTTTTTTTTTCTTTTTTAATTTGATGAATTAATAGAACTTGCTCTGTAGGAAAACATGAGTAGAGCAGATAAGCATAAAATATGCAGAGATTCTCTGAGAGCGAAAGGGTCTTTTTGTCATGCAAGTATCTTTTTATTTTTATTTTGATTTACATATATTTATCTCTGTGTGTGTATGCACATGTGCGCATGGGTGTTCACACTATTTTAAGAATAATTAGAAATATTTATTAGCAACAAAGATTTTTAAAGCTTCAGGCCTCAGTGTAAGTAAAATTCCCCCAAACATTCAAAATGGGAAAAAAACCAAAACAAACAAACAAAACAAAACAAAAAAAAATAGTTCCCTAATTTTGGAGAGAAAAATTGACTTCAAATAGACATTATACTCTGAAAATTAAGACATAAAAAAGAACAAATATTTATTTTATTCCCATTTTGCTTCATTTCTAAAAAATATATTGTAGTTTTAAGAATCATCCTGGAAAAAAGATTATACATATGATTTTTCCTATTCATTCACACTCCTTGATTAAAGTAGTCTTGCTTTTCATTTCTAACCTGTAGGAAAAGAGCCTCCAAGTTTGTTTTGAAAATCCCACTTTGCAATTAACAGACACTAGCTCAATAAGTTTAATGTTGGATTTTAGTCTGAATAATTACCAGCTAAGAGTAGATTTAAATAAACTATTGTACATGCTATATTAGGTAGACTAACAATTTAGTCCTTTCAAATTAAAAATACAAACATTGTGAGTAGCTTTCTACAGACACATGCAAAGATTAAGTTTGATATCCGACCTCTGGATCAGAAAGAAACTGTTGATTTCTAAAAAGAATGTCTAGTTGGATACATTTTTCATGCCATTCTTGTTTTTTAGGGTGACTTATGCTTATTGGGTTTTGAGTAAACAATTTGTTCAACACAGATACTTTAAAATAGGAGTTAACATTAATATAGTTTTTAAGTCTGAACTTATTATGAGAATGTTATTTGTCAAATACAGCTATTTCTATACATGGAACAATATGCTTGATAAAAGCTTTTTAAACAATTGTATTTGTGTGTCCTACTATTTTTTTTAGAAGCCTTAAGTACAATAGTTACACTTTATGACCCAAGATCAATGTCTCAGAAGATGGCCAAACAATGGATAGGGAGACTTCTGGCATTTTTTTTTTCATGTCACATAATTGACTTATTAATCACTGTAGAAGTTATGATAAGAATAATAGTTATGTATACCCTTGACAAATAGAAAGAGTAACTACTGGCTAAAAGTCTACTACCAAAGGGCAAGAACTTTATGTTGTTGTTAGAAAGACTTAGAATTTATTCAGATTGACTTTTCATATGACTACGGCTTGATACCAGAATGTCATTCATATAGGCTGCCATCCAAAACCTATATATTGCAGATGTCCAACTGACCCACTGAGATGGAAGATTTGTTGGAGTTTTTATGTAGAGTCCTGTTGTGAGTAGAATTACTCATTTTATGTTGAAAAATCTATTCAGTGGCAATTTTAGGTATGCTTAAAGTCTTCTATTAAGGTTGTTTATCTTCTTCTGTATATAATTTTAGAGCTCTTATGAACAGAAAAACAATGATTTTGTATGTCTTACTATGATCTTTCCCACATTTGAAAAGTGTTCCTACACATCCTTGCTGTTTTGAGCACCTTTTGTTTCAAATGTTATTTATATTAATAATGCTATGATTTTTTAGGCAGCACATGTAAGAATTCTTTTATTTTTCTCTCATTTTATATTGAAAAAAATAATCCTTGTGATATTGTGTTCACTAATCTCTACAGAGCTTCACTCCCATTTATATTATGGTAGGTTTATGCTTCTCTTGTATGTTAAAGATTTACAACAGAAAAATACTAATCAAATTGTACTGTAGATTACTTTCTGGTCCAAAATGCTTTTCATTTTATAATTCAGTAATCTAATTAACAAACCACTTAAAAATAAGTATGCTGAGGGTTGAATAACAAAATATTTAGAGTTGAACCAAACTGCTTTTATGAAGGTTTTTGATTTTTGGAAATTTCTATTCCAAAACATAAGACAATTGTCTTCATTTCACAGACAGAACAACCCTTTCATGATTTTTATATAATGAGATAAATAGAAAGATAGCAAGTAAGTCAGATAAAAAATATGAGATTGAATCTCAAATATACCTGTTTCAGAAATATAAGTTACTTTGGGAACCACAGACAAATCCATTCGGATAAAATATTAAAACAGTAGAAAGAAGTTGCATGCACTGCTCCAACAAGAGACCCACTATGGGTCAGAAGTGAAAAACATTTCTTGAAATAGCTAACAGGTCATGGAGGTAGATACATATCAAGTGAATAGTTCTTTTCTTCAGGGACTTTGTATAGCACTAGGTAGAAACTCAGCATTCTGCTTTACTTCAGGGGCCTTCTTGGGTTCAAAGAACTTCACTGGCTTAATTTATTGTTTCCTGAATCAACATACATATCAATATAACACTGCAAAATCATGCAGAAAATGACACAAAATCAGATTCTTCCATGATTTCTCAATCAACTTTCTTCCACTTTGATCATAAATGTGGTATTCTTCTATGTGTATATATATGTATGTTTGTATGTGTGTATAAGTGTGTGTATATACAGAGTAATTAAACAATAATAATTTTATCCTCAGCCACGACTTAATGAAACCAACAAAAATTATGATTTTTTTTTCCAATGTTTAAGTAAAATTTTAAAGGTCAAAATCAGTTGATCTCTAAAGGAAGGATTCTATCTTGTTTTGTTTCAGCTGCATACGAGTTCTGTATTTCTATTTCTGAAAAATTGGACTGCTCAAGGACAAGTGGGATTGTTTTCTTTTTAGTGAAATGAGCAAGCTGTGAAAAAAATCATCCCCTGTGATATAGCTGCTGCCAGTTTGGAGAATTGCTACAAATGGCAGTATATGCATACAAGCCATTTCCCATGGTCACAGTATTATCTCTGAAGATATACCAACTTAGCAGCATGCATGGGGACTTAACAACACATGGGGTGAAATTCTGGCTGAAGCTCAGCCCCACAAACTTGGAGTCACCTTTCCAGTACAAGGGAAGATTTTTTCAGGCAGAAAACAGCCTACATGTGTGTGCTTCTGCACATATGTGTGTGTGGTGGGCGAAAGGGATGTTCTGGAGCTTATTCTGAGAGTCAAGGCTCAAAGTCAGGATAGAAAATCAGGGATTCTTAGGTTATTAATTGGAACCTCTCTGCATTAAACAGGAAGTTTAAAGCCAAAGCGTTAAAGAGGGCAGAGATCTGTGTGTATGTGTGTGACATAATCTCTCTGGTTTTGACTAACCTCAGAAGATAGAGATGAGCAGAGAGTCCATTAGGTAGCTCAGAACTAAAATGTGTAGCTGGAGTTGAGGCATGTTAGATATGAGGGTTCAGAGACAGACTTAGAAGCAAAACCACAGCACTGAAATAGTTTTCTGTTAATGCTTTTTTTACAAGGTTCTTTAATTTCTCAATTTGATTACTTCTCAGGATTCAGTTCAACTTCAGTCCCTTGCTATACATCACAATGCAGTTGCTTTTTGCAAAATACTAGTGAATACAAGTGTCATCCATCATCATAGTGATTTTTTTGTTTATTTGTTTTAAGCTAATGACAGAAATGTCAGAATTACCTGGGGGGTTTTGCCAGGTTTTGTCCTTCTATTGTTTTAATTTAAGAGGGAGTTTAAAACACATTATCACATAGTCAAATACATGGTAGAACATGGAACATTTTTTTTGAATGCTCCTTAATAAATTAAAAAATGTCTGATAACTTTACTTTCATAATATCTACTTTGTTAGGTAGTCAAAATTAGAGAACCTATACATGTGAAGGATGTAGATCTTGACCCTGAAAGTAAAAGGAAAAGTGAAGCAGTTCTATGAATATGAAAACCCCATAGAAATTTGCTAGTACCAAAAATGGCCTACAAGAAAGCTGGGAATGTAGTGACAGGACATGGGGAAACCACTTCCAACTGAAATAGGGTTAATTAAGATATTAGGAACAAGTTCTTTACTGTGAGGGCCGTGTGGCACTGGCACAGGCTGCCCAGAGAAGCTGTGGCCCAGAGAAACTGTGGTTGCCTCATCCCTGAAGTGTCCAAGGCCAGGTTGAATGGAGGTTTGAACCAACCATCTGGTCTAGTGTAAGATGTCCCTGCCATGGCAAGGGAGTTGGAACTAGATAACCCAAAACAATCTATTATACTACAATTCTATAAAATTACAGAATTTTTCAGTGCCATTTATGAGGTGTTTACATATACATGCACATATACATTATATTATATTGATATAATTATATTATTAATTCATACTCTACTGCCAAAATAGTTTTCTTCTCTTGTCTGGAGGAAATGGGAGCTGTCAAGAACAAATCCTTTGTGTCTAACAAACTATGGTTTAGGTTTAGCCATAAAATAGTAGGCTACTAATACTTATGTAAGTGTCTTGCTGCATAAAGAAGCAGGGTTTATTCTTTTGTTAAATGATGCTGAACACAGTTCTGTGAGGGTATATAGGATCTTTAAGATCACTTCCAACCTAAAACATTCTATGACTCTGTGAATCTTTTGTTTGAACTCAATCCTTTGAGCTTTCTAAAGGGAATCAGTCTAAAAGTTGTTGTAACAGAAATCTGTACCTCAGCACAGTGTAGAGCTGTACTGTGAAACAAATGTGTCAGTCACCCCAACAGTTGCTTCTGAATTCCTTGAACACTAACATTATTATTGTGTGGACATCTGACTGTACAGACCAGTCATAGTTTAAAATTATCAGCTCTTCAAAGCTGCGACAGGACAATTGGTAAAACGTATCAATCAGACCACCTGCTGAGAGTTTTGCTTTTTATTCTTTATTCAGCTCAGGTTGTTACCTTTGTGAGAATAATGCTGATCACCGGCTCAAAACTTAATGCTTTTTTCAATTTCCTTTTTGAGGAGCAAGGCAGGGTGAGTGCAGGTGGTAAGTCCATCTCTACAGGGAACATGGTGTTTCAGCAAAGTGCACTTACCCAGCTTTATGTTTCGGAAAGATGAATATAGTACTTTGCTTTCAGGACAAGTCAGAACCAGGCATGCTAAAAATAGTAGGAGACAAACTGAAATCAATGAGAAAGTAAGTAGACTTTTATATAAGCATAGTGAAAAATAAATATATTTGTCCTAAAAAACAACTCGTTCTAGTGCCCTTACAGCAAGACTTTCTTCCTAACATCTAATCTAAACCTATTCTCTTTCAGTTTGAAGCCATTCTTCCTTTTCCTGTCAATATATGTTCTTGGAAATAGTCCCTCTCTGTCTTCAGGTACTGGAAGATTGCAATTAGGTCACCCTGAAGTCTTCTCTTTTCCAGGCTGAACAATCCCAAGTCTCTCAGCCTTTCCTCATAGGAGAGGTGCTCCATGTCTCTAGTTATCCTTGTGGCTTCCTCTGCACTCACTCCAAGAGGTCCCTGTCCCTCCTGTGCTGGGACCCCAGAGCTGGAGGCAGCCCTGCAGGTGGGTCTCACCAGAGCAGAGCAGAGGGGCAGAATCCCCTC
>JAWWEE010000085.1:15502172-15531747 GCA_035221455.1 Xenops minutus | reverse complement strand
GTGTATTTATTGTAATATCTTCAATTAAATTGTAACTCTGACTCATAATCTCTCTGGTAGTGGGTCCATTTCTTCTGTTGGTTTACCTTCAAACCAGCACAAAACTGTAACAGTATGTTAAAAGAAAAGGGTGAAATCTGGATGGATAGAATCCATGGAGTTACACGGATGAAATAAATAAAATAAGGGATAAAAATATAACAATATATAAGGGTTAAAAAACCCAACTATCTACCTTTATGTGGAGGTAAGCAATCCTTTATTGTTCATTTGCATTTCCTCTATTGGTGTCTTCATCACTTTACAGAGAAGTCAAGGGAATAATGTGAAGCTGCATATTTATTGTCTTTTTTTTTCTTCCTCCCCCCCGCCCCTGATACTGAAAGCAGCAAAGTACAGACTAAAGATGGCATAAAGTCATGTCTCTCTCTTAAAAGATGACTTTTAAGGATGACTACCCTACCTAACTGGTCAACTTGTGCTACCCTCCCAGTGAAAAGACATTTGATGGTGTTCAGATGGAGCCTCCTCTGTTTATACAGTTCATGCCTGTTGTGTCTTGTCCTGCCACTGGACACCACTGAAAAGAAAGTGGGCGAATCAGCTCTGCACTCTCTTTTTAGTTATTTGACCATACTGATGAGATCCCTTGTGAGCCTCCTCTTCTGCAAGACAATCCCAGCTCTTTCAGCTTTTCCTTATGGCCAGGGCGCTCCAATTCCTTCATCACTTTTGGGACCCTTCATTGTACTCCCTGTGTATGTTCATGTCTCTCTTTACCTGGGAAACTCAGAGTTGGCCACAGTATTTGTGTGAACATAATGAAGCAGTTTTGAGCTTTTTTCTGTGCTGCAGAAGGTTGGACTCAGCATAATATATGAAGTGAAACAACATTCAGTATTTCTGTATCACAAATATTCTCAGCCAACAGGTTTTCTCTACCATGTGGGGCACAAACAGTATTAAATGAGTCACTGTCCACTTAAATTAACTGTTGATTCAATTAGGTGAGTAAATTGGGAATCTGATTTGATGTAGAGGAGGAAAATCTTCCATAAATGCCTCTATGACAACACTGCATTTAACTTAATGGAGATATATTTGGATATCTATCACAGCATGATAAAAATTGAACAGAAAAAACCCAATAGAGTGGTAACTGAAGGCTACACACAGATAGTTTTCTCCCTTTTCTCACAAAGCAAAATTAAAAAAAAAAAAAAAAGGGCAAAATATTGCTAGAACTTAAATGCTAAATTCCATCTTTTATTAATGTACTCAAAATGAATATGCTTTTGAATGAAATGAAGTGAGATATAGTTAAGCAAAATAAACTTGTCAAAAGAAATACCAGTTGAGAACATAGATTTTGTCTTAGATGCAGTCCCAGTTCCTATTATCTAGGAAATTAGATAAACGTGTCTGATTTGTTTAACCAACAGGGGAAAAAAGGACACAGAGCTTCAGCATTCAACTCATTGATAGTAGAAAAAAAAAAATAAAAATGTCTTTTGTTTGCCAAGTGTTCCTAAAAACTTGTCCTCAGACCATCTAGCTCATTTTCTGGCAGCCTGTAACCTATAACAGGAGATCGAGGAACTTAAAAAAGAACAAGGGAAGCACAGAGGAGTCTTTCTCGTCATATATCCTTCTCTCTTGCAGCAGTGACTGGCTTAAGGACCTTTGAGTAGGCAATTGGATGATGGTGTTTAGTGGAGCTTTCCTCTATAAATTTGTCTAATCTATTTTTGAACCCATTTAGTCTACTGACCTCCATAACCCTCTGCAGAACTAAGTTTCATAATTTATGCATTAAGTAATAAAGTATTTCCACTGAGTGTTTTAAACTTCATGATTGATTGGATGACCCTCAGCTCTTATATTATAAGAAAAAGTGAATGATCACTTCTTATTCACCTTCTTCAAACTACGAAGATTTTATAGACCCCCCTCATACATCTTCTTGTCTCTTATTCAGGCTGAAGTCTCCTCCTAGCCATGTCCCATGTCCCCTCATTCAAATTCTGTTCCATGCTTATATGTGTTTGTCTTTTGGCCTGGTTTTGTGTTTTTCTTTTCTTTCCTTTTTTTTTTTTTTTTTTTTTTTTTTAATACTTTGTAGTTTCATCACAATTTTCCAATTCTGAAATTAGGATTACCAAAGTGTCTCTAGGTATTCAGCATTGAGGTACATTGCATATTCTTTATAACATAATGTTGTAAAAGCATAGAATGGTTTGGGTTGGAAGGGACCTTAAAGGTCATCCAGTTCCAACCTCTCTGCCATGGACAGGGGCATCTTCCACTAGACCAGGATGCTCAGAGCCACATCCAACCTGGTCTTGAACAACTCCAAGCATGAGGCATCCACAACTTCCCTGGGCAACCCGTTCCAGTCCCTCACCACACTCACAGTAAAGAATGTCTTCCTGCTATCTAATCTCAACCTACTCTCTTTCAGTTTGAAGCCATTCCCTCTTGTTCTGTCACTACATGCCCTTGTAAATAGTCTCTCTCCATCTTTCTTGTGGGCTCCTGGAAGGCTGCAATTAGATCACCTGAAGCCTTCCCTTCTCTAGGATGAACAATCTCAATTGTCTCAGCCTTTCCTGGTAGGAGAGGTGCTCCATCCCTCTAGCAATCTTAGTGGCCTCCTCTGGACTTGCTCCAACAGGTCCCTGTCCCTCCTGTGCTGGCACCCCAGAGCTGGAGGCAGCCCTGCAGGTGGGTCTCACCAGAGCAGAGCAGAGGGGCAGAATCCCCTCCCTCGACCTGCTGCCCACCCTGCTTGGGATGCAGCCCAGGACACACTTGGCTCTGTGGGCTGTGAGTGCACATGGAGGGCTCATGTCCAGCCTCTCACCCACCAGCTCCCCCCAGTCCTTCCCAGCAGGGCTGCTCTCAATCTTTGTTGATATTGGGGATTGCCCTGACCCAGGAGCAGCACCTTGCAATTTTACCTTGCACCTCATGAGATTCCCATGGGCCCACTTCTTGAGCTTGTCCAGGTCTGGATGGCATCCCATCCTTCAAGTGTGTCAACAGCACCACTCAGCCTGGTGTCATCTCCAAACTTGCTGAAGGCACACTTGATCCCTTCATGTACATTATTAGTGAAGATATTAAATAACACTGGCCCAAATACTGACCCCTGGGAGTCACCACTTCCCACTGATGTCCATCAGGACTCTGAGCAATTGATTGCTACCCTCTGGATGGGATCATCCAATCACTTTCTTATCCATCTCATCAAATCCATTTCTCTCTGTTTGCTTTAGGAGTGTTTCCAGGAGGATCTGTTCCATGATGTTTCCAGGCACAGAGGTCAGGCTGACAGGTTTGCAGTTTCCAGGGTTCTCCTTTCTACCATTTTTAAAGATAGATCCAATGTTTTCCCCTTTTCCAGTAAACTGGGTCTTCACCTGACTGTCATCACTTTTCAAATATCATGGAGAGTGGCTTGGCAATTACATCAGAAGTCCCTTAGGAAGCTGGGATGTATCTCATCAGATCCCACAGACTTATGTAAATTCAGTTTCCCGAGTGGTCATGAACCTGATCTTTACTTACAATAGAGAGAAAGAACAGAACCTCAGAAACAGCTATTTCAGTTATTTTATCTGATGTAGTGAAACCATAGCACTTGCTAAAATAAAAAAGACCAAAACAAAAGACAAAAAACAAACAAACAAAAAAACTAAAACGTCAAAGAAAAAAAAAGGAAAAAGAAAAAAGAAAAAGGAAAAAGAAAAAAGAAAAAGAAAAAAGAAAAAGAACCCCACTAAGTAAAATAACAGAAGTACAAACCAACATAGATCCAGATCACAAGTGCGTATGCACCACTGACCTTTTCCTACATAAAAAAGTATTGACTTTAGAGGATTTCATTGGTTAAGGCAACAGTAAAAAAATTTTAAAAGTCCTATATGTGGCATGGAGATACGAATGCTTCAAATATATTTAATTACTTTAAAGCCACTCTTCTATTTCCTTTGATAAGCAGAGTAAAACATCCAGCACTGTACAGATGAACACAGTCTCCCTTCACTTTTGTCTTTTAAAGCTCAAAAGGACCAATTCAACAGCAAATTGCAAGAATAAAACATCTATCATTTTGGTGAACTCCTCAACTGGTTACTTGACAAAAACATTAAATTTATTTAGGTTGTTATGCCTGCTCCAAAATACCAGTGGATTCAGGCAGGTTTTATTTATTGAAAAGATGTACTGGTGTATAGAAGCAAGGTAATCATATCCCAAACCTACAAAGTATTATTCTCTTTACAGTTTGGCAATGTGTTTGAATTTTAAAAGAATGCCTCAAGTTATACAATTTAAACAATTGTATAAAACTGTGGAAAATAATTGTAGACTACTAGTTATCATTCAACCAGTTTGAACTATATGGGCAAATAAAATATTTGATGAAAAAATTAGATGGTAAATTAGAAAATTATGGACTAGTTTTCAGGATATTTACTTCCCGAAGACAGTATCTTCTAGTGATTGCAGTAATAAGCACCAGGCAAACCAATTTCCTAACACATAGCTGAGTTTGTGAATGCAGATGTTGTGGAAATTGAGTTGTTCTCATAATTTCCTTCAGCATTACTTAGTGAATTACACTGTCCACATGTAACACAAAGGTTACAGTTGCGATGTTAATCCTAATGAGTTCCTAATTTGAACATTCTTTATGTTTCTCATTCTTTACCCCAAAGCACTGGTAGAAATGCTCTGGGTTTTGTGCTAAGAGATCAAGTGCTTTGTGCGCACTGAACAGAACGCCTTTCAGGCATGCTGTGCCAAATTGGAGCTTTCACAGAGAATCACATTAATTCTGCTGGGGCAAAAAAGGGGATAAACAACAATGAAGGAGATATAGTGCTGCTTCTCTGAAATGCATTTAAGAAGTAATCCAGTGGAATTAGAGCATACCATCTGATTTATCAGCTATCATAGCAGAAAACTGTATGTTAACTGTGGAAAACGCATTTTCAGAGAGATTAATCCTAATATAAACTATGTTTTAAGTTATTCTTTTTACTACCATCATCACATGTGTACATTCTTCATATATATGGATGTCAACTGAAAGTGATTGAACAGGAGCCAAGTAGTGGTAAAGTAATGCAATGTAATTCATTGCATTTACATGAACAATTCACACTAGAAAAAAAATATCAGGCATACCTATCTCTAAGTGTCTTTCTTACTAAGAAGACCATAGTTCCAGCAATAAGGACATGTTTTCATGAATTTGCTTATGAATTCTCTTTCACTAAGTTTTGGACAGCTTTGCACAGTGGAATAGGTGTGAGATACTCTGTGAAAAGATTCTTATTTAGTTGGTAAGATTGTGGGTCACTGGTGATGTTTCAGGCAGATATTTAAAATTAGAAATGGAAGTAAGTATTTCTCATTAAACATCAGAAGAATTTTGATGGAAAATTTGAGTGTGGACTAATGAATACCACAGTTGAAAGCTATTGGAAAAGAGCATGTGGACATAAGCGAGGAGCCTGCTGGTTAGAGTCAGAAAAAAAGAAATTAATTGTGCTAAATAATCATCTCCTCTTTTCATTTTCTAATGAAAATTTCTAACAATATGAAAGCAGCGTTAATAAGAAGCTCTGCCACTGAACACTGTGTGGTTGTGACCAGTCATATGGTCATGTTTATGAAGGAATTTTTTCCCTACAAAAGCATAACAGCAGATGCATTTTGTTGCTGGTTTGATTAACTAATTGCTCAAGGAGTTGGAGTTTGACTGACCACAGTAGAAAATTGAAGTTTGTCAGCAAGAAATGAAAAATAGTGAGCTGATTTGACCTTGGAGATAAAGGACTAGAAAAGAATATTCCTCAGGCATGTGTGATACCCATGTTTATGTGTGTGGAAGCCAGTAACATTTAAAATTACCCCACAAACTCTTACCCATGTCACTGTTACTTGTCTACCCACCTGGTTCAGAGTAGTCCAGAGTTGCAGTTCATGAATAGCCATTCTTAAAATATTCTATATATTCAAATGACAGAATTACTAATAGCAGTTAGTATTTCAAAGAAGTTTTGAGTATAAGTTATAGAGGTTCTGTTCATAAGGAGATGAAGAATTTTTCCCCAGAAAAAAAAAAATGGAATGCTTATTTAATGTTCATTTCATTTATAAAATAATGTCAGATGTGAAGGATGTACAAACGTACGACAGATAAAGCTGGAGAAACTTCTCATCGCTCCTTACTTTGCTCTTGGAAAAGATTGAAATGTGTAGTTAAACTGATACATTTCTGTGTGTTTTGAGACTATACAATTTTCCTGCTATCCTTACCAGCACAATTCTTCTAGCATGACTTACAACCACTTTGCTCTCTCAGACCCTCTTGGTGCACAGAAGTCAACACCACCATTTAAATTTGGCTTTGAAACTGAATTCCTTTATTTTAATTTTGTTTCTATGTTTCCTGACTTGTTTTCCACTTACATTGCCATTCCTCTTTTCTACCTAGTTATTGTCTTTACTTAGTCAATTGTGTCTCATTTTTCCTGGGTGGTGCCAGTTGCAGCTCCAGTCTCTCTCCAGCAGATATTAGATACAGACAGGTGGCTTGCATCCTGCTTGCTTTTGACACCCCCAAAGAACATATCACTCAGTTATCTAATGGAAATTTCATTTCTATTATAAAAGCATGATTGCCAAAGCCTTGGTTCACTAAGGAAAAGATGCTAAGAATAGAAAAAAATAAAAAATATAATATCTTTCACAAACTTTCCTTAATTTAGAACTATTAAATTATACATGTTGTACACCTAGTATACATAGAAAGGATTACGGCTGGAATACTTAGGAATCTCTAGTTAAAGACCATGGCCTGACTGAGCTCAGATAAAACCAAAGAAACAAACAACAACCAAGGCAAGCAACCTAAGAATCACCGGATGCTTCAAATTAAAACTATTGAAACTTTAGTACCTTTAAAGCACAGATACTGCTCAGATCTTGTGGGCTAACAAAGGCTATGAAGTTCAGAGTGATGTTATACAGGTAACATGTCATGTCAGATGTTAACCAGAGCACTGTTTCTGCTCCAATTCAAAAAACCTGACAGTGCCCTTGGAAAAACTTGTCTGTTGTTCAGATGTACAGGATGAGACAGAATTTCATTACACCAATTCTTCAAAGAATCCTTCTGAACTTTCCTTTGGTTGGATGTGGTAGTTCTAAGGTCCTCTAAGGCAAAAACACAAAGACTGGATATTTTTTCCCTTTTCCTCAGTAGATATGATCTCTAAATACAAATATTCATATTATTGGAATAACATCCTTCTGAATGCAATCTTCTTCCTGAGACTGAATTTCTTGGAGAGTAGTTTGAACTGTATGTTGTAACTCTTCATGATTAGTGTAAGGATACACTTAATTTCTTGACACTGAGAAAAGGATTGTCAGAACAATATCAGCAACTGAATTAGAATGATTCTGCCTGCAAATAATTTGGAAAGGTTTTTTCATATGCCTTAAAAATTATGAAATGTTACTTAACTACTCAAGTTGACATATGATTGAAGGCAAAGTGGAATTTTAGTGTGATTCCTAATGGGTTTTAAAACAATCTTTTTCTTCTTCTGTCTAGAGCAATTCATAGTGTTTTTCAATTGATAAAAGCAAAAGAGAAAAATAATTTGGTATTTGAAAGAAAACTTGAAAAATCTGAAGAAATTTCACTAATTTTGAGAAGACATCAAGACAGCATATAGATGAGGATAACAATGAAACTTAAACATGGCCTTGCAACAAACCAGGTGAAGAGCTGTTTGGGGTTTTTCTGTTGTTGTCTGAGGCAGATTGGATATGTTTGAAGAGGAGACTATTTTTATTCTTACAAGAAAGATAGAAATTATATACTTCAAAAGTTTAATGTGTTATCTGTGGCAATGAGATACTTTTCAGGTGCTGGAAATGACTGATGATGGACTAATAACAATCCCTAAACCATCATAATCTACTAAGTATAGAACCTGCAGAACAATAATATAGTCAGGTAAAATATTCACAGCTTTTGAATTTTTATTTATTCCTTGATGGAACAGAATGGATTACTATTTTAAACTTAAATTTGAGGCGTTTCACAGAGCTTAAAAAAAGCATGGTCTGTAATGGATATTTTGCATTCATATGTCTTAAATATCCATATCATCAGTTACATCCTGGCAAATGATAGGGTTTGTTTTAGTGTCAGGAGTAAATTCATGAGAGATTTTTCTTATTTTCTTTTGTGATCTTGACTTTCATTTAACTTTCCAACAAAGCCTCTCTTGAAACAATATGCGGTAAGGGAGGTACTTCTGAAAATGTAGAAAGAATTAAAAAACTTGAATGATACACCATAAAGGAAGGAGAGGGAAGAAGAAAAAATACTTGTAGTACTGTAAGTACAGTGGGCAAATATATGTCTGACTCATGGGGTATTGTCAGTGAGAGTTTCAGTACAATGAGAACAGAAGATATGTTAGTGTTGTACTCCAAAACCTTTATTTTTTGGAATGCAGAGACATAATCTACTTCGTCAATTCAGCTGTCGCTGTGATAGTAACATAAAATTAGTACCCTATGTGTCCAGACATAAATTTACAAAAAGTGTAACAGCAAAATTATAGGTCTGGCTTCCTTGTTTCCTTTACTATGCATCAAATACATTATAAATAATTTCTGTTGACTGTTCAAGTATCTGTCAGGAAAATTTGCTTAAAATAAAACACTTTTTTTTTTTTTCCCCAAGTCTAATATAATTCCTAAGTTATTAATTCCTTGCCTTGCCTTGCCTTGCCTTGCCTTGCCTTCTCCTTTTTCACCCTTGCCCATCTCCTTTTCCACCCTTACTCTTGCCTTTTCCATCTTCTGTTTCCTTTTGATCTTTCCTTTTCCTCTTCCCCTCTCATCTTTTATTTTCCTCTTTCTTTTCATCTTTCCCCACCCGTCATCCCTTCCCTGCTTTTCTTCCCTAATTTTTTTGTTAAAATGCTACAAACCTTTGCAATGTTTTTCTTCCATTTTTTTCCTTCTTATGTCATTCTATACTCCTACTTCCTCATAGTATCTTGCTGTATAATCAATTGAAACCTTCAGGACCTTTAAGTAATTGAATAAGTAAAATTCAAATTAAAATAGAAAAAAATTCACTCTTCCACTCCTACTAGCTTATCTGGCAATATTGAACTACTTTCAGGTATACCAGTTGTCTAATCTGAATACCAGGTAAACAATACCTTAATAAAGTAAAATATTTTGGTAGCTCAGATCTGTACAGTCATGTATCTAAATGTAACAACAGATGTAGACAATTTTATTAAGAAATAAATCTTTTTTTTTTTTTCCAGATAACTAAACACTGGTTTTTTTTCAAGTGAATATATCCTATCTGCTAAATTTATTTTCTGTGAATTAATGTATTTGTCTTCAGCCATTAATGAATCCTGTTTCCAGTCAAGCTATATGACAATTAACCACAGAAAACGTACAAACATCCCAGATATCTATAATTCATGACAATTGAAGACTAGTGCTCAGGAATACCACTGTCCATTTTGAATAATGGTCAATTTCAGTTGTATAGTATTCTTTTCAGTAATAACATCTAATTAAGACATTTGTTACTAAAGTTGTGTAATGTTAAACTAACAAGGAGAGCCTGGTGGAGTTCTATTGGAATTTTTCATTAAATTAACATTATGGACTTTTAATGGATGTCTTAATTAGTTGCTGTTATTAACACAGATGATGCACAAATAAAAATCAGGCCCTATGTGTGCATAATGCCTCACTTGAATTCGCTTTGGGACATGGATAAAAATGTCTCAATCTACCTAATAAAATCAGTAAAAAGTCTTTGCTAAGCAAGTACATTCAGGCCATCACAGGGTAAAACAACATCATTTTGAGCCTTTTATTTTAAAGTGAATTTACAACATTGGTTCAAATTTGCCTCTTATTTACATAAGTATAACTTCACTAAATTTAACAGGGTCATCCCACAGATGAAATTACTTCTTATTAGTCAGTTGAGGTGTTAAGTGTTAATAAGCCCAGCAAGGTATTTTTGCACAATTCTGCCCTTATCCTTTATTTCCATTTCTGATCTTAGCTCCAGCAAGGTGGGTAGGGCAGTGATGAATCTAAAGCAATGGTGCATTAATTTTTTATTGAATTTTCCCTCTGTATCTTAACTGTATGTACCATCCCAGATAAAAACTGTGACTTTTTGCACAGGAAGTAATTAATTACAGAATCATAGTACCATAGAGCCGTAGAATGGCTGGGTTGGAAGGAACCTTCAAAGATCATCCAGTCTATATTAATGTGGGCAGTGATATCTTTGACTCAGGTTGCTCAAAGGCCCTTGAAACTCTGACCTTGAAAACTGCCAGTAATAAGGTATCTATAACTTATCTGGGCAAACTCTTCTATTGTTTCACCCCCATCATTGTAAATATTCTTCCTTATGCCCAATCTAATCCAGTTCAAAACCACTGACCATTGCCCTGCCACTACAGGCCTTGGCGCTTTTCCTTCTGCAGAGCGTTTTTTCTCCATGCTGAACAATTCTCATATTTCTGCAATTAACAGTAAAGATATTATGGGGAATAGTATTAAAGGCCTTACAGAAGTACAGGTAGAAGACACTGGTAGCTCTTCCTTTTTCCTCTAGCGGAGTCAATAATTAGCCTATACTGACAGCAAAACTAGTCCTTTTGAGTAATGTTTGTGTGAAAGACTCATTTGTTTTTTTCAATCAAACACTTGTGGGGTCAAAATTTCTCATCTGTCATACATGTAAATTCTCCCCAGTAGTGTGGTGAACAAAAGTAAACAAAAGAGGAAAAAAGGAGGGAAGCCTTTAAGCACATCTATAGCATCTTTCCCTATGACTTTTGTTATTGTAATAAAGCAATAATTGCAAATTCAATTTTTAATATAGGGTAGCACCAATTAAAAATACTCCAAGGTTGATTGAATAAAGTACAGAAAAAGTTTATTCTCAGTAGTAGACATATGATCAACCCAAATGAAGTCAGTAGCTTAACTGGTCCTTTTCAGTGTAAGGATCTCTGCAATGTAAAGGTAGCTTTGTGGAACACGGGCCCTTATTTTATTCTGTACTGATTTCCTTCTCTGCAGTTGCCTACATTGTTATTTCTAAGAGATTTACTTCTTCTAATCCTCTACAACATTACATAAAAAGGGCTCTTATAAAAACATCTTAGTAGTTGCTTTAAAAAAAAATCAGCTTCTATTGTAGTGTATTTTTTTGCATAATAGTTCAATTTTAATATAAAAAAGAATTAATACAATGAAAATGTGCTGTTTCTCAAAATAGAAGGCTGTGGATTGTCACTCTTTAAGTTGTTCCTTTTCTTTAAAATTGCTTTTGTTTTCAGGGCCTTCCACTGAGATCAAGATGGGATGTCGGCCAAAAGGAATTTAACTTAGTGTTTTTCATTAGGGAATAGGCCTGAGTTTTGATCTCTTTCATAATCACTTGAATATGTAAACCAATGATTTCCATCTTTAACGGTTTGGCAAAAAAGATTAGGCAGACTCATTTAAGGACTATTATCCTTTGAAGCATGCCAGTAATTCCAAATCATTAAATTTCCAAGCTGATTATTTTCTTCCAATTTAATAATTTGTTTCTACTTTTTATAATTAAACATTTTAAACATGATAGACAATGTAAAAGAAATATAAAGGAAACTAAGGAAGTAACACTTCTGTTCTTTGGGTTTCAAGTAAGAATATTTAAGTAGATGTTATGTAGATGGTAGCTGAGGAACATTAAAAATATATTGCTCATTTTATATTTGCCATATAAAATATTATTACTGCCTGCACCACTAATAAATCAATATGCATTATGTGATCATCCTGAGTAATCCTAATATTAATTGTAAAGTAGATACAATAAAGAAAAATTAGTTACCTTAAAAGCATAGCTCGAGTATGCACATAATCTTTTGCAGGAATTCATTTCAGAAAACCTAAATTTTATGCTCAAAATAGGTATTGAACAAGTTCTTACACTCAATTTAATAGCAAAGTGCAGAACCAAAGTGAACATATATAACCAAAGTGAGCATGTATAACCAAAGTGAGCATAAGTATACTACCTAGCAACGTAATCTGACCATTTTTTTTTTTCAAAAATAATTTTGTAAACCCACTAAACAAATGTTGAATTTATTTTTATTATTTTTATAATAATCCTTCTCAGTTCTGTGGTTTTCATGGCAGAGTCTTGGTAAAAGGGAAGTTTGCAGTGGTGGCTTCGGTGAAAAGACATTAGGAGCTGTGCAAAGTCATTCAGAGCCAGTTCCAGATAGCTCCTAGATTGGTCCCAATACTGCCCAAAGCTGAGCCCATCAGTGATATGGTCGTGCCTCTGTGGTAATTATTTAAGAAAGAGTAAATATTGCTGCACAGCAGTTGAGAGAGAAAGAGAGAAAAATGTGAAACAGCCCTGCAGAAATCAAGGTCAGAGAAGTAAGAGAAGAAAGAAATGTTCCAGGTGCCAAGGCAGAGATTCCATGGAGAAGACCATGACGGAGCAAGTTGTCCCCTTTTAGTCCATGAAGAACCATATTGAAGCAGACATCAAGAATTCGGTCTGACTGATATGGAGATAATTTTCCACAGAGCAGCCCCCACAGTGCTGTGCTGTGCATGGGTGGCTAGGAAAGTGTTGATTACACACCAGTGTTTTGGCCACTGCTGAGCAACATTCCCAGAAAATAAACACCACCCTTACAACATCCCCCCTCACCAGGAGGCTGGTGGTGGGCAAGATCTTGTAAAAGGATGTAGACAGAACATCTGACCCAAACTGACCACAGGGATATTCCATATCATATGATAACTGCTCAGAAATAAAAGCCAAGGGAAAATAGAAGGATGGAACCACTATTTTTGCTTTATTTAACTATCTGTATCTTGATCACAATGTTTGCCTTTCCTTCTTAATTTCTGCTCCTGTCCTGAGGAGTGGAGGGATAGAGCTGATTGGTGGGCATCTATCATGCAGCCAAGGTCAACCCACCACATATCCATACTGCATGTTCTGGAGCAGTCTACTCCTGAAGGTCTATATTTGATGGAAAACACCCACAACTGAAATAATTCTTAATAGCTGCAGCCCATGGAAAGGACTCTCAGTGGAGCAATTTGTGAAGGTCTGTACCCTGTGAGAGGCAACCCATGCTGGAGCAAGGGAAGAGTGTTAGGAAGAAGGGGTGTCAGAGATGATAAGTGATCCCAGCTCTCATTCCCCATTCCTCTGCACTGCTTGTCAGGAAAGAGGTAGATGAGTCAGGAGTGAATCTTTACACGGGAAGAAGGGAGAAATAGTGGGAACGTGTTTTTACTTTTGTAATAATTTCTCACTATCCTACTCTGTTTTTAATTGGAAATAAATTAAATAAATCTTCCCCAATTTGAGTTTGTTTTGCCCATGACAGTAATTGATAAGTAATCCCTCTCTCCTTTTCTTAACACACATGACTTACTGTATTTTCTCCCCTTCTCATACTCAAGGGGATGAGTGCGAGAGCAGCTTGGTGAGTACCAGGCAGCAGGCCATCAGGCCCCTCACTGATTCAAACAAAAAAACCCAGAAACCAAAAACCAAACCAAAACAAAACAAAACCAAACAAAACAAAACAAAACAAAACAAAAAATAATGCTCATCCCATAACCACCATGAATGACCCTCAAACTACCAGAGAATTCTTACTCTCCGACTCTTCACTGTGGCTGAGGATTGGTTTTCTAGAATTCCCTCTGCCAGTGAGATAATGATTTAACATGCTTTATCTGAGGTATTTCTAGTCTCCTCTACCCTTATAGAATGGTGTTTTATACCATCTCACAGAAGAATGAAGTCTACTGCTTTATTTTTATACAGCAAGACACATAAGTACTAAAGCCTACTATTTTATGCTTAAACCTAAGCACATGCAGTTTATTAGGAATGAGATATTGTTTCTTGAGCAGTCCTCATCTACTCCAGGCAAGAGCAATAATACAAAATTATTTTGACAGCAGAGTCTGAATGATTAATATATTATTATGTGTGTGTATGTATATGTATATACATACACTGCATTGAAAACCACATTTTTGGGGCTATCCTTTTCTCTTCCTAGTGGGGCAGCACATACAGATTTTTCCACTTAGGTCCAAGTAAGTGGTAGCACCACTGAACCGTGTGGAAATGAGGAAATGTAAAAAGCTGCCCATCAGAAGACATTTGCACGTCACAATAATGCAAAGTTTTATTTGTCCTGCATTACAAGCTTGCAAATCCTTGCACACTGACTTCCTATACATGTGCAAGCTATCTCCTATTGACAGAGCACAGCCAAAAGCACCTGCGTGCTGCTCCATCATGGCTCTGCACACACAGGTCTGTTTGCCAGCACCTTACTCGGGATCCAGAATTCATTTCAGGAACGTCTTTCTCTTCAATGTGTTTTCCACCAGTTGTTGTAGCTACTTGAAAGAGAGTTTCAAACCTGGAATGTCAGCTGATAAAATGATTGTGTTTTGCTCTGTTTATCAGCCCTGACACCGTACGTATGATCTGACTGAGAACCTCACCCAGCAAGCCATAATTAAAAGAGGACTTTATTAGATTTCATGGTTGTTCCGTGGGAATGTATAAAGTATCACATATTTTTATCTAGACCCAAGTAGAAAACAGAAAACCTTATAAATCTTACAGAAGATTCAAAAGTCTTTGCAGGAAAATATCAGAAAGGTTTTTATAAGCTTTCATACCTGATGTCAAAGGATTGGTAATTCTCTAGGTATGACATATTTCCTGCGCCTTTTTTCTTTTTTTTTTTTTTTTTTAATGTCCAGAGATTTGATTTTTGTGTATGTATCATGTTAAGTAGTTACCTTGCCTCCACAAACATGACAGGATTTCCCTTTTATTTTTTTTAATTAAAATGTCATTTGTTTTGTTGTTGTTGTTTTGGTTGGTGTGGGAGGTTTTGGTTGTTTTATTTGTTTTTGGGTTTTTTTGGTAAGTTATTCCTCTTAAAACGTGATTAAACAGATATCACCTCATTAAAATGTTGCAATTCTAATAGAAAAGAAGGAGAAGGAGAAAAAAAAAAAAAAAAAAAAAAAGACTCTGTAGGTACTGGCAAGGGATCTGAGCTGTGTGTGACCAAGTTCCAGATCTTCCTTTCTCTCCCATATGTTGGTCTGGCTACTGTCTGCTTTGGGGTAGCTTTCTACCACTTAGATTTTACAAGAAATTCTTCCCACTGAAAAAACCTTTCCTGTCAAAGATGCTACCTTATGGTAATTCAATTGAAAAAAATCCCAGCTATCTTCCAATACAGTTCTGATAAGACTGACTTTCTGGAATCCTATGGTAAGTATTTTAAAACGGAGGTTTTCATATTAAAAATAAAAACCATTGTCTTGTGTTCCACATACAACAACAAACAACAAAAGGACTATTATTTCACTTACACATGCATTAATAATTTTCTGTAATGAACTGCTACATGTTGTTCATTTTTAAGACAAGAAAGATAAGATGTCACTTTCAGGACAAATAAGATATGGGCAAGCTAGCTAAGTTTATATCCAGGAAAATGACCACATGATGAATATGTATAGCATAATAGTCCAAAATAACCTCTTATAATATATGTGTCATTTATTCATCAAATAAGGCAAAAAGCTGTGGTTCAGACCACAGAAGATTTTTCCTGTGGGTCTGTGTTTAAGGCATTATTCTCATTCAGTTCAAATACCAAGCAAGAGTTGTGCATATATATCTTTGGATAGTTTCAACTATTATGTTCTTAGTGTCCTAGAAATACAGTTTTTATCAGACTTAATATAAGGTCTAGCCAATCTCTGTGTAGTCACCTCTCCTGTCTCCTTTGTTTTATTTATGCATCCGAAGTAAAACTTAGTTTAACAGGTAAATATGCACGTGATTGTTAAATCTGTAGGCTATTTTTTAACTTGTCTAAAATATGTAAAAAAGACACACATTTCAGTCTCCATTTGAAAATGTTTACCTGTCACCTACAGAGAAGCAAGTAATTACTCATGTTTTATCCTAATATGCTGGTATTTCCAAACCTGTAAGTCTTCAATTAATGGCTACCACATATCATTTATAGACACTAATCTAGAAATTAAAGTTGCTTTTCTGCAAAGAGAAATTGCTTTGCTACTGCTTCTTGCATAAGGTTATCAAGATGGGTGACTTGCACAGATAAGAGAACAAGATTTTTCAAACCTCAGGGTATTTGGTGATTTGATCTGGTGTGACCTCTCAAAGTTTCACTTCCTCTAATTTAAATTCTTATAATTTCAAAGATGATTGAACCAGTGAAACAACGTGTTCTTACAAGATAAGAAAAAGACTTCTTAATTAAGGCTGAAATATTGCTAAAAAGAACAGCTGGCATCTATAACTAAATACACTGCTCAATAAATATGATTTATATGTAAAATCACTGTATTTTTTCATTACTATGTTGTTTTTCATTTGTCTTCTTTACATTTCAGTAGCAAATTATGTACCTTAATTTCTTTTACAATTTGAACATTTTCTAACAACTGTTTGTCTATGGAAGTGAAAGCTTCTCTTACACTTCTCAGTGGCATGTGGTCAAGATGATATTTGTCGTGGAACTAAACTTACCTAACCTCAGTAGACTTCTACATTTCAATTTCTAAATTGCTTATTTTCATCTCTAGTTATTGGAGCTGACAATCTGTTGATCCAGGAAAAGAAAATAGATTTGGGGAAGATTTTACAGATTTTTCCATAGCTGAGCATTCAGATTCCTTCCAATCTATGCTTAGGCACATGGTTGAAGTATCTGCATCAAGATTGGCATACCATTGTCTCTTTAAGAGTAGAGGATACTGGAAATTATTCTTGCTTGTAGAGAAGTCTAGTTAGAAATAAAAGGTAGTAATTACACTGCTAGTTTATGCACCTCAATTACATGTCTAAAGTTAAATAAGACAGATCCAAGCTCAGGTCCACTACATCATATCTCAGTGCGGACAAAAAAGTACTTGCAATATTTCTTGGAGAAAATTTTGGTGCACATTTAACTTATCAGGTAATCAGCTTCATTTTTATCTGTATTTTCCATTATGAAAATTATTCCTGATATTCATATAAGAATGAAAGACATTTTCTCCAATGGATTGATATCTTCCTTTCTTACTTTGTCTTAGAGAAGTAATAAAATGTTTAACATGAGTTGCAGGGGCTCTTTATTGGCTGGTCTTCACATTTTTAATTCTATTCATCATATTATTATCCTTATGCAGTGCCTTTTAAAGAATCATAAGACATTGTATTATTTTTTAATGATATATTATACTCTGCAGTTCATTCTTACTACCCACCTAAATGGATCCATCTGTAAATCAGAACATACAGAAAATACGAAGTGGCACTTCTCAAGCTTAATAAAGTATAATATATGCTGTCAAATTGAAATCTAATAGGGAATGAAAGATAATATTCAGATTTTTACATAGAAGTGTTATGAATTCTAATAGAAGCACAATTATTCTGAAAAATTCAGAGGTGTTTTCCTCATCCTTCAAAAATGTAAATATGACTGTTTCACATACTGTCAGAAAGGCTTTGAAATACATAAGTGCTGAAATACAACATCTAACTCAAAAATGTGAGGTGTAAATCCAAAGCTGGATGAGGATCATTGCAAAATGATTTATAGAACAGAGTACTCTTTGGGCCTGAGTTGGACAGAACTTTCTGACATCAATCTATGTGAGATTTCCAAGAAACAAATGTTGTCTACAATCTCTAAATAAGAGAATTCACACAAATTTCTGAAGTACTCTTCCAGAAGAAAATCAGCAACAGCAAAAATTGTGCACAAATATTTAGTATCACAAAAATTCTTTGAAGTTCAATATATTAAGAAAGTCAGTAAGGAAAATGTAAGGCAGAAAAGAAGGAGGATGAATATCTAAGAATATTTTAAGACAAGTACAAAGAATCAAGCTCATTTATATCCAACTTGCATTGTATGTATTTTAGTTTTTCCTCTAAACTTTTCTAGAAACTTCATTTAATTTGAATTTATGTACAGCACAAAAATTCTAGATATCAATGCTACTCCAAATCCATTTTGCTATCTAGATGTGAGATGATATTTTATACAGACTTATACTAGCTATACAGGGTTTGTTGGGGTTTTTTGTGTTTTTTCTTTTTTTTTTTTTTTTTTTTTAATTAAAGCTTTATTTAATTTAAAATAGCTATTTTAAACATAAGAGCAAAATTTAAATTGATTTGCACGTTCAATTGATTTCTCAGATCCTTGGCAGATGTAACTTGAAAGGTGTCTAATAGCTGATGAATGCAATAAACACTGAATGTGTGTAAGGAAAAGTCTGAAATTGCAGATAACATGAAGAAACAAATATATGACAAATATATGACAAATATTTGACAATGTTTGTCAAAAATCAGTTCAAGTAATTACTTTCACACAGACCTGTAAAACTTATGTCTCCTTCCCTACTGGCTCTTTTTGCTTGTTTGTTTTTTGTTTGTTTGGGTTTTTTTTGTTTTTGTTTAAATTCTTTTCCTGAGATTGGAAATGTCATTACATTGCTGTAGTGGCAAACTGTCTGTACAATACTCTTAAGGCCTGGTGGCCCTGACAAGTGCATTTTCTTTGGTGCCTTTATAAATCAGTGCAGTGTCTCAAGCAGTATTTATCAGTCACCACCAGTGCCATAAGCAGAGACTTACATGGTAACAAGATGCTCGTCTCTTTCATACAAGCGTTACATCAGCCTCAAGGAGCCAGCATAGTCCAAAGGGAAGGAATTGGATTCAGTGCAGAGGCAAGTTCTGGAACAGAGGGTAATATCCAAAACCAGCCATCGCCTCCGGACCCTCATTTGTCAGTCAAACTTCTGTGATGATTAGGTGTAAGCCATGCTTCTTTCATCAAGGGTTTTTATAGACCATTTATTCATATTGTATTCAGCTGTTCTCCATTTCTCCAGTGCTAAGTTTTCTTTACACTCAAGAAATAAAATTGAAAATTGAGGGTTTCTAGAATTGGGATTCTCATCTTAGGATAAGCTACATATAGGCTTTTTTACTGACAAGATACATGATTCTTAACCTATTTACTCAATGGAAATTAACAAGTTTTTTAAACAGCATTTTAATTCCATTTCTTTAAAATAAATACTATGCTTAATCTACATTTTATCTCCTTTATGTCTCTTGTTGCCTAAATACTAATTTCTTGAGTTTTGTTTTTACATTGCAGAGCTGCCTCCATCACTATAAGAAATATAAGATTTATAGTAATAGGTATCATATTTCAGGAACAGGGAAACACCAATTAGTGGGTTTTGGAAAAGACACCAACAAGGCCTATTGCAACATTCTCAAAAGTCAGAATAATTCCTCAAAAATGTGCCTTTTTTTCTTTTTTTCTTTAACTTTCTGCTCTTATTGGAAGAAAATTTGACAGCACATTGTACAACTGGTAGAAATTTTTTAAACTCTGAATACTAGTACTGGTAAGCCGGTGGTGAAACCTTGTTTATATGTTTTTCACATACATGCTGTTCTACTGCTAAATTTTTTTAAAACTTATTTGCAGGTGAAAAAATTTTGTCTTTTTCCATTCCTCAGCATTGAAAGTGTGATTCAGCTGGAAAGATCCCTAATTTTTGATGGCGCAGAATCTACATTTAGAGTAGAGTTTCAAAGTTATGCAAACAGTTGGTCAAAATTACAGGAAGGAAAGTTTGTACAAAGCCTTCTTCCTTTTCCCCAGTCTTCTGCCACTGCTACAGTTGTTGCGATACCTGCTCAATCAGGCAAAAATGAAGTGGTTTGTCACTATTGGCTTTTTTGTCCAGGATTTATTCTCCTTGCTGCCAAAGATCCCATGCTTTCTAGAAAACATGAAAGCTACTTTGATACAATTAAAAATTGTTATTCTGAATTTAGTGTATTTTATATTTTTTTCTCAGAACTGAGTTTGGTCCTTAAACAAGAAAAAGACTACTGTTTATTTCACTTGCGACCATTTCTCAGCAATAGACAAAAGAGGAAAAACTATTTAATGAAAAACAAAACAAAAAAAAATAGAACGAGTGAAAATCTTATTTAACTTATTAATATCTGACTTATTTAATCTTTTTAAGTTAGGTCTGCGGGCAGTGCTCCTTGAGATGCCTCCTTTATGCATGCCATATAAACATTGGTCCTTTCAGCAAAATTGAGATAGAAACCTCTTTATAAACTACTTTTTTCTTATGAAGACCTGTGCCCTGAATTAAGATATGGATTCAGGGCCCCATAAATAAGATCTTCCCTTATTGTGAGACCCTCATTTCCATAGGGAACACATATTATCATATAAATATATTGGCACATGTTTATGTGTTTTTCTGAACATATTTTCACTTTTGTGTTTCCTTGAAATAAATGAACATCGCAACCTTCTCCTGGACAAAATTTCCTGATGTAGAAAATAGTGATTTTTTCTGGACTAGTCTGATAGTAAAACTACTGCTATAAGAGAGTGAAAATATTCATATGTCTGAGTTGCTGAAGGGCTTTGAAACTTGTTCTTTCAAATTATGCTAGGAAATGAAGTAATTTGAATATTCTCTAGGTCTTCTTATGTTTTTTTTTGTTGTTGTTGTTGTTTTTGTTTGTTCAGTTTGTTGGGGGTTTTTTGTTGTTTTGTTTTGGTTTGTTTTTCTTTCTCTACATGGACTAAAACTACTTCAAAATCTGTCTATGGTACAACTTTCTTGAATTGGTTCTTCTGTCTTTGGTACTCAGAGATGCTTTGTGTCAACATTTGGTCATTTTTCCTACAGGACTCACAAGACTATCTGTTGAGTCTTTCAGCTTCTTCTAATGAGTTTTTGTTTGGAAAATTTCTTTCTCCTATTTCTTCCCAGGGGATTCAGTTCCACAAGTATTCCTTTCTTATTTGGAACCCATAAAATGCTACAGTAACATTTGCTGGTCAATGAATACTTTTTTTGACTATTTTTTTTTTCCCCATAACTGATTTATTACATCTAACTTTGTGTAGTTTAATTCACAACATTCCAATAAAATACATGTCAAAAACATGTAAATACACATATAATGCATACACAATTTTTCATAATCCAAGAGTATTTTTTTTTAGTGATGAATACATACTTTATAGTCTTTGCTTGTTTGTTTGACTTAGTTGAAAATGCTTTTTCTTCACCTTCAGTTATTTTATTTTTATTTTATATTTATTTTTTTAATGTCCTGTTCTTGCAGTAGTTTTTATGACCCTCAGATGACAGGCAAGCAAAGAAGTTACTATATATTTACAGTCTCTCTATATAAGGGTATGTGGAGGATACAGCAGAAAAATTGAAGGCATGGAAGTGAAGTGCTTTGCATAAAGCCTTATTATAAACTGAATAAATTATTTATATGGTTAAGTCTAAGATGTGTTTCATAACTATTTAATAATGCTGCATTATGGTCTTTGGGTATTTCCCCTCAAAGATAAACAGCTTTTCAGTCACTTCATGTGCTTTAAACATTGCAGCCCTGAGCCCATACTAATTACAAAGAAAGCAGAATAAGCTCCTCTTTCTCTTATGTGCTGCTTTTATTTAAAGAGTCTTTCCAAGTGGACTAATGCCAACATTTCTACCCTGAGGACTTCTACAGCACATTCACAGATGTCTGGCAGACACTACGAATTTGTGCAGTGACCCGCTCACCAGTTTGAGGCCCTACTCACCACAACGCCCAGACATTGAGTTTTCAACTTACACCATCACCAGGGTGCCTTATTAATGTTAGATGTCGAGGAGTCCCCCCAAATGCTGGAAACACCAGTATCATGTGTGAGACTTGTGTTAAACTGTGTGAGGAAAAAAAGTAGTGAGAAATGCTCACTCACTATCCTTTGGTGAGAACTCTAGCATTCAGCTTCACTATACAGGGTAAGATTTACACATCCTATCAGCAACCACCCCAAGCTGAAATGTCCTTATCAGCTAGTAACAGGTGTACTTCCAGCAAGCTCTCAGCTTTACAGGAAGACTGTGAGAATAAAATTAGAGCAGCCCCTGACCTAGGGCTTTACTCCTCCACTGAAAAGGAGGTGCTTCTATGAATCAGTAGGGAATTTTCTCTTGACACTAATGGGAGTGCAAACTAGAAGCCTGCCCTAGTCATATGTCTTTTAACAATTGTCTCATACAGTATGTGAATTCTCACATAGGAACAACCTTCTTCAAGACAGGTGTTAGTTACCAGAGGGAAGCCAAATCTATCCTTCCCTAGAATCCAGAAACTCTATTCCTGGCCTGCTTCCTTCCTGCTTATCCCTGCCATCAGAGAAAACTGCACTGGGAGGATGGCTGGACATGAACCAGTGGCCACAAATGGCATGTCTCGAGTGAAAAGTCTCTGCTGGAGATGGCCAGCTGACAAGGATCTCCCTTCAAATTCTTCTGCTCCAGTTTTTGTCCTCTAAATCCAGTTTACTGTATCTCTTACCACTGTTGCCTGAGGTCAAGTACTACATCAGTCTGCTAGAGTTAATGTCTCCTTTTCAGGGAATAATCTGAAGAGTTGATAAAAACTTCACTCCTAAGCTGCTGCTGAATAATAAGAAGGTGACATAATGTTTCTAAGTGCACTAAAACACACCCTAGGGAGTAGGGGGTGGGGGTAGGGATGGGGGTTATATGAGCTACGACTTAACATTCTTGAGATAATTAAAGCCCACATTCTTCTGTCAGAAATTTACATTATGATCCCCTCTAACTCTAACCGGATCCCACTGGTTAAACGAGCATTACACCATTAGCTTACGATCAGGTCCATTGACTTCAGAGAATGTAACTCCCTGACACATGACAGCAAAAATAAGAAAAACTTACAGAACACCGATAAAAGGCAAACTAAATATAAATTAATATCTCCATAATCTTTCAAATATGTAAATTTCAATTGCACAAATATTTAAACTGTGCTTATTTTGTATATTAAATGGTCCTGGTGGTAAAGGATTGATTTGCATTTGAACCTTTGAGAGGGGAGAGTGCTGATTTGTAATAAAGGAACATATGTTCTGAAATAACTGTGTGAGTCATATGACACCAAATACATAAATTGTAATTCATAAAACCAGCTTTTTAAAGATCTCCAACTTAGTGTGTGACATTTTATATATGATAATGGAATTGATGTGTATTCTAAAATTATATATTAAAAACTGCTTGCACTTTCTTTATAACCTACATTAAGAAAAATTTATTTAAGCTCGTCAACCAGCTCAATAAAACCCACATCACATCCTTTCTTTTTTAATGACACACCTATTTAATTAATGTTTTTCGAGATCATGTACCTTGCCCATTCCACTGATTGGATTCGATATTTTCTTTGGTTTCCTCCACCATCATGTCAACTGCAGGAAATTAAAACTTTATGCTCTTTTACTTCAGGGTTTTTTTTCACATTGTTATTATTCTCTTTAGAATATCATCCTAGTCAGCTCCACTCTTCTGTTAATATCAATCTCTAGGCCAGATTGCCAGGTTCTAAACACAAAACTTTCTGTTTTTCTCTGTGATTTACCCACAGAATTTCTTCTGCTAGCTTATCTGTAAAGCTACTTTAATTGTTCCATAAAATATTGCTCCAGAGAGCCCTGGGGAAACTGACTGGGTGATAATGACTAAACTGAATAAGAGTTAGTTCAAGAATTAACCAGATTCAGTCTGTGAGGACTACTGGTTTATACATTTCACTTACTCTTTTCTTTCTGCCTCTTTTCTTCCATGGCCACACAGTACCTCAAACTGTTTTGAAAGAGTTTCTATAAAGGAAACATGAAAGAAAGGAAGCACAAAGAGTTGGATCTACCTTACTTTCAGTGAAGTAAAGTAAAAATTTGGAAGGAGTTTTAATTTTCTGTAGATTCTCTGTCCTTGAGAGAGATTGAAACCTTTCTTTCAAACAATATTGCCAGACACTTTTGTACTGTGAGGATGGTGAGGCATTGGAATAGGTTACCCAGAGAAGTTGTGCATGCCCCATCCCTGGAAGTGTTCAGAGCCAGGCTGGATGGGGCTCTGAGCAATCTGGTCTAGGAAAAGGTTTCCTGCCATGTCAAGGGATGTGGAATGGCATGATTTTTTAGGCCCCTTCCAATCAAGCCATTCTAATGATTTTAAGCAAATGTTAAGGGGAAGCAATGTCTGATGCACAAACAATACTACTTTGAGTACAGTTACACAAGTTAGAGTTCAGTAAAAACAGAAGTAATTTGTATTTGCAGAGCATTCCAACATTTCTGGTATTTTTCTTTCCAATTTCTCTATCTTTCAGGGGTTAAGGTATCAATGCATACTATTTTTAAATAAGATGGTTTTGTCTTTTATTTTTAATGAAACAGATAATGTAGAAATTTCATTAATACTGTGCATTCATTCATTTGGTGCCAATAATTTTATCTTAAAAAAAAAAAAAGTTACTTTGATTTTGGTTTATAAAAAGTTTTCCTAATTTTCTGTGTTTCAATTACATCTCTGATTTCCTACATATAGAACCAGAAGAGCTGTGATTGGCTAAACGTTCACTTTTGATTTGTTATCTTTCAAAATCATGTAATCATGCAATTATCTTAATAAGCCAATGCTTTCAATGAAAGTAGAATGGATGAGCAATTATCCACAGGAGATAGATTTAAATTAGAATGCAATCTAAAATTTTATATATATTTATTTAAATTCCATAGGAAAGTATCTGCTAGATACATCTGAAGAATTCTATTCTTCATACTAAATGTGTTCGAGATTTGCATAGAAGTAGAGAGGCATCTGGCTTCAGAGTTCACTTTGAATGTTTCCTCAGAGACCAGACTTTTTAGAGAAAATACTGTGAAAAATAGCTCAATATCAGGTGAACTCTTCAATTTTCTGAGAATATTGTTGCAATTAATATTCTCTTGAGGTCTCCTGTACTGATAAAAACAGTCACCCACATATATTTGAAGGAATGGTGGGAGGGTCTTATATTGACTGTTTCAAGATTTAGACAATGGATAAGTTAATGCAAAATGTATAAATTAAACTACGTGTATTATTTTCTTGAAACGTACAAACTTTTCAGACGTTTTAAAGTACGCATTGCATTGGAGCTGTTATTCAGAATTAAATCTAGAAGGAATGATAACATGTATCTTCTTTCCAATTTTACTGTGAAACTAATAACAGGGATTTAATATATTTAATTGAATTATAGTCACGGGATCAATATAACTAAAACCAGTAGAATGGTCTAGATCTGTTATTATGCAATGAAGCTTTGTATTTTGAGGACTCTTATAATATTTTGAGGACCACTTTTTATCTCTGCTAGTAATCATTCCAGTACATATGGGCCTTGTCTAAGACTTGGAAGAGTAGAGCTTTTTGTGTGCTGCGGGGATTTTTTTGTATCTTTCATTCCATACTTTCTTATGAGACAATTTTCTGGAAATTTCTCATTGATAATGCTGCTTGTAACAAGCACACCTTGTTGGAACTGTTCATTCTACTTCAAACTACTTCTAAGACAAATCATTTAGAAATGAGCACCTTTAGTACCTCAAAATCTACACTCATTCTTCTCCATATGTTTGAATTGTTTACTACCTTTTCAAATGTGTAGTCTTCAATTAGACCTTGAAAGGTGAAAACTTCTCTTAAACCAAGCCATGTTTAAGAAAAAGAACAGAGGTACCATCAAGATTTTCAGCTTCACATCTTCACTAATTTAACAGACCTTTAATTTATAACTAAATCAAGCTAATTGTCAGAAGTAGTCACCATTTTCTGTTTCCTTAAACAGACAGTTTTCCAAGGCTCTCAGCAATTCATCTCTCCTGCTGTGTGATTCTCTAAGAGAAAGGGAGCAAATTGTTAGAAGACCATTAATAATTTCAGCTTGATTGCAGCTCATTCTAGTTATGTTGTGATCTGCAATGGGCTTTTCAGAGAATCTCCTGTATCAGTCACGTTTTTCTTTTTTTTTTTTTCTTTTTTTTTTTTTTTTGTAAAAAATCAGGAAAAAAAATATTATATTTCTTAGAAAAATGAAAATTGTTCAAATAGATGTGTCCTTTGTGTTTTCTTTTTTCCTATGACTTCAGAAAAGTGACAATATTGATGTTAGTAGCTAGGCATTTTTCAGAAAACTTTGTTTTAGTATCAAAACTTTAAAAATAAGAGGAGATGGAACTTGGTTTATATTATTTTAGTAGCAACTTTCTTGTATTCCAGTGCATTTTACTATATCAATTGCAATTTTGAAAATAGTCAGTCAGCAAATACAAGCATATATGTACATTATTTTCTTAGAATATAATACATATGTCCTGAGGCTCTCCTTTGTCGTCAAGTAAATACTCAAAATAAAGGGCATATCTTTGTAGAAGATTAATACAATGTAGTCTGAATGCTGAATCAAGCATTATTTTAAGATAAACCTTTTTAAGTTGTTAAAGACCTCTAAGGTATGTTTAAGATCCATGCAAGATTTACAGGAACTCACTGGCATTAGGGTAAGGTCATAACGACCTCAATCTGGCACATATATGAGCCCACAGTATTCCTGCAGAGACAGTAAATACAAAGTCTTTCAGTGAAAATTATGTTGAGTTGTTTCCAATTTCTGTTCCTCAGATATCTCCCAAGATATCTCTCCAACCTGTTCTTGTAGGAGGTTGGTCATTTTATTGCAATGTAGAAACATCTTGTCATGTGAGCAAAGCAAAAAAAGTCATGCTATGATCAGACTGAATTAGCAGTATTTGGCATTTTGGAGGTTCTCATACACTCTATAGCAAATCAAACAATAAAAGATTAGCAAGAGGTCTGAAAGACTGCAGTTTTAACAGGTTTTGTTCCCATATGTATGGGAGTACACACAGCACTGTTTCATATCAGGCTTCATTTGAAGTAGATATGGCTCACTGGACAATTTCTTTCATTTCTGAATCAAGATTGGGAAACATTGCTTGCCATATGTGTGAAGCCTAGGAGGTTGTCTAGCCAAACAGCTTAAGAAAAAGCTTTTAGATATTAATTAAAAGTATTATTAACAGATATTTTAAGCCTCCAGAACAAAACTTTGAATAGGTATGTTGAAAACATTTTTTTTGTTTTGGTTTGGTTTGGTTTTGTTTGTTTGGTTGGTTGGTTGGTTGGTTTGTTTTTTTCTGACTCCTATAGTTTTTTTATATGTTATTCTGTCCTTTCCAATGTCATTTTCTCTCTTTTTTTCCAGGAAGTAGAATAGACAGTTCAAAAAACTGTCATCCAGCTTCACAACTGACAAGCCAAAGAACTGTGAGGTAATTCACACCTTAGTGAATAAACCCATCTTCAAATTTCTACCTGAGTTTACATTCAGCTTGCGTTCATTTAATTTCACAATGTTTTATTTCACAACAGTAAGGACTTGCCCCATATTTGTTTCACACCAAAAAAAAAAAGAAAAAAAAACCACACAACTAAAAAATAAAAAAAAAAAGAAAAAGAAATTCTGAACATTCTGAATATACAGTAAATAACAAAAAAAAAAAAAAAATAATATATCCAAGCCCAACCAGTGCACCTAGATCCATCAGCAGCAAGCCTTCCATTGAATAACATGACAATATCTCTATGAAACATTTTTAAGTGTAAAGGCAATCAATAAAACATATGGAGAAACTCCTGGTGATTGGATTTCTCCTTCCTTATGCTTCTCTGAAAACGTCAGTCAAAACCAAAAGGAACCAATCCTTTACTCCAAAAAGACTGCAAAACCCCAGAACAAACAAACAAAAACAGACATTTCAAATCTTCTATCTGTGCATTCTTGTCTATGTCCCTGAATTAAACAAGCCAAATAACTGTGGCAAAGAGACACTGGCTCTCAGTCGGATGCTGTACCATTAATAGGGAGCAGAATGCAAATTCTACATGCAGGAGAATATTTTTGTCTGGTGACTCAATACTTTTCCAAATTAGATTCAAATAAATGCCAATCAGTAACTTTACTTTTTACTATAAATATTAATTTTCAGGGCAAACTCTTTTTTCTTCTGGCTTTTTTGGCACCGCTCTTTCACTGGCTTCATGAACATCACATGAAGGAAGTTCAGCTCTCCCAGAGTTTCAAAAGGTTAAAAGAAAAGCACTCTTTTTTTTTTTTTTTTTTAATAAACAACATATTTTGTTCAGTAGTTGTTGTATGCTCCTAGATAGTCCTTCTGTGAGTCTATGCCGATGTTTTGCTTTCCATTGCTATGCAACTAATTAATTTCTGGACTAGTCCAAGTTTTTACCTCTGTGCTTCATTCGCAGCCCATTGACTCATGACAATTATTATTTCCCCTTTTTCCTAGCAGGGTTTCCTTGCCTTCTGCAATGGTTATTTTCAACCAGTGCTGATCTGTCCCCAGCAGGCACATGTGTTCTTCAGGGTTTTCATGTACTCCCCCAATCATCATTGCATTTCCACTTGCTCAGAACAGTTTCTGTTGCTGGCTTCAGCTTCAGATCTTTCTGAATTGTGCTGGTATTTCCCTTCCTGCTATAAGAAAATACATAAAATTTGTCTTTTTAAAGCTTGATAATAAATCATTTTTTGGTAACAGACTAGCAGAAAAGACATAGTAGGTCAACTTCTCTCCTTCTGGTGTTGATGCTGTTGGACTCACTCAGGAAGTTGTTGCATAAAGTTCTTGCAGTTCTTCTGAGGACATGTCCTTATGAATTGCAACAATATCATAATCTAATTAAAAAAAGATCTCTGTTCATAAATTCAGTTCCTTTCTCTAGTTGTCCTCTTTGCTTTTTACCTTTGGCATCGTCAGTGGTGTTGGTTTTATTTGTTTCTGCGGTGAAACATATGACAAATGTGTCCACTATTAGGATTTCAAAGCAGACAACATTTTCATATTCAAATATAAGAAACAGAGGAGAAATGGGACTCTATAAGGGAAACTTATTCTATCCAGTACCTGAGTTTAAAATTAAAAGAAATATATATTGTTTTAAATAACCTTGATGTGTTTTGTTTTTTTTTAATCTATATAACATTCTAAGTTTTTAACACTATTTCCTTTATTTTGTTTTTATAAATAATGAAACTTAATGAAGATGTGTAAAACTAAAAGCTCTGCTTTAAAATTTCAAGAGGAAATATATCAATTTTCCAAAATATAAAATGCTTCATTTTAAAATGTTCAAATTATATAGCTTAGTCTTTGAAATGGTCTTCTTTTTATTTTGCTCAAACCCTTCCCAAATTTTTAACTCCCCAAGAAATGTATATATATATGTATATATATAGATATATATATATACATATATATATACACCAATTTCAGTATTCTTTTTTTTTTTTTCTTTTTTTCTCCTTCATACTCGTGTAAAGAGCAACAGATCTACATTTATTGTGACAAGGCTGCTG
>JAWWEE010000085.1:15455410-15501057 GCA_035221455.1 Xenops minutus | reverse complement strand
ACTTGCCTATCTCGCATTGGCCTTTTTAGCCACCAGCGTGCTTGTAGCAAGTGTGGGTAGAGCCCTTGTAAATCTTCGTTTGCGAAGCCTAGCCATGATGATATTGACAATCTAGAATGCAACAAATCTTTAAAGGATTTTGTTACATAAAATGTCCTATTCAAAATGACACTAGTCCCTCAATTTTCATAAGCACTTAGTGTTTTCATATACAGTATATTTGCTCTCTGGACCTGAAGTTAAAATTTCATGGGGATTTCTATATTTTTAGTGTATTATATAATTGAGTTTAATTTATTTTTCTCTTTGTCCTTTAAGACATTTTCAACACCCTTCTTTCACAGGAAAAGGTATTTCAGTATATGACACTTCTTTAACTTGAACAGTACTAGGAAGATTTTTCCATCTTCAGCAACTTGCTGCACTTTTCAAGTGTTACTTATATGAGGAAGTTCAAAGAATCAAAAAAACATTCTTCTCAGACTATACATACCTAATCAACCTTCACTTTCCAGAAGCTTTTGATTTTTACATGTTGTCAGAAATTATCTTGCACGTTTTACCTTGGTATTAATTCCGTGTATTGGCAGATGCCAGCTATATGTAACTGTACATATTAGTAACAGTAAACTGTCCACAAATGGAAACAGCATGGAAGTAGCAATGAATATGCAGAAACAGTTTTACCAAGAGTAAGAAAATTCATTGAACTGTACTTAAAATAATCTTCCTTTGAGTGGCTCCCTCTATGTTTTCTGTTGTTCAAAACAAGGAAAGTTGAAAACCTGTTTTCAGTTTGCCGTGAATGATTCCTCATGATTTTTTTTTTTAATTATTTTAAACAAATTAAAAAATAAATAAAAGCACCAGGTGTCATGCTAAGGATGCAGTCTTAGGAAATGTAACTTCTCATTACTTCCATGTTTACTCATTAGTCCATTGTATCGATCTTTATCTATTATCTTGAAGAAAAGAACTTTTGAGTTTCTTCTTGTATGCCAAGCTAATGCATTGATGGAACAGCTTGCTTTTCTTCCTTGGGATTTCTAGAATCACAGAGTAAAAATTAAACTCTTTTCCCAATCATTGGGAAAATGCACTAGCACTGCAGATGTGATCATAAACAAAGGTAGGGTAATTACATATTCTGTTACTGCCTATTTGAAACTGTTTTGGTTTGGGGGTTTTTGGTGGGTTTGTTTGTTTCCTTAGGCTTTTGTTGTTGTTGTTGTTGATTAATAAAATTAAAACTGCATATGAAACCTCAAAATTCTTGAATAACTAATGGAAAAACATGATAATGGGTACAATATGTCCAAGATCTGTTCCTATAACAAGGATTCTGAAAGTGGATGTGCACATAATGGACATACATATGTAGTGCTAATGTAGTAACATTGATATTTCTGTTTCAAACTTAAATATGGCACAGTAGTAAGAATTACTATCTCACTGCAGGACTAGGTATCTGTTTCCACTGAATATCACCAAATTCTACTTAAAATCAGAGATAATATGAGAGCTTTTTTATTTTTTATATATCCATATCTTCTAGGAATCCCAAATAGAAGAAATAACACACTGAAATTATGTAGTCTGCAAATTTTGTGCAGAATTGTTGATTTGTGAACTTAATTGTCAGTCTTACACATTTCAGAAAGGAAAAAGACTTTATCCCTGCAAGGTACTACAGGAAGATCAACAAAACTCTGTAGTCAACAGAATAAAATACTGTTGACAAAGCTGACAAAATCAGTGTGATTTCTTTACTCAGGTCCATGGCCAGATGGGGATATAAAAGTAATGTTATTTTCTTGAGCTAAGCTCTATCCCAAAACTGAATCAAGATGTAAATGGACTTATTCCAACACTGCCTGGTGCTGACCAAAGTCACTGTAAAACAGCTGATATTGACAGAGATACAATTACAGACACAATTTTGTTGTTCAACACATGGGTCTGTATTCCCAGCTTGAGTAAGATGGCCCTGTTGTTTTGTGGTGCATCATGCATTTCTGTATTTTTATTATAGGTCAGAAAATGACAAATATGGTTCTTCAATTTATCTGAACAACACTAATACACCCACACAGAGATGTGTGTATTTTCATGCAAATCATTATAGTTCATCTGATAAAAATCCAGTATTTCAGAGGCAGAATGTAAAATTCAGAGATATTGTGAAACAATTCCATTGTTGACAACTAGTATTATTAACTTGCAAAACTAAAATATATTCAGTATCCACCACTTCTCTCTTAAGAATATTTGAAATTTCTTATCAGAAGTCCTTTAGAATCTGCTTTAATTTTCTTTCAGAAACAAATCTGCATCTTCAGAAATAATATAAAAGTGGAATAAAAGAAAAAAGAAATTCCCAGAAATTCACAATAATGTCATGGAACTGACAAAACTTTGCAAAAAGAAAAATTAGTTTCCTTAAAGTTAGACATATTGAGATAATTTGAATTAAACTTTCTTCATTTCTGTCCAAAGTGGAATCATGTTCATAATAGTTGAGCTAGAAAAAAATACCTGCAAAGAGAATAAATGAATTAAAACATTTTTCTTGTGGAGCAAGGTTTTCTACTCTGCTTACTTTAATTAAGCAGAGATTTTTTTTATTTTTTTTATTTGTGTGTGTGTGTGTGTGTGTGTGTTTGTTCAGCAAATTCTTACTTCTTGAATTTCCATTTGCCATACGTATTTAATACATAAGAGTCAGGAAAAGTCACAAGCAAGCCCAAAGCCGAATTCACTTTTTGCTAAAGAGACTGTTCACTTTTGACTTACTGTCCACTGTGTGCTCTGTACAATTTGTATTTCACAACTCCAGGTTGACTTACTGCATTTGCTTTAATCAGTTTTGTTTTCACAAGGCCAGAGGTGCTCTTTTTTAATTAGTGTAATGAACAAACAGGAGTTATCTCACATCTTAGTCTGTCTCTGTAGAAGAGTTCATTAGAACGACCAGATTTATCTTGTTAAACTGGAATATTCATTCTATGCTAACACTTCCTCTGCTACATACAGAATAGAGCCACAGATAAAACAATTTATTTAGTTGCTGTCCCTCAGTATAGTCAATATGTGAGTGCAAGACTTCACTCTGAGGAGTGTGGGGTGTTATCCCTGCTCCCCAACATAACCACCTTCACCTGTCCTACAGAATCCCTGCACCTTCTGCCTGTCCAGATGGTACCTGTTGCAAAATGTCCTCTTTTCATAAGAAGGCACCAGGTGTTCAAGACATCATTTTGTTAAGGGCTCACTGTTTGAACTTAGGGAAGCACTAGGGCAAAAACAGTTACCTAGTCTTTTACTTTAGGCTGTTTGAGCATCTAGATACATGGATGCTTGTCCAAGCTCTGAGACAATAACTGCAGAATTAAATTTAAGTTTTTATAGGACATGGTTTTGAAGGGATTTCAAGTTACTCATAGGAACTTTATAACTCCTGAAAAGAGAAAGCTATCTATTTTGTTCAGGTTATTGTTTTAAGCCAATGCAAACAAAACAAACAAATAAAGCAAAACAAAAAAAAAGAAAGGGGGGGGAGGACGTTAAAAAAAAGGAAAAAAAATTGTTCACTTTAAGTTTTTTTTCCTACAGCTTTGATATAATTTTCATACTCTTGCATTCTTAGCTCATGCACCTAGGTATATCCTAGCTGTATAAAATACTGCCAGGTTTTCCTAAAAATGCATATTCATCTTTAAAATGCCTCACATAGTAATGACTGGTTTATACACAGTTCACTTGGAGTCCATGAATGAACCAAGGTCCAAGAACTAAGCTCAATCACATCCTTAGTAAGACAGGATTCTGCCTCATCTAGACATTACATATATACACCAGTAAACCTGATGCATTAACCAGGTTAGATAAGGGAAACTAAAAGCCAAAATCACAACTACTTTTAAAGAAAGACCAATAAGACCTGAGCCAATCAAATTATGAAAACATCTATCTTCAGCTGCTCTAGAATCTAAAGATATTTCTGAGTACAAAGATTATGATGTTTTTTTTTCTGATTGTAATTTTTTTCCAAAAAACATAAAGTGAATTTGAGCAGATTTTGGAGGGTATAATATTATGACAAGAGGTGTAATCTCAAATGGAACATTAAATGTTAAACTAAAGAAAAGAAAAAAAAAAGGTGAAAAAATAATTTTTAAAGTACCAAAATAATTTTGCCTCAAAAATTTATAAAACTATGAAACCTGTACAATGTCCAAGGATCTTCTGAGCACTGTCATGAGTCATTATTTCCTGTGTAAATAGAGCTACTACATTTAAAATAAATTGAAGATCATGTAGACTTTCATGCATCCCGAACTAGAGAAGGTTATTCCAAGTTTATTGTATAGTATATACATTATTTTAGAAAGCAAATTACTTATTTTTGCTATCATAATTCCTTAAACATTTCTAGATATTTTATGGGGGGGGTTGTTGTTTGTTTTGCATTTTAAAGTGTCCAATTTTTTTTTTTTTTTAATGACACATAAAAAAGGGAGTTTTTGAAAATTATGTAGCCTTTCACAAAGTAAAATTGCATGGTACATACCAGCGCAGTTCTGTCTTTGTCAGGAAAACTATTTCAGGGCAGGAAGCAACAAAAGAGAAGGGCTGTAAAGTTGGGATCAAATCTGTCACTGGCTCCAGATTGTAACACCAGTTCAGTCAGGGTCTTGATGTGAACTTCTGCATTACATCTAAATGTGAAGTCAGGTTCACAAGCATGGGAGGCAATACTTTTCTTACCCTTACTCCCTCAGAACAAGAAAAGCAGTGATTCTCTAACACAAGGAAGTCTCTGCTAGGTGGTGACAGTAGTTAACAGTGTTATTCTTGTCTGGCACAAAATGTAATTTGCAAGATAATCATATATTTTGTACTATGCAGTGATGCAATCCTTAACTTTTCAAAGCACCTTTGACAAGACTCAGAGTTAATGGTGTATTTATAATTAGGATATCTATTACAAATAAAAAATAAGTAGTGAGTTTTTTCTATTTTTCGTCTGGTAGAGAACACAGAGATAAAACAGATTATCAGATTTCTCCATAGTCATGCACTTAAGGCTCAAGTTTCATGAAGACTCATAAAAAAACACCTCGGTATACTGGAAAAAATCACACCATGGCCATGAAAACTGGAAGACCATAATCAAATTTCAACATGCAGTGGAATCCAGTAAAAAAAAAATACATTCAGCAGATTAAGAATTCGGACTCTGCACTGTTTACTCCTAAATAATTTCATTACTGTATATTTTTAAAGTGTATTTGTAATATAGTACCGTTAACTTTCAGGGATAAAAATACTGTACCTTATTCTGCATTCAGCTATTTATTCCTCATTAATATGCTTAAGCCTGGCAAAACTGAAGATTCATGTAGGGTGAAATTAATCTGCAAGTATATCAGGAAGGGAAATTTCAGTTTTTACATTTCATTGGAAATAAAACTTTTTTCAAATTTTTTTTTTTTGCTTTTTTTTTTGTTTTGTTTTGTTCAGCCAAACAGGACACAGAAAGAATGTCAGGTGGCAAATATATTTAGTCAACAAATATAACGTTCAAACACTTCTCTGCATGCCAACCATATCCCAAAATGTAGCAATAAAGGATCTTTTTAATTGTTTCAAATACTGAGCACATTTTAGGGAAATCATGAAGGTCACACAGCCTTATTGAGTAATAGCACCAAGTAGGCTGAAAATGATCTTATCATATTTTCTCAGAGAGATTTTCCACTGGCATAAGAAAATTTTATGTTACATTGCACGTATCAAAAGTGTTAGTATCTTCATTAGGAGAACCAACAAAACACTAAGGAAGTAAGTTGATTGACACTTAGCTGTCTGCAGAGTATGAAAATGCAAAATTGTGATTCAGCAAACATGCTTTTGACACATCAAACTTTCAGGCTCATAGAACTCAGTTATTTCTGGTAACATTCACTGAACTGCATTTACCTGAAATACTTGAGAAGCTCAGTCTTTGGGGTTTCCTGTATCTCCCAAAGATATCATTTTCCACTGAAATTTTGAGTTATTGTAACAGCTCAGTGGTGAGAGGTAGATTTCCACTATACTATTTCTGAGTGTTGTACGAATTTTCCTATGTATAAAATTCACAAATGAGTCCCCAGTTTAGGTGTGTTCTATGCTGACTTTTTGTCTGGATCATTAAAGTGCTGAATCAAACTCTTTGCTTTACAGCTGGATAAATAAGCCAAATTCAGACTATGTGGTGCTTTCTTTCTGGAGATATAATTTCCTATTTATTTTTGAAAGAAAATACAATCTTGTTTTACAGACGGGTTCTACTCTGCATTAGAAAAGGATTTAAAACACTCTTCCATCCTCAGCATTTCCTCTTTAGTTTGCTGTACCTAGCTTTTACCTGAACAAATGAGTTTCTGGTCAGTTTCTGCTCAGTGCATTTTTTCCTCTTGTTTGCCTAGTTGTCCCAGTGTTCTTCAGAGCCAATGTACCTCTCCCAGGGTTTGGGATTGTGCCCTGAAGTCTCAGATGACAACTCTTAGAAGCTGTGACATACAGGCTTCCAGAGCCTGGGTATTTTGCTTTGTTGTAAAAGGAAGTTTATATGAATTGCTGCCAACTGTCCAAGTGTTCTCATTATTTAAAAAAAAAAAAAAAATCTAGTTCACAGGTAATAGATTGAGGGTGTGCAGGTGTGCAGTAACCTCATTACAATTGTATCCCTGGAAAAGAAATGCCCCCATCACTTTGTATTTGAAAAGAGCTGTATGTCATATCATGAAGAAACATTGTCAATAGAGACTGGAACAAGGTAGCTTGCCTATACAGGTAGCATAAGATCTTTATAACTAAGAAAGATTTATTCATTACATGGGAGTGTTATTTTTATTGTTTATAAAATATATTATTCATTTCTTGTGACAGTATTTGCCTAAAAGCCATACTTAAGTTCACTACCATAATTACTACACAGTTACTAGAAATGTACTAATGTGTGTGTAAAGTGTATCCTGCAAAATAGTCTCTACCCCTTTCAAAACCAAGACTCACACTGGTACAGGCTTATAATGACTTCACCTGCACCAAGCATAGACTAAAGTGGAGGAAGAACAGATGCAAATTTATATTCACCATTACCTATTTTATAGAACAGCATTATCATCTTTTTAACTACCTTTTCACCATGATTATTATGACTTTAAAGAAGGGCAGAGTGTTGATTAACTTCTATAACCAACATGGAAACAAATCAGAGGAATATTAATTGCTAAGAAACCTTCATAAATTGAAGTGGAATTGCACAGCCTGCAAAGAAGATTAAGGGCTGCTTTTCTCTATCTTTTTCTACTTCTGAAATTCCATTATTATGGTGGGAAAAGTGATAGCTTTTGGTATCCACAGAGAATACTTTCATTTTTTTCAATCATGTAAATTTCATTTGCTCAGACATCTATAACGAGACAGAGGTAGCTTACAATAATTTACATTTCAATCTCCCAAATGCATGTGAAGTGGAAAACAGTTCTGTGACAATAAAATTTTATTAGCTGAGCTAAGTGTAATTTACAGTTAATATATGAAAAACTTCTCAGTTCACTTCATTCTGTCTGATAAGGCAGAAAGAGCAATATATTAACATAATGGATCTGTGAAGTGGTTAACACTGTTTACTCAACATGTCTCTTACACATGGAATTTTAATTTGAGACTTTTTCAAGGAAAGTGACATCAAAAATTGACAGTTATTGATTTGCCAGCAAGGTGATTTAACTGTTTTTACATAAACGAAAATCAAAATCCAATTAAACTTGACTTTCCATCTGAACTATTTATCACTGACAGAATGCTGGGTGATGACTACTGCCACATAATAATTTAGGAGAGGAAGAGCCCCTTGCTCCCTGTGTTATCCCCAGATACAAGGGCGTCTAGGCCTTCCTCCTCTTAGTCATTATATTATCTGTCTCTCTGTGCCCCCAGGAGTCCTTTACAGATAATATTTCAGAATAACCAGTTCAGCACTATAAGGCTGGTAAGCTTCCAGGCACACTGGCAGCCTTGGTTATGGTCTAAGTCTGTTCACAATCGCAATCCCAGACACACAAGTGACATGGATCACACTGTAAGTCTGGGCACACTCAGTAAGATTCCACATTCAGACATAGTGCCAGCTATTGATTATTGACACAGAATAAGGCTCAGAAGCAGCTGGTATTCTAATACCCTGATATTAGAAAGTATAAGTCAACAGTACTACTGTAGTGTAAGGCTTATTCGATAGGTGTCTCCACATATGGGATATAGCTCATCAACAATCCCAGGATACAAAGGTGGAGTCTCCTCTGACCTCCTCTCATTCTTGAGTTAGTTTTCTTTGTGGGAGGAGACAAGATAAAGTTTCAGTTGATGTCACTTCATTATTAGGTGGAGTTTGAATGACTTTAGTCTGAAATGTGGAGAATGTTTCACTTCATTGGAATGTACAGGGATATGAAAAATAATGCATATTTTTGAGTTAATGAAGCAAAGTTCAGCCTTTGGTCACTTGTTGTCCCATTGTTCTAGCTTAGTTCCCATTAGCTTAATTTTCTTCAAATAGAGCATGTCCACAACACCTCTGTGCCTTTCCTTCTTATGTTTCATCTCTCTCTCAGGGCAGTACACCAAGATTCCTTAGTGCCCCTACTCCTAAGGTCTGCAGAGAGCTTTTTTCTGGTGAGCTATTGCCAACATGGGGACTACTTCTTGCTGAATTTGTCTTTCAGTATTTTTCTACAACAATTAATAGTTTCGTAGGCCATACTTTATTGTGATGAAATCAGATTGCTTAAATATAACATATTCTAAAAAGGTTATTTTTTATAGTCTCTTTGTTGCTTGCAGATAGTAGTTAGCCATCCTGAAAAAAAAGTATTTCACAATTAGCAAGCATGGGTGAAATCCTAAATTTTTAAAGACAAACCAAGATGGAAAAATCAAAATCTCATATTCACGTTCTGAAAAGCAATGTCTCCCACAAATAAGATAATTAAAAAAAAAAAAAAAAGACAACTTAATAATGACATTTCCCTCTAAATTTAATATTAAATTTAGGTTAGTAAATTACAACTCTTTTATAGAAAAAGTATATATTTATATTGTTAATATAATCCATAAATATCACACTTTCTGAGGCAATGTGCAACTTATCTCCCTGTATATTCAAACATTCTCTGCTTACCACAGTGATGTATTGGTGGGGCAAAATTAGAGGGGAAAGTTACAGACGTTAATGCAGAAACAACTCAACTCACTGCAAAAATGAGACACCCACCTATATGTAAAAGGTTATGTACAGCAGAGGTTTCAGTTCCTGAAGTTCAAAATAACTTGGAGAACAGAGTATTGAGAGCATCCAACACTCTTCCTGAATTGAATGGTAAATTGCATTTTGTTGGGAATTTCAGCATAAATTATCTCTTAGAACTAAGGGTGTCTACTGCTCTTAGAAACTATATTTTTGGGTTTTGGGACAATGATATTCTTATGAATTAGAAAAATTGTTAGACAATTTGATTATGACAGTGGTTCTTCATGTTTTTCTATAATCACAGGAGCTTATATGGTGTTTTCCTTCCACAGACAAGTATAATTTGTGGGAGCTTAATACCCCAAGCTTATACACAGTCAACACAGACTGCAGACCTGTCAGTAGTCTTCAAGCACCACATTTCCTTTAAATATATTTGCATTCATTTCCCAGACTGCTGATTTATAAAGTAAAATAGAATGGTTAAAGCAAAAGAAATATATGCCAGGAGTTATTGCAAATATTAAAAACTCATCTTATCCATCTAAAACTTCAATAGACCACGGAAGCTATAATAAATGTAATAAATAGTCTCATAATCCTAGTGTTTTATGTGGATTTGCCTTCCCAAAATTATTTATTTAATTATTTATCATCCTTTTTTTTTTTTTTTTTCCTCCAGAACTTCCACTTGAAAGGGTATTGCATTTATCTTGTTTATGTCCATAAAGATACAGTTTGTCTTCAATGTTTGTCATATATATCTGCTAGGGGAAGGAACTGAACTTAAAAATGTCTCTGTACTTTGGAAATTCACCTCTCATAAAAAGTGCATATATGGTGTGAAGGGAAGATCCTGCTGTAGTAAAGCAGGATGCCATTTTCTTTTCCTGCCATACTAGAGATAAATATTTTGTCTTCCTTTTCCCTGGATGATGAGATTATTTTTTGCCTGTGGCAATCCTCCTTGTGGGAGGTGATGGAGGTGGGAGACAGCAGAGGAGACCTTCCTCTGTTGGTTGTCTCTGGTACTGTCCTGGTTGAGGAGAACAAAGAGATGCTCTGCAAAGCTTCTGCATGCTGGTGTTGCCACTCATTTGTAATCTTTCTCATGAAGGCCTCCAGGGTGCTTTACCTTTTGTACTGCCCATGCAAAAACTCTGCTCTGAAATGATGTAGCCAATTGCACAACTGAAAAACAATGACTTGTTACCTTCTTAATTCAGGTGGTGACTGCAAATAACTGGTATGTCACCAGAGATACTAATGCATGGAACAAATTAAACCTGACAACCCACTGCTGGACCAAGTCAGACCCTTCACTTTACATCAGGAAAATAATGCATCAGGAAATGTATGAGAACACTTGGCAAGTCAAAGGGTTTTTGTTATATTTTATCAATTTCATTTAGGGGACTTTTTCCCAATAATATATGCAACTAGTGAAAAGCTCCCTGTTCCAGAAAGCATATGTATGCTACCAGCTTAAAAACATCAGATTTCATATACATATGGCCTATCTTACTCTCAAACTCAGACAAAAGGAAATGTCCTGATCTGTAGGCAAAGTCTGAAAGTAAGAGTGCCAATGACTCTTGGTGGAGACCCTGAAAAAATTGCACAACCAGTGCAGAAACTCTGGCATTATCAATACACTTATATTCCATGACCTGCAGATATTAGCAATGAAGGAGGATGAATGACTTTATTTGTGCCTGAAAGTATCAGGTTTGCAGAGTGCTTCAGCTGATACAAGAGGTGGTCTGTTTTGTCTGTTCCTGGGTCTATTCCTACAAGAAAGGTACATATTTGTCTCCAGACTGATACATCAGTTGCAATGTTCTCTTCTTTCAGAATTCTGTCTTCACCACACACTTATGGCAGGATCTATGTCCTATTTTTACAAAAACTGTAAGAAATAAGACGTTACAAGAGAACTCGCAAACAGATCAAATGATGTTTTGCTGTTGAGCAACTACTCTTAGAAATTCAGAAGAGAACTGTGTTATTTGATCACTATCTTACTGAAAACCTGACCCCTTTCTTCTGCATTTTCCATTCTGTTGGGAACAGAAACAGAATTTTGCAGATCTGGAAGAAAACTGCTGCATGAATGTCCTTATTTCTTTATTCGTTTATGTTCTAAATTTGCTTACAAATTCATGGTGCTGTCATTACTGAGGTATACTGACAAAATGCACTATATCTTATATACCTTAAGGATTACAGTAATTCACTCCTACAACTCTTATTGTCCTCCTATATGTTTCTCTTGCAGTAGACAATGTCACTAAAACAGCAGAGGTCTTCTATCAGGAAGTAGATGGTGCGATGACAATAATATCCACCTTCAAGTTTTTAGGCTCAGAGATTTCTGAACACATTAAAGCTCACCTTTGTTTCCTAGAAACAGCTATAGGGTTGTTATGTACTGAAATGTCTATGGTTTATTCTTGCTTGCTTTCTGACACAGAATCTATTAGTACCTACTCTGTCAGTCATTACATCACTACATGTTAATTAAAAGTTTCCATATTCAGCGTCACAAATGTTTTACCTTCTGAGCATTGCTAGAATGCAGTGTGGACTGAAAGGCTTACACTGGTTTAATTTTAGCCTTCAAATTTTAATTCACAGGCTGAAGGTGTAGAAGGTGAGTAGGTAAGGGCATTGTGAGTTCCAAAAATTTTTGTTTCTATTCTGTACTACTGAATACCTCTGATACAAGAACCATCACTTTGCATGACATTAGTTCTAAAAGAGATTTCTCAGAAAGATTTAGATACATATTTAGATACATAGATCTAAATCTATGATGTTAGAATTTACACATACTCGTTGGTTTAGAGAAAAAAAGCCCACCCTGCTATGTAATAATTTCTGTGAAGGTTCCCAGTTTCAAATTCCATGTAAATATTTATAACAGCAGACTTATAGCACCTGCATTTCATTGCAGCAAATATGACTTGCCAAATAAAGTCTGTTATGTGTGAGATTTATACATGTTATCTGAAGACACTGAAAAATCATATTGTAGAAATTAACATACAAGCATTATCTTTAATAGTTTCTAACTTTTCTTGGAACCACATTGTGTAGAACTGATGAGTGTAAAGGAGAGTTAAAGAAATTTGTCACAGCTCCTTCTCTTAGAGAACCAACACTCAATGTGCAACAAGCTAAAGATTTGGGTCATGACAGTATTGATGTAGAATGCAAAGCAATCTTTGCAAGGCTATAAGGTCAGCAGAACTTGTGAGAGCCTGACAAAATGTTTCAAGGACAGACGGCACAAGAAGGGGCATACAAAGCAGCAAGTTAATAAAGGAATTGTGGTGACAGGAGTAGTGAGGAATATCTATGTGTGAAAGAGAGTGGTAATAAACTGTGAAAAGACCAGTGGTTGGAAAACTTCAGCCTGACAAAGAATGAGGAACTGGCAATCAAAGGACTTCTGAAAGTGCCTGACCCTTGAAATGGAGCCAGTAGCATCTCAGCAAAAAAACAGAGGGGATGACCAAGGAAAGTCATGTAGAGATGAAGGTATAAAGGTTCCTGACCTTATAATTACGATGGGTTTTTCCTTTCCATTTATAAAATCCTATTCCTAAATGCTGTACTATGAGCTGGAGCATGTTGGGGTTTTTTTTTGTTTGTTTTTTTGGTTTTTTTTTCAATATAGCAAACTTCAGATTTTTTAGAGTAATGCTATGATATCAGAATGTTTGAGAAAGTAGTGACAATTTTACTCTTTATTCTCAAAATGTATGCTATTATTCTAACTGGAAACTCATTTCTGAAAACCCAGGAGGTATTCTTTCCTCACAACTCTGAGTTGGTTTGAGCGAATATGAGCAGGATTTTGGAACTTTCTGAACAGCAGAAGGGTTCCAGCTGGTAGTGGATAGAAATAGATTCTCAGCCAAAACAGGAAGAATAGAAAGAAGCCAAAGTTTAGAGGAATGTATATTAGTACAGCATGCATTACCCATATGTTTGCATATACAAAGATACATCTGCACATAGGCACTCAGTCAATATTAACATAATCTGGGTAAATGAAATAAATATTCTGTAATAAAAAAAAGAATGTTCTGTGGTAAAACAACGGTCACTTAACATACCCACCTCCTAAGTTATTCTCCATTTTAAAATAAGGTTCGGTATAGAGAAAATCAAAGTGAGTGAGAAAGTCAGAACTTTCACAGCACACTGTGATGGTATCCTGGAGAAGGAAAAGCAAAACTTTCTGCTATTGGACAGCTGCATTTTTTGGATAATGGGATTCTTAAATAACTGGCAATGTTACACATCAATTACAGATAAACAGATGCTAATTAATTATGCTATAAAGAACACATGACATTTTGGGCTTTGTGTATTTCCTTCAATATTTGTTATACTTTGTTACAGAGTGAACATCTTCATTATTTGTCACATAAATAACCAATGTGTTGTTTACAGCCTAAACAAAACCCCATATCAAGCAGTTGTGCTTGCCACAGACAAGAACTTTCCATTGATGCAAGACTTGAATAAAGTGTTTATAAAGACAGCTGATAACATTTTACATCCAGCTCATTCACAAAAGTTTTTTCTCTATTTAAGTTTTTGGGTTTTGTTGTTTTTTTGTTCTTAATGCAAGTGACTTCTTCATTAACATAACACTCAGTAGTTAACACTCCCTCAAGATACACAATTTATTGACTCAAAAATGTCATGTTCAGGAGTCATTCTAGAGGGCACTGACTTCTGCAACAGAAGACATGAATGAGGGCTTCAGAAACAACTACAAAAAAAGTAGATGTAGGCACAGAGAGTGAAGTCAATACTCAATTCACTATCCATACAGAATTCTCGATTTCTATAAGAGCTTTTTTGTCCTTTTTGCTAGTTGCCATGGCAATTGAAATTCTGGTTTTGTTAATACAATAAAAATTCACTTCACCGACATGATAGAAAGTCACTAATACTATATGACTTTTATCACATTAGTACCTTTTTCACAGCATTAGAAACTCAGTAGAGGACAGGAAACTCACTGATCCAATGGCAAAGTCCCTAATAGAAAGTAGCAGTTACCAGTGTGCTATGAAAGATGTATTATTTCACAAGACTTAAAGCTTCAGTTGTTATATTACCTGTTTCTGAAAGGTTATTCTGCTGGTGTAACCACAAACAGCTGATTTTTTTTGTTTTGTTTTTGCTTTGTTTGGGGGCTTTTTCAATCACTTTGTTGGGCTTTTTTTGTTTGTTTTTTTTAAAGCTAAAATGAATATATACAAAATTGATATGATTATAAAATTTGTTTCTCTTAATTTGAATATTTTAGTCTAAAGTAGGGCCTCATCTAAAAACCGCTTAGAAAATTAAAATGTTTTTGTTAAATATTGTGGGTTTAATACTTTCATAAGTATAAAGCATAGCCAAATGTCTAATAAAGTCCCCTGTATTAGAGCCAGAAAGAAAGGTGTCCAAGTCACCTGAAATTCCATATTGACATTTATTTCAAAATAACTTTCAGAAGTTACCTAGTTTGACATCAGTCATAGAATGTTTTCAAGTCACTTTCCTGATATCCTGATTGAGACTTTCAAGAGAGATGGAGGAAGAAAAAAAAGCAAACATTATATTATTTTTTATTAAATCTGAATTATTTTCCATCATTCAAAAGAATCTGTTGTAAAAAAACCCCTAGAGAACTCATTGACACATTTTCCAGTTTAAAACTTCTTAAAATGTATTAATTCAATCTGTTTACTTGATATGAAGTAAGTTACATGTACAAGTGAAACTATGGGACTGTGGTCACTATCCTACAATGAGATCTGTGTTATCAATAGCCTGAATAATAACACTCAAAATTGAAAACAAACTGTAATTAAGAGATGAAACAGTAAGAAATATAAATATAAAATCCCTATGCATAAGGTGTTCTGTAATGAGTGCAAATATTTTCCTACGGTGTCAAGACATTCACACCAAAGATTTTCTCTTGCACAACGAATACTCAGCCTCTAGCAGAATTATTTAGCCTCTTATAGAGATTACTGACTTTGACGTGACACAAATCTGATAGAGAATAAAAATTCCCCTGCCATTTTCAGGAGAAATGTTGTGCTTCTGGAACAATGCTCTCAGACCTCAATGATTTGTTGACAGGGTGCTCTCTGTCCCAGAGTGCACAGTGAATATACAATTTATTATCTCTCAAAGGAGCAGATAGTTTGAAGTCTCACAAGTCTCAAGATTTGTACTGTGCATTAATTAGTTCATATTTATGCAGCTGTGTGAATTAGGCTGACTTCTGGTCACAATTATCAGCTTTTTTATCTTGAAGTTGCTGGTATGAATTGTACTGGAATGTTTCCTGTGAAGTTCTGTAGAGGGAAAAAAAATATTGTCTGCCCTTTTGTCACCACCAATTACTTGGAAAGACATTTTTCTTTAGCATTCCAGATGTAGACTGAAAATTACTTGATGCTCTGGTATTAACTGTTATACTGGAATTTCAGTGCAACAGTTCGTTTAGATATTAACAGTGTCCTATTACTTTGAGACCACAAATCTAACCGAACATTTCCTCTTGAAACCATTAGGTGGCCAAGATTTTAAAGAATTGCTCATACTTTTCAGTCAAGCTAATGATTAATTACCTACTATTAATAGCTATCCTGATTTGAATTCCATATTTTGCTTGTTTAGCTTGGCAAGAACATTTTATGAAACTGGAAACACATGTTTCCCTGTCAGTGGAGTTTCAAACCCCAGGAGTCCCACATTGCTTCGTGAAATGCAGTCAATCATGTAGTGGCCTAACAGCAACTTAGAGATGGTCTTGGCCTTCCCATTGTTCTGGTCTTGCTACTGGCAGAGAGAGCTTCAGAAAGGTTCAGACACATATTGATGAACTCTTCCATAGTCATGGGATCAGGTTTTTTCCCCAGAACATATGAGAAAAGATACTATCTGGAAAACGTGACCAATGCCAAGTACCACATATATGTTCTTCCTAGCATCTATGGTATTTTGATCTAAAACTTGTTTATAGATCAAATATTAAAGATTAGGAAGTAGCACACTGCTGTGTAAACAGAAAAAATAAACAAGCAAACAGAGGAAAGCAAACAAACAAACAAAATGTCATCCAATATCAGTCCTATCACTGCTGCCATCTGTAGAGCGTCTTCGAAGCTTATTTTTCAAAATTGACTACTTGTTGACATATATCTAAATGGAACTTATTTCATTAAGTTAAACAAGCATGAGAACATCACAGAGCAAAAAACGTTTTCCAATATAATTACAAACATATGTATGTGTGAACTTTAACATATACTTGATGCTATATGCATTAGAAAAAAATCTACAAAAATAATAGTAAATATCCAGTTAAATACAGACTCTATCACTTAAAAATGCACAATCACATGTGTATATTTAAAAAAAAAATAATAGAAGCCAGCTATTTAAGATAAATGAAACTAGTTGTAAGTTATTGTCTATACTACATACTTGACAAGCATCAGCATCTAAATTCGCTAATTAATTGTGGACATAAAATAGAAACTGGATTTTTATGTATTTTCTCTATGTCTCTTCTCCAGAGGTTTTCCCTCCATTTTCACTTCACTCAAAGGTTTTCCAACAAAAAAATGATAGTAAGTAATAATGTTACCTCTCTTCTAATTTGCAAATCCATGGATACAAAAAAAAATTAGTTTCAAAATATTTCATATAAAAATATCATACTTTTTTCTGAATTTTATTCATACTGTAAGGAAAATTGTCCATTACAATGGCCAGATCACTGACCTAAACCTGAAGAATTGTTTTTTTTTTTTTTTTCTCTGAGAAAATCAGCAGTTCCTTATATCAACTGTTGGCCTGTTCACTGTAGACCCTTGTCAAGATCATAACTTTTCTGAAAACAGACAAAAATGATAGACCTACTCCAACAATAATCAGGTGAACATCACCTGCAGAAACTGCAGGATAATCTTCAGAAGTAATGAGTCAGTTGGGTATAAATTGACACAATTTGTTATAGTATAAATAAAGCCACTAGTAAATTCTAAAGCTTAACATGTCCCAAAGATTTGCACTTCTACTGCTTTCCTCTCTGCTGCTACAGGCACTTGAGGTGTCTCCAGCCAATTTAGTTGATTTTTAAATATGCTTGAAGACCTTCCTTTATGACCAAAGAGAGATTTCTGTGGCTTAGAGAAAGAATTCTGGAGAAAGAAAATACCTCTCCTAGCAGAAAATCATATCTGTGTATTTATCAAAGAGGCGATACCATTAATTCTTACAGAGGTGTTTGCTGAAGCATTTTCACCAGCTCCACCACCAGGAGAGAGTGAAAAATAAGCTGCAAAGTAGGCAACTTTCTTAGTAGTACTAGTCCTGATTGTTAGAATAAAATATTGCACCCAAATGACAAAAAACCCCAATCAAACAAACAAACAAAAAACAAAACAAAACAAAACTAACAAAAAAAGAGCCACAAACCAACCAAAACCCAAAAACGAATGAACAAACAAACAAAACCCCCAAACACCTATGCAAATATTACTCATTTTCATGATCACAGATTTGTAGAATATCCTGAGATGGAAGGGACCCACCAGGATTACCAAGTTCGACTGCTGGCCCTGCAATGGACACCCCAAGAATCACACTGTGTGCCTGGTACTGATCGGACACAAAATAATAGAAATATTACCCCATGACTGAAAAATATTTTTTTTTTTTAAAAAAAAAAGATAATATAATGACAACGACATGGTTTCCAGTAACAAAGGTCTTGTCAAACAAATTAGTTGCCTTCGTCTTGACTACATTATAAATGAAGCAAATACAAGTGATTCCATTATTATTGTATATCTGCACTTCATGACATTTAACATGACATTATGATTTTAAAACTTGTCTTATAAGAAATTAACAGAAAACATATAAAATTACTTCAATTTCTATATTTAGAGATCTTCCAACGATGCAATCTGGGCATTTTCTAGTAGCAGAAATGAATATTTGGCCTGAATCTATTTTGGTAAACCATTTAAATATAAAGCTTTTTTTTTCAAGTTACATTTGTGGGACTGTGAAGAATGAAATTAGCTTGTGCAGCAGCATAGCTTCTTTAACCTGAAGATATTGACAAATAATTAAATGGTTTTTTAATGTGTTGTTTAATGTTTTCTGTTATTATCTGGTGATAAAAAACAATAATAATAATTTTGACTAAAAGAGAAACTGTCTGGCCTCTTAGTATTAAAATTATGAGATACTCTGCCTTACCCAGAGTTGTCTCCTCAGGTTTATGATAATCTCAGGAAACATAATGAAAATATAATGAAGCAGATCCGTGTATTAAGACAATAATGCATTTTTAAACCTTTGACAAATGTGAGTTGTTGAAGGGAAGTCTCATAAATATTCTCCTAGAAGTACCAAAAAAAAAAAAAAAAAAAAAAAAAAAAAAAAATTGGGTGATTTTAAAGGCCCTCTTGTTAAAAGCACAAAATAACATGATAACATTCCTGGAAAAGAAGCTAAGTAAATCTTCTCTAGAAAGTTTCAAAATTAAATGAAATGTCTAACACTTAAGGTCCATTACATACATGAAAAAACTTCCAAAATATATGATGCATTCATTTAACTTGACAATTGTAAAATGTAATCCTATATATATAAGATATTTTGAAAGAGCTTCATAAAAAAAAATGGTGTTGGTTCTGCATGGAAGCAAAGACAGGTACCAAAATAGAGCAGAACCTTCTTATAATGGACTTCTACATTTCATCTCTTTCCTCTAAAGTGGCCTGACTGGAGCAACATCACTGACATATGTTCTGATTTCAGCTGGATGACAGTAGATTTAAAGAAAGGATACTGGTTAGAGTCATACTGATTTGTTTTTTTTCTGAAGATTGGTATACTGTTTCTGATACACAGATTGGGAAAGAATCTCTTTATGTTTTCAAATTTTACTTGGAGGACTGCTCAGGTAAGGAAGAGGTCAGTACACACAGAGTCTGGGTCAAATGCTGTGACCATATATTTGCATAACATAATCTTTGACTTTTCTCTGTTAGTCTTTAACCTCCAAAAATCCATGTCTGATAACACAAATATTTTGTGTTACTAAAATCTTTCGAGACTTGACTGGCAATTTTGTTAATAAGTGGAGATAAATAACAGGTGTGAGAAGCCCTGTGAAATCTATCTACATGCTTAATTCCTTAACTCCATTACATATTTAAACTTGATAAATTCACATAAAAATAATAAATGTCAGATGCTAGATTTAATTGGTAATAGGAAGAGAGAAAATGATTCAGCAAAGAAACAACAGTGCACTATATGAAGTATCCTGTATGCTTTGCCACTTAATTTCTACACAAAACTGTACCCAATTAACATTTTTGAAATGTGGTCATTCACTTTCCTAACTTTAATGTGAGCAGGAAGCAGCAGTTGCAACAACAAAAGGAACAGCAGAAAGGTTTAACATCTGGGAAGGAGTTCAGCAGGGCTGTGTTATGCCACTGCATCTGTTCAGGATTTATACTGAAATGGTAATGCACATTCCTCTTACAATAGAGGAATTCAAATTAGAGGAAGCAAATGCTGTAATATCAGGTATGCTGCTGATGTTGTCTTTATCACCAAGTCTGAGGAATCACTTTGCAAGCCAGTAATGAGAGTGGCTGCAGCTAGTTCTGACTGAGACTACCTGGGAATGTAAAAGAAAAAAGACAGAGGAGTGACAAAGAGGACTGGAAATGTGTTACAAAAATAACACAAAAATAAGACCAGGAAGTCAGACAAATAAAGAGTCCTTACAAGGTTTTCATTGTAGGAGTATGAAATTGAACTATGCCTAGAAGACTTTAGCATCAGCTATGAAATAAATAAACAAAATAAGTCTGGGAAGAAAATTGAACCATTTTTTATTCCTGATGGTGTGTCTAATCTGACAGCAAGCAGTAAGTCATGGTTATAACCTTCATTTTCGTTTTTATTTTATTCTCCTGATTTACATTGTTACAAAATATGAACAATCTTCTATTCTTTAAGCATTTTTGTTTGTTTATTTGCTTGAATGCATTTTATGAAGAAAGTATTTGTGTGGAAGGATGATATTTTCGAACAATTTTAGTGAAAACTCAACTGATAGGGAAAATAAAGAAACATAGCAATTTTATTTGTGCACTTTACAAACAATAATTTTATCTTTATATGAAAAGCAATCAGACATTATGCTAGCTGACAACATAACCAACTACTACCAACTAATTAACACAGCTGGAGAATTTACATCCAGTCAAACTCTGCTTACAGAATACAGAACTACCAAGATGATGGATAATAAAACACCTATTTTAAAGAGAAAATACACCATAATCTGGTGTTCTGACTATTTGAAATAACTTGAAAAGATAAGATTAACAAAAATGTTCTGGATTAAAAAAATTAGAAAGAAGAAAAGCTAGCAAAACAAAAGTAAGATAAAGGTTCAGACTAAACCAAAATAAACTAGGCAAGCATTTGCTACTGACAAGTAAACAGAAACAATAATCCACAATTGATACAAATCCATGAAATGTTGACTTCTGTGGAATCACATCTTACCCAGCCTTCAAACTTATCAGTTGTGTTAACTGAAGGAAAACAAGACAACACTTTTACTTTTTTTAAAGATTAATAGAGTTGCATAATTAAATAAACATTAAAAATAGTTACTTTAGAAATCTATTTGAGTATTTTACAGCAGAAGGCTTTTTGTGAAGATACAGTACTTAGAACAAAACTGTAATGAATAATAATCAAGACTGGAACAATAGTTTCTTTTGCCCACTGTTTTCTCAAGTGGGATGCCTGTATGTTGTGCCTATATAGACTGTGAAAAATCTCATGAAAATCAGGTATTTAGAACTGACAGTTGTAGGAACCATAAATTCTTGTCTGAAAAACTTGAATTACTTGATTCGAGTTTTTCAGAAACTGGTCTCTGTGAGTCAAAAAAATAGTGCATTTTTAAGGCACAGGTTATGCATACTACTTGATTATAACTTTTGCTAATTACATCTCTAAACTGAAAAAAAAAAAAAAAAAAAAAAAAACCCCAACACTATAACAGACAATGAAATTCCAAACGTAGTTTTCTACAAATATTCAATATAGTACTCAATCCACAGTATTATTCAACATCATTTTGTTTGACATAATGGCAATTAAATACATCATGCAATGTACTAAGTGGCAGTAATAATATTTGATTATAATTTAAGGGTAATTTGAACAAATAGCATAACTGCATGATGCAACATAATTACAAAATAGTAGAATGGGATGATGTAAAATATGAACTGACAGAGAATGTCACCTTCCTACAAATTAGCTCTATTCTGAGTTCATTCTTAAATTCCCTTATATTTAAATCCCTATTTGCACACCTGCTTCAGATAGGGTCTAGAGGCTGCAGCAAAAGCAGTGAAATCAATTTTCTCTCCATGCCCACTTCAGGTGACACACAATTCTTCACTTAAAAATACACCATGCATGTTGGTCATGTTTATGCACACAATCATGTATTGTCACGTAAAGCTGAATAAATACACACAACTATAGTTCTACATAAGACTTTAGAAGTTCACTGTAGTCCTTGATTTACAAAAAAAAAATGCTATCCTTTTGTGTTTACTAGTGTTTATTTAAGTATTCATGCTAATCTCTTAACAGAAGAGAATCTTTCATTCATGCACATAGAGGATAATTGCATTACTGATTAGTGAGCTTTCATCTTTCTCATCATATTTGCAAGTATGCATAGGTACATATATGCTTTGTGCATGTATAGGTTATGAATAATGAACATAAATGTTTTTAAATATATGTATCTATATATATTTATGTTCATACGTGTGTAGAATCTAATATGTGACATATTTGGCCATGTGATCAATGGTGTTAAAACAATTCTTAAAAGGGATCATTTCAGCAACATCCCAAGTAAGAAAGTATCTATATTTTTCATTAAGTTCTGGTTTAGGTTTTTCTTTAATGCAGACTTGTATGAGCTAGAATAAGTTGATCTACAACAACCTCCATCGCTGTGAACTGTCTCACACTAATGACAGGTCATTAATATCACTAGAACAAGTCCTGAAGCTGTCAAAGCACATCAGAAATATTCTATTCACTCTGATAAGACAGATTCAAGATTTTGGGTTGTGAGCAGTTTATTATCTCATGGTTTTGGGATTTGGTATGTAATTACATGGTATGTAATTTATAACATAGCTGAGAAGCAAATGTGGATGTTAAATTTGACTGTTCTCCACACAGTACTTATAATAAGCAAATAGGTTACACTTGTATATGACCTACAAGATGTATAATTACTCAAAATGTCATTTGACAAGGGTCGGGCAAACCCAGTCAAAAGTGTTTTGTCACTAATAGTGAGGAGATGGAAATATCAAGGTGCGTGCCATCTTTTCTCCAATGTTGAACTTTTCCATTTTCCTCCTTTAGCTCAGTTTGAAAGGCTTTGTGTTGAAAATGTCTCCAAAGAAACCGATAGGTTTTAATGTAAAATATCATCCTCAAGGAATAGACTCTAATTTTTCTTTTTTTTCTGAGGATAAAAATATTATTATCTTAACATGAAAGGTCTATCTCTTCTCTTGCTGAGGAAAGAAAAAAAAAAAAAAAGAACTTTAATATAGCCCAATTTATCAAACTGATTCTTTCTTGCTCTAGGTTATTTCTCATTGATATTCCCTTTGGTTGCTATGGATTTTTAAATTAGTGTTCCATACATCCATGTTACACAAATTATTTAGCTAACTATTACCTTAGATTTGTATTCACTACATGTTTGTATGACTTCATCATTGCTCAGCATTATTACACCCAAAAGGGAATGACTTCTATTGCCATAATTACAGAGGTAGAAGTATTTAATTTAGAAATCAGTATCTTTTATGTCCATAATCAGGTGAAGAATCAAAGTGTCAGTGTAAATAAGTTGTTCTTATTTATCTAGGCATCTTTTCTCTAGAACACTCTTATCCCTTTACAGTAACAGTTTAACTTCAGCGTTTTTTGCCTTTTTTTTTTTTTAAAAAAAAAAAAAGGTAATTTTCAACCTGTCCTGAAAGCATCTAATACTAATGCTGGAACAAGGAATATTGTAAGCTGCATGGTAGGAAGCACAGGAGGTTTACATCTTGCTTAAACAATAGCAGAGTTTCAGCCTCAGTGTTCCTCTTTCTCACATTTTGAAAAGCTTCTTTGCGGGTCACTCTGTAGCAAGCATCAGACTCCTACTACTGGAAAGCACAAGCCTACCATTTATATTATCATCTGTTCATCAGATGTCAGTGAAATAATTGGTTTAGGAGTTCTTATCATGAAAGTATTTTGATTTAAGAATACTAAGTTATTTCTGTCTTTGTTCCAGTACCAAGTGTAAGACAGTACAACTCTTACAAGCCTTATATTAAGCAGCTCTAACTATATAAACGAGTCCCTTAAGAACCTAACTTTCTCAAAATCAACGTGACTAAAATTCTTCATGTATAAACCATATTTCCTCATACAAAATCTAGGTGGTAGTAATGTCATGTAAATGCTTGCATCAGTTTTAATATGTTGTTTGCTACGAAGGTCCTCAGAACACTTCAGAAGAGAGTCCAAACACCCTCAGTGGGCATTTAAAGTGAGATGTAGGGTGCATTTGTGGCATTGATATAGTCGACTAAATTAGTAGGAGTCAGGGTACTCACACTCCACTTCTTAGTTTCTGTAGGTGATAAGACATGCTGAATCGTGTTTTGTAGCTTATTGAGCAGCTGTAGTGTAGCTGACTTGTAGCTGACTGTTAAAAGAATCAATGAATAATCCTCAACCTGTTTGTCACACAGAATTTCATTTCTAGGAGGAGATACAACTCTTCAGTTCAACTAGTGTTTTGAAACTCTGTGTAAAATACTTTGGACATAATGACAGCTCCAGGTTCCTAATAGTGTTTTGCTCTGTGGCTCCGTACTTTGGTCCTGAGAGATTTTAAATATATAGGACTCTTTAGAAACTGTAGTCTACTGTTCATATGCAGCATGTTTATATCAATGTAATAGAAACAGAAAACTTTTCCATGTATGAAAATAGGTGTTTGAAGTAGCTTCTTACACAAAGAGATACAAAATACTTGGATTTTAGGATAAAATGCATTATCCTTTAAAGCAGTAAGAAATGTGGGACTTGAAAAATCAAATACTATCCTGCAATACATTACTTGATTCCAGCCACCTCTATATTTATAACTGGAGTGAAAAGTTTGAAACAGGGTAAGCAAAAAGATTAAAAAAGCATTGATTCTCCTCAGTGGTATTCTTTGAAATTTCAACATAATAACAAACTGAAAAATCTTTGAATAAGATCACAATTACTTGCCTTTCTTCTCATTATATACCTTTCACTCAAAGAGAAGAAATCAAAATTTTCTTTGCCACAGTAAGAGTTAGCAGAATGTAAAATGGGTTCACTGTTTTGTTTTGTTTGTTTTTTTTTTTCCACTTCCTGAATTATTTATATAGTTGCTGTTGTGAAAAAATAATGATTATAGAGCAAGAAATCCCGGTAATTATTTTTTTTTAAATGCATCATCACTATAAAAGAAGTATTATTCCCTTGCATAATGCTAAATTGTGAGACTAATTTAAGAATTTAAGAATGCACAAAGAGAAATTTGTATAATATGCACAATATTTAACAAGAAAATCTTTTCTTCAGTAAAAAAGAGTAACAGAAAGCAAGGCATCCAGTAATAGTGGAGCACATCCGTACTACTCAAATACACATTCTAGAAAATCTCAGAGCTGGTGAAGGGTCTCTTGGGACTACTCCAAAACTTACAATGGTTAAGAGTGATGTTTTCAGTCAAACCAGGTCAGGTCTGTGCTGTTAACTCCAGCAGAAATCAGAGCTGTTCCTGACCTAGCAATAGAAAACTGTGTTACCAAACTGCTACACTTACTGCTTCATCCTTAGGACCCCCATTTTTCCATTCCTGAAAAAGCTGAGGTTTTCCTGAGGTGTCCTTACACTTTCCTAGACACTCTTTATCTTTTTCTTACAGGGAGAACTTTTCCCCTGCCTTCTCCTCTCCAAAATTGTTTTCAGATTAGTCACCAGAACACATGGCAAATCACTCACCTGGGGCTTCAACACCTTCAAAACACAACACTAGGGAAAGCATACACCAAGAAACTGTCATTAGCTGTTTGTCCTCTCCACCAAAGAGAATGGAACTTTCAAAAATGGATTCATGTTCTGTCTTAGAGCTATTTCACAACCAGCTATCACCTTTTTTTTTTTTTTTTTTTTTTTTTTTTTTTTTTTTTTTTCCCCTTTAAGCTTCTAGACTTTATTCACAATAGAAGAGGTATGTGAGGACAGCAGATCTTCAAAACTGGAACATGTTTTTCTATTTGGAAAGAAAGCTAAAAGTACTAGCTTCATAAAAGTGCTACAAAGACCATGTTTAATGCCTATTGAAAATATATTTCTGATGGGAAAAAATGATGTAAGTAGTAGGCTTTGCTTGGACATCTTTAAGGCATATATTTGTACAAAAGGCATCCTTTTAGAGAAAAGGCATGCCTTATAGAGAGAGCAGTTTCTTTGATGATCAAAACAGTTCTCTGCAACAGTCATTAATCATGTGTGGTATTGTTAGGTTTTTCTTATTGTTATTCTTAATCTTTTCTTTCGCCAGTGATTAATTTGTTTTCTTTTAAGTTTGTTCACTTTTTCTTAATTTCTTTTATTTCAGTTTGTCCATATCTCTAAGTCTACTTCTGGCTCATGTGTCTAATAACAAAAAAATAGTTTCTGTTTGATTGGTTTGTTTTGTTCCCCCCTCTGGCATTGGAAAGGACTTGTAAGAGTTACTTTTCCCTGCGAGCTTAGACTAAAATAAGTATACAGCTGCAGCTTTTGTTTTTCAATGATTAATAGAGGTATCTTAGTAATGACAGAGGCCTATTGTTTTAAGTGTTCAAACTTTTTCCCAATGTACCTTTCTTTTTTTCTGGTTAGTTTTCTAGGATGTTGAGTCTGGCTTTTTCTACGAAGTATATATATATAAAAATCTAGTGCAGCCTTTATTCTCTTCCTTATTTTCATATTGCTGTTTATTAATTGCTTATTATAATGGTCAAAAAAACCAAGCATTTGAATATCTCTATAAGATTTTTTTTAAGCTTGTCCGCTTTTCTTATGACAGAAAACTGTTACTGCATTAAAAACTATCCAATATAAATCTTTCTGTTTTCTCAAATATCTATTATTCCTCATCCATTTATACTGTGGCAGCATCCAAATGGCCAACTAAAAACATATGCTTCAGTGCACTAGATGCTGCAGAAACTTAGCAAAACATTGTTCCTGTCTTAAAGATACACCTAGTCCTTCAAAGACAAGCCAAACCTGATTAAATCAGATGTTCACATGCTTATAGCTGTCATGAAGAGGAGCTGATCTGATAGAAGAGAACAGAAAGTACAGTACTATTAGCCAAGAGTATGGAATAAGAAAAAAGCGTAACAGGATCACACAGCAAAATTCACAGCTTCATGGTAAGGCCACAAAGGAGTGCTGTAGTCAATTAGTCTGAATTTCATTGTACTTCGAGCTATAAGGCTCTTCATAAAATATTTTTTTATATTCTAAAAACACAAGGTTTCTTTCCCATAATAAATAATCCACTATTTTTTCCATCCATTAGCCACATTCATTATTAGCTAATTCATACTTATGCTACCTTGAATTTGTTCACTGTAGAAATGTAGACATTTACTGAGCTTTCCTGAGTTCTTTCCATCAAAATTCATCAAAGCAAAGCCTGTTTCATAATTAGTCTCAACTTGTTGGCTTTCATTTAGTGGTTCTTTTTGGTTGCTAAACTGAAGAGTCCATTTCCAAAAGTAGTTCTTCTCATGAGTACCTTCTCAGGGACTGTGATCAAGTTACTCTTTGATGTCCTCTTTGATAAACTAAGTAAATGGACCTACTGGAATCTTTCATTATAATATATGTTTTCCAATCCTTTAATCATGCACCCAACTCTTCTCTGAACTTCCTCAAAACTACCAGCATCTACTCTGAGAGCTCCAAAACCCTTTAAAACATTTTCATCTAAGACAAGTCAGCTACTATCATCATCACTTAGCCATCACTGATTCCCTATAGGAAGTTTATATATTTTGGCTGTAAACAAAACACCTACCATTCATTTTTGAAGCACAGAATCCTTTCACTATTATTTCTAACTAGTAAAAAGAGGTAAGAAAAAGGAAAAAAAAAAAAAGTATCAGAGAGCATTTTCTTTTTCTTTTCACATTCTGCTTGCAAGTCAGTGCTACAGCCATAGGAGAGTAGTAGGGAATTGTATTACCTGAAAAGGTAGTTGCTTTGAAATTGTAATACAGACTTAAAAAAACATGTTGTTGCTTGAAGCACGTTAATGTTGATTTACTACCCAATAAATACAAAAAGCTTCCACTGAGGCTTACAGGCCAATGGAGAGAAACAGCACAAAGATACTTCCATGATTAGTTGTTTGCCTAATTACAAGCTGTGGCTGATTAGAGTTGTGTTGTGTGACTTTCATGCAGTGGTTTCATTCCCTGTATCTAAACCTCTGAGTCCAAAAATCTGCAATCTAGACTGCCTGTAGGATTCCACCAGAATTTAAAAGCTTTTAGCAAAGTCATCACAGCCAGGCTCTTTCTTACCCCAAATTATAGGTAATGGCCTATAAAAATTCTGTTACTGTAAAAATATTGATTAACTGGCTGGTAATATGCTGTCTTACATGACAGATGCACCTACTATGGGTTATTGCATTAAACTAATACTTTCCACATGCTTTTATTGTTTCTGCCTTCTATCATCCACCCAAGTAGTATAGCACAGAGAAAGATCAGAGCTAATATCTGCTGCTTTTCTCACATATTCTGGTTGTAGCATCTTCTGCAGCACATGTTCTGAGAGATAATTTGAATGGAAAAGCTGGCTCTATTTCCATCTGGACCAAAAGAGGACAGCACAGGTTTTCTATCTAAGGTTGGATCAAGCTAACTGTTTCTGCTGTCACTGAGAGGAAGAGCTCTTATTTTGTGATTCATGATTTGTGTGTACATGGACAAGGAGTTGATTTAGGAGAGAAATTTTAAAAATAGAAAAAAATATATTCAAGAGAGCAGCAAGGAGGGAAGAAACCTCCTCCCTCTACTGCTCTGTCCCTGGTCCCTCTCAACCATCTCCAGAAAAGAAATCAACCCAAAACATCTAAACAAAAAAAAGATCCTGTAAGTATAAGTGTCTTCTGTTTCTTCCACCTTTCCTCCCTTTCCCCCCCCCCCTCCCCTTGTTTAAGTTTATTTTTCTCTTTTCTGGACTCTCCCTCTTTTCCCACTTTTTCTCCTCTTGTCCCTTTCTTCTTCTCCCATCCCCTCCCTTTCCCTACTTTCTTTCTGTCTTTTCTTCTCTCTCCGGTGCTGTCTAACTCAGTCAGCCCTAGCAACACAGTAGTCCCTTACCCAAAATGCAGCTGGGAGTTGTATAATCTGGTTCTGTTACAGCTTTTAATGATAGTGGGATGACTTGGACTCTACAAACGTGAGAGACACTGCTTCTCTCACTTCCCAGGTCAGGCTTCTGTTCAAGGTGCTGTCAGAACTGCGGCTGGTAGGAGCACTTTCATCAGATAGCCAAGAGACAGACAGAGAAGATAAAAAAATAATTGGTGTAACCTGACAAACCTGAGACTCTGACTGCCATTGCAATGAGAGACAAACACTAAGTGCTGCTGAGAGAGAATGAAGGTTTTCAGAGCTGAGTGGACTAGAACTCCTTCCTCCTTACTCAGCTCAGTTCAAAGCAGGGCAAATGCATCTTAGAGTCTTCTTTGCATAAATATGGTGATATCCACAGGCTGTACACAAAATCCTGCTTGAAATTTGTCAGTTTAGAAATAACACTGTTGTTGACCTTTTAGTCTTACTTTTGGTTCTGTCTGTACAATTCTGTCTTACCTGCGTGACTTCTGTTAGAGTCCAAAGTCAAGGATAGTACTTTAATTCTGCAACTCTTTCAAAACAGCTTTCAAAATCCTTCTTTCAAAGTTGTTTAAAATTAATAATTTTTTAAAGGCTTCTGTAAACTTCCGCTCAAATGCTTCCTCTATAATCTTCCTGATATCCAGAAAAGTAAAGAGAAATTAGAAAGATTTGACCCCCTTGACCCCTAAAACACTGCTAAGATTTTGAATGCACTTAGTTTGCTGTCAAACTCCACGACCAACATGAATTACATAGAATTATTGACCGGGTATAAAACTCTCCTTGCCCTCTTAGGAATCCATAGGCTTTTTTTTTTTTTTTTTTTTTTTTTTTTTTTTTTTTTTTATAAGGTACTTCAAATCTTCAAAATTGAAAAGCCAGTGAATATTCTGTGCATGTGTGAAAATTAGTCAGGGTAAGACATTGATGATATACTCAGAGAAATACTAGTCCTGCAAAGAATGTTACAGCATATTGTTCTGCCACTGACTGAACTACCAGCCTTCACTCTATATATAATCCTAATATTAATCCAAATAATTCCACTGATTTAGTTTATTAGTAATAGTTCTGTCTATAAACATTTCTTTTTCTTTCATTATCTTACAAAATGTGTTTTTCTTCTGTCTGAACAAGTATCAGAGCCAAAACTGGTGTAAAAGATTAGAGAATGAAGGCACATATTTCCACTCCTATTGGAATGTAAGTTATTAATAGCATAACTTTAGCTATAATTAGAATGTTTTCTGGGACAGTTTTACTCTTTTTCAGAGTCATTTATCTGGACAGCTGTTGGCTCAGTAGCTCAGCTGCACTGTACAACACCAAGTATGCAGAGAATGCTGCTTGTTTACACCGTTCTGGCACAGATGTTGTGTTTGACACTGAAAGCACATGGTGAGTCTGGTGCACGTCACTAAACCAGACTAACGGTACATTTGCAGACCAGCCAGCCTGATGCAGTCAAACTAAAATCACAGTGATTGGACAAATCTGTCAGTTGCTTCACGGTATAACAGGCTTTAACAAAACCTGAATTTTAGCCACTTCATTGAGACATTAAAAATGAGAAAAGGCAGAATTCTGAGAAAGGTTTATATCACACTTGTGCTAGTCATAGTCCTAGGGACAGCAACCAATAATCCGAATTATGCTTGCAGTTTATGAACATCTGGGGCTCACATTTCTTTCTTTTTGATCCCAGAAGAACTCGTAAATGATTTTTTTTATAAAGTCATATACTTGTATGATGTACTTAGGATGATCTACAGCACAATCCAAAAAGCTTTAGGAGTCCTAAAGTCAAAATAATTGAAAGCTACAGATGCAAATATAATGATAATAACATCACCATCTATTGTCACAAAAAGCCACCTCAACTGAATCCCTTAGTCACTGTAACATAAATAAACTAAAATTATCATAATGAGTATAGAAAACCTTTCAGCCTTCTTTTTTGGATGATAAGGGTGATCATTTAATCAAGAAAAAATGTATAAAGCCTTATAAAGAAACTACCTAGATCTATTTGCATTCTTAGAACTTCTATTTTTCCTTCTTTTATTTTGCACCTGTATACTCCCACAAACCCAAACCAGTTTCTCCAAGGCTGAGACTTCTTCTACTTGTTTAGCCTAAAGCAAATGCCTATTGCTAACTTATGGATCACTGGAAATAGATATTTATAAAGGAAGTGTCAGTGACACTACAATAACTTATGAATTCTATTTCTACAAAACATGCTGTAGTTCTTGCTGTACTTAGAGTAATTGTGTTGCGTTTCTGATGCTCCCTAGGTTCTTAGCCTGTCCTTTTAAACTGACAAAATCTGCTGAAGTGCCTTAAATTTTTTTGTCATCCTGTTCTCAGATCTCATTCAGTGTTATATGGTTATATGATATATAAAATGTGAAAAGTTTTTTTTGTCCATCTTGTTTCTAGAAGAAACAGGAAGAAACGTTGTGTAGACATTACTGTCAAATTATGTGTAATTTCTCTGTGTATTAGTCATTGCATTGCTGTTACCTCTTAAATTGAAATAAAATTACTCTGTTCATGAACAGAGCTTGGTGTTACATGCTGCAGCTCAGCCAGTTCAAAAAAATTATTTTTGTTTGTTTGTTTGTTGGGGATTTTTTAGGGGGGCAGTTTGTTGGGGTTTGATTTGGTTTTTGTTTGTTTGGTTTTTTTCTTGGTTTGGTGGTTTTTTTTTTTTGTTTCGCATGCTTTATTTTTTTTTGTTTGTTTTTGTTTTGTTATGCTGTTTTTTTTACTGTTTTCTTATTACTCCTGGTATTTTGTCCTTGCTGAGGTTGCAGTGGTGGACTTTACATCCTTATGGTGTTTCCTCAAGGCTGTAAGGCTTTATGCTGGCTATCCTCAAGGACTGTCTGCATTCTAAAACTGAAAAGTGATTTTCCTTAGCTAGAGATGAATACAGGTAAAACCATTCAAAATTTGATGATAGAAGTGCATTCATAGGGTAACTTGTCCTAAGATTTAGGTATTGTTTTATGCTATGGTCATGTGAAAATTATTATGTCAGTCCTAACAAGAGGCAAGTGAATCAGACATAAAAAATATTTTAGTAGATTAAAACAATAAAGCAGAGTAGAATGAGAGAAGTGTGGTGAGAGTCTGACTGCAGATGCATGGATGCACAGGATAAGCTTTTGAGGAGACCCAAGGCAATAGACTTGACTCTACAGATTGGCTAAGAGAGTACTGCATTTGTTGTTGATCTGCTGTGAAGCATCATGGGGATCATATCAGTTAATTGCTACTATTAATATAATTTTCTTAATTGTTTAATAAAACAATAGATCACATCTTAACAGGTTGTGTGGCAGACTAGGAAAAGGGAACTGTGCTACTCCAACAGAACTAGCGTGTCTTGAGCTCTTTGACCTAGTTATCAAACATGGAAATGTGATTCCAATGTAAATTTACTAGAGCCTTGCAATGAGTATTGGGATTTCCCCTAACACAGAATCTGTGTCAAATAATTTGTCATATTTAGGGCTTCTTTCTCAACTCAAGTTTTCCCTACCTGCCTTAACTTGCAGTGTTAGGCAGTAGAAAAAAACAAGCTCATTTTCTAATATATTTCCTCTGTGCAAATATTAGGGATCATAGATAATGGAATTTCCACTACTAACAGACAAGACATTTTCCTGAAATTCCAAGACAGGACACAGTAACATTAATCATAAAATCTGATGCTACTACAATAGTCCTTGTTAAAAAAGAAACAAACGAGTAATCACACACACACACAAAAAAAACCCCAACAGCAACAACAACAAACTCCATATTTTCTTTTGTTCACATATACTTCCATTCAGTAAAAATCCCTCACTAGTGCCAGCTTAGTGATAAACATCTTATGCTTGAAGTACTTGATGCCATCCCCTCTTTTTTACTCTTCCTTTATTTTTTTTTTAAATTAGCATTCACTCCCATAGAAGAGTAGAAGATTTTACCTAAACAACAGCCTGTAGTTACATAACGTTTATGTATATATACTTATAAAGTACTTAACACATCTATAGAATATAAAGTATAAAAGATGTTGGCATTTATGTATTTCATTCAGCCAATAGGAAAAACATGAGAGTCCTAACCATGGAGAACAAAACAACTTGTTTTGATTCACTTGACACCTTTTATTTTCAAATATTGATGCAGCCACACCTAGCAGAGCCATTGTAATCAGGTGAGGCCATCCCAGACTACTCTTCTGTCTGTCTGATTAGATGTAACACGTACTATGAAACTGAGCACTTTAGAGGTGAAGACTTCATGATTTAAGAGCACTTAACTTTAAGAGCACTGCTCCATTGTAGACAGTAGTAATTATATCTCTTCTCCTGAAGTCGATAGGGTTACAAGTGTAAAGCTCAGTCTGTTCCTATCTGTTGAGTAATGTGTACTGTGAAGGAGAGTTTCACAGCTCAGGTCTTAGTTGGTATGAAAATTAGTTAGCATTCTCACCATGGTATTTTTCCACAGCTATACTGTCACAACAGTATTAGAGATAGGGTAATCTCTAGGGCTTGTACAGCATATGCCAGGAATGTGTCAGATTGTACAGAGAGGATGATGCACCATGTTGCCACTTTTAAGAATTTTGAAACTGAATGATGAATTTCAGATGAGATTTTTTATAAGTCCCCTTTAAAACCCTGATGACCTGTCTGGAAAATGGCATAATATCATCTGAATATCTAAAATATCTACATCCACTTGAGTTAGGAAATATTGGCAAAGACTCAGTGTTCCCCCCCAGTCAAGTGAAGGACTCACATGGTTGAGTTTTCCTGTTTTGCTTCAGTATTAGTCAGTTCATTTCCCTTAAAATGTACTAATTTATTTTTCACTGGGTAAGAGAAAGAAGGGAGGAGAAAAGAGAAGTAAATAAAGTTGTCCTGGAGTAGTATATGACAAAAAAAAAAAAAAACCGCAAACAGTAATAAATAAAAAAATATTAATTCAAAATGTTAATTTTTTTAAGTCTTTATTTAACAGGCAGAAACATTTGTAATTTTGGGTAATGTTGTGACGAGTTAAATCATGTACTGAAAAGCAGAAGTCCATCAAAGATGTTTCAGTTTTATCAAATACACCATTTTTGGAGGGTGATTGGGGAAATGACAACAGCATTGGCCTATACAGCCATTATTCTGTTACTATAGCAAGGACTCTTCTTACACCTGGAGCAAAAAGAGATTCCTCTTATCTCTACAGGAAAAAAATTATGTTCCTCAACTGCTACATGCTTTACTATATATCATTTCTTTTAGCTAGATAGATTTAATAATGACTGGACTGGGTTATTGTACTGATGCAATTATCATAAACTTCTGGGATCAACTTCAGCATCCAAAGATTCTAGCATGAATTTGGTAGAATAACGACATAACTAAGAAATACATCTATTCATGGTTTAAATCACTGACTGACAGAATGTTCATTTGCAGTCTGTAATAACAGATCAATTGCTCTTTTATTTTCAGCTGGTTTCAGTTTTGGGTCATAGATGTTTATTGCATATCTTTGCATACTAAGATAGAGCTCACGTGTCACATATTATCTCTTCAGTTATTAAGGTTATGGCAAGTTTCTGGTCATGATTTTTTCCCCCCTAAGAAAATATTAGAGAGGCAAAGGAAAAATAAGATAAATGTTAGATTTTCTAACAAAAAAATTCAGGATAAATAAGGGATTGTATATTTCAAGATTAACAGTATGAATTGAGTATCTAATGCAATATAGAGGTATGCTGAAGTAAGTGTTTGTTATTTAATGTTAGGAATAAGGAGCCTCTTTGGTTACTTTTATTTCTGTTTAATGTGAGCTGATCATGGAAAACAAGTAATTAAATATTTCATATTTGCAGGCATTTTAAAATTTATAATACCTTTAATTTCAAGATCATTAAAAGATGACCTGACATTGCTGTCATTTTTAGAATTTTAAAATTGTGTGATTTCTAGGCACCTGAAAAGGTAATGTTGAGTGTTTTTGAAAACACTTCCAAAGCACATGGAGCACCTTCCTGGTTGCTCTACATGTCATATAAGAAAGCTGAGCATTTCATAGGAAGGTTCGAAGATTTATAATTAATCAAAAATATCACTGTTCTACATCAAGAAAAAAGGTTGATCACTGATATTACAGTCATTTTAGTCTCTTTTTCTCTGTAGCTAATCTTTTTTCTCTCAACTGACATAGCTGAGAATGCACTTATAGTTGTGGGTTTGTTGTTTTTTTTTGCATTCTGGAGAGGAAGTAATATTATTGAATATTTCTTCTAGGCCTTAAAAGGAGATACTTTCTACTACTAAAACAAAATATTTAAAATTGTTCTACTTTTGTTGTTGTTGTTGTTGTTGTATCTCATTTTATGGAGCTGGCTTTGCTCCAGAAAAGGAAATAGTATCAAAACTGTAAGTTTCTATTCTGTTACTAATGTCATATCAACTTATTCAAAACTAAAGACAGGCATTGATAGATAAAGGAAAAAAAAAAACAAAACTTGAAATTGCACAGACTGGAAAAAACATGTCTAAAGCTTGAAAATAAATATTCCCTTACAACAATTTTTAAATTATTTCCATCATTTTCAGACATTGAAACGCCTTCTTTTATTCTTAGAATTTTTGTATAGATAAAGAGATTAACATTAAACCCTGTCATTTATTTGAAAGGGCTTGGATTTTAGGCAATAATGAGCATTTCCATCTTTCTTATTTTCCTTGTGGGTTTTGGGATTTTTTTGTTGGTGTGTTTGTGTGGGGTTTTTTGAGTTCTTTGGGGGTTTGTGTTGGTGTTTTGTGTTTTTTTGGTTTTGTTTCTGTTTGTTTTTTTTTTTCCACCAGTCCATGTGCAAGTTTCATAAGTCTTTACTTCTGCAAATTCATTTTTCCTAATAAACATTTTTGTACTAGTGTTAGGCCCCATGTGGCTTTAAATAGACCAATAGTAAGCCATGATTAATAGCAATAACTCTAGTAAGCCATTGATCTAGATGACATCATCACACTAAACCTTCAGCTTCTTGCATGGATTTAAGAAGTGAAGCCTGGCTCATAGCAGATAGAAAAAACATATGGTGAATTTTATTAGCCTTTCGAGGCAACTTGAAAATCCCAGGGCCTTCTGTGATTGCTTTTTTCCCCTATTATATCCACAATGTTATAGAAATCATGCCTAGTGCAGCAGAGTGATGAAGAAGAGGTGGATTATCCTTGCATGCAAAAGGTATATTATGCAGTTAGACTGTGGTGCCACACTGAGAGGAAAACTCAGACAATAAATGCCACAAAGCATGTGAGCAGCAGGGAGGCAGGAGTACAGTCTTGGTAAAGTGCTCCAAAGTGAAAATCAAAGTAAGCAGATAAAAGCAGACATTGGCCTGGGCTTTTTAATCAGGCGCCTGGAGCAAAGCAGAGGCAGGAAAGATAAATGTGTGGCTGTGTTATGGCACAGAGGGAGCACTGCAGTCGATCAGGTCAATGTTTATGTTAACTGTGGTGGAAGTCATTGAACATTCACCTTTCACCCTTGAAAATGAATCAGCAGGTTAGAAACTGTTGTTAATTTTTGAAATAGCATGCAAACTCACTAAGTATGCAGATGGAAACTGAAATGTAGGCAATTTGAAGCAATCCCTGGTTTAGATGGTGTGTTGATATAGTGAAATGTGTAATGTAAATGTGAGTTGGCATTTTGAAACATCCATTTGCAAGAAAGTAACAGGCAATTAGAAGAAACATGTACAAATCTGGACTGGTAGAAAAGACTTTGGATTTAGATAAACAGTTGCATTTTGAGAAGCTGATCTCCTGGTTCTGGTCATTGACCTTCAGATACTCAAGCCTGCCTTTTTTTTTTTTTTTTTTAAAGTAATAACAAAAAAAAAAAAAAAAAAAAAACAAAACACCACACACACACATACGAAAAACCAAAACCATCTATTTTCAAATTGCCTTCAAAACACTACAGCAATTCTTTTCCTAAGAGTCGCACCAAGTAGTGACCTAAACCATGGAGCCATACAAATGGCTGTGAGCAGAGGAGTCTTCAAACATCTCTCAGTATGAGCCTGGACCTTACTCAGTTGCCCAAAATTTGTAGACCATGCACTGTCAGATCCTAACTATGGCAGTTCTGTTCACCCCATTGATGAATTGTAAAAAGCAGAGGAAAGCAACTCACAACTGTAGCATAAGCTACGATCACTAGCACTCTGGGAGTGTTCTCTTCTGGATCCTTCCAGAAGACTCTTGGGGACATAACTCTAATCAGTCTCTCAGTTGCCTCAAGTCCTTTTGTATTTCCACAAGACAAACTAGCTTCCTCAAGCATGGAAACAAGCAGTTTCAAATTACATCGAACCTCTCTGGAAATAACTCTTTCCTGCAGAGCTGGGAAGTGAAGAGCACACTGTTCATAGCACTCTGTCCCCAAGGTAAGCAGCATCTCCTTCAGACACAGGGAAATGCAATTATTCTGTTAATGTTTGAGGGTGGCATTGCAGTAATATGTTGAGTTGTTTTGCTGGCTTTCCTCAGGTTTTGTCTATTTCCTACATCTAAAGCCAGGCAGATCTTGCCAGTTCCCAGACTAGAAATGTTGATATTCACAACTGCTGCATTGTCTTCTCTCAACTGTGAAGATTTCCAGATTTCCTCAGAAAGAGGTCTTAAATTCCCTGCTGCACACTGTTTTAAAGGCCACCTGTCTACAGTGTTTAGATGATAGTCACTGTCTACTATGATGTAGTACCATGCCTGTCACTAACATAAATGGCATTGATGCCCAGCAGACGGCAAAGAACAGATGAGATATTATGCTTGTTCTGAGGGAATTTTCTGAGTTGGGAAAAAAAATGTACACAATTTTTTTTTTTTTCTGCATTATCTTTTCTACACCATCCTTCCCTTCATGTTACAAACATAACTTAGTATACAAGCTAAAAAGACTAACACCACATATAATGTCCAGAGAAGCATCAGAGTATGACTAAAGTTGATAGACAGATTGTTTTGATTCATTTGGATACTTATTATCTTTTCCCTCCTACTTGATATAGGATTACGCTCATTAGTTGTAAACTGATTATGTTGGAAAATGCAGAAACTAATGGAGGGAAGAATACCCTGAATGCAAATGTTGTGGCTACATATAGGGACACTCTTCCAAGTTAATACAGAGTTATATACTTTTTAAAAAGTTTTATTGTTAAATTTAAGCTTTCAAGGGAAATAAACAAAGAAAAAAGACAAAATATCTTGAAGAATAAGTGCAATGAAATGTGGAACAAATCAGTGAGAGTAATTTGAAGGAAAAAAGAAAAAAAGATCTCTTGAGTACATGGAAACAGGTTTTGGTTCAATGAAGAGGTCATTGTGTAAATTGTAAGTAGCATATCCTGCTAGCTGCAACATAATGATCAACAGGTTATTAAAGACAAGAAATACCATGTCCTTGTCCTGGCTTTACAGATACAGTCTGACATGCTGCAATAATTTATACATCTTAAGACTGAGAATATGATAGATGAAACAACCTCTGTGCAGGTTTTCAACCCCATGACTGGACAAATGTTGTGACATTTGTGGAATTCACCTTTTTAAGTACTGCACTTGCAAAGGGGCTAAATGCAACCTCAGAAAAAAAGGCTTAGAGGGCAGAAAGGTCTTAAATGAGAAAATACATGCTGATTAACATCTCTAGGTGTTGGATTCTTTTTCATAATCATCTGACAATTATTGGAGAAAAGTTGGACCAGAAGCTTAATTTATTATGACTTCTGTAGGAAAACCAAACTAAATCTAAGCAAACTAAAGCTCTCCTTCTGCACTGCAAGGGCATCCTGTCAGGTGCTATACTCTGACAATTACATGATGGATTTACAAGTTTTCTGCTAGCAATACTGCAATAGAAATTCCTTACAATGTCAGTTGCAGAAACAATGCTAGGATTACAAACAGGATCACCACATAAGTGTTGAAGAGGCAAAGGACAGAGAAGATGCCGAGTAGGTCACCTAGGCTGATATTGACATCTCTGTTTTTGTTGTAGTCTGAGGGAGGCTTATTTCCGCATGGTTTTGAAATTAATTATATATCTATTTCTTTTATACTTTCTTCTTTTTCATAATTGTTTTATTTTTCATCTCCTTTTCTAATTACAAATTTCATGAAAATAACACCTAATACTAATGTAAAAATTATTATGCATTTAAAATGTACACTAATGAGGAAATTAAAATGTTAATATTTCCATGCAAAGACTAATTCTGATTTAATACATATATGGTACAATCTGCATGAAAGCATCTCTTGAAATGCCAGTAATGCAGAATACCACATGCCATAAGTGTAGTGTGAACATGGGAATTTTAACACTGCAGTCTCTTGATTCATATGCATTAGATTTCTCACATAAAACCCACAGTAGATGGGATTCCTAACTCCTATAAAGTATTACAATTGGACTGAAATTATTGGACCTATCTTGATCCAAAAGAACTGAACATCTGCTTTAATGTAATTGGTAGCTACTCTGTCTTTCCTTATGCACCAAAACACCTCTGGAAAATGGGTACCCCTCTTACAATGTTGGAGGATACACATACAAAAATTGACCCTATTGTTACATTAATAAGTGAAAAAGCTAATAGACTATGGTCCAGAATACGACAATCAATAGTGTTCATGGTACTTATTTTCACACCATGAATAAAACTGTAAAATATGGATTCTGAGCCTAGAACATGTGTAAGACCTAATATTAATGGAATTAAGAAGACTAAAAAGTTTTTAAAATGTCACTACTCATTATGGGTATTGTGAAGAAAAGAAAAGGATTAAGCAGAGAAAATCATATTTTTGGTGTGTTTTTTTTTTGTTGTTTGTTTATTTGGTGTTGTTTTGGTTTTTTTTTGTTTGGTTGGGTTTTTGTGTTCAGGATATAAGCAGAAAAAATTAGATTCTTGTGGTGAACCTATCTCAGGACAACAAAAGATTTGGCTGAATCTGGAGATCTGAGGTGATCCACAGTGAGTTAGGAGTTTAACCTCCAATTCGATGTATTCAAATTTTCAAGCTGAGGTGGCTCAAACTCTGACACTGGTCAAAAACTATTTTTTGCATTAAGTTGTTTTTGTTCTGGGTGGGGTTTTTTTGTTTGTTTGTTTGTTTGTTTGTTTAGATCAAAAAACCCCTCATACCATATAGTATAAAAACTGGAAAGGGATCCTCGTAAAGGGACGTATTCAGGTGGAATTAGATGCTGATATTTTTGGTCTGTGTTTGGCCCAGCCACCTGTGAGGAGTTGTGCTCCTCTTGCCAAGTTATGGGAAAACAGGCCGATAAAGATGGTCTTTGGCCATGAAGGAGGCATTTCTATGTAAACTAAAATTAATTGGTCTCTCATGATTGTTTGATGGCCCTCCAAGGGCACTTGAAGGAGAAAGAGAGAAGGAGGAGGAGGAGAAGGATGAAGAAAACCCCCAGACCCAATTAATGAAGACCCTCTGAAACACACTGCACAAGCACAGAGAAAACTATACATGTGCAGAGAAGTATCAATTATATAACTAGGGGGAGGTGCCAGGGATCTTTATCTGGGCAGTCCCAACCACACTTGGTCAAGTAGACACCCCTTGGGCAGCTTAGAGAAAAAGCAGATGGCTCATGTCTCGGGGCTCACTCACTTCACATGACAGGCCAACATTGCCTTGGCGGGGACGCCCACTGTCACCTGTGAGCCAGCTGACCCTTGAGGATGCAGCCACTGCTCGGGAAGTCTGGGCATTCCAGGGGTTGGTAAGAGAACTCCTTGGGAAACACCTGGGCAATTTGGGTATTCATACTTGGGGCCTTATTTTCTCTTTTCTCTTCCTCTCTTTGATTTTTTCCTGTTTATTTAACCACTTTTGGTAAAAAACCTACTATTTGGGTTAAGCTTTTAGCGGTGTCTCAATTTCAGCTTCCACGTTCCTTTGGACCCTCCCTGGAACAAGGGATAAATATTATATGGTGCATCAGTCCATATTTACTCATTAGATATAGATGAATGAAATTCTGTTCAGAACTGGGTACTAGTTGGGTAATAATCAGCTAGTCCATTCATTAATTTGATACATGGTCAGCTTAGAAATTTTTCATCTGTTACATCGTTTTAGCATAAAATTCCTTCTTGGATCTGCTTTGCTTCTAGTAGATCTGAGCTTTGAACCTGTTCAAATAATTATCCCAATATTAATAAAATGTAATAACATAAGAAGGATGTCACACTATTAGAGCATGTCCAGAGAAGGGTGACTAAGATGCTTGAAGATATCAAGGGCCAGACTTACAAGGAGTAGCTGAGGACACTGGGTTCATTGTGCCTGGAAAAGAGAGGGCTGAGGGTGAACATTGAGAAAAGGTTCCCTACTGAGAGGAAGGGTTCAATGGAACAGGTACCCCAGGGAAGTGGTCACAGCACCGTGTCTATCAGAGTTCAAGGAGCACCTGGAGAACCCATTTACTCTTATGGTTTAACCTGAGGTACTCCTGTGAGGTGCAGGGAGCTGTACTTGATGGTCCCTATAGGTCTGTTCCAACTAGAGATAATCTCTGATTGTATAAAGTATTGTAGCTACTAGTAAAGCTGATTCCTGACCTTCTTAACTACCTGGAAGCAAGTTATAAGTCAATGACTGATCCATTTTGCCTAAAAAGAAAGGAAAAAAAAGGATCATTAATTTTAAATTTGCATTTAAGAAGTTTTAAAAGGAATAAAACAAAAATAACATTCAGAAATCATAAGGGTAAAAATTATACAGTCTTGAGAGTAATAAATATTGAGAATACACTTAGACAACCTGTTCAGCTTTCAGTCTTATTCAGAGAATCAATCTTTTGCCCAGTTAAAAAAAAAAAAAAAAAAAAAAAAAAAAAAAAAAAACACCAAAAAAGGAGACTCCTTAACAGCTCATGTCCTCTAAAGGTGCTTATTCATAATAGAAGATAGACATGAGGAAGAAAGAGTACTCTCCCTTGGCCAGAGGAATGGAGAAGTTAATTAATTCATTAAATCCAGACTCAAAATGAAGTGGAACATCTAAACATCTATGGGCTGAATTATTTGGCGTTTATTAGCACACATATTACCAGCTACATAGTGACTTCTTCAAATTATATTTATTAAGAGAAGCAAAGAGGAGGAAGCTTTCTCTTTGGAAAATATTTGTGCACATCTGCACTTGTAGAGCCACAGATCTTATCATAAATTTTATTTACTCTTTCCTTTCTTGCCTGCCAAGACTCATGAGAGCATCTTGCTTGCATGTGCTAGAAAAGCTTTTATTCTATCTATTAAACTCTATATTTATTACTCCATAACTAAATGTACTCATTATGTTTTTCTACCAGATAGTGAATTCACTAATCTTGCTTACAATATGCAACACACCAAACAAACAGAACAAACAAACAAACCCCAAATGCTTCTTTAATTTCTTAGTGAAAAACTCACAAACTGGAAGAATTTTTAATCTTCATTTAAAAGAACAAAAGATTAATATTGATTTTAGTTATCAATTTTAGTTTGCATTTATTTTAGGATGATTTATCTCTTAGTATTAAAATAGTGTATTAATTTAATAGTACATTAAAATCCTCAGCATCCTGTTACTGAAACCAGTTTGAATAACTGATGCAAGTTAGGAGTTTAAAGAATTAAGAGGAATTTAAGAGATAATATTCTACTCTTTTAAGAGTAAATAGGGCTGCAATTTTTATCCTTTCAAAAATTATGCCTAATTTAACAATTGTTTACAAAAAACTTAATAATTTTATCCATAAGTGGTGGTGGAAATAGCACTAGTGTACATTCACACACACACACACACACGAACATGCACATATATTCTGTATTAGGAGGCTCCATGTCCTCTGTTTCCTTTAGTGTCCACAGCTCCTCTCCCCAGGAGGAGATTTCTTTCTAATGGTCTGAGTGTTCAGAGACAACCTTCAGTTAAAACAAAAGCAATGTGCGGGGATCTTTTCATATTTCCTGCCTGAAAACATTGCTTGTTTCCATTTCTGTATGAGTTGTCATATGTGCATCAACCAGTACATTTTTCCCTCTTCCATGCATTTTAAGGTCAGAAAGAACCACTACAGCTAAATGTTTTGTCCCCAGTGCATCCCAATCTTGTTTAATAAAGTATCTATTAGACCTAGCCTGAGCTACAGCACAATGAGTTTTGATTTAGGACTATCCATAATGGTTGCATAAGAGATCTAGCAGTTAATAGCCATGACTGTTTATGATGTGCACGTTATTTCTTCTCTCTATCTGCTTCAGTGCTTTGAAGAAATATTTCTGCTAGTTGTACCATGATTACTTGAAAGAATACAATATAAATTCATAAAGTGAATTTTCATCAATAGCTTAAATGTTTCTAAAATACAGAGGATCTGACCACAGACTATAATGAGTTTTGTTTCATTCTACCAGAGATTCAATACTTCGTGAGATATAAATAGTATTATTTACTCCAGATATAAGTATTGTGGAGTTTGTTTTGCATACAGTATGAATTTTTTTTAAGTATTTGCTAATAAATCTACTAGTTTCTGGATCTTTAAGAAATAAAAGACTTTCTTATCTTTCTCCTGGGTGTTCCAAGCAAAAAACCAGCATGGGTGACATAATTTGCAAAAAGTTAAAACTAATTGATATTGTTTATTTGCTTTGTTTTCTTTAAGAAACCAGTTTGTAGTGAGGGAATAATTGTGTTTATTTACTTTTACTATTCAATTTCCTTTAGTTAAAGTATGATGTTTAGCAAAGTTCTTTCCATAGCCTGGCACTGTGTTAGCACGGAGAAAAGACCACATACTTCCTTGCGGGACATACAGACGTTGAATCGGAATTCCCACCCTCTAGTGAGTGACATCTTGTTATCCAAAAAATTGGTAAGTCCAAACAATACATTCAAAGAAACTGCAGATTCAGGCTATTTTTAGCAACAAACTGAAAGCACTTTATGGTTATTTTAATTATATTAACAGTGTTAATGCTAATAGGCAATATCCAAGATATTCCTCCAATCTGCAACTCATGCAGAAAATATGATGACATCCATACAACCATCTGTATAACAGAGATGAAAGTGAAATATACACAAATATGACATTTTGAAGTAATTTTAACCTTTTCTGAAATTATAAGCAGTAAAAATTTTGACTGCATATGTATTGCCATAAGTCTGAGTAGTATTTTTCCGTAAATCCTGAATGTGTAAGTTCTTCTGTAAGATGTCTGCATAAAAGATTTCCACATTTTCCCTTGATAAATTAAATGTTATTCATAAGTTCAGTATTATTGTTACTGTTATATTTCTGATATACAAGCTGCACTTTAATTGAAGTCTTGCATATTTCCTGCTAGGAAATTCTACACCTACAGTTACAATTATTTAGGCTATGACAAACGAGTCCTGTCATGTAATTTATATGCAACAAGCATCAATGTGCTTTATTCTAGTTGTATCAGTAGGTACCAGCTAAGTGTATACAGAGGCATTTTGTTCTGCAGGCTGGATATCCTCCTGGTCAGTGTGCTGGTTCCAGAGATAGTCTTGTTATGCATCCCCAGCCACAATTTGAGTTAACATTCAAGGGCCTTAGTTTCCAGGCTGCCAGAGGCTGAACTCATTGGTGAGATAAATTATCCCACCCCTCAGGGACAGAAACAAACCACCTGTCACTTGTCAAAGAACCAGCACTAGTGCAATGGTACCTAATGTCCCACCATCCCACCTGCAGGCAAAGTGGCTGTTATGAAAGTGTAGTCATGGATAAATGTGATGGAAAATAGGGGGAGATGAGAAGGATTTAGATAAATGAGACCAGGCACAATTAGTAACAAAGTGTGCTGGCAATTATTTTATAGTGAAAGCTTTTAAAGCAAGAGTGAGTTACATATTTTCTTACTGAATTACAGTCAGAGAGACTTCTGTGTGTCATATTTCTATTACATCCATGTCTTACCTTATGCTAGTCAACCCTCTGTTGTTTCTGTCAAAACTGACACTCATATTCTGTGTTATTCTCAAGTTTGGGAAATGTGGGATTCAGGCAACTGCAACCAATGAATAAGAGCCACACTGCCCTGAAAGTAGACACTCATCAGATTTTCCAGTTAGTCAGACCCAGAAGATTAGCAGCCACAGGAGCTACAATGGTTGCACTAGGTTCTATTGGCATGATGAAAAGACAGTTTCAGGGAGCGCCTCTTCAAATTCAGCTCCATTTGTGCTCCACACTAATAATGACTTCAATTGACTGAAACCAGCAAAAAAAATATCCAGTTAAGTGTCATTACATGACTTCGGTTAAAAGCACGGTTTGAAAAGTGTCTCACAAGATATTAAGTTTCAGTGAGTTTACTGCAACATGCTGTGACTGAATGTTTAATTCTAAAAGATGCACTGTCATTTTAAAGCAGTAGCCTGTGCAGTTACATATTAATAACTAATTTTAGAGTCTCTGTTTTCTGTTTCCCTGAAAATTAAGAAACTCAATGTGACAAAATTTGCCAGAGCATAAAAAAACCCAAACCAAACCAAACCACACAAACAAAAAACCCCATATATAGATATATATATATATATATATATATATATAAAATATATATA
>JAWWEE010000085.1:15343531-15455310 GCA_035221455.1 Xenops minutus | reverse complement strand
ACAACATATAGATATATATATATATATATATATATATATATATATATAAAATATATATATAATATCTATCTATCTATATATATATATATATATAATCTTTAAAACAGATTAATTACAGTGTAGTCTGTCTGTATCAAAGCTTCAGGAACATGACATGTGAAACAAAGCATGAGCTCTATACATTAACTTAGACATAAGTCATGCATCTTTTGCCTTCACATTGTGCAAACATAGGCTCAAAACGTAAAACAAGATGAGATAGCACATTCCAACATAACACATTTTTGTCTGAACAATAGTTAAATATTTGCTTGATCCTATATTCTAGCACAGAAAAGTGCAAACTTGATTTTACAAAGGTGATAGTTGTATAATCACGCTAAATTGGTGAATGGTAGGGCATTTAAAGCAAATAAATATAGGAAAATAACACTATGGGATAAAGATGGAAGGTGGTGGTCTAAATAATGTTGAGAAGTAATTACACTATAAAGCAAGTCACTTTTCAGTGTATTTGTGATTGCACATTTTACGGTATCCTTCTAAAATCTTAAGAATTCTTGTGTTAGTTGTGTAGTGACTAATTCATTTGACATCACAAATCTGTATTGAAATGTTGACAGACTTTTAATTGGTTTAATTGATTTAATTGGCTTATTTGGTTTAACAGGGTTTATAAAGTAAATCTCATTTGAATATGTTATCTCTCTCAATTTTATAAGCCTCCATGACAGCCACTGCCTCCACCAGTTCCCTCAGGACATGCAGATGCATCTTATCAGATCCCATGGACTTGTGGACCTCCAGTTCCTTTAGATGTTCTTGAACCTGATCTTCTCTTACAGTGGTGTTTCTTCACACTGCCTGTTCCTGCCTTTTCCCTTTGTGACTTGGGCAGTGTCGATGAAGCACTTGATGGTAAAAACTGCCATTAAAAAAAAAAAAAAAAATCTACAGAAAAAATAATTACCATATGCTTGGTAACCATGTCTTCTTTTACCAGAGGGACAACATTTTTCCCTATTCTTCCTTTTAGCACCAATATATTTGTAGAAGCTTTTCCTGTCACCCTTGACAACCCTGGCAAAATTTACTTCTATCAGGGCTCTAAGCTTTCATAACCTGGTCCCTAGCTGCTCAAATAATCTCTCTGTATTCTTCTCAGACTACCCATCCTTGCTTCCATGCTCTGTAAGCTTCCGTTCTGTGCTTGAGTTTGTCCACACAAACCTCTTGTTGCTTTTGTCTGACTTATTCTTTGTTGGGGTGCCATCACTCCTGAACTTAGAGAAGGTGGTGCTTGAATAATAACCATCTTTCTCGGGTCTATTTTACCTCCATGGCTTTATCCCATTGTAATCTACCACAAAGTAACCTGAAAAAGCCATCAGTTTTCTTATAAAGTCCAGGGTAGTAAGTTTTCTGTAGACTCTTTTTCCTACCCTAAGCATCAAAACCTCCACTGCCTCATGGATACTGCAGCCCAGGCTGCCCTAGAGCTTCACTTTCTGTACCAGCCCCTCTTTCTTGATGAACACCTTCCCTTTTTGGATCCTCTGTTGCTTAGAGAAGGAAGTTATCATCAACAGATTCCTGTAAGTTTGTGGATTGCTTACACTCTGCTGCATTGTCACTCCAACAGAGATTGGGATGGTTGAAGACCCCCAGGGCTTGTGACTGTGAGCCTGGTCCTATCTGTATGTAGAGGCATTTATGTGCTTGATTTTCCTGGTTGAGAGGCTTATGGCAGACCCACACTGTATTGTCACCTGTTCCTGCCCTCCCTTTACTCCTGATCCGTAAGATCTCAGTCAGCTCCTCTTCCATCCCAAGGCAGAGCTCCCTGCACTGCAACTGGTCACTGATGCAGAAGGCAACACTAATTCCTTGTCTCCTTGCCTGTCCTTCCTAAAGAGCCTGTATCCTTCCACCTCAACATTCCAACTCCTTCCACCCCCGCTTAGAAGCCATCCCACCATGACTTTATGATTCATAGTCCTGCAGGTGTGTCCACATCTCTGACTCCTCTTGCTTATTCCCCGTGTGTTTTTGTGGTGTCAGTTAAGTTGGCCCCACCATGAGGGATCTTTTGCTGGCCCTGGCATCAAACTGATAGGAGTGGGATGTACTGAGGTTCCCCTCCAATGGCAACTATTTCTTCAGTATTTCTTTTCTATTTCTCTTGTACAAAAGCACAAGCCAGGCCTCAAGGAGCATTAAATTAAAGAACAGAAAGGAAAGGAAAACAGAAGAGATTTTATGTTTTTATATTTAGCATCAGGGTCAACAGTCCCCATCTATTTATTTCTCAGCACATCCCTTGAATTAATTGAAAAGATACAGTTGTTAAATTGGAGCTTAGCCTTTGCAATCAAGCTTGATGAACAATGAAAGCAACTTATTGTTTTGGAAAAGAAAATGAATAATAAATTTTAACAAAAGAAATGTTCCTGAGAAGCTGACAGACAGAAAAGAAGGAACTGACCATCAGACAAAAGAGAAGGGGCACTTTTGAAAGACCTTTAGAGAGAAGGCCAAATGTGCTTTACAATTTGTTCAGTTCTGAATTTGTTCAGTTCTTAACAAAGCACAATGAACCATAGAATTTTCCCTTAAAAATGAAATGTGTTGTGTCATAATTTGCTAAAATACACGATTAAACTTGATGTGTTTAGAAGAGCAGATGGCTGTGCCTCCAAGTGTTCTCCCCTTGGGTTTTCAAATAGCAGGGGAAGTGAGAGGGAGAAATATACAAGACTATCAGTATGCACTCATGCAGATTAAATTCTAAGCTACACAATTAAGAATATTTTGTACAGGGTAGAAATTTTCTGAATTTCTTCTATTTGATTAAAAAAAATATTTAAAATAATTTCTTTAGTTACTTTCTGTGTGTCAAACCTGGTCAGTCTCAGCTTCACTGCATCGTGACTCTGGAAGTGGTCCTGGTATTTGTAAAAGGAAATGATGTCTACAAAGGGAAGTAGAGAGCATTTTTCTCTTTATTTTGTATTTCTCGATCATTGTCTGTATATTTGAAGATGAGTTACACATTTTCTAAGGAGCTACATTAGTGAAAAAGCACATCTGTCTGCTTACTTTGAAGTGCTTTTGTAAGGGAGGTATAACATCACTCCTTCATGGCTGTCCTGGCTTCCAACTGATTTCTCACTGGCATTAAAAGTGACCTTTAAAAGGTCAAATGGTTTGGTTCCTTGTTTCCCTAGAAAATGCCATTTTCCCAGCATGATACCTGAGCAATTGCAATCAGATTTCAGTTCTTTTTCACAGAAAAACAGACCTCTTAATTCCAGAGCTCACCCTGTTTTGCCTAAAAGAAAACAGCCTTGCTCTTTTTCTGAAGTGAGTGTGGGTGTAGTAACTGAGAAAGGATGGGTTGGACTGTCAGCCGTTCAACAGCCAGCAGAAAGGATTCATTCACTGTCTATTATGTTATTGCACTATCAGATTTTTCTTCAGCAGCATATCATTCCAGTTGCAGAGTTGCTCTCCAATTCATATTACTCAAAAATTCTGTGATGTTCCTTTCACTTAGAACTCCAGATGTGTGCGCTTTCTTTTTCTTTTTTCTTTTAATTATATATTTTTTATTATTTTTTTAACAGCAGAACAAATAGACAAATTGCCTACATTTTGGTTTCCTAGGTTTTGGAAAGTCTGAAATGTAGTACCTTGACCAGTCTAGGAAGGGAATACTTTCAGTTTGTGATAATTTGTTTTTCCATTTACACGTAAGTTCATGATAAATTCCAGAGCAATGGTCTGATTATGATTATGTGGCTCTCGCCGCTTACCTGGTCACTCTCATCTTTGTTGCATCATGGCTCCAGAAGTGATCACGGCATCTGTAAAAGAGACATCTACAAAGGGAAACAGTAAAGTGACCTATTTGGGGTAAGGAGGTGCTTCAGCTGTGTTTGTTGGTTTGGCTTGACTGATTATCTCCTGCAAATATAAACAAGATTTTCAAAGGCAGATACATCTCCAATAGAGTCTTTTACTTATTGCAGTCTGGGTGGATCTTCTACCAACAGAGAGAAAATACAATTTGGAAGTATTAGGCCACCTGTACAGACAGAAATAAAAGGTTATTAGGGCTGTACTCATCTGTCGATTAAACTTCTTATGGGATTCAGGTCTTATTTTCTTCTTCCATTCCCTTGTGAATCCACAGGTCCTGAAATTCACTGAGTGTCTGCTTCTTGCTCTGAACATCTATTGCAAAAGACATAAAGGTCTCTCAGAACAGCATGGCCTAGTGACTCAACTCATTTCTTGAAAAGCTTTAACATTAGAATCCCCCTCCTATAAACCCTTTAACAAAGCCAAATTGGAAAATAGACAGTGCTCTCCTTATATTGTCCCCTACATTAAGTCTTCAGTCATTCAGATTCAGGGTTGAACACTTTGGAGATCACAAGGCTTTGCCTCTGCCACCATTTGGATTCTGCCTTGACCAGCAGCTAAACATAGTCTCCCTGTCCTGCTTGTTTAAAGCCTGTCTTGCATTGATAAGGTGTGGTGCAAATGAACAGAGCCAACTAAACCATTATGATTTATTCCAGGAAGATATATGAGAAATTCAAGGATGCTACAGAATCCTATCAATGTGAAATCAGATCTGAGGAAGTGGAGCAGAAAAGATGTGTCTCTTGGAATAATTTCAGCTAGAATAATCAATCCCATGGTTTACAGGATTTAATAAGGATTTAATAGGTCTTCTCTGTTGCTGCACCTCTGAAAGGTTAGCAAACCATTTAAAGAAGTTAAGCTGGACAAATCTTTCAAAGCTCTGAGTTTGCAGTGCATTAACCCTGGCATATTCCACCTGCTTTCTGTGTGTATTGTAGCATCCTTGTACAATTCATCATTTCTCTATTAATGGGCATACTTCTGAGAACTGTATTAACACACTGTACAATAATTCATTCTAACTCAATATGTAACTAAGTGACACTATATTAAAAACAACCAGAAAATAAGATTAAAAACCAAATTAATAAGATTAAAAATTTTCCTGGATGTAGGTTAATATTTGCTTATTTTCTATCCCAACCCAAAGACATCTAGCCTCACTGACTGACTCAGATACAATCATAATAGTCTTCTTCTTGTTGAAAAAACAAGTTAAAAAAAAAAAAAGGTAAGATAAGGAATGCATTATTCTTATAAGTCTGAGTAAGGAAAGCACTCTTATACTGTAAAGTACTGAGTCACACAAAGTGTCTCTCTATTTAAATCTTGGTACTATTCTACTGAAAGCTTTGCCTTCAATAAATATCAAAGTCATGTGTTGCAACCTTATTTCTCTTGAACCCCTCTAGCATGAAAAAAACTTTGGACATTAAAGATGAAATTTTAGTTGTGGGTTGTTTTCTTTGTTCTTTTATGTTATTCACTTGTGGGGGTTTTTTTGTTTTTTTGTTTTGTTTTTTTTTTTTTTTTTGCCTGTGAATAATTGTCTTTTAATTCAGAGAAATGTTAGTATTTTTATTTTCCCTATTGTAACTAAGAAAAGCTAACCAATTATAATTTATGAGCATTACATTTTTTCTTTTATTATCAGTTACTTCTTCTTGAAAAAGCAGTTGCTTGCAGGTTTTATCCTGCTCTTTTTATTTGGTCTACTTTATTTTGCAGAAAATATTTACCTTTGAAAAGATAATTATATGCCACCACAGTTATTTTGGTTCCCCCAGTAGCTATTAATGCAAAGTTCAAATGGTCTTCCAGGCCTGTCAAAAACACACACACTTAGAAAATAAAATAAAAAATAAAATAATAATAATAAAAAAAAACCCTGCAACCAACTCAAAACAAAGGAAAAAAAAAAAAAAGTATTATTGAAAATTCCAAAGGTCAACTTGGTCACTGCAAGCCTGTCTTATTGAATAATCCCCCTGAAGAATACAGATAATCTAAAACTACATTTTACACAGGGAACGAATGAAACAAAGTACACAGATGTAGTCATTGTGAGATTAGGACAGCAACAGTGGAATAGAGGAATAAGAAATACGATCTTACACCCCAGACAGAATTGTTCATGTAAGAATTTTTTTAAAGAAAACATTTTGTGCTGCAATGTTGATACAAGAGGGATGAACTGGCGGGTGTTGATAATATCAACATGGAATAAACAAGTTTCATTTGCCAAAAGAAGCAATTGAACAAATTAGCTAGATATGTGCTTGTACCAATTACATTTTCAAATGCTTAGAAAATGCTGCATTTTTTTTCACCTACTCGTTTGTGACCATGAATACATAGTAAGAAATAGAATTATACTAATCTGGTAAAGCACATACATATAGGCAAAATTTGGTGTACGACATTTCACTGGTTTACTCTGATTTTAACATCCCTGATTACTTTCTGCATGTGCTCCTAATTTAACTTTTCTTGGTATGGCAGGGAATACATTCATATCTAAATTAAGAGAAAATGAGTTTTGAAAAAATTGCCCTTAAGTGAACCTGAACCAGAAACAGATTTATATTTTTCAGTACATGTGTTGGAATACCACACCCTTGCAGAAAATTCCTTGCTTTTCATTAAGACATTCTCAAAGATGAAATTACTTCCTTAGGACTCTGACCTACATCCATCCCAGATGGATGATCAAGAGAAAGTTCTACATCCACTGAACTCAACAGCATGTCTTCCTACCTTTATACAAGTAACTCTGTCATAGCAAATCACTGATTCATTACAACTGAACAAAACAGAACTTTCATGTCAGACATTAAATTTAGTTTCTGGTTGTGTGTGTTAAAAAATCTTTTGGTAAAAGTAAAAATGAGAAAGAACATGGGTTGTAAAGGGGCTCATAAAATGTAGAATCACGACTAAAACTTTCAAAGACTTATGAGAGCACACACACACACAAAAAAAAAAAAAAAGGAAAAAAGAGATGAAAATGTAGCGGTTCTTTTCATTAAAAAAAAAAAAAAACACACAGAAAAAAAAAAACAAAAACACCTCTCTGAATGAATTATATGTTGTAAAAATGGTCAAAATATAGAACATATTACCTATGAAACACAGCTCACTGTGTGATTTATTAGACTTCTTTTCTGCAATGTAATATTTCTCTATTGTAGCTATATGGAGCACTAATCCAAGGATGGATAAAGTGAACTAGAGGGAAAGAGGGTAAAGAACATGCTTTCCTCACTTTAAAATGCACCGTATGTCTATTTTGTGAAGCAAAAATTCTAGAAGGGCAGCACATGTAATTAATATATTGTGTCCCTATGGGAAACAACTACAAATATATGCCTAAAAAGTAATAAGGCAGTTATACACCAATTTTTTCAGCAATTCAATTAAAAGTGCAAGCTCTTTCCAGGAGATCCCCAAAGCCTCATGTCTCATATGCCAGTTCTAAGACAGGTAATCTTTTTTACACAACCATATTCTCACACCTGCATGGAAAACTTGAAAATTTTAATAGTGTTTCAAGGGTAAATTCACATTATATCAAATCAACATCTTTTCTCCGGGTGTTTTTTAATTTCTTGGTTTAAGACCAATTTTTTTTCTTCTTAGAGGAGTTTTCTTTTCAGGAATAAGACATATACAAGAAAGCTTTAGGTTCAGAAGCCCTTAATTTCAAAATCTTTAGGTTCAGAAGTCCTTAATTTTAAACCAGGTAATTTTTTCAGCCTGGTGAATCACATCACTAATGAGCAAAGATATATAAGGTGTTTTTAACTTTATTGTGAAATTAAACTCACATGGGCTGACCTGTAGTAAATACAGATACTGCATCCAAAAAAGAGGACCCAGACACTTAGGAGTATAAATTACAATAGATTCTGCTAAGACTTACTTTTGTAAGTCCCTATCTTCCCAAAAGATGCAATGGAGATGCCAGAAAATGTAGACTGCATTGAATCTGTTTTTCATAATTTCTCAAATCCTATCTGTTGGAATGTTTATGCCATCAAATATCTAAAAGTTTTAGCCTATTTCTGTTCGCTGCTACAAACAAAAAAGTCTAATGCTCTTATCCCTAAGACAAGGATTCTGTAAGACAGGAGTCTGTAAAGCTCACCTTAATGTACTTCCAGATACTTACAGACAAATATTGCATCAAGTTGGGCAGGGATTTTGTGACCATCTAATTATCATTACAGACAGTCTGAATAATGTAGCCTGAGCAAACTAAGTGGTTTCTTATGTAATCTAAATGCTTTCTTCTGTAATCTAAATCACTCTTAATCATTCCATCGGTACACCTAAGTCTTCTACGTTCATTGTTTTTGTTAAAGAAAGTAATCTTTGAATATCGATGTAGCTGAATTACCTTTTCAGATCCAGTCTCTGAAAACTAAGGTCTGCTAGTCTGGTTTACTAGCTATCCCCCCTAGAAAATAAACTAATATAGAAAGAGAAACAGGAAACAGAGAGAATAAACTTTGTTTGCTAAAAGAAATTGTAAAGGGCAGAGGACTTAAAATGATCTATCTTTAAGGATGAAAATGAAATTTCTGAATAAAATCTGAAAACTATTAAAATATTTTTATTTCTTTTATCTGTAACACACTCAAATACCATGTAATTTACTAGAACTTGCTTATTTTTTTTTTCTGTAACAGTGCATCCAGTGTATAAAACATATTCCAATATGGTGAAAGGAAAAAAAAAATGTTTATCAAATAAAAGTAGCCTATTTAAAAAGTTAAGTCTTTAATGTGTCACAGCTGGTTCAACAATCATTTCTACTCTCCTGTTTCCTTCAGCAGTTAAAATATGTGAGATTTCATCCTTCTCAACTGCTGAACTTATTTTTTTGTTGCAGTAAACATAAACCATGGGCATCTTCTTCCACTACTCCTGGTACTGCAACTCCTGATGGAGGCAATTCACTCTAGTTGAATAGGTAGCTGAGGCACATCTTGTTGGAGTTAGCAGGGATTCATAGGAGATATTAAAGAAAAAAAAAAAAAAATCCAAAACTCAGACCCTGGAGCAACCCTCAGTCTTCAGTCTACATTCCCATACTGAAAAGATAACAAAATATCACATGACCTGCTCAGGGGTGCTGTATGAGCATGGTTTATCTGCACTCAAGACATGACCCTGACTGCAAGTCAGTTCCAGAACAGAGCTCAGCATCCTGTTACAATCCCTTGAGCCATGAAGCTCCAAAAATGTTTTCTACTATGTGAAAGCTCCTGGTTTTCCCTCTCTTCTTTTTGAAATTATTGAGCTGTTACTAACCCTTGCACATAACATTCCTTTGTCCTTTGCAATGAGAGTTTTACAAGAGTGTTTAAGGTGTAGAGTGAGTGAATATGCACAACAGACAAATGGCCTTTGGATTTAAGAGACTCCAAGTACTCACAAACATGAATGGTTGAAACACCTCCAAAGAAATCATTGCAAGCTATTGGATTACAAACCTCCCTTGAATATGTATAAAGTTAAGGAAATTTGAGTGTGCTGAAATATAAAATAATACTTCTTTTAAAACACCCTGGAATAAGAGGTCTACATCCGATATAGAAAACACACAGGCATTTTCAAGTAAAAAAACTTGAAATTAACAGAAAAAAAATTGTTAATTTTGCTTCCTACAAAAGTTACTTTTTTGTAATAAAACAATATTATATCCTATCAGTTGTACAAAATAGTTTTAAAGAAAATTGATTAATAGTTTTAGTAATTTCTCAGCATACCTAATTTTTAATTTCTGTTTTCTTTTAGGGGAGAAAAAAATAAAACCACCTTAAATTTTACATTGACTTTTACATTAAGCTAATCAAAGTATATCAAAGCAGGTTTAACTAAGCATTTCATTATTTTTTCTATAGTCTGACTTTAAACTGAGCTTTGCCTTTTTCATTCACTTCCATTCTGAAAATCAGAATTAAATATGTATTTGCCTCAGCTCCTGAATATCAGCACTAATCACAGAGATGATAGATTAGATAGACAGATAGATAGACAGGTAGCTAGACAGATAGATAGACAGACAGATAGATAGATAGATGTGGTGTGTTCTCTGTGTTTCTGGTATGAACAGATATCAGAGACACAGGATCAGTCTAGAGCAGAAAGCCTTCTGAATCACATGATCTTCTGTATGGACAGATGACAGAATGACAGAATGAGTTACATGAAGATTTTCAAGATTAACTCAGAACATCTTGGCCTTTTAGCATTTAACCTAGACCATTACCATTATTTTTAACAGACTTCTCATGTGTGAATAATCTTTACCATCTGTTGAGTGTAAAAGCATAGCAGAAAAAATACAACCTGGACACAGAATTATTACTTTTACTGGTGTATTTTATGAAAATATGCTCAGAATAGAATTCTGTTCCTGGAATAAAACTTTTATTAAGAGAATCTGAAGATCAATAAACTTTGATTGTCCTCCCACACCCTAACTCTTCAAAAGGCTGAATATGATAAAAATCCTTATCAATGATGTTTTTTGAATAGCTAAATTATATAGGAAGAGTGGGGTTTTTTTATCTCTGGTGATTTTAAGAACTAGGTAGGAATGCTAGAATGACAATGTCTAAAAAAAAGACAGCTGTTCAACATGGTCCAAGTGCAGTAGGTACACGTGCAATGAAGGTCAAAGAGACAAAAAAAAGTAACAAACTCAGCGTCTAACTCTGTAACTGGATGTTTACTCTCATTTGCACCATGGCTGATCCTCTGGTTATTTGTGTTACTCAGAGATGGAGATGCAGTGATTTTCCTACAAGAGTCAGATGCTTCTGTCTGAGGAGTTTTGGTATTCAGTCATATGTGAGACTATACACTATAAAACAAAGAAAAACATAGCAGTTAGCCCTTTGTGCACACTGGTTATACTCTTTCCAAATTTCATGACTCTTTCACTGTCTATTCTTTCCTCCGTGACTAGTCTAAAGAAACCTGTGCATCACATATGGCATCTGATACAGTCTCAAGAGGCTAAAACTACCTACTGTCATCAGTTTGTGCCTGCAAATTTCAACTTTAATCAGTCAACAGTGTGGTGGGTTGGCCTTGGCTGGATGCCAGGTACCCACCAAAGCTGATCAATCATTTCCCTATTCAAGTGGACTGAGTAGAGGAAATATAGGGAATGGTTCAAGAACTGAGCTAAGGACAGAGAGAGAGAAGTCACCAGTTATCATCACTGTCAAAACAGATTTGGCTAGGGGAAACTAATTAAATTTATTATTCAGTTTACCAATTGGATTTAGTTATAAATCAGAGCAGAATAATGAGAAGTAAAGCAAATTTTAAAAACACCTTCCCTCCACCCCTCCCTTCTTCCTGGGCTCTACTTTCCCCATAATGTAAGGGGACGTAAGGAATGGGGATTATGATCTGTTCATCACATGGTGCTTCTGCCTCTGCTGAGGGAGAGAAACTCTTCCTCTACTCCAGCCTGCGCTTCTTACGGGCATCACAGGCTTTTCTAGGGCTTCCACCTGTTCTGTTGTGGGGTTCTCAATGGGCTGCAGGTGAATCTTAGCTCCACTACGGACTTCCATGGGCTGCAGGAGCACAGCTACTTCACCATAATCTGCACCACGAACTGCAGGTGAATATAATCTCCAGAATCTGCAGCACGTCCTCCTCCTCCTCCTCACTGACCTTGGTCTCTGCAGAGTTATTCCTCTCACATGTTCTCACTCTTATTTTCTCTGACAGCAATTACATCTGCAGGTTGTTTAGGGTTTGTTTGTTTGTTCGATTGATTGTTTTTGGGTTTGCTTTTCTTTTTAAATATGTTAAATTTACTGTATTCTCTAGTAGGCTCAGCCTTGGCCAGCAGTGGGTCTATCCTGGAGCTGGCAGGGACTGGGTCTGCTGGACATGGGGGAAGCTTCTGGCAGCTTCTCACAGAAGCCATCCTGTAGCTTTCCTCTTCTCCCTACCAAAACCAGTACAGCAGCTACATAGCTAATTTAAGTTTCTCTGAAATATATCCTGTTTAATCAATTTGACATGTGTGGTTCAGGGTGACTTTGCTCTTACTATATTCAAAATTATAATGAAAATTAAAATGGGCTCATCATTATCACCCTTTTTCCTATGAAGTCACCTGTTCAGGTTTCTTACAGAGACTGGACTTCTGTCCTTCTCCGATGCCTGCATTTGCCAGCTTGCCCCTTGTACTGGTCATGGGCCTCACACCCCAGACTGAGCTGTGCCAGATCATCACAAGAAGATATGTGGTGGATTTCAACCCTCATGATAAATCAGATTAAGGCTTCATTAACAGTGGTGTAGGCAACAGACGACTTAGGTACATATCAAGTAATCAACATAGACAAGCTGATTAACTACTGCAGAACATTTTACGGGGTTGAAAATGAAACCATTTTACCATTTCACTTTAATGGTGAAATTTAAATCGCTTTGACCATGGTCATAACACTTTTGTGTTGTTAATGTTTGAATTAGAGAATCATAAAAAGAGAGAAAAAGGTGAAGTTCTCACACCTACATGCTTATGCTAGTGGTGCAGAACAGATTCAGTAATTAGAAACAGTTTTCAAACCCTAATGGCCTACCAAACACAACAATAAACACTAAAGAAAGAGTTCTGGCTACTTCTTTCATGTGAACAACTTCAAAACACTGGACTCCAGATATATAATGTACTTTTTATGGGATAGGACATTATCTCATAACCGGACAGGTTGTTTTCAAGGTTTCTAGGCACTATCATGGCAAAAAGTGATGGAATTAACAGGCGAGTTTTGACTGTATCCTTAAAAGTGGGTTTAAAAACAGTTATTTTGGAATAGGTCTGATAAGACAGTTTATGTCCCTTGTGTATTGACTGTCTTTAATATACCATTATATTAATCTATCTTCTGTTCATCTCATCAGGACACATAAATCTTTTATCTGAAAACATTATGTTTTATTTCTTAGTAAGTGTCATAGGAGCTGGTTTTCTCTCTCTCTTTCTTGCCCCAAGCCATCCCTATTACTCACTTTTCCTTTCCCCCTACAATCACAAAGTCTTAGAAGTTCTTTAGGGTACTTCATTCATATTATAATCATACAGTTAGAGATGCTATGAGAGAACAAATTATTTATGTGTGTAATCACTAATTAAAAAAAAAAAAAAAAAGCCAAAACCCAACACATCAAAAATGTTGACAAGGTTGACTTATAGAGGACATGTGTGCAACTGGAAAAAGACTTTGCTATACTATTTTAGAGAAAATTATTTTATAAAAATTAATGTTCTTCCATAAGTGCTACTAGTGTTAAAACTTTAAATTAATTTATTTGGTAAAATGCACATTCACCTAGGGAGCAACTAAATCTTGAAACTCTGTGGTTCATTGTATCAAGACTGGATTTTTTAGAGAATTTCAAAAATAATGAAATAGTACTATGCTATTTGACCTGTTAATTTTCTGCAGATTATTAGAACAAAATTTTACATTCTTCTAATGTACAGTCTTTGAAGCTGAATTAAGGAATTCAGTAAAAATTATTGTCTGTACAATATTTGCTGCCCAGATTCCAAGATAAAGTATTATTTTTAAAGACTGAAAGCTAGTTGAAAAACTCTGGTTGTGTTTTTTTGTTGCTGTTGTTGTTGCTGGTTTTTTGTTTGTTTTGGTTTTTTTTGTTGTTGTTGGGTTTTTTTGCTTTTTTTTTTTTTTAACTATATTCATGCATATATTCCAAAAAAGAGTTCCTAGAGTGATTTATATCATGGTGGAATAGTTTTCCTTTTAAATTCTGTATTGCATTTTTTTCCATTAACACACTTCCAGTAGTAAATAACAGCTAACAACACTAAAACAAGAATTAACAGAATACAGAAACATAGGAAATCCTCAGTGTTAGAATCTGTTCCTGAGCATAAAACACACTAAAACCTAAGTAAATTGTGCAATGCAAATATGATTTTTTTGCTGTTGTTGTTTTACAAAAATGTCCCAATAACCTTGTGGTTCTTCTAGAAACTATAAAACCCAGAAGCAGACTAAGGACGAGTACTGGCTCAGACTAGTGGGCAATAAAATGGTCTTTTAGCTAATAAAAGAAGTTTTCACAGATTATATTCCCATTCAAGTATACAGCTTAGAAAATTCAGGCAGACAGCTGTTTTGGCATGGTTCTGTTTAAACAGCTTCATTTAAATGCATTGGTGTCAAAGAAACTGAAGTCTTTTGATAGACCTTTAATGAGTTTTATCCATCCAAATGGATCCCCAAAGACAGTGAGATTTTCAAATAATGAAGCTAATTTTACTCGAAAATGTTTCTGGACAAAGAATACCAGTGGGAAAATATTATTAAACTGGGAAGTGGAGAGTCCTAGGAAGTAAGACTAACATGTTTTATTTATGCATTTTTCTTTCCTCAGAAGTTTTGAGTGGAACCTACAATCTTGAGGTAGCAGTACTGTAGCCAGAGTAAAATTAACTTCTCCAGATAGCAGTGAAATGATAGAAATGAAGCAAATTTTCCATACGTGAACTTATTGATAGTGAGGCAGCCAAGAGAAAATCTTAACTACATCTAGTTTAAGGGTATTTTTAAACATAGTTTTGTTCAGAAATAGTTTTTGAGCATCTGGGAACTTCTCATGACATGTAAGCATCTTCCAAACAACACACAGTAGCCTGCAGTAATGGTGGTGATCTGAGGAGAAGATTGAAAATGTTTGATTTGAGAGCAAAACAAACAAACAAAAAAGGCCAGTCCAGACTCCTACCAAGCAGGCAGTTTTTATACTCAAAAAATATAGTAGTGTATTCTTTAATAAATGATCATGTGCAAACAGTGCACCACTAGCTCCGAAAAATCAAATCAAAGCAGCGAATGAAACAGAGTTTGGATGAATGTCAGATTAATTTAAGTGCCACAGTAGTCAAAACCATAATAAAAAAAATATTAGTTAGGGCATCTCTGCCAAGGATAAAATCAGTCAGTGGAGAATTATTAGATTATTAAAATGTTGTCTTTTTCTGATCTTTATTGCATTTAGAGCTACCTGGACAGTCCCAAATAGGACCGTGTGTGGAGTTTGATATCCATGGACAGGTATCATATTCTCACTTAAAATGACCTATTGCCAACTGCAAGTCAGTAGGAACATGTCTCTATCTCTTCATCTTATAGGAATTGAGACATGTAGATATGACAGAGCACTGTCTATTCACTTTGAAGTTTAAATTTATGTGCAAAGTTTATGTGAACTTGACATCACATAACCTACCTTCCATTTCTTTCAAACACTCCAAGAGAAAAGAATACTTCAGAGCAAAGGGCAATATACAATATTTTCTATCCATTCGTATCAATTTAAATACATCCTCCAGCCTCTGTTTTCACTTTTTGCATTCAACATTTATTATTTTTTTTCTTTTTATAAATATGAAATCTTCACTTCATAGCTAGTCAAAGTCTGGCAACCTACTACACTAGTAGCCTAATGGATCACTCAGGGACACATAGTAAAATTATCAGAAGTTAAACATAATAGGAGATTTGCAAAATTAAGGGCAGAAAGCCTCAAAACCCACAAAAAGTAAAGGACACATAGATTGTCATACTTGAGATGGAGTATGGCAGAAAGCCATGAAAATTTAACACATCAGTAAACTTTGTGCTGAATATTTGGTTTGGCCTAAGAAATACAGCAGTCACTGAAAGTGCTGAACACCTTTAATTCCCCAGGGCTCAGTTCCTCCAGATATCGCTCACCATCTTGCATGATTACTTCCTGACTAATTCTGTCTCATATTTATTTTTGTTCTGCAAACACTTGCTGATCCTGGCTTGCCAAGCCAAATTCAATGACAATTAATCCTACAGCTTGTAAACCATCCTGACCAGAAAAATGTCTTTTCATAGAGTGAGCAAATTGAGACAGTTGAAGATTTAGCTTGAAAAGAAGTTGACATCTCCACAACGAGGACAGACAAAATCTAAGGGGAGAGGAAGAGGACCATTGCTGCTTTTTTAATGAAGCATTCTTACAACCAGAACTAAAAAGCTATTGCCCATATCTGTACATTATTTTTAAATACTTGGTATGTTACATGGAAAAATACCAAAATTATGTATCATATCAAGCATGCACTTTGCAACCACGGCTGACTATAAGAGTTGTGTCCAGTCCAAAGAAAATATCAGATTCAGTGCAGGCATATGTTTTGAATAATCTAGGGATAGTGTGCAGTCAGGAATAATTTATTATACACATCTGAAAGACTGCTATGTTTTAAAAGACACAGTTTTTATTATAGCTTAACATTATTTACTTAGGGGGAAGGGAGAATCCTGACAGTTTTAAAGAATCAGTTTTCTTCCTTAATAACAACAACAACAACAAAAAATATCCTCCACACTCAATTCAGTCCAGACTTTATTTGATCATTCTGCATGATTTTGTGACTTTTATACTTTTCAGCATGATGAAACAAAGGATTAAAGCTCAAAATCCCCCTCTTTAAATGGAAACAGCTTTTACCAAGAGCAGACAGAAATCTTTGTTCCAAGCTGACAGCAAAGGGCTGCATTCTGCCCTTGACACAGCCACCCACTGCCAATCAGGGTGAGGGAAGCAGTACACATGGGCTGAGGGGTTTGATGTTTGTCAGAGTTCTGCTCTGGTTTCTTTTAATTTTCTTTTGAGGTGTGAGGGGATGGATTTTGTAAAAAAAAAGAAAAAAAAAAAAAACAAAAACAAAAACAAAAAACTCTAAACTTGCTGCATGGAATTATTATCATGGTCGAGGCTGATCTTGATCTTCACTGCTTCAGTGCATCACCTTGATGGACTCCTGACATCATCTCACATTCTTGAAAAGGTGCTGACTGACTGTGTCATTCCCATTCCCACGCTCAATGCATTCCTGCCCTGGCGAAGGCATGGGCATCTCAAACAGAGATCTTCTATGGGCACCTGAAACTAAAAATAAATAAATCTAACCACTGGCAACTCTTCAAAAGGTGAGATCTATGGATTTTTGTACTTGGATGTTAAGTTTTTCCATGACAGAAGGGAGAGGAGCAGCATTTTGCTGTGTACAGAACAAGGAAAGTAAGGTCAACTGAAGCTTTCAAGTTACCTTCTCCACTTCTACACAATCACAGCCTTCCAGTTCTTGGTTCACATAACCCTCAGGTTGATCCTGGCAAGGGAGAACTGCAGTTTCAGGCTTGCTGTTTTGCTCTCACCCACAGACCCTGGGTGTTCTTACCTCTCTGAACATGACATTCCTATAGCCATGGTGTTTCTCTAATTTGGATAGTATTTCCATCTCCCTACACTTGTTTGCGCTTTCCTTTTGTGTGCAGAGCACATGTTGAATAAAGTTTTGAAGTGAGGACATATTTTCTAAATGTGCTACCAGTGTTACATTCTTCTCTTGAAGGAATCATTCTTTTTTCCAAATTCCAACTCTTATTCTTCCCTACTGCTTGAGAAGGTTAACAGCTTTGCCTTGATTGGAATTACCATTACAGATGGATGACAAAGCCTGGAATAAGCACAGGGGCCAAAATCTAGTCATATCTTGATATTAGTTTTCACTAACAGTAATGTTATTTTTTATTAGGCCTCATGCCCTTTCTGATCCCACCACATGTCACCGCATCCCATTGTGTGTGGGATTTGGAATTTCTATTGATTGTGTTTTGCCTTCTTTGTCTTCTTGCACAGGACTCCTTTTGATGTAATATATATGTAATCTATATTATTATTAAAGTAATTTCTGAAGGGAAGCTTACAAAAACATTCCTCCTTTTTCCTTTCCTTGAGAGAAAATGAAAGTAGAAAATTATAGAAAACAGGAGTGCAAAAGAACTTAAGATGTCACAGAAAGATGACAACAAGAGACGGTCAATAACGAGTAGTTGTGGCAGTAGGGAGAAAATTATCTACCCTATTGCAATATTTAATCTTCTCTGTTAAGGAACTATCTCAAGAGAAACACAGATTTCTGGAAGACTGCAAGATTTTGACTACAAGTATTTGAGGAAGAAAAGTACTGCTGGAGAAGTCTATAGCCAGCAGATTCACGATATATAAACATACTCGGTATAGCCTTTGTTCAGCATAACAACTTTTGACAGGGCATATAGTACTAATAAAAGGCAAATTAACTGCTTTATGGACTCTGTACTGACTTCAGCATTTTCATACTATGCAAACTCCATTAATCACAGTTTCTGGACTGAAAAATTAAACTTACAGAAGCTAGATTTTAATCACATTGATTATAGTTTCTATATATAGCCTCTGTATTTATAATCACCACTTAGATAGATTAACTAACTTTTATAACAAAAAAATATTTAATGTAAAATTCACAATACACTTTAACAGCTGAACAGTAAAAACCTTATGAAAACATCTCCCTGAAGTGATCTACCATGACGAAGATTTCAGGATTGGGCTCAAATGCTATTTTAGTACAATTTCAAGTTGATTAAAACAACAAATACAATCAATCATAATTTAAAGGTGATAGCTTTACAGCCCTCACTGATAAGAAAATCACATCCTAATAGAACCATAATCATGCAGACCCTGCAGACACCAGCAAGAGGTGACTGTGACATTCGTTGCCTCTGGTATTAATAGTAATACATGCCATGTTTCAGCAGAGTCAACAGGCTCCAGTAATTTGAGTCTCAAAATTGCATTCTGTGAGTGCGTGTGTGTGATGGGGTGTTTGTACATGAAAAAGCTGTAGATTGCATCCTGCCATGTTGTTTAATTCGTATCATGTGTGCTCTTTATTATGGCCCCTTGTACGTAAGTGCCCATAACCTTTAATCTAGGAAAACTGCTCTACGAACTGGAAAGCGCTTTATCCTTATTTTACATACCAGGAAATTAATGGCAGAAAAAAACAACTGATTTGTAAAAAATACTCCAAAATTCTTTTCGAGGAAGGGAATAAAAGCAAGGTCATATTGCTATCCAAAGCACTGGACCATTTTCTCCAAGCTCTTTTCCCATAGTCTCTTATTACACCTGAAGTGGGGTGGAAGAAAACAACTGTAATTTCACTTAAAAAATAAAATCAAATGTAATTATTTCAAAAGCAACTAAAATTTAAAATAAAATAGAAGTCAAAAGAGCATGTAATATGGGCATGTTCATGTTCATTTCATAGGGGTTTTTTTATTAGGGTTTTGTTATATTCAGGTGGAGTACCTTTTGTTCTTCTCTATGTATTTGCTTTTCTCTCCAGCATTTGGGTGGTCATTGCTAGACTGGGCCTTTTTTACTAGAGCTGAATTATCTTTCCATTCAGTTGCAAAAACAAATTCATTAACCAGAAGCCAAAATTTTGTACCAAATGGAATTTTGTTTGCCAAAATAATTCTATTAAGGTTACTGAGATGCCACCCTTTCATGCAATTTAGATATGTCATCTTGGTATCTATCTGCCTTTTAAGCTTTGTTTATGAAATAAACCAACATGCTTTCTCTCAAACATATTTTTTCACGAATGATAAAAATATTTCATTCAAAAAAGAGACTGATACATTTTGCTAGTGCTGAGCTCTTTATTATTGTAGATAAAATTACTTTCAAGACCAAAATGTTTCTCAACGTACTGAGATTTCAAACAATTTTCATAAGTTTTCTTGTAAATATTTCAAAGTATATCAAATAGATACAATAAAATATTTCCTGTTGGTTTTGCTTGTTATTCCTTCTCCAGGTCACCTAAACATACTTGGATGTACTTGCACTTTACGTTTGCATTCATGACTATTTTTGAGGGCTTGTGATGAGCTTTTTCTACAGTCATAGGTGAAGTAATTTCAAGGATCCGAGCAGCAAAACAGAAAGTGAGACATTAGTGTGATATGTTACATGTTTCCAGCTTTCAAATTGTCATTTTTTGGATGATCCTCACCACTTCAATTACCAGGTGTTTCAAAAGTATTATAGCATCCTGCATGGGCTCATCCGCATCCTTTATAAGATTAAGATGACGGTTTTTACCAAGTACAGGCAAATATTTGTAGTTAACTAAAGGGAGTAATTTACACTCAAGGAAAATATTCAGTGATGACAAGATGTTAATAGAAGACAAACAACATTGGTTTTTAGCACCATTTGAAAGTATTTTAAATGTATGGTCAATTCCTGCTGTTGCCATTACATACATTCAAGAGACTAAAGGACAGGAATTATACAAAGCAGCATAATGGAAGATATGACAAACAGGTTACTATGTTCTTGCTATAGGTACAAACTTTATTCCTCCTTTTGAGCAAGTGTATAATAATTTGTTAGAATTTTTGTTCATCTTGAAATTTTGTAATAGATTTAACTCATTAGTTAATGACAATTTTAGCTGCAGAGATTTCCCTCAAGATCTTTGTCCTCTTGTTCTACTGCTCTTTAGCAGGAAGGTTAAGATTAAGGAAAGATAGAAGTCTTACAAAGCTTGTAGACCAAAAAAAACCAAAACAAACAAAACAAAAAAAAAAACTTACATTTTTTGGAATACTCAACTTTGGGACTATAATATAAATAAAAGTTTTCTGAAGTAAGAAGACATGAAGTTGGAAGCACATAAAATAGACTTTTTAATTAGTGAACAGCCATACTTAAGTTACAAGTGTTCAAATTAGGTCTGCATTTCAGATTATTTCATTACAAGGACACTATCCATTTTTGGTGTCGCTTTTACATCACTGAATTCCAGTTGTCAGGAATAACATTTTAGAATTATTTAATTCTATCAGCTGGTCTTCATCTGCAACAGGAATGCCTTAGGAACGCCTTGTGCATCATACACTGGTGTTCCTATCATTAACTTTTCTTCATTGCTCCACATGTGACATGAAACTACTATCAGTGTTAAGAGGATTAATTTTGTCAGCAGTTTCCCTTGGAGTGTTGCTATCAAACTGTACAATGCTCCAGTGTCATATGCACCCACTGGTCATGTTGAGGTCTTCCACTGCTTCTTTCTTTTCTCCCTTGTTCTTTAAACAGTCCTGTTAATTTCTGTTGCTTTTTTGAAATTTCTTCCAGTAAAGAATGTCTCATTCTTTTTAGATTCATCCTATTTCTAACAGTCACAGAAGCTCAGTTATTTATCTGTCTTAAGAACCACTTCAAAGACACAGCTGTTATAATCCTACATGTGTTCAGGACTACAGATACGTAGTTAAACTTCCATGACATCTGAAAGTCAAGCATATGTAAATGTACAGATTATGGTCACCTTCAGCCACATATTTTTCAGATTGGTTTTAACAGCTGCTGTGATTCACAGGGGATTCTGTGATCCTACTTAAAATTCAATTTGTAGAATTTTATAAATCTTTTTTCATCTTAGACATGATGGAAAACTTTTTTGGAATATGTCCTCTTACACACTATGTGCAAGCTATTCTTGTAAATAAACCACTTCAGATGCAGTACATCAGTACAGAGAAGTGATCTGTCTCTACTCACACTTCATTCACAAACTTGTCCTCTAATGATGGGATTTTAATTCTTTCTCCCTCTCATTTCTCCAAATTTTCCTGTGACTGTTCACTGGTGATTAATTCTGAAACTTTTTAGCAACTCAGACATGCTAAATAATTTAAATTTAAGTTCCCTCGTGGCTTTTCTGCATGGTCTTTTTCCTATACAGTATGAAATCAGATCTGTTCAATCTAATGTTGGCCAGCAATAAGAGTTTCTGTTTCTATCATCTCTTAATTACTTTTGCGTTAATTCCTTCACTTATGCATGATAATATTAAGTAAGGCCTTTCCATCATTTTTAATTATAAGTGTGACTGTGAATAATTATTCTACAAATTTGCAAGTTCTTTTAAAACTATATTCAGACCTAAATTCAACAGGAAAAAAAAAAAAAAAGAAAGAAAAATCATGTCAATGAATAAGATACGGTGTTCTCTTCTAAGAATAGGCATACATGCGGAAAGATCACAAATCACTTTCTCTGAGATCAGCAGGATTATTCCAGATTCAGCCCATTTTAATGAGAGTAGAAATAGATACAACACAAAAAGCAGGTTATTTCCAGTGCAGGGTACAGAATACAGCTCAATTGACCTAGCCAGTGACTGGCTATTTTTGGCACCCCAGGTACATTTGCAGACCATCTGAGTCTGGTTATATTTTTGGCTTCATTTGTCCGTAGTAAGCAAGGATACCACCAGAAAGCAACCTTGATAATTAGTAAAGGCTGTAGTAACATCTGGTTACCAGTCGGTAGGCACAACATCACACAGATGTAAATCTGTCTCACTCTGCTCACAGAATATATCATTAAGAGTGAATCTTACTTATGATACTCAGGGATAAAACATGCACTTAAATTTTTACCTGTTCTAAATGAATTCTAGTCACTTGTCTGACTAAGAAATTCTATTTCTCCAATGAGAGATTACTATGCATACATAATTTAAACTAAGAAAATTAGGACTAATTGCATCCCCATGGCCAATATCTCAGGAACCATCTGCACACGCCTAAAGGTGTTATTTAAAAAATAAAAGCTTCCCAAAAGTGAGGGTGTAGTACAAGAATCTCCTCCAAAACTGTGTGGAAGTGAGTTAATGAAGAATGCGAATACAGGGCAAAAGAGGAAAAAGCTGCAAAGAGATGGCTATCTAAAGACGTACTAGACCTGTGCTATCCCACTGCAACCCATCCACAGGTGAAGGTATTCTAACCTCTGGCCTAAAGCTGAACTACCTCCAAAATAAATTCAGATGGGAAAAATAAAGAGTATACAAATTATTAATTTTCTTTATAATACAAGGACATAACAAAATAAAAATTAATAAATACAAATAAATAAATACTACAATAGAAAAAAAAAAAGTGCAACTTATGTTCTAAAATAAAGCTCCTCGAACAACTCATCATTAACGAAGCAGAGAGAAGAAAGATAAGAAACCTCTGGGAAGAACAAGTATCTAATTGTAACATAGAGTCTGAAGGTGAACAGAGGAACTGAATAAAAGATGAAGTTTTGAAAAGTAAGTTTTGAAGTCTACTCTTGATAAAAAAGATAAATAAGTCTATTTGAATACAGACAAGTTAGTTCTTTCTGGCTTTCAGAATAAAAGAAGAAAAGACTGTAAAGTATTTTGTCTCAGAACAAGAAAACTCTGAAAGACAGAAAGAAAAAGCTCTTTTTATGTGAGCAATAGGTTTATCATCCTGAAAGAGTTAAACTTCTACAGTGAAACAATTTTTCACCAGAGAGAAATAAAAATGAGCATCATGTCCCAATGGTAAATGAAGTGCAGACCTCCACATTGTTATAATTAACTTCATACAATATTTTAATTGTCTATAGTACTTGGGGTTTTACTCTTTCTTTTTCTTTTTTTTTTTTTGTTTGTTTTTTGTTTTTCCCTAGTGCTTTTTCATGCATTTGTAAATGAGAAGTAGTCTTTAAGACAAATCATCACGAGTAAATGGTTACATAGTGAATTGTTTTGGAAGAGCATTATTGACAGATAGGATAGACTGAGATATCTTGTGACAACACTTGTTGGGAAAGTCCATTTGCAGAAGGAAAAGGGGGCTATTGACTTAAAATGAGTTTACCATCAAGGAGAAAATAACCATGGTACTCTATGACCTCTTTTACTAGAATATTTATTTTCTTCACTATTATTGACGTATTTACCATTACAGTACCTCTGTGAGGCAAGGAATTACTACAAACTACATCTTTCACATAGAGAACTGAGACACAGTAAGATTGTAATCAATTTGCCCATGGTCACACGGGATTTATGTGAAAGAACAGGGAGCTGAACCCTTGTTTGTCAATCCAATCAACATTCTAAAAGGCTGCCTTACCTATCTAGACCTCTAGCCAAAATTCAAATTGAACTCCATTGGAGACTTTTTGTAAACTCTTCAGATGAATGTTTCCTACCAAGTATTCTTTCTTTATAGGCAGTGGGAGGAGGGAAAACGGTAACTAATAAAGTAAAAATAAAAATATAATGTATTTTAAAAATATGAGTAAAAGGGTCTGTATCAGTAGGAGTAGTGGATACCAAGCATCCTGAGATTACCAAGCCTCTTTGCTAAAGGTCTCCAGGTAAGTTTTATGTGACATTTCAGACCATATATTTAGAAAGAAATAACTACAGGAAGACTATATGAAAAAATGGATAGTTTGGAACTTTACTTTGGTGTACTCCCTATAAGTTAGAATCAGTAATTTTAAAAATTTTATTGCTTTTTTCAAAAAAAAAAAAAAAAAAAAAAAAAGATAATTGAAACCTAATTCTGCTGCCTCAGGTGTTTCCCAAAAATGACATTTTTAGGAACTTTTAATTAAACTGTAAGAATTCTACCTCTTTCTAGGAGCACTGATGTGGCTGGCAATGCGTGACATGCAGGAAAGCTAAAAACTTAGTTCTCACCTAAACTGAGCTGACACTAACATGATTTGGGCCATGTAGTAGCTAGGATCAGCTATGCTTCTGCTTCTGCTTGTGATCAGAATTTTGTTCTCTTTATTAGGTGTAGTATCTTTCTAACGTTATTTATGACCCTGGCTCTAACCACATCCCCAGAAGACTGCAGTTCCAGGAATTATGTTACTGCTGGAAGTCTAAGCTTCAAATGTACTACTTCTGGCAAAGCTGTGACAGCACAGTATGTGTATGCTTGTGTGTGTATAAGTCACTGCTTCTGCTTGTGCAAGAGGATGTGATTTTAAGTATACTTATCTATTAGGAAGGCTGATAGCTTCTATTCCAAAAGCATGTACAACTAGAATAAAATCACTCTAGAGGTGTAAGGCAAGAAATAAAAAATGTGGACTAATTCTATAAATCCAAGTCATATTTTCTACTTGACAAATAACAGTTATCAATCTCATGCTAAGTGAGTGTTTAAAATTTTAGAAGTCAAAACAATTGAAAAAGTGAATCCTTTATCATAAAAGTCAGCATGACAATTCATCCTTCTCAAGTGTCACAGAGCCCTAAATTCCCAAAGATAATTCATTCTGGATAATAAAATGAGAAAAGTTCTAAAAATATATGTGTCATATTTTCTTCTCAAGTGATTCCACACTCTTAAAATGAATCTTATTTTTAGTTTAACAAGCTAATCATGGTTTGTTGGTTTTTTTTTTTTCATCTTTACTATAGACAGTGTTGAGAATTAGGTTATGCAATCCTATCAATTCCAAAATAAAAATCAATTGAATGATGTTGCCATACACTTGCTTTTTTCTAAAAAATAAGTATGAAGTGGAAAAAGGATTTTTAGATGACATATCAAACCACTCAGAAACCCTGAAGTTTTCGGGGGGGGTTAGGTAGTTTTTTTGTTTGTTTGTTTGGTTGGTTGGTTGGTTTTGATTGTTTGTTTGGTTGGGGTTTTTTTAAGGTTAATTCCTTGAAAATTAATCTGTCAAACCATTTTTAAAAAGTAGAAGTATATACTTATGTCTCAAACTTCTCTTTTGTGGACAATATCTGTATGAATTTATTTGTCTTTTCTTCAGAAAATTTAATAAAATGGATTCACCATATTAAAACTTTACAGGATTCCTGCAATAAAATCATAGAATCATAGAATATGCTGAGTTGGAAGGGACCCATCAGGATCATCAAGTCCAACTCCTGGCAGTAGGAATCACCCCATGTGCCTGAGAGCATTGTCCAGACCTTTCTTGAAAAATATCCAACCTAAACCTACCCTGACTCAGCTTCAGACCATTTGCTTGAGTCCTGTCACTGGTCACCAAAGAGAAGAGATCAGTGCCTGCCCTTCCACTTCCCTTCATATGACCAAAATGAAGATTCCCCTCAGTCTCCTCTTCTGCAGAAGTGTCTTCAAGTGTCCTTAGCCACTCCTCATAAGGCTTCCTCTCCAAATTATTCATTCACTATCTTTGTTGCCCTCCTTTGGATGCCCTCGAACAGCTTCATGTTTTTGTTATATTGTGGTCCTTAAAACTGTGCCTAGAACTCAAGGTGAGACTGCTCCAGTGCAGAGCAGAGCGGGACAATCCCCTCCCTCACCTGGCTGCTGATGCTATGCCTGATGCCCCCCAGGACAGGGTTGGCCCTCCTAGCTGCCAGGGTACTGCTGACTCAGATTCAACTTGCTATCGACCAGGACTCCCAAGTCCTTTGCTGTGGTGCTGCTCCCTAGTCTGTACACCCAACCAGGGTCACTTTGTCCCAGGTGCAGAATCCAGCACTCGTCCTTGTTAAACTTAATACAGTTGGTTGTTGCCCAGCCCTCTAATTTGTTAAGATCTCTCTGCAGAGCCTGTCTGCCCTTGAATGAATTGACATCTCCTCCCAAGTCAGTGTCATCTTCAAACTTACTTAGTATACCTTCAAGTCCTGTGTCCAAGTCATTAAGGAAAATGTTGAAGAAAATTGGTCCAAGGATGAAGCCCTGTAGAACTGCAATAGTGAGAGGTTGCCAGTCTGATGTTACTCTAGTCACTACATCTCTTTGATAACCCATGAGCCAGTTGCTCACCCATTATATAATGTGGTTATCCATCTGTGAGCCAGACATTTGGTCCAGAGGATTTTATGAAAGGCAGTATCAAAAGCTTTGCTGAAGTCCAAAAGGATTATATTTATTGGCTTTCCTAAATCAGGTAGGTGTGCTACCCTGTCATAGAAGGAAATCAAGTTTGACAAGCAGGACCTTCCCCTTATGAAGCTGTGCTGGCTGTGACCACTGACTGTGTTACCCTCCATATGCTTTTTAACACCAGAAAAATATTTTCCATGATTTTACTGGACACTGAAGACCTGAAGTTTCCAGGGACTTCCTTCTTGTCCTTCTTGAAAACTGAGATAGTGTTTGCCAGTTTTCAGTCATCTGGGACATCTCCAGATTCCCAAGACTGCTCAAAAATCATAAGAGAGGTTTTGTGATTGTATCAGCCAGTCCTTACAGGATTCTGGGATAAATCCCATCAGGTCCTGTAGGTTTGAAGGAATCCAGCTGAAACAGTAGATCCCACAGAAGTTCGGGATCAGCTGGGAGTTACCATTGTCACATTCATGGTCCTCCAGTTCAGGGCACTGAGACCACCTTGGTCCATCATCCCTGTTGAAAACAGAGGCAAAGAAAGCATTAAACACCTCTGCTTTGTCTCTGTCCCTGTCTATGAGGTGACCATCCTCATCCTGTATATATATGAGCCTATATTATTTCTACACTGCCTTTCAACATAAATATATTTGAAAATACTCTCTTTATTGTCCCCCACAGTTCTGTCAGCTTCAGTTCTAGCTGAGCTTTAGCTGCACAGACTTTCTTCATAGAGTGACAAGCATCATCTGTGTATTCTTCTCATGTCATTCAACTTTGCTTTCACTGGGCACAGACCTTCCTTTTTCATCTTAATTCCAAGAGAAGACTCCTGATCAGCCAAGTCAGCTTTCTGCCTTGCCTTCTTGACTTCCAGCATTTGGGAATTGCTGCTCCTGTGCCCTTAGAAGGTGATGTTTAAAACGGAACCAACACTGATGGACCCCAGGACCCACAAAAACATTTTCCATGGGGACTTTATTTGCTAGTTCCTGGAGTAACATGAAGTCTGCTCTCAGGTTCAGAGTGATCCCTATTTGGTCACTGTGGCCAAGACAGCCACCAATCTCCACTTCGCTCATGAGATCCACTTTGTTGACAAGGAGAAGATCAAAGAGGGCATCTTTTTGAGCCAGCTCCCTTAGGATCTGTTAAAAATAAAGTTGTCATTCAGGTTTTGTAGGAATATTCTGGCCCGGGTTTTATCAGCTCTGAGATGAGCCCAATTAATTTCAGGCAAGCTGAAGTCCCCCTTGAAGGACAAGGGCAGTTGACTTGGAAGTGTTCCTTAGTTTCTAAAAAATAATTCATCAACATCATCGTCCTGGCTGTGAGTCCTAAAGTAAACTCCCAGGATGATATGCACATTTCTTTGCCCCTTGATTCTTACTCAGAGGCGCTATACTGTGCCATTCCCAACCGTGAGGTCTGTACATTCTAGCCCTTCCAGTACCTACAGTGCCACCCTTCCACCTCTTCTGGCTTGACTATCCCTCCTAAAGAGCCTATAAGCATCCAGAAGGGCATTCCAGTCACAGGACTCAATCCACCACTTTTCACTTATACCAGTGATGTCAAATCTCTGGAGCTGAGCCAAAGCTTCAAGCTCCTCTTTTTTGTTCCTCATGCAGCGTGCATTGGTGTAGAAGCATTTCAGGTGTGGTACATTATAGTCAACACTTCATGAAGCAGATTGAGGTATTCCATTAGTGCTCCTTTCCTCAAGTTCTGGCACACCATCCTATTGCTCTTCACTGGCAAGCCTGGTGTTTTCCCTTTCCCCTTCCAAACTAGTTTAAATCTCTATCAAGAAGGCCCGTTACATCCTGTGCTAGAACTCTTTCTGCCTTTTGAGAAAAGAGTGTCCTGTCAGGTGTCAGTAGACCACAAACAACCCAAATAATACACACCAGATAACCCATGTAGATACTGATTTTGTCAGAAGCATTGCTTACTTCTATTTTTCTTTAGAAGTGTCTCCAGCATGCCATTCACAAATACGGTTATGCTTTGAACACTTTTCCCATCATCATGCATTCCTACTTGGAAAAACGAATGAAGTAAAGAAAAAAGTCTGTCTATGTTGGCACACATAAAGTAGTGAGGTCTGACTGGCACATTTTCTTTCTTAAAATGAGCAAAACACCTTGCAGTCAAAAATGTGATTCCACTCTTTTATTTCATTTCTTCTGTGCCACTTACAGACGTCAATCTTATGGAAACACAGCTAACATTCAGTGACCTGTTTTTAAGTTCTATCTTTCAGGAAGAGGAGTAGGATTTTTTTGGCACAGATTGAGTGACACTACTCAACTGGCAAACAGGCAACAGCAACGGTAAGCAAGTGCTTTTCAGGGGCCACTGGCAACATGAGGATCATCAGCATAAGCAAGCTGTGCTTCCATGCATATTACAGTCTATCATGCAGTGAACTGCTTCCCCATTGGGCTTTAACACGGTTGTGGCTCTTGTTGTATCCTGTTAAATACCACACCATACCAGGATTTCAGAATACAAGCTCAGACAAAGAACTCATCAAAGCTTGAGCTGTGACAATCATCAAGAAAATTTCTCATTTGACCTATAGATAGATTAAAACAGCATAAAAGAGAATAATATTGGCTTTCATGTGTTTTAGTGAACAAAAAAATTTGTTGAAATTTCCAGTTATATTTCTGTTATATTTTTTAGAATTGTATAACTCCAAATCTCCCCTCTATCTTCAATTATTTTGAAGTAACTTTTGAATTGACTGAGTTTCCTGAAAGAAGAAGGTCTGAAGAGAAGAAAGTAATTCAAGACAGCACTCTCAGTTAAAGAAACACAAATGAAACTCTATAAATTCCAATCAGTAAACATAAATGCCTACCTAATTGCAAGTCTATTTTGAATGTCCAGTAAGTCTGTGCACAGGTTTAAACTAGCTATGATGCAAATTATTTCTTTCCTGGACATGGGTACTGATGGAATAATTTGGGCTTTCAAATTTTTTGTAAACAAACAAAGGATTATAAACCAATAACACTTTCTATATATATGTTATATAAACAGATTAGATTTTGCTAAGACATACAAGCATGAAAAGAAAATAAAAGACCACTTCCCACTATGTCCAAAAAACAGAGAATTTTCCAGCAAGAATGCCTCTCTCTTTTCTCTGGCTTTTATATATGTACACAGGCTGACTCTTCAATTTAAATCCCTTCAGTCAGATTATGGAATTGAAACCCTCATATTCAGTAGTCCATCAACTGGACTTGATGGGCATGCCAGCCCATAGAAAACTGTCCTTTTTAGAGCCTTATTAAAATTGAGATTTATTAAGATTGAATTTAGCAGCTGATGTGGAAATCTACTTTTTCTTCAACTTAAAGACTTGAATTTTAAAACTATTTTTTTTCAATTACCATGCAACCAGGAGGGATATTTTTTGTTTTATGGTTATCTTTTTTACAATATAAGTAGCTCAAAATACTAATATTGTTTGCTTCCAAATCCTGAACGTGAGGATGGGTAAGAAACATACACTTGTCAAACAAGGCAGATTTTTCCACTCTCAGTTATGGGAAATTATGTTTATATAATTAACACCCCTGTATTTCAAGTGATGTCCTTTTCAACTGTCATAACTCAACAGAAAAGAAGTCAAGCTAAATAAAAATAATCTCAGTCTCTGCCCTGCTATCCAAAATTTTGGAAACAATTTTTAGCACCCAGTTGTCAAATAATATGTCTATTAATGTTGCTAAACCTTCTCAACATGGTCATACTCAATCTACATTTCAGACTGAAGATTTTTATCTTTTAAGAATATCCAGACAGACCTTCAGAATCAAAGTATACTTGCAACTTTACTCTAAATACTCTCTGCTGAATTGAAAAACTCGTGATAAAGCCGTTTATTGGGTCCCCACTTCACTTGTCTTACATCAGAGGAAATATCCAAAACAGAAAGTGTCCACCAAGAACCTTTAACCACTGCAAACCTGACTGGAATGGTGGGGAGGGCAACATGTTTCTAAGAGTATTTTCTTAGACATCTGTATATCTTTTAAGTATTTTAGTTTGATAGTTTTGTAGTTTTCTCATAAGAAGCTGTTTTCCTCTACTGTAACATGCATACCTGTGTACAGGACACCAGGGTCATAAATAGCTTTTTTTCTCTATGGCAATTCTGCTGCTAAATTAATTCCCTTGAAAATTTATTCCTTCAGTCCCTTGCAAATCAAAAAATATATACCATCCCTATCTTGAAATGAAAGGAACTGATTGGACATAAAGGTGGCTCTGAATAAAATTGATCTCCAAAAGTGCTCACATAGGTGATATGATAAAATGAGCAGGTGTGCCCATTTTTTTCCTTTTTTTCCTTCTTTTTTTTTTTTTTTTATTTTTAAGAATTAATAAATGAGCTACTTGTGAAAATGAGTAATACTCTTGAGCTGATAGGAGTCCTGTTAACAATCACTACAAAATAGTGGACTAGGTATAGATGGCCCTATACTTCATTAGGAAAAGCTTGGTGATTCATCTTAGTAAAAGCAGGAGCAAAATTAGAATAGAGTGGGAACAATCATACCGAATAGTCACTGTCTGGTTCATCCTAATATGCAGCAATATTAAAATATGATATAGCTGAAACTCATTTGTTCTTATCACCTTACCCATGTCATCATCATTCTTGATTTTAATAACCACCAGCATATGCTATTTAAGTCAAAGCAGTAAAGTAGTACTTGAAGAAATCCTCCCAAGCACTCCCCTTTCTTTATTTTCTTCCTTTCTTCTGAAGCAACCACTGAATCTTACAGAGATGAATGTGCACAAGTTTTGTAGATGATTTGTGCCTGTTTGTATTTATTCTGATCCTTTGTATTTATTCTGATCCTTTCTCTGCTCACTGCCCACCCCAAAACATCTTGCAGTCCTGCTTGTTGTGTTAGTTAGATTTATAGTCTTCTCTATAAAAGTATGTATTTCTCTAAGACATGACTTTTGAAAGACAACTTCTATTACTTATAATTGCACAATATTTTTTTGTGCAGTCATTTTTAGAAATTGATGTAAGGTTTTATGCCTTTAGCCATTATCTGCAGAAAACCAGTCCTTGTCATAATTGCACAGGGTTTTTTTTTTTTTCTTGGATATCTCAGTAACCATTCAAGAAATCACCCTAACTTGAAGCCCATTTCTGATTAGATCAGAAAAATATTGGATTCTAAATAAAATTGTGGTTTGAGGTGTTTATTGCTGTGAAGACTTCAATACTCCATCCCAAGTGAGTTCATTTACAAATTGACCACAAAAGGAAAGAGAGGGAGGAACGAGGGAAGGAGGGAAGGAGGCGAGGAGGGAGGGAAAGAAGGAATATTATAAAAACCAGCATTAAAAATTGTGATTTCTTTGCACTGCATGAAGGTTCAAGAAAAACCTAGTTTTTGAAACCTAAAAATTAGAGTAAGAAAGAACTGTATTATATCTAGGGTTTGTCAGTCATCTGTGGGTTTACAGGAGAGAAAGCTGTTTCATGACTTACTGTATGTGAAGGTGCCTTTAAAAGCAGTCATTACCATTGTAAAAATGAACTTTGGATGTGTAAACACGTATTACAAAGTGAATATTGCTCTCTTCTCCAAATCTGACTGAATGCCCACATGTATTGCTAAACACACAAAATGTTCACTACATTATATATTTTATCATTTCTGTATGTATCCTTTTTATTAGCTAGGATTGCTGGCAGAAATAGAGCAAATCAACAAAGATAGACTGTGCAACATACTTAGTCTGTACAGCACGGAAAATCCTAACAAAAAGCTCTCCAAATAAATAAATGTGACAGGAGGGGTTGAGACTGTTGTCTTTTCTTGAGTGAGTGTGGGCTGGTAGATTTTCCTCCTGAGGAAACATTTAGTGTACAACCAGAAAGGGGAAGGGTCTCTGGGGTTCTTCCTGCCAGTGCAGCAGACCCAGAGCCAGCAGACACCCTCAAGTTGCCACCTGCTTTACCTGTGTGGGACCTTTGCTGGAGTGGAGGGAGTGCAAAAAACCTCTGGTACAGGTCCCAATCAACATCAGAGCAGGAATAGGGTGACTTGACTCCCCAGCAGGGCAGGGTCTCACTACACATGTCCCTCACTGGCAAATTTCCCAGAGCGGGATCAGTCCTTGGTAAAGACAGAGCTTCACAATGAATGTCTCAGCAAGATAGACAGACAGAGTTCATCCCTGTTCTGACACTGTGGCATTTTCTTTCAGTCTCTAGCTGGAACAGCAGAGCACCAATTTACACTCTGAAGGCCAGAGTCATAAGAAGAAAAGACAGAAACAATTCCCACCCATCTTTCCCTCTTTAAGGAGGCATTGCTTCTTCAGGTCATACAGGAAAATACAACATTCTCTGTATTTGAAACCCATTACATTTGATAAAATGAAAGTAGTTTCTGTGGAATAAAATAAAATCTGCTGTATCTGACCACTGAAAGTAAAAACATTATACCAAACCATGGCTTAGGTAACTTTAAATACACATGAGAGTATCATAAAACAAAAGCATAAAAGGAGGAGTAACAAAATCGTGTTACCAAAGGGAACCACCTCCTAACATGTGATTTGTATATACTGCATGACACTCAGAAGCAAAGCTGACAAGTAAAATTAAAGACCTTATTTACAGTTTTCAAGCCCTAGATTTAGATATAGTCTTTAACAGCAAAACACTTATTTTTAATTTAGAATTCTGTAGATCAAAATATTTTAGTACTATATAAGCACATCTATAAATAAGTATAATTAATGAAAATAAACAAAAGACCATGTCAAAAAAGAAACTTAACAATATAATTTCAGTGTGATTGATGAAACAAGAAGGTTAAACCAATTTTTTTATTCTCATTTAATTTTCTAAGTAAACTCTGTTGTTTGAAAAATACTTTAAAAATTAATTCTAAAATGCATTCTAAAAAATCTTATTTATAATTCTGTCTTTCAAGTTTGTTTGCAGCAAAATAATGCAGCTAAATTTTCCCACTGGGTGTTTAAATGTGCTAAAACACATTAGATGTGCTATTGTAACACTTTGAAATGTTTGCTCTGTGTCTATTCTCTCACTCAACAAGCTGTAATATTTAGAACCTGTGGAAAGTGAAAAGAATGTTAGATACTATACCCCATTACTCAATGATGCAAATTTCTCAAGTAAGGAAAACCTCTTGTGTATATTAATTTACCTTGTTTGAGTTAGACATGAGTATCTGAACAACTGAGATGAACTCAAGAAAACAAAGAGTTTGCTGAATGGCAATATTTTTCAATTGAAATAAACTTAAGAAAATAAAATTCTATAGACTTTTTTTTTTTTTTCCAAAATGCCTTTAAATATTTAGGTAGGCATACAGCCAATTTTTTTTTTTTTGCAAAATATTGTCTCCAAAGTTATTCAGATAGAGTTGAGTGTTTTACTGTGATGGGCATTATTAGAACATTTTTATACACTGTTTGCAAGGAGACAAAAATGCCAGCACAAGCAGGTCAGAAGACTACTTAAAACTCACTGTCACCTTCAGGCCTGGCATGTTCATACGTTTTGCACTCAGGGGAACTGGCTAATGAGGAAGAGGGGTCTGTTAGCTCACTGAGTTCCTGCTCAGGTTTTGGCCAATTTCACAGCTTTTGTCAGGGCATGGTGTCTGTTTACAGCAGTGCCATTAGGTCACAGCAGGAGCAGAACACGGTGGAGAGAAGGAGTTATGGGATCTCTTGCAGCCACTATCACCTGCAGCCTGCTGTCTCCTGCAGCCGTCATCTCCTGAGTCTTTGCATGCATACTCTCTGGTTCTTCAGTGATCACTAACTTATGGAAATGGTTTTGATCAAATTTCCAAACTGGAAAACACAGATACATCAGCTTATATATATATATATATATATATATATACTTTTAAAGTGAATCTAGTAGCAGTCCGACCAGTGAGGTTTTCATGCCTCCCAGTCACTTACACTGGGCACTGGGATGGAGGAGGAAGGAGGAAGGAGGAGGTGATGATTTTTCTGATAGGTGCCCAGGTTACTGAATTCAGGATATTAATGAAGTAGTACATTAGAGATTTCATGTTAAACTAGTCTACACAAAACAGATCAATCCCCTTGTATTTATTTTTAACCCTCTGAGCTCATAAATAAAGCCTTAATTTACAAATAAGTTTGTTACATAAACTTGAAAAGTTCAAGGTGACTGTGACAAAATACCTGGCGGAAGGGGTGGGGGGAGCAAGGGTGGAGACTGGATTATTCCCAAACCCCTATAATGCTCTGAAACACTTGTTGAGAGATCAGTGCACTTGTGAGCTGCTAGTATCACCTAACAGGGCACTCACAAGTCTCACTAGGTGAGGTATCATTTCCGCTTACCAGAAGGTTATGGAAACCATAGGCACTAATTTATTTTCTCCATTATTCATTGTTGCTCATAAGTGTATATAGAGATACCTTATTTGTTTCAGGAAGTCCATTGTGGGGAAGAAATGTTATTGTGGCCTTCCCTTGTTTGCACAATCTTTCCTAGGCCTTGGCCACTACAGAGAAAAGAAGTTGGCTAATGGACCTTTCCTCCGACCTTGCAAGATGAACATGTTTACATTTTTCTATAAACAGATGAATGACTTAATTGGCTTGCATAAAAGTTTTAATAGGAAGCTTAAATGTTTCTTTTGTATGTGAGTGATGATTTTAAGGTGTAAGGACTGGTAACAGATACTTGCTTTTCCTAGTAAACAGATTTTTTTTCCCTCTGGTTCATTTCATTTTATAGCAACCTTATTTGCTTCTTAACAGGGAGGCATATAGAACAGAATATGTCATCATAAATGCTAATCTTCTGGTTCTGTGCATTTCACTGGGAAACTGCATCACACCTTAGATGCAATAGAGTGATAATATCACTTACAGCCCATTCTTTATGACCCAGTCCTTTAATCGGATAAAATCATTTGAACCACCTAGTGGTGTTCACTCCCTGTTACTGGGAAGACTTCTCCTAAAAGAATGGATTAAAAATCAGATGTTTAAGTCAGGAAAGAAAGCATAGCTTTAGAAAATATTTTTGAGAACCTTCTAAATCCTGAGACAGAATACCCTTTGTAATTATTTCCTTCATACAAATACATATGCAAGACATACCTGAGGGAAAAAAAAAAAAAAGAAATCTATAATTATTCTTTTTTTGAGTGTGCTTGCATTGTTGGGTCACGTCATAGGAGAGACAGTGCTGTTCAAAGAAGATAAATTGCAGGAAAATGGATATTATTTGTCCTCGATCCCCATTGTAACTTTTGCTCTATATTTATTGCTGTGAATTAGAAGTTTTGAGTGAAATCCAATCAGTATAGAAGTCTCTCAAATAGCATTCAAGCTTTTAATGAACTGATCAGAATGAGTTTAACAAATCCTTCATGTGCACAGAGCCTCTGATTACAATGAAACCATTCCAGCACATCCCTAGGGTATGACAGACTCTTTGAGTAACAAAAATTAAACTACTTGAATAAACTGCAGACACAATGAACAGCTTCAACCACAACTACATTCAGGCAATTTCTTGGAGTCAGTCAGATTAGCCAGCTGATTTTTATCTAAAATGATTGAAATTTACCAATCTTAAATTCCAAATAGACATCAAATGCATAGGGAACTCAGTAGAGTCAATTCATACTCTGATGCTCTGTGTTTTAAACCAGACAGAGGTCAAAACCTCCATCCTTCCTCTAAGTGTCCATAGGAATTCTGCCCTGCATTTTGCCAGAAAGTTCATAGCATGCATATTTTGCTGAAGTACAATACACCTCCAAGAGAAACAAGCAATGACTTCTCTGTGGCATATTTATATAGTGAATATAACTAATATATGGTAAGTATAGAAAGTATAAAAAATAGAGTAAATCTCATTTTATTGGTTCTTTCTGTGTGCCCTTCAAAATAATGTATGTTCACAGATAATAAAAGGAGGAACAAGTAACAATTTTTGTGAAGATCCAGGAAATTTCATCTACAGCAATTTTTAAAGAGGCTCATTTGGCTTGAGAGGAAGGATAACTCCTGAACATATCACATGGAGAAGAAATTAGGATCTGTCCTTTCCGACACACATTTCATGAAGTTTGTTCACTTTTTCACAGAATCATAGAGTCAGTTAAGTTAGAAAAGATCTTTAAGATCATTAGATTTAAACATTAACACAGCACTGCCATGTCCAATTCTAAACCGTGCCCCTAAGTGCCACATTTACACATCCCTGAAATACCTCCATCACTAATACTCATGAAAAATACCTATTTTGTGAATACCTGCTTTCAGGACAATGAGGAAATTTAGATAATGCAAATTATAGTTCATACTTTTTCTGTGAAAATAAGAATTTATGCTCTGAGAACTTTAGAGCCACTGATTTTTATCTCTAGGTTTAATCTATTAAATGACATAAGATTTGTACTCCTACTGAAAAATTATCCTGATTTTAGTAAATGAGACTTCTGGGGCTGTAGGCATGTCACAAATTTAAGCACCAAGGTACATGGTGGTGCTTGAGTCCTGGATTTAGCTACCTAAGCCCTATGTACCACATAGGAAAGAGAGGTGGATTCTGATCATGGGCAGCAGAACCAGAACAGGTTAGGAAACAGTGAGATGTGACAAGTCTTAGAAAAGTGAAACCTTAGCTTTCCCGTCTGCAAAATAGTTGAAGTAAGATAACTGGTGATACCTATCCTTTTTACAAGGCAGCATCTTCCTGCTTCTGACAATTTGCCTGATTTTATGAGAAAAATACAATCAAACATATCATCAAACCCTGTTGTATGCAATTTCTCACATCACATAAAATAGAAAAAAAAAAAAAAAAGAAAGTTCAAAGGAACTTAATTAACAAGATTCACTACTTTTTTTTTCTTTCTTTCTTTTTTATGAGAGAAACCAGGTGTGTGCTTCCTGTATATTTTTCTGACTTTAACAGAAAATAGATGTTATGGTCTCTGCATATGTTTGTCAAAGTCATACAGCCTGGAATCTCAGCTTTGTAATTTCAGAAATGTAAGAATAAACCTTCAGATGCATATATCTTACAAATAAGTCTCTGTAAGCATGAGCAACCCCTCTGATTATTTTCTGTTGTTTTAACCACTACTATGTTGGTTCTGAGTATTGCAATTAGGCAACTATAAAAATTAGTGAATTGCATAATCACAGAAAATCCTCAATTGAAAGAGACTCGTGAGGACCATCAAGTCCAGGTCCTGACTTTCCACAGGATAGTCTAAATGTTAAACCACACATCTGAGAGATTTATCCAAATCTTTCCAGACTTAGGACCATGAGCACTTCCCTGGAGGTCTTGTTGCACTGCTTGACCATGCTCTCACTGAAAAGCCCCAAACTGAATGCAGTACTCAAGGTAAGGCTGCACCAGTGCTGGGTGCAGTGGGACACTCACCTCATTTGGCCACTCCGCTACACAGTAATCAATGTGCCACGAGATACACAGCCAGCCGGCCAGCACACCTTGTTTCCTCGTGTTGAGCTTATAATCGACCAACCCCCACTGAGATTCCCTTCTGAAGGGCTGCACGCTGGCCACTTGTCTCCCAATGTGTAAGTGCATCCTGGGTTACACCATGAGAGGTGCAGGTCCTTCCTAAGTTTCTCACTGTTGGTGATTCCCAACGCTCAAATCTATCATGATCACTCTTTACCACCAATGGAATCAACAGCTCTCTATGATTTAGCACCATCAACAAACTCACTTAATGTGCACTCAGCTCCTGTGTGCAGCTCATTGGAAAAAACATTGGAGAGTTGGTACAAAAACTGAGCCCTGAAAAACATCTCTGGAAAAAGATCATTGGCAAAATGTTCCTACAAATCTTTGTGCCTGTGCTGTTTGCCTATCATCTTTGTGTACAGATCCTGCTATGTGCTGGATATTTGGTCTGGAAGGGTACTGTGAAAATCTTAGTGTCAAAAGTTAGAGTTAGCTAAGAAATATAAAAATATAACCCCAAATACCTCAGTTTTAGTTTGAGCCCTCATACGCTGTTTGATTTTCCAACATACACACAAGGTAATTGAAAGAACTAATTTTCAGCATGTCCTAGCATTTTGATCAATCTGATAATTTCTCAGAAACATCTTCCATTAGCTGTTTCTTGAGAGCTTTGTGCCATGGCATTGTGAATGCTTTCTGAATTTCAGAGCACTAGTATCCATTATCGATACAGAACACAAAATTAATTTCCTTCTATCTCAGTACTTTTTGAGAAGAGAATATGTACCTTTCTATTACATTTCAATTCATTCTTGCATAAGTAAAATTACATTTTCTTTCCACTTTCTTTCCAATATTCACAGATGAAGTTGTATTCAGAGATTAAATTAAAAGAAATTCCAAAAGTAAGAATTCTTTGTTAAATAAATTTTCCATCTACTACACATTTCCAGGACCAATAAAAGGAAATTCTTTCCTTTTTGTCACCAATCCAAAATAAACCAAACAACAATAGCAAAAGGAAGCTTGTTTCCAACAACGTTAAATACCTAAAAGACCATTTTAGTGTTTATGTGGATGCATGATAGGCAACTTCAACCTTGTAAGAAACATTATTCAGAACAGCACCTAGAAAATTAGGTTCTGATCCAACAGCTGAACCAGCTGAACTTGTTGAAAATGTCAACCGACCAATCCTTCTCAGAGAGGACTTTCACAGGACTTCCCTTTCCATAAAGATCTGAAGATCATGCTGGGGTAGGGGGGAGGAAATTGCAGTCATATTTTCTTTTTCAACTTAGTAAAGGATCTGATTTTGTCCTGGATGAAATATTTAATTTATGTTTCGAATTGAATATAAGATTTATTTGTTATGGGGTGGGGGTTGGGGAAAACCAAAGCTGGCTCACCTTCAAGTTTTCTGTGAATTTCCCAGTTCAATGGATATTGTTAGTCTTTGAAACTAGCTCCAGCTCGCTGCAGTGATACACACCAGAAGAGAAGGGATTTTTGCTTAGTGTAAGAAGAAATATCTTTGAATAATATGAAGGTATTCATATATTGGTTTCTAAATTCTGAGGGATCAGGCTCCGCAGACAGTTATACAAACATAACTTTTAAATATATTTGAGCAAAGGAGAAGATCAGACACTTGCATATAGTTTCTTAGATTATCAGAATCAAGTGTGGCCTTTGGGGCTATATTACACAGACAATACTAACCCTGTGTTTCAGGAATGTTTGCCTTATGAGCACAACTTAGTGTGAATTCAAATCAAATTCCACTGCAACTTCTTTCTTGGAAATCAGGAAACATTCTGCAATGTATACAAACAAACAATAGGCATTCCTGTATTTTCTAATTTATTTTTAATTTAAAGGAGTCAGATAACCTCCAAGTTATTTCCTCTCAAGATATATGTTACTTTGGTTTCCTATATCCTGAATATCATGGTAAATTATATTATGGTCCATATTTAAAAACATGTGGGTTCAATTTAATTATAGTTACTATATGAAGTAATACAATACAACAGAACTAGAATGCAAGGTAATCACTGCAGCTTGGGCTTGTACTTTTCTTGGGCAGTGCTGAGGTTAAATATAACAAGTGGACAAAATTCAGGTACATGTTCAATTATATCTATGTAATTCATAATCCATTGTTTTTAACTATGGGTCTCTTACTGTTCTGTGTCACTTGACATTATTTGTGTTAGATCACCAAATGTCTGACCATCATTTTGCACGCTGACATGAGGATGTAGTAAAATAATGAAATGTTAAAGAGAAGTCTATTTGTCTTGGCAAACTAGAGCCACCTCAAACATGGATACCATCTAAGTATCATCCAAAAATAACTTTGCATGGAAAATGGTATGTTTCTATAGTCCCTTATTTTCATCTGCAGCAACTCAGAAGTGTGCTAAACTCAGTCTGAGTGGACTGCAGTGACACTAAATTGTTGAGGCTTCTTTGAGCTCCCTTCTGCTGAAATTCCCCACCTGAATTCCAGCAATGCTGTCACAAGTCATACCAGACAAGTTGAATGTCCTTTATGTGTTGAAATCTCTATGTAATTCCATTATGTAATCTATATGTAGCTCTAAATTGACAGCAGAAATGTCAAACATAATTAAGTGTGGCAGATCTCTTTCTACAATCAGAAACTTTTGGCACAAGTAACTCAATGTATTCAAAACAGCGTATTTGAAGTTTCTGCAGTCTGAGAACAGCATATTTGTGAACTGAGGGAAACAAAGACAAAAAAGGTTTGAATACACGGATGGCTTTGTTTTAAATTACACAATTCTTTGGTAACTTCTCAAGAGGAAAGCTGTTTCGGTATAAAATGTTGTGAAAGACATCCTTTTTTTGATTGGCATATTGCAGCAATCTTCAGGGTAGTACTTCTAGATAAAGTAATAGGAAGTCAGAGTGTTTTTTCCTGAAATGAGAGCATTAGTGTGTTTCTTTCAAATGAAAGAAAAATGTAGCTTCTTATTATGAAAATTCTATCTACATTTAATAGAATTTCTGGAGAAACTATTGGGTAGAGGTTGGCCCACTGGAAAAACATCATGCTTTAATTTAATCTTTATTTTTATTTAATATTCATTTATATTCATGTAATTTACTCTCTATTGAAAAAATTACCTTTGGGGAGAACAATCATTAAATAAATATATTTTTTTCTCACCTGCTCATCTTCACTTCTTATATTATGTGACAATATATTCATGATACAGAGAACAAGCCTAAGTTCTCTTCTATGTCATTAGCAACTGTTGAATATATTTACTCCTGCATAATCTTTATTTAATCTAATATGTACTTCGGGATCAAAAAGCCCAAGTTAGATAAGGATAATTAACTGACCAAATAACCTACCAGTAAATTTCTATATTATGCAATATAGATAGAAATTTGACCTGATTTACTCACTTGAAGGACATTTTAGGCTGTGAGAGCCAGACATGCCAGAACGCTTGGGCCACCTTCCATACTCCCAGAAGTCCTCCGAGCGCTAACTCTCATAATTCAGCTAAACCATCAGGGTTTGCAGTACTGCAGACCATCAGCTAAACAAGAAAACGAACCACTTCATTGTCCTTGCATTTGGTAAAAGATCAATTGCCTGAGTCACCCCTTTGCTGAAAGCTGTAGTCAGGGATGTCTCTCCTGATCCACACACAGATCTTGAGTAGGTAGGCTGAGAAATCCAGATTTGCTGGAAGCTTCAAACTGCCACCTTGGAGTTATACTTCATGCTACCATACAGCTAGAGAAAGACTGAAAATAACAGCAGTGACTAAGTGGAGTTTATATTTTCTTCTCTTAAAAAAATCAGTGAAACCGGATGCTCAGTATCTTTGCTGTAAACTGATACCAATGTGCAAAATTGATTGAAAAAACAACCAACCAATCAACCAACCAACCAACAAAGCATCAACAGAAAAAATAAACAAACAAAAAAAAAAAGAAAAACAAACCCAAACAAACAGAAAAAAACTGTACTATTTCTATAGAGAAAACAGGTGGTTTTTTATTGGTTTTTTTTTTTTTTTTATAAAAATGTTTTGTCTCAATTTGCATCTAATCAAATTTCTAATAGCCACAATGGTTTATGAACTCAAAGCAGTATGTTTTAACTCTATTATCATCCTGTTGATGTTTCCAAGTCTGGAACACTTTTCTAAAAAGCATTATTCATTTCAGCCAATGTTTGAGATTTATTTCAGAAATTTTTAGCTATATATCTGTCTGATTATAATTGTTCCTTCAGTCTGACAATCTAGAAAGATTTTCACAACAGAAGTGAGTCAGGCAATTGAGAAATCAAATAACAATAGCATCACTATTTGTCTACTGAGCAGATTTAGTGTGAGAGCAGGGACATTCTTTCAGTGGGGATTGTTTTGGAATAAATAAGTGTTGCTTACTTCGGTAGAAATTGATGAATCCAAGCATCCATTATAACTATAATTAATTAGTGTTCATATTCATTTCAGTTTACCAAATTCTTGAATGTGACCAGACCAAATTAATGGCAGTATTATTGCCAGGAATAAAGTTTGCTTGCTGATAACATCATGAAAACTGTGGAGTGTCTGCAGTTAAATAAGCATTTTATACAGATTGTATAAAAAGTTAGCTTCTTATACTTTGTCCCTAAAACTTTTAATTTAGAGAAGTGTATATTTCCAGGTAAAATAACATATTTAACTTCACTTGTAATTCAGAACAAACAAGATTTCTTGTATTGATAACCTTTTTAAGTGGCTAATATTTCTTGTCCATGTTGTTACATAATTTCTAGATCACTTCTTGAAAAATACATAAAACCTTCATAAGAAAACTGTATAAAACCGTGCCAGGAAAAGAAGAATGACTACCCAGATTGCTAACCTTGAAATGACTGAAAAATATTTTTTGGGAGGGAAAGCACGCACCTGTTATGATTTATCTCACCTGCTTCCAGATCTCCCACAATTTCCTTAATTTTTCTCCCACTTGCTTGTTCCTTCCTGCCTGAAAAGTGTGTTGCTCAAATACCATAATCATTACAGGATATCTTCATGTAACCTATGATCTGCAGCACATGTGCATGTAGAACATTCATACCATAAATCTAGATTGCAAACTGAAATATTACCATCTCTAAATGCTAGTCTACATTTTTTTGGAATATGATGTCTTAAAAAAATTCCTTGCATACATTACTTTGACTCCAGCACCACTTGTAAATGCACTTAGATAACAAGAGTACTTCAATATTTGCTGTTTAAGTAAGTTCAAGAGTTTCAATGTAAACAAAAGCATATAATTCAATATAGTATCTCTGAAAAGCTCATTTCACATCTTTGGACAGCTTATTTTCTAAACTTCTAAACAAGTTCTAAGAGCTTCCTCTGGTCCAGTTGGATCAGGATCTACAGTTTCCTCCTGAGATGCATTTGCATTTTTTAAGCAGGGATAACAGCCTTAACACATAGTCTTTTGAGAAGATAGCAGTGAATGCCCTTATTAAAGTTAACTTTCCTTTCCTTATTTTCCAGGAAGCAAAAAAGAAAAAAAAAAGGAAAAGAAAAGGCAGGGGAAAGCAAGGTAGTCCTTATAGATCTATAAGGTTTCTAAATATGGGAAGTGTCAGTAGAACAAAACATGATCTGAAATCAAATGTGGTACACGATGTAGAATAATTGTTGCAAAAGGACATGTAGTAATTGTTAATAGGCAATAGCAAACCTGCTCCCATCTACTGCTAGCAAAAACATACAATGATCTGCTAAGTCCTCTTTTCTCAATGACAAAGAGAATATCGTTTATAAGACTATTTTTAAAAAGTGAGAGATGAAAAATTCACTTTCTCTTTGAAAACCTCTTTTTCCAACATTGTCTGAACTATTCTCTCCAATTTACTTTAGACTTTAGCTTTTATATCAATTTATCATATTTGATACATAGTCTGATTTCCAAAAGCAAAAAAATAAAAAAAGCCCAGCACTTAAAATTCAATAATCAATCTAAGTTTCTTTGTGGAACTTTATTTCCTATCTTACTCTTATTGCAGTAATACTGCCCAATTCTTCTTCAGAATATTTCTGTTTGTTCTACTTTTGTTGGATTACATATATCCTTTTCTATGAAAACAGGAAGGAAAAGTGCAGATGCTTCTGCCTCCATCCTCTGTTATTACATGCATTGGCACATCCACTAATTCTTGATTACACAAGCGGTAAACTCTCTCTGTGAGCTACTGGGCCATCTTGCAGACTTCCTTATTGTTTTCCAAGTGCATGCCTCCTTAGGTACATGCTTCTAAGGCATGACTTTTCTTGTAAAGCCAGAATCTAAAATTAGAGTTTTACATCACTGCTTTTAATGATTTCTGTTCATTTAACTCTCTTTGTATCAAAATTTTTCTACAAAAATAGATTTGATTTCAATAATCAAGTAGCTTGATTGTAGGTATAGTGGGAAACAAAAAGGCTGAAAAACTTTATTTTGGAAGAAAATTGTGTGTTTGCAATGCCGAAATGAAAACCAGATGTAATTTGAACCATTTAAACTCAGATTGTCTAAGACCCAAACAACATCATGCTACATTTGTTCTAGAAATGTGATATGAAACTCAAATATGACCTGCATTTTCTAACAACTCCAGATACTTTGTGTATAATCTTCAATTAATCAGCATTCCTCTTTCTAAGCTTCATGTGCCAATATATAAAATTTTATTTAAAATTGCCTCTACCAAACATGAATAAAAGACAAAATTATCTTATAGTGAAATGCAAATAATGATTTAACTAAATCCAAAGAAAAGACAATTTCGGTTTTTTTAGTGAAATATAAATAATTATTTATGTCAATTCAAAGGTTGTTTTGCAAAAAAAAAAAAAAAAAAAAAAAAAGAACAAATATTTCAAATGCAAAAATTTGCAATTAAATATTTATATATTCTAAACTGCCTTATATTTGTAATCAAAGGTAACTTTTAATCAAAGCTCAGTGAATTTAACTTGCAAAGCTTTTTTCTTGCTAAAACCCCTATTGCTTAGTAGCTGTAAGGAGTCTTTCCTAGTTCTAAGCTAAACCAAGACTCATAAGTCTTGCATTGCTCTTTTGACTAACTCTGTTAGCATTCTGTTTGAAATCAAATATCTAATTAAGGGTAAGAGGACACAATGAAGCAAAGCACATTCTGGGTCTCAGTGTAAGAAATACGAAGACTCTAGCTTGTGGGATTCAGTCCAAAATGGTTAACTTTATTTTAAAATTTTATCATTTTCCCTCTTAATTAAAGAGTCTTTAATGTGCCTTTTTGAACTGCCAAATACTAGCTTTCAGTTGAAGCAAGCCAAGATGAAAGCTCTATAGTCAAAGATACAGAGATTCCATTCTATTTCCATGATACATAGCTATGGAACATGCAAATTGTTACCATTGAGCATCAGTTTTCTTGAACTAGAAAATTAGTAGGTATTCCTTAAAGTAAACAAAGTAGTATTTGCTTATTTGCTGAATTCAGTAGAGTCTGACTTTTACCCACAGTTGACATGTAAACTGAAATAGAGGTATCTCCTGGTTTTGGCTAGACATATATATATATAGACAGTGACAGGTACAGTGGTGTACTCCTCCTATTAGCGCCTTCTAGAGCAGTAATAAGACCTGTGTCAGTTAAGTGATTAATATATGGCTGTACAGCTCTCTCCCTGTTTCCTTCCTACCCTTCTTTCTTCTCACTCTTATCAGATAAGGTCTACATCCATCCTGACTGTGTTCTCAACTGTAACTATCATAAATTACATGCATTAGAGACAAATCTCTTTTCCTTTATACTCCTGATGAACCAGATATGGATATAGGAGGATTTCCAAATCTCGGAAGTCCATTCTTGATGATCATTATGCAACATTAAATTCAAGACGTCTGAAAGTTCTTTTCTTTGAAGTTATTTTTAATTAACTGTTTGACTAAGGATTAAGATAAAATAAGGTCTGTGTTTCAGACATAAAGAACAGATTATCATTTTTGGAACATAGTGACAAAATTAAGACATGAAATCAAATCACATAAAAATTTAGAAGGCATATCCTCTTTTGTTTTATACTAAACTTGTTAGAAGAAATGGTCAAACAACATTTCGCTGAAAGCTGATGAAAGTTATCACTTTCAGGGAATACAGTTTCTTTTGACACAATTTATTTGTCTGAAAGTTAGTGACTACAAAAACTATGACAGCAGATATAGGTATTGGAAAGACCAGCTGGGATTACATAGGAGAAATGCTCTTGAGCAAATGAAGCTATTAACATTGCAACATCAGTTTACTTGTCAATGGATCCACTGTGAGTCTGCTAGTATTTATGTCTTTGTCATACACAGTAATTATAATAGATTGGCTTCTCATTGTGGCAGTTCAGAGCTCTACCTGAGTTTGCAGAAATGAAGCAGATGACCTACATCACCTCCAAAAGTCTTGGGGGAAAAACAAAAAGAAATTTGCTAATTGAGTTCTAAATTGTCAAGTTCCTAGAGCATTACTTCTTCAGATGTTAGATACCTGGATTCATCACAGTTCAGAAATAGTGTCCAGGTAGAGATCACACCTTGACTTACCAGATAGGCTTGTACTGTGCATACTTCTTCCTTTACAAAAGGAAAAGGTATACCTGATTAGAAACTGATGATGCAAAACTGATATTAACATCTGGGAGATTTTCATTATGATGATCAATCCTTCTTAATTCTGCTCCTGAAAGTCACCTCAAAGTTATATTCAAGTGAAGAGAGTACCTTATACGCCATATAGTTATGCTGCGTTAAGGGCTTATTTAAAATCTCCATATAACCCTACTTATATTTTTTTACTTACTTAATTTATGGCATTTTATAGGAAGATGATGAGAAAAAGGCATCTTGTTAGTCCCATAGGACAGTCAATCCCCAGGATATCATCACTCATCTGAAAGAGCCAATGTGTTGTTTTAATCACCTTCTGAATTATAAGGCCATTATTCAAGGATGAAACATTTTATGCTTTGAACCGCCAGATATTTATTCGCTGTATGAATTCTCACATTTTAAATTGACTCTAAAGGAATCATGTCTGAAAAGCATCTGTTGTTTACATTTGAAAAGAAATCTAACATTGTGTTTACCCACAGATGGGATGGATTGAACACTGTTTTCTACTGCAGCTCTGTCACTGCCTTTCAACAATAAAAACATTTATCTTTGAGAACACAATTCTTCCCAGGAAACTAAGGAGAAGCATTGCATGAGGATGCCTGCTTCTGCTTTGCATGGCTTATGTGCCTTATAAGGCCCAGCATGATGGCAATACTGGAATCTCTCCTTACAGAAGTGAGTAGTCAGAGATGCAAATGAACCCAAAACAAAGTATTATGAAAACCATCATGTTATTCATCAATCTAATCTTCTAAAGAAAACTGAAACAACAGCAATAAGAGGTGGAGGAGTGAAGGCAGTGTCTGTATGTTCACCTTAGTTTTTCTTTAAAAGCAGAGTACCTTCAGCACTGTATTTGACACACATTGCAAGGCTCTGACTCACTGCTTTCAAGAACAAGTGATAGACAACATAATAAGGTTTCGATGCATGCTCAAGCAGAGGTTTTTAAGCTCTTTTGGGGTTTTTTTCCCCTCAGGTCAGTACAAATGTTATCTTACAATTCTTTTCAGATTTTTCATCACATTTGGTTTTTGAAAACTGCAAAACCTATTATTCCATTTCAAACATGAACCACAGAAGAATATAAACCACTTTTCCCTGACATTCTTTTCCCACCTTGGCCAAATCTGAAGATTAGAGCCAAGGTCACACCTGGATCTCAGAAGAATAAAGCAAGGGGTTTGCTGATTTGACTACACCACATCTGGTTCATAAAGACCATCATTTAAAGGTATCTTAGGCAGCTTTGCACAACAAATCTGGAACTTTGCTTTTAGTTCTGGCCATCCAGTACTGTACATAGAGATAAAGCATTTTCTGAAGCTTTGCTGAGTTTCCAGAACCCCGCAGTGCAGATGTCTGCTTCAGACAGCAGAAGTACAAGTCAGTACTGCATTCATGCCAGCCAGGAACTGCTGTTTGCCTGGGGGATTCCTCAGCTGCATCCAGCTGTCCAAATGGATCCAAAAGAAAGTGAGAACCCGACCAACTAAATTGTCATAAATTCACCATTAAAGAATTATACAATTCTTCATTAAATCCTGGGCTTCCTATTCATAATTAGAGATGTGTGAGTAAGTAAAATAATTTGAGCATTTGCAGCTAAATTATTCCAGGTGTTATTAAACTAATATGATGTAACTGACACATAGCATATTGCTCATTGTCCCTTAGGAACTGCATAGGGAAAACATGTTGTGTCTCCTGAGGCCAATAAGATGGGGAAAACATTTTAATGAAAAAATTGAATGGTTTTAAGTAGCATTTTAACACCATAATTCAAACCATACTCCTGCATTTTATGAACAAAATCTCTTTTTTGTGTAAGACAGAAAATATAATTAGGATATTTGAACTCTGGAGGTTTTGTCAAATAACAAAATGTAAAATGATGCAGCTGAATGAACACCTGAGTGGAAGGAATACAGGTCCAGAGAGAAACACTCATAACAAGGAACAGCCAATCTGCTCACAAAGAGCCTGTCAGTGCATACCTCCATAGATGCACTTCACTTATTAAGCAGAAGAACAGGTTTGAAACTGGGGAAAATGAACAGAACTACTGCATGTCTTGTACTTGCACTGAGGGGTGATAACAACCCAAGGAAATACAAGACCTGAAGGAAGATATAGTGATTGCAATGCAGTGCTGCTGGTGTTCCATTCTTGAAGAGCATTACATTTTGAATCCCTGCTGGTATCAAAGTGAAAGAATTATTATTTAGTCTATTTCACAGCAGTAATATCTGACCCAAGGTTAGGTAAGGTTTGTTTGAGAAGATGTGGACAAGTTGTGGAAACAGAAGTAGTTGCAATATTAAAAAATAAAACAATCCAAGGGATTGAACCTGATATCTCTCCTGCCATATCGTTGTAATTACCACATACACTTTTCCCAAAGCATAATTATATTGACATACTTCTCAACTTCCCATGGGAGTATTTTGGATTTTCATCATTAATGTTAATTGAAATATTACCTAGGAAACTATCTATTTATATTGCCCAAGAAACTACCCTGGTTCTTTAAACAGGGTTCTAAGTTCATGTTCCTGCTATACCTTCCCAAGAGAACAATAGTGGCTTGTTGGTGACAAATATATGCTCCACACACCTTTACACCCACACACATACATCATTTTTCTGAGAAGACAAGCAACTTCATTAATCAGAAAAGGTTTTCAAGAGAGCTCCCTGTCATTCTAATTCAGTAGCAGTGGTAGCAAAAGACAGACAAGACAAGTTGCACAAATCTCACATAGAGGCTGGGAGACATTTCAGACTTCTGGCCAGTGTTTCACCTTTTCTGAACTGAGTAAGCTTCTCCTGAGAACCTGATGCTAACAACAAAGTGAATACCAGACAAGCTTCTACTTCCATGGTCTTAGGTCTGTATTTCAAACCAGAAAATATAAAATAAAAACAATATTTTACTTCTTGGAATTTAGTAATCACATAGAACAAAGCTAGTACAAATTATATTCTCTGTGGATTTAGCATAAAGAATTAGTCACAGGATTAAAAGCTGCCATGTTCTTCCATGATTAATATATCACCAGTTCTGGTCACACATGGTTAAATGATTCTATGCCAGCCTGCTTGTAACGATTTTAGTGTAAAATAGACTCCTTAGCAACACACGCAGATTTTCTTTATTCATTTTACAGAACATGTAAAGAAATTAAGGTATCTGCTGTAAAGCTGATCAAAAGAGTTATGGATGAGAAATATAACTTTACAACAGAGAAATTTGGAGGGAGGTATCAGTTTCTCTTAAAATGTCAGTGGGAAGCCTGGGAATTCAGAAAAAAAAAAAAAAAAAAAAAAAACAAAAAAAAAAAAAAACAAAAAAAAAACAAACAAAAAAAAAAAACAAACCAGAATAAAAGAAAATCAGCAAGATTTCTGGATTTCTGTAGGGAGCATTTGTACGCATAAGAAATAAACAACATGAAATCCATGCCTCTACCTTCAGTCAACTGGAATAAGAACTAATTCACTCTCTGAGCCCCGCGTAAGTACCAATGTCATCAGCCTGTTATTCTAAGAGTGACTTCTCTCTTCTTTAAAAAAAAGGGGAGTGCATGTTATGTAATCTCATTTTTGACACAATGGAATTTCTAGAGTAAAATACCCTAATCTTTCACCTCCATTCCAAACTTGTACAACACAACTGTACAAGGCAGGGAAAGAAAGGGTGAAAGGCAACAGCTTCTAACTGGAACCATTATACTACTTAGTCCAGTATGCATCCATACAAGGTATGTACTACTGTGTAATCTTGATGTCTTAAGATTTTTATATATTTGTAGATTTTAATATAGCTGTATATTTTCACACATAAAGTAACAGGTGACAGTTTATAAGCCCCTTTCTCACTGTTTTTACCATATTACCATATTCTTGAAATGTTTTTACCATATTCTGTTCGATGTTCCTTTCAGGGAAAATACTTTTGAATGTACATCTTGTTTGGGACACATGCTCCTGGAAGGGAATAGTAAAATACATTGCAGTCAAAGCAAAATAGAAAGCCCAGAAACATTGGAGAAACTACAAATAAGGCATGTGATGTCAGGGTGTTAATGGTGAGGAAGTAGGGATGTCTTGAGACCTCTGACTCAATTCCAGAAGGTGTGCCCAGGGGTAGACCTGAGGGATATTGTGGGAACAGACAATTCTCAGGTTGTATGTATCCATTAGATATAATAATCAATTAGTGTTATAAATTTGTAAGAATGCTATATTGGGTGTGCACCTATGTATTTTGTAGCACCTGAAAGAACTTTCATAAAAGACCAGCTCTCTATCTATTTTAATATTGTTTGAAAAGTCCTTTTCTGCCATTTTGGGCCACAATCTTTGTATTGTTTTTCTGGTTTTTGGCTCTTTTTTATCTTTGTTCATTGTGGTGGGTTGCTCTTGGCTGGATGTTAGGTGCTCACCAAAACAGTCTATTACCTCCCCTCCTTATCAGGACAGTAAGGGCAGAAAATAAAGATCAAGATAAAGACAGTTTAGTAAAGTAAAAATAAACGTCATGCCTGCAGAAGCAAAAAAACTATAGACTTTATTTTTCTCATCAGCTGGTGATGCCCAGCGCCACCCTGCCCTTCCTCAGCCTTTCCCTTGGCTTTCATTGTTGAGTGGACATCATATAGTATGAAATATTCCTTCCATCAGTGTGAGTCAGCTGTCCTGGCTATGTCTTCTCGCAAGATCTTGCCCACTCCCAGACTACTGATCAGTGGGGGAATGTGGGAGGAACAGCCTTGATATTTTGCCAGCTCTGCTAAGCAGCAGCCAAAATACTCATGTGTTATCAACACCTGTCAACCTACCCATACAAGCCCTAAAAATGATTTTATTTTTTTCTCTTCATTGTTGTTACTTCACATGTTATGCTTGATCTCAGTGGTTCCCAGCCACAGAGCAAGGCATCGCCTGTATGGTTCAAGCATTCTAGAGTTAAGGCATGACACTGGGCTTAAGGCAATAGGCACTGTGGTATCCGCACTGGGTTTGTGAAATTTAAAGTATGAAGCATTGCCAGTTTCATCAGGTACAAAAAGGTTCATCAGGTACTAAATCACAAAAAGTCTGTGAACTACACCACTTTCCAAATGCAATCTCTTTTTGTTTTGCTAAATATCATCTTTCCTGCTCTCTGTGCTTTTAATTTTGCTGACTGAATTTTACTGCCTACCAGTGAGATTTCCTTCAGAAGCAGTGGTATGATTTTATTTTCATTATGACAGAAGGATGACTTTCAGGTTCCATTTGCAACCCACCATCTCAATTTTATTGTTATCAAGTAATCATGTATTTCTAATAGAGGAAAAAAAATGTGTATGGTAATATTTTGATTCAAAACATGCAAACTGTTCTGTAGCCAAGACATTACTGTGAACCTCAACAGAGATTCAATCTGTTCATTTTTCCTTATTTTTATTATAGTCTAATTTGCCAAAGTATTTTTTTTTTATACTAGCATTTTGGTTCCTTTCCAAATATAATCCACAACATCTCAAATATTTGCCATCACATTAAATAGAGATAATGGTTTCTGCACATGTAAAATTAAACTCTTTGAAATTGTTCATATTGAAATTTTTCACCTCAAAATTTCTATGTCACCAGTTCTTAGGAAAACTATAGTTTCTTACAATGATGAAAGCAAAATAGTTGTGTGCTCAAACACCAAATTCTTCATTATTTAGTATTTAATAAGTTTCTAAACATGTACAAAACCAAAAATTATAGTCCTTGCTCCAAAACAGTTACAATACATCAACTTCAAGTTTTACAAATTTTATAGAGTTGTTTTAATGAAGGATGAGATTCAAGAAAGTATTTACTTGTAACTTAAATGTTTAACTCCAACTGTGATTCTGAAGATTTCTGGTCAATTGCTCATTACTTTTCTTTCTTAGGTCCACAACCACAGTTTACACTCTGAAAACAGAAACTACAATTTTGAAACCATGCAGGTGGACAGCAGATACAAGCTTCAGGTCTTCCCTATTCTGTATGAAAATCTCTAAAAGCAACAGACTATTGTATAAAAGATGGAAGCAGAAAAAGCAACTCATTTTGCCTGGCTACCTTCTCTAAATGTACTCTGACTCTGACTTAAGTTTTGAAAAGGAAAACATACAACTACATCTCAAAGAGTTTTATATGTGACAGGTACCTGGCAAGTGAAAAAGCCGCAGTTCTCTCTTTACCCCCAGTCAATATTTTCCCATGCTACTCTTTAGTCAAGGGAACTATCATCTGAAAATGTAGCACAAAGATCAAGAAACATTTTCAGTAGTTTCACAGGCATAACTAAGATGCCTAAACTCAGACTGTGCTATTCAATTACCATCTTGGATCTGAGCTGTCCTTGAGAAGTACATCCCTCTTTGTATGAGATCCATAGCAGAATTACAGTGAAGGTCCTCCTACATCAGTGCTCGTTCTGGTACATGGGTGTACACCACTGGGTCCATCTGCAAGGTCTCACAAATTGTTTATAACAACTGGGATCATCAGCCAGAAGAAATACCTGTTGAGTTTATACCAGTAAAGCTTAGTTCTGAATAACTATAAAGCAAATATTAAAGAAACAAACAAACAAAAAACCCCCAACCAAACAAAAAAATTAAATCGAAAAAAACCACATGAAATCAAAACCAAGACAAGAATAAAAATAAAACTAAACTAAACTAAAGATGAAACAAAAAATAGTTAAATTTCTCTCTTTTGCGGTAGGCAAGAACTTAGCAGATTTGGCAGATACTTGGCATGCTTGATTTCACTTTAATGAGAAAATCCATTGAATGGGACACGATTTGCAGTAAAACATTCTTCGGAAAGAAAAGCTTCAATCTGTACAACAATTTAACAGTACAAGCAAATTCTGTCTTTTATAAAATTTCTCCATCTATGAAAATTTCCCTCTCTAAGGTAACACAGAGCCCCACCCACACCAAATGAGCCTGAAATAAGGTCTTTAACGAATAGAACTCTTGCCCTCTATAAGTAGAATCCATTTAAGATCCTTATGAGCTTCTTACATGGAAAGTAAGTCACTCAAATGTTTTAGCCAGACAATAGAATTGAAAGATACCAGCTATAACATTTTCTAACACTGGTACCATCATATTGGAAATACAAGCATGATAATAAAATATAGACACTACAGGATATTAAAATAGCCGATGTTTTTGGCCATAAGACGGAGTGGATTCTCTTTAGGATTTAATTCCTTTTTCTATTCCATCATACATGGGTTTATTCATTTTCTACCAGGACAACAGGGATTCAAAAGTGTTCTCTTTCAAAATTTGACCACATTCCTGAGAATATTATGATCCATTATGTACAAAGACCACCTGAACTATCATCTTTCACTCCAATAAATACATTTCTAAGGCAGTCAATACTGCAATTGTTGGTAAGATATCTACTCTCTAAATCATCTGTTTTATGAGGGTTTTAGGTACACTATTTTGTGATTATGTACTCACCTCTGTCATTTAAACTATTATTCCTCTTTTGTTGCCAATGGAATGCTGTGAAACTAAGAGAGAAAGAAGTGAAAGCCAGGTTCAGAATTAAATCTTGTATTAGGATCTCAAAGATCTTATGCTTGAAAAGGAAATTAATTATAATTGATACTGATATTAGGGCAAAAGATAATGTTAAAAAATTTATGTGTTTATACACACACAAGTATATATATTTGATACACTTTATCATATACATACAGAGAGGAAGAATATGAAAATATTTTAATTTTTCTGTTGTTAGAGTCGTCATGCAGAGCTTGTTACGTTGTCAACTTTAAATGTATGAGGTGGTGAAATAGGTGCTCATTTTCTGAGAGAATTTTTTCACAGGAAATAGATTATCAGAGTGGAAGTATAGAATGAGTTATAACTGTTCCTTCACACAGTTACATTACTATATGTAAGCAGGAAGTGTACTAACTCACTTCACATAAATACACACTTTTATTTCCTTTCCTTCTCCTTCTTTTCTTCCCACTTCTTTTCTTTCCTCCCTGGCGGTGTGTGTAGGTGAATTTTCTTTGTGTGTTTTGTGTCTCACTATCTCTTCCACAAGGACTCAGCTCCATATTTTTCTGGATGTCAGTATCTCAACAAAGTATGGTTCTTTCTGCTAAGATTTCCCAGCTGAATTCAAGAGACTTATATAAACACTAGTGGTTGAATACAAACCTTAGCAAGTGATAAAATGGTTGAACAGCTATCTGATAACACAGTTGACTTCATTCATCTCTAAAGTTAAAGGAAGTAAAAAATTGATAATGAAGCTGGAGGCAGTGCAATAAATGCCTGCCACGTTACATTCTGGAGGTCCTTACCTTTTGAACACTTCACTTTTTCCTATCATTTTCTTTTCTTGTATTTTGTTTGTTACTCCCTTTTGTTTTTTAGAAAGTGTACTGCCTACAAAATCCCAATTTGCTGAACCTCGGGGATTGTCACTTAATGCTTGGACCTGTCACCTGTAAGTCTATAGTCTTCCATGTCAGCTGTTTATCAACTGTGCATTGCCATGCTTCTCTGCTTGGCCATTTTGTGGATCTGAAGCTGTGTGGGATTCAGGTTCATGAGCCATTCAATTGATACTCTTATGACAGGGTTTTATCCCTTGAGGAGCATTTATCTGCTGAAAAATCCAAAGCTGCAACTATGAAGCAGCAGTAGATACTGAGAAGGGGTGTGGGTGGTGGAGAAAATAAATAGATATTTTTAATGTCAATATCACAAAATTTCCCCCAATCTTGCATGAATGTCTAGCCCAGTCCTATCCCATTTTGAACCATGAGCCACCAAAGAACTATTTTCATCTCTGTCCCAGTACTGTCCAGTTATTCACCATGGGCACTAGGGTGATGGGCCACTCCTGATCACTTGTCCCATATATTCTCTGTGCTGCCCATCAGGAGTCCAGGGGGACCACTGTCATTTAATGTCTTGTTAAGGACACAGATGAAGGGATAGAGTGCACTCTCAGAAAATTTGCAGATGACACCAATCTGAATGGTGATGAAGGATGGGGCCATCCAGAGGGACCTAGACAAGCGGTAGAAGGGGCGCCATGGGAATTTCCTGAGTGTCAACAAGGTGCTGAGCCTGGATTGGGGCAATCCCCAATATCAACACAGGCTGGGGATGAACAGGTCGAGAGCTACCCTGCTGAGAAGGACCTGAGGGAGCTGGTGGGTGAGAGGCTGGACATGAGCCCTCCATGGGCACTCACAGTCCACAGAGCCAAGTGTGTCCTGGGCTTCATCCCAAGCAGGGTGGGCAGCAAGTAGAGGGAGAGGATTCTGCCCCTCTGCTCTGCTCTGGTGAGACCCACCTGCAGTGCTGCCTCCAGCTCTGGGGTCCCAGCACAGAAGGGACAGGGACCTCTTGGAGCAAGTCCAGAGGAGGCCACAAAGATGAGTAGAGAGATGGAGCATTTCTCCCATGAGAAAAGGTTGAGAGAATTGAGATCGTCCAGCCTGGGGAAAAACAAGGCTTCAAAGTGACCTAATTGCTGTCTTCCAGTACCTGAAGGGAGCCCGCAAGAATGACCCACAAGAGAGGTACTTTTTACAAGGGCATGTAGTAGCGGGACAAGAGGGAATGACTTCCAACTGAAAAGAGTAGATTAAGTATTAAGAAGAAGTTCTTCACTGTGAGGGTGGTGAAGCACAGAAACAGGTTGCCCAGAGAAGTTGTGGGTGGAAGTGTCCAAGGCCAGGTTGGATGGGCAACCTGGGCAACCTAGTCGAGTGGAATGTGTCCCTGCCCACAAGAGAGAGGTTGGAACTATATGGTCTTTATCATCACTTCCAAACCAAGCCACTCTATAATACTGTCTTTGATTCTATGATACAGAACAACAAGCTACCTTTTGTTGATAGCTTGCATTATTTAAGAACAAAAAAATCCCAAACCTTCATCTTAAATCCATATCCTGAATAGAAATGTGCCTAAACAGCAGGTGCATTTCTGTCCTTTGGCTTACAGCTCTTTTCCTTGTGATTTCCCTCTGTCTCTTGTGCCAGTCTGATTGCTACACTAATCCTCTTGCTCTGCTAGCTCATCTCATATTTTTTCATCATTCCCCTTCTTAGTCACACAAATTCTGTCTTCCCTTGCTCCACCCAGCAAGTTCTTCACTGACCAGCACAGCAACTAGACTCCTGCACAGGCATCATCAGACAAAGCAACCCTGATCAAATTCCAATTTAAGTTTCCCTGCTCTCAGTATTATACTGCACAGCATCTCCTGGCAACTCAGAGGAAAAATTACAGCAAAGGCTCCGCTCGCCTCCTGAAAATGCTTGCTTCACACAACCCATGACAGCCCTGTGAAAATTCAACATGTTCATGACAATCAGCATTGTGAAAGAACCTAGTAGTCGATATCTGAGAAGTTTTTGTAATGTTGCCTAAGTTGTCATTTGAGACAATTATACTATTGTTAAATGGGGAGAATGTTTCTTATAATCCCAAATGACACTTCTTCTGTATGTGGTAGCTTGAATCCTAGCAAAAGACAACTTTTTTTTAGTAACCTACATCTGTAATGTCATAACCATATGGAGTTTGGCAATTGTCTGATGCTCTTTCAACAAAGGCATGCAACCAGTGTGAAAATTCTGTCCAAAACTGTTAGAACTCAGCAAACTTAAGCTGAGGTCAAGGGTTCCATAACAGAGACCAAATTAACATTAGATAATATTGCCAGTGCCATCTGTTGCTTAAAACACAGGAAGAAAAACTTGTACAATATTTATGAAGCACTGTATTTTAAATCATGATAGAAAGTAAGAACAAAATGTTTTTGTGGGTTTTTTTTTTTCTTTTCTCTGTGGAAGCATCATACTTTGCCTGTACTACTGTCTATCTGCCTCAGGAACTTAATAATGAAATCTCTGCCTGACACTGTACCCTTGCACAACCCTAATAGTATACTTCTCTACTAGAGATAACATTTAAAGATAGAAAGTCAAGTTTTCTGACCTCTGTGACTTCAATTTCACAAGGACATCAATTTTACCTATGAGCTCCAAACTCTAAAAGAGTGTGCCACTTCAGTGTCGTCTAGTGCTGGACTTTGCATGACCCAGGCAGAATTAATTTGTTTCTTTTTGTCTAGAAACAGAAAATTACGCAAATGCAGACAAGTAGCTCAAAGGCTTAGGAACCTGAAAGGAGAAGAAAACTTAGAATTGTTTATTCATTTTCTCACAAATTTACACTTTTCTTCATAGTTTTCAAATAATTTTTACTGCCATTAGAAACCAGTGGTTAGACTGTATATATCTACTACATACACAAAGCAAAAGTACATTGAAAATATTTCATTAATGGAAGGAGGTGATGGTTAGCACTGTGACTACTATCACTAAAATGTATAGCCCCATTTCTGCTTTTTCCCAGAGAATCTAAATAATCCTATAGAGAACAGATGGTTACTAACATTATAGAAATAAATGGCCCAATTTCTTCCACGTAGCATCCTTATGAAACATAGGAATCTAATTAAATACTGAAAACTCTTGCAAATGAACTAACACAGACTAACCTGGGGTCTTGTTTTAATATCACAAACATAATGATTAGCAGCTGCCTGGAGCCTCCAGAAAGAAAACTGTAAGAAACCAAAACCTTTCTTTAATTCTACATTTTTATTGTGAAAATTAAGATAACTTGTTTTATCTTTTTGTACCTGACCAAATACAGGTGGAGAGATGCCAAAGAGGGAGAAATGAAAGAAAAGAGATACTATTGTTATAGTGTTTATTGTGGGGATGTAAGTCAGTCTCATAAAAAACAGACACTAAGTCAATGAGTTTTCATAAACCATTTGTCAAATTAAAAAATATTGAGGTTTTGTCTTACTCCCAAATATCCTTTAAAATAAACCCATATATTAGGATGTACTTAAGGTCATGTCTGTAGGAAGACTGTTTTGCTGAAAGAGTTTAGGTTACTCTGGTTAATTTCTGAATGATATTTACACTTTCTTTTTTAAAGAAATATTCTAGAGGGGTTTTTTTTGTTTTGTTTTTGTTTTTGTTTTTTTTTTTTCCTGGAAAAATAGAGCCCTTTTTTAAATTAGAACCAAACACACTTGAATCTACTTGTTAAGAATCAGAAGAAATTTTACATAGTATGTACAGTTAAATAAAATCAAAAGCTAAAAAAATCCTGTTAACAAATCCTTTTAACCCCCTCCTATTTCATATTGATTGTTGTTGGCATGTAAAAAATGAACATTTGTTTTGTTGCAGTGAACACCTACCAGTTCCCTTATATTTAACTTAAGTTATAGACAATTATGGGGTTTGCAATGATAGATAGTGAGACATCTATTATGTGTTTATTTTATGAAAAGTGAATTCTTCCCATGTCCTTTGTACAGGTATAAGTTCTGCTTGAGTACAAACTTCATATTACTAAAAAAATCCAGACAAACCTTTCTATTTGGCCAGGCTTGCTTCTTAGGGTGAAATAAAAGAAAAGTGGGAACATAGATTAGAAAAAAAGCTCACTCATATCAGTGGATGATAGGACAGAGACACCTGCCAACATGTCTTACAGGTAGCACATCTAATGAAGTTCCACCCCATTAACCTCTGATTAAGCATAGGTAGTCACTGTTGTATTCAGTCTAAATTCTAAATACCCTTCTGCTGTTAAAAATCCCCACTCCCAGGCTAGACACACTGGCTCCAGATCTGAACAGAATCTTCCAAGGTAACTACATGGTGGACTTTGGTGCTTAAAAACACAGGTACAGGAGGTTAAATATCTAACATGTAGGAGACAGTAGCCTTTATTTTATTATTTTTTTAATATTTAAATTCTTATTCATGTGTTTTCACCTAGCTACTTAACAAAAAATGCTACAACAGGAAAAAAAAAACTTGTCTTGCCAGTTAGTCTTTCAAAGTGCCCCGTTTCTTATAATTACTTAGGAAGAAGAGTCCTTATGTTTTGAGAGACACACACTCACAGTAGATGAGATTATGTTTCAGGTCTGGATTGCAAAAAGTTTAGGAATCACTTAAGTCCCTACTTTCCCAGACCTGGACATTTCAGGCAAATAAATTTCCACAAAGGAGCTGTTTCAAGTTGTAACACAGGGGTTTTAACACAGTGAGCATCAGTTAGACAAAAGGAACGCAACTTCCATACAGAAGCTCCAGCTGAAAATAAGGACTTGTCTAGGATCTCATTTTAAAATGAACAAAATTACAGTCTTGCAAATTATAACAGTCTTACATATTAGTCAGTCATGAGCCAAAATCATAGTGCAAAAAATAACACAGGGAGAGTAACCAGTTTAGAAAACTGTGCAAGTCATGCATACACATAACATACACAGATTTTGTACTCCTGAAAATACATATAAATGAAGATAATATTTCTGGTCATTGGGCTGCAAAGAAGTGAAGTGGAAGAAAACCCCAAGGAATTAAGATGTACAAAATAAATTTCCAGGATGCCTAAGTCTGAAAATTTATCTGCATTTTCTGTAAGGTTTCTTTCATTTAAATAATTTTCTTCCTTAGGAGGGATAAATACCACTACTTCAGAGGCAGAACAAAACAAAACTAAAAAGATTTCTCATAACAGTTAAATTCTTGCAAGAATAACTGGATCCAGCTCCGTGCTACACAGGCAAAAGTCAGAGCTGATTTAAGTAGGTCCAACTCTGTTTAACAAAGTTGCGTAAATTTGATTTTAGACTTTTTCATCATCATAAAACAGCTACCCTGTGAAACCTAAAATGAAAAGTGTTTTTCTTCTAAGTTCTCCCTAGCGAGAAAGAGAGCATTAGTGATCATTATATGGATATTAAGGTTCTGAATCAAGTGATGGCACGCTTGGTATGAACTCTGACTCCTTACTTCCTACACTCTACTGAAACATGCAGCTTTCATTCAAAGTAGTAAAACATATGTTTTATTTCTGCAAATGCTTGCCCACACCACCAGAAAAACCTTTGAAAAAAGAAATGCATCTCAGGGCCTGTTGCTGTGTTCAATTTATTTGGACGGATGTATTAAAGGGACTGTAAGTTATATTTGTAAAGGAAAGAAAAAGAAATTAAAATCTGGACCTAAGGAGAAACTGTTAGGTACTGAAAACACAAAAGTTTGTTATTCTAAGGCGGGGGGGGAAAGGCATTCTGGAGAAAAGAGTTACAAAGCTACATTAACAAAAGTTTCAGCGACATTTTTTTCAACTGATAATGAAAGCAGCATGTAGGTAAATGCAAATGTTTTTGCCCCAAAGGCCAATGCATTATGCTACTACAACACAACGCCTGCATGTATAACGCATATTTGTACAAATAAGACACAGAAGAGAACCTAAAAAGTCTCAATTCTTTGTTACTTAATGCTGATGTCAATGATAACTCTTTCCAAATATAACAAAGAAGGCTCAGGCTTCCAGTGAGCTGGGCTCATAAATCAATTTACACTGGGTGTGCTAAGCTAGTGGAAACACTGGGACAGTACCATATTACATACCGAGCAAAGTGAAGTTAAATTTTAGCCACAGAACAGAAATTCTACAGCATTTTAAATTTCAGAATATTTTTGTATTGACTTTTGTGGTCTCTTCTTATTCTTGTTTACAGAAATGTATTCCCTGATTTCATAAGAAATTCTATGTATTTTGTATTTAAATATTGTGAAGTAAACTTATTCCCATTCAGACATATCTTTTGTCAGGTTTAATATTTTATTAATATTAGTCTCAGTTACTGCTTAATTTCATTGTGTTGATTTACAGACATGTTTTTCTGTTAACAAGGCTTTGCACAATGTAAAGAATCCTTGACTGGCAAATGACATGGTAGGAAAGAAAGGAAATTTAATAGAGAACCATGACTTCAAATTGTCTTTTTAAAAACCAGTAAGAAGTATTAAGACAAATTTTCTCTTTTTCTCTTTGTTTTAAATTGTGTTTTCAGAATTTATGCAACTGAAAATAACAGTCCTGAATGCCTGGCTCATGGTGCCTAATGCAGTAACCAAAAATAAATTAGTTTGATGCAATTTACATGTTTTTTTCTGTCTTTCAGTTATAGTGAGTGTATAACATGAATGAATACATTCCAGTTCTGACTATAGTTTCCACTTCCTCTTTTGTCTCAAGGCTATTTTCACATACCAATTGTAAGGCATATGAAAACAAAAGTATCACGTGCTTCCTGTTTCAGTAGGACAAAAAAGTTAAAGAAACCAAGATATTTACTAGCCTTTACAATTCTTTACACAATGGACATAAGAGAGTAATTTATTTATGTGTGCTTTGTCACAAAAAAAAATTCAATATCTTTACTAAAATAAATATTTTTTTCTCCTGTGATTTCAAGAAGTGGTTCAGACTAAGGCTTTATTGTTTCTCTTTAGTAAGTGTTCAATTTAGTAATCTCTGTTTAATGCATACAATCTTGGTTCTCTTTCTTTCCTGAGAAGAACTTGGGTGACCAAATGAACTTACATAACTGAGAATTAGTTACATAATGAGAATTAATATCTAAGACTAAATCCATCTGAGTTCTATGTCAATCATGTGCTCTTCCTGGTGTTTTTGTTTTTGGTTTCTTTTGCTTTGTTCTTGTTTTCTTTGTTATTGTTTTTATGTTTGTTTTTAGTAAGAGTACTTCATTTCATGAAAAGATGGTACAAATAACTAGAGTGCACTCACTTTGAAAAATTACAACATTGTATTAAAACAGTTTTCCATTTTTATCTGTGCTTTTCATGACAAATGTTGCTATTTAATCACAATCTTTCAGCATCTGACCAAATGGTGTATTCTACAAGAGGTCATGAACAAGCCTACAGAGAATAGGTGAAAAACAGATCTTGAACTATAGTAAAGAGAATCTGTACTGTGGAGAACAATGAAAAAAGCCCAAAACTCTAAATGGTAAGAATCATAGAATATATTTCAAATGTAGTTTTAGACTGTTCTTCATTAAGTGGTAAGAACACACTATGTAATTGAAATCATTTTTTGATCTCTTCCTTCTTTAGTGTGATCTACTCCCTAAAAAGAAATTACTCTACAACCCAAAGTTGTGTAGGAACCAAGGTTTTCTTGTTCTAATAGTGGGGGTTTTTTTGTTTTGTTTTGGTTTTTGTTTGCTTTGTTTGTTTGTTTGTTTGTTTTTTAAGTTGTCAAACCATCATCTGTTTTGGAATTAATAAAAAATTGAGCCCTGAGAATTTACCACAGAGAGTATTTCAAATAAATAAATAAATAAAAATTCACATCACTTTGCTTGTTGTCTCTTGAAAAGGTAAAAAATATCATATATCACCATTATATTCAAATTATTCACTTTTCATATTAAGATAACTTCAAAGATATTTCAAAAGAAGAATGTTCTGTTCTTAAAAAAAAAAAAAAAAAAGAATTCTCTTTTTCTGAGAAAAAATTTTCATGGAAGATAACTGATTCATATGGAACCTGTTACTACCAACAGGTAGCACTCATTTTCTGAAAGAATATTCCAGTAGGAATTGCTAGTCGGCTTCACTACAATTTTTTGTTGCCATTAAGTAATTTGCACTGACACAGATCACGTGAAAAATAAAAAAGCCACAATAACAGTAAAGTATGTTCAACATTCTTGAACATACAATAAGTATGCTTTGCTGTCTGTGCTTTCTGTCTCCAGTCAAGGACAAAAAAAGACACAGGATTAAAACTGGGGTTAAAATGTGATTCAGGTTAGACCAATCATTTAGAAATTTTTGAATACAAAGAGTAAAGTCTATGTTTCTTTGGGAGGCTGCAAACATCACTTTTGCAAGATCAAATCTCTCCAAAGTTCCTGATAGCTAAAGTTCTACAAAAAGTAACTACTTTTGCAAAAATTGGAAAAAAAAACCTCGACAAATTAGGCAAAAAAGTTAAATATTCCCAACTGCAGAGCTTAACTTTTTGAAACAGTTTCAAGTCCATAGAAAGCAATACATGTCTCTACCTCTAATAAAAAAAGTTGAGATTTCTATGTATACATGCCATTTAAGACCTTAATTTCTATAATAACGGTAATAAAACATCTTTATTGCAACTTTAAAGCTTATGAAGTGAAGTCAAAGAGCAGTTGAATGGTGCACTTGTTCATTGTTTTATCCCAAAAAAGTGATGCTAGAGTCTTTTTCCTTATTAGCAAATTTTGAAGGTACAAATTTTAATACAGAACCCTTTGACTTCGAGCCTTTCATCCTTGACCTCTCCTTTGCAAAAGCAAATTAAAACATTCAGTATTCTTTTAAGAAGTCTATACTTGAGTACAAGACTCATCGTGCATAATGAGATGACTAATTAAGATGACTGTTACTACTTCATAATTTGCATCCTCTTTTTGTGACCTATTCTTTATAGCATTGATACAGGTAACTAGCTTTCTGAAGAACTAACCCATTAAGTGTATGTTCTTTTAACATTGCACCACTTCAGGAAGACAATTTATGTTTGAGTAAATGGACTTAATTTAAAAAACCTTGCTGAGAAGAAAGGACATATTTAAGGCTAACACATATATAGCCATATTTATTCCATTAGATGTAAATAGTGATGTCATCTCAATCAGTCTCCCTGACTGTACACACACTGCTAGTGAACAAGCTTCTACATCCAAGCTGTGACTACACAACTCCTGCAGCAGGAGCATTATGGCTACTAGAGCAGCTTTGGGCATTACTTGACTCGAAATATCTTGGAGAAACAGTTCTGATTTTTAGGAAACTTGGCAAATCAAATATTTCTGTTTGAGTTACACCAGAGCCTAAGAGTTACCTTGTGCAAGAGGAAAAGATCGATAACAGCCTCCATATTGCAATATTTTCCCTCTCCAACATTTGGCCATCACAAACAGCTGAGTGTGATTTTCATTTAACAAAACCCTGCAATATTTGAGGCTGAGACATTTTTGGATTGATTTAATGCTGACGGGTCATTCAAGATCATATTATTGTAATCCATTTTTGATGAAGTCCACTGGAGATTTTAGACACAGAAAAACCATCAGTATACGGTTGCCGACAGTAGGACACCATTTTGCCTGAAATCACGGCTCCTTTGGTCTCTGGTCGTCAGTCTCCCTTTTTCAAGTTACAGTGAAATCAGGTATCACTGTACTTACTTCACTGTATTTACAGACAGTGAAGTTGTTCAGCTATATTTACAGATGGAGGATAAAAAGTAGCCATAGATGGGCTCTAATTTCCTACTTGCAGTGTTTTATGTATACATTTCTTTCAGATCCTAAAATAACAATATGAAAAACAGAGATGTCCACTATCTCTAAAGCAGCTAAACCTTGATATGTTCTCGCAGTAAAAACACATGTTGTTCATGCTGACAACAATGGTTCAAGGCTATTACCACAGAAATGAAATTATGGGCCAGATAATTCAGTTTCTTTTTTGTTTGCAAAAGTGATAGCCACTTTGAGTGCGAGAACTATGAAGAAAACTGACATATATTTTCTTGTCTTTCCACAAAGCTTTTAAATCATTACATTTACAAGAAATAAAATCAATTCAAGTTTCCAAAACAGGAGGTTTTGCCTCAGCCTGCTAGTAAGCAACAGTTGCAATGTTGGGGGGTTAGGTTTTTGTTTTTTTTTTTCTTTTTGTTGGTTTGGGTTGGCTTGGGCTTGGGTAGGGGTTTGGGGGGTTTGTTTTCGCAGTTATTTTTGTTTGTTTGTTGGGGGGTTTTATTTGTTTTGTTTGTTTTTTGTAATTTTGGTATTTTGTTTTTTCCTTTGGGCAGTGTTTTTATTATTAATACTAAAAGGTCAAGAAAAAGAACAGTTTTCATATATTGTCAGCTTATCTACATTCCAACCAGATCTATTTTCAACCTCAGTTTAGTTCTTCTCTTACTTTCCTTTCAATTTTCATTACACTAAAAGAACATGGTACATAGTCAGCTTCATCTCTTCTGTCTGTTCTAGTATTCTAAACTGGTTCTTCACTATTCCAGCTTCACTGTTTTACATCATCTGCTTCTTTTTCCTTGCTCTAGATAGGGACTTGCTGTAATAACAGAAGATGTTCTCTTAGCAGCATTTGATAATATTGCATATTGTAGAAAGCTTCCAACAGATTTTGAAAGAAAACGGGAATTTTAATGAGAATCTGATGTTCATTTAGAACTGAAAAATATTCAGATATTATCTGAGCTATACTGCATAATAAATTTATTGAGTTGTGAGGAGAGATAGAAAGAGAGGATGTCTTCCCTAGAATAGGAGACACTTAATATTTCTTCATATTAGAGTGAAAACAGAGTAGCTTTAAGGACTTTTTGATGTATCTGACAATCTTGAAGTTTGAGGGATCTACAGAAGACATATAGAAAACAAAGGACTAATTTAGGCAAATTCCAGATATCTTTCCCTTCATAATTATTATAAACTTCCTCTCTTGTCTTACATACATTATATGCACGCCTACAGTTTAATTACTATTGAAAGTGACTGAGCTTCTCAATAATGTCCAGAATATATTCAAGACCAAGAAGAAAATTAAGTGCTTATTGATAATTGTGATATTTTAAAAGCATGTGAATAGGACTCTGTCTACAACTAGCATCTGTATCTTACTTTAAAAGGTACAAAAGAGAAGGAAATATAAAAATTTTTCCATGAAAATATAGGAAAAAAAATAAAGCAAATCACACTTTTAAATAATAAGACATTTATGAAAATAAAAGCTAAGATTGTGACACTCAAGTGCCTCTTGCAGAAAAATATGAAATGAGAGAAGTTTAACAATAAGTACAAAATACCCTAGGGAATACTTATGCACACTGTGTAAAAATAATAAATTTAAAAGTTGTTTGGAATTTGAAAGTTGGTCTTGTACCTACAAGCAGAGCAATTGTAATTACATGGTTGTTATATTCTGCTAACAATAATTACATAAAGTTTATACTTTTAGAAAGCCATTGCACTAATTCATGTAATATCTGCATTCTAAATATTATCCTTATGTGAGCATGCTTTCTGCTTTTGATAATTTCTACCACTTAAGCAGTTTAATTATTAAGTTTATAGCTTTTATGGGGGACACAGCAGGCTACTTTTTATAGCTAATATAAGAGGTTTCCCTTCTAGAAGGGGAAAAAAATGTGGATCATTTATTCATCTTGGTCAATGGCAGATTTAAACATAATATAAAGAACTCTGGACGCAGACGCATCACCCTAGGCAGCATCAAGCAATACTTCCAAGTTATGTCCAGCAAAACTGCAAAATAAGTAAAAACAGTAAAACGTGGAGTACAACAAATAAAGCTTTCACAAACGTTGTCACTGATCCTGCAAGTGTAAGTCATACTATAGTTAATGGCATTCACATCTACCTGTCCATCAAATTATTGGCTATTCATAAAATAAATTTTTCTTTTTACTACTGGAAACAATCTTTAGCTTATTTCTGTAATGAAATGTAGCTAGAATAAAGATTTGATCTAGACAAATTAAAAGTCTGAGCAATCACCAATCATATAAAGTCTAACAAGGGCCAGATTCTGAACCTGGGCTGGGGCAACCCTGGATGTATGGACAGACTGGGGAACAAGAATGTGGAGAGTAGCACTATAGAAAGGGCCCTGGGGGTCCTGGTCAGTGGCAAGTTGAATCTGAGCCAGCAGTGCCCTGGAAGCCAGGAGGGACATCCCTTTCCTGGGGGGCATCAGTCACAGCATTGCCAGCTGGTCAAGGGAGGGGATTGTCCCGCTCTGCTCTGCACTGGGGTGGCCTCACCTGCAATAGTGGGGCAGTTTTGGGCACCACAATATAAGAAAGACATTAAGCTATTAGAGAGCATTCAAAGGAGTGCAAAGAAGGTGAAGAACCTAGAGGGGAAGCCATGCAAGGAGCATCTGAGTTCACTTGGTGTGCTCAGCTGGAGAAGTGAAGGCTAAGGGGAGACCTCATTGCAGTTACAACTTCCTCAGGAGGGGAAGCAAAGGGGCAGGCTCTGATCCCTTCTCTATGGTGACAGTGACAGGACCCAAGGCAATAGCAGGAAGTTGTGCCAGGGAAAGTATAAGCTGGATCTTAGGAAGAGATTCTTCACCCAGGGAGTGGTTGGACCCTGGAACACACTCCTCGGGGCAGTGGTCACAGCACAAGCCTGACAGAGTTCAAGACTCTTTTGGACAAGGTTCTCAGGTACATGGTGTGACTATTGGGGCTGTCCTGTGCAGGGTTAAGAGCCGGACTTCAGCAATCCTTGTGGCCCCTTTTTAACCCAAGATATGATATTTTGTGATTTTATGATTTCTTTCTCTATCAACAGATGTGGGTGTAAACAGTCAAAGTAATTATAAATATTTCTCCACAAGAGTCTTAGACATATTATACAGGCATGAGTTAAGTTCTTGAAGTTGACAAGCACAGTGTTTATGTTGTAACACTGTGTTGCTGCCTTTTATCATTCCAAGTTGTGATTCCTAATTTTTTTGTTATTTTAATTTGCCCAGATTTTTTTAACTCTGCTGATTGCATTTTGCTTAGGATATCCTCAGTAATGTTTATAAAGTTTATTCAATATTTATGCAAGCTACTAATTTAATAGATAATGTTTATGCAGGGAAGTAGTTCAATCTAAAACTCAAAACCTTGTGAAGTTTCAGTGCTCCATTGTGCTTTCTAAAACAGACATCTGGAGAATAAGCTTTCTGGGAAAACCTTTTTATATTTTGCTTCTGCATGTATTACTGTATTTTCATAGTTTTCTTTTTATCACCCTTTTTTCCTTTATGCACGAGACCAAGGAATTATATAATATCATGAAATAGAATATGTACCACAATTCTGAAGACAAAAGGAAGAGAAAATATGGTACAAATGAGTTTGTACTCCAAGTCAGTCAGTTTTAATACCATCAGATCATATATCCCCACAATTACAATGTCCCCCTGTCCTGCTTTTTCCTTCTGTTACTTTCCCACAGAAATAACTGTAGGTCTCTTCTTCTCATTATCAGGATGCCCTCAGGTCTACTTGGTGGCTCCACCCTCCACCATAACATTCTTCCTCCACTAGATTGTCTGCATCCTGTAAAACCGTTTCTTCCATCTTTCCTTCCTTTCCAACAAAATATATACTGCTGTCACATTTTAAAGTCTGAGTTTCTGCCACATCATCCTTCACCTCTTGTTATGTACCCAGACTGCCTACCATTGTGTACCACCACAGTGCCTCTTCTCCTTTGGTTTCACCATCATATTCCAAAACATTTCTATTCCCCCACATTTTTCAGCTTCTCACTCCTAAGGGCGCAACATCTCCAAATTCTCTCTCTGAGAGGAAAACACGCACTGCCTTCTTCTTTGATGAACCATAGGTCTGACACAAGCATGCTGGCTGATTGACTGCAGGATGAGAAAATACTATTGTCTATCACTAGGAAACACACAGACCTCTACATGGCTTATACGTCTTGCAGTACCAAGAATACCTGTGAGTTAAGAATATCACAGAAGCTGCAGACCAAGCACTCGGTCAAAATGGAACATTTCAAGAAGACTCGGACATTTATGCTTTTCTAAAGTTTCTGGAAGATATTTACATGTTGTTACATGCCTCAAAATCAAAATCATACTAGAATCACAATGATTTTTGTGTGCTCAACTCCATATGTGGAATGCGAGAATATTTACTGAACTGGAACCAGAATATACTCTTGTTAGAAAACTTCTAGGTTTTTTTTTTTTATTCCTATGAGACTGAAGTCAAAGCTCAACAACTAAGCCGAAATCAAGTCAAGTCTGGACATGTTCGAACCAGAAATTTAAGTATTATAGTACTGTAGGTGTCTCCAGGGTTAAGCAGCAAATCGATAGATGTACTTGGAAACTAAAAGTCTCATAGTATATAAATCCATCAGGAACAGTCTAGACATGACTCTAACAACCTAACAAGATATAGGTATTTTTCACAGAATTTGGATAAATCTAGATGTCTGTCTTAGACTGATTTTAAAACATACTTTTAATACATTATTCCTGCACATGCTGAATGCCCTTCCTGATGCAACGGTATTATGACCATGTTAATTAATTGCCTTTGCACCTATGAACTTTCTCTATATATCTGCTTAAATATTTCACTAATTCCTACATCTAGATATCATTTCTACCTGAGAGTTACACATGGAAATTCCAAATTCAAATCTCACTATTAGATTTTGTTTCTCATGCCAGTCAAAATTGGAACAAATATTTTGGGAATATGCCATGTTTCTTTTATTTTTTTTCCCCTTTGCCTTAGACAAATGTTATCTCTAAAGATTAAGAGTAATCCTCCATAAAGTTTTGAGACTACTTTTTCCTAAGTCCTCATCTCTGTTTGGCTGATGACTTCTATAGCTGGTAGGAATTGTAAACTACTGCATCTCAATTCACATTATGTAGCAGATTAAATAACATATTTTTTCAAGTTTATAAAAATAAAGAAATTGATTCTTAATTACAACAAGCAACTTGCCCAAGTAACAAAATTAGTTAGGGTAATTGTTCTAAACAGAGGTCCTATTATTGATTTAAGCCATGAAATTATACTGACTGCATCCTCTTCTATAGTTGATGGTCTCAGTGGTTTGTTTCAGACCTTCCATGTTCTCACCTTCTGATTCAGTCCATTTGGTTGTAAAATTCTAGTATTTAATTACTGTCATTTAGCTGTCATTACATGTTATTGTTTGCTTAGAAATTACTTTTCAGGAATATTGAAGACGTCTTCCTTCGAGACTTCAACAAAAAGGAGGAGGAGACATACTACAACTTTTTATCTCATCCTCAAAGCACCTTACAATGTCACATGAAGAGACAGAAACAAAATACTAAGACATACACCAGGGAGACATGACTATTGAAGAACAGGGGAAGATCCTGGAATGTTGAGATCCTTTTTTTTTTTTTTTTTTTTTTTGATTTGAACAGACCATGGATGACATTTCATACCAGCTGAATAATGTTCTGTCATGTTCCAAACATCTTTTCCCAGTGAACTGACTTGCTCTTAGAAGATAAGAAAAATCTAATATGTGAAAACCTTATAGACCTCACTTCATTGTTGTTAAGAGTACACGGCTGGATCTTTCTCAGCCATTAAATAGGAAAGTATTACATGAATAAGATAACTAATAGTATTTTCTGAAAGGTAGGAAGGAGAAAGGTAGGAGAAGTCTCCATATGTCTGAGGAGTATATCTCTATACGTCTATGTAGATGTACCTTTATAGTTAGGAAGAGCACAAGAATACACTAGCAGGATTAATAGACTTGGCAAAATGTTACAGTTATTATTCACTGAAATTGAGACTCTTTTGTCAACTTAATATAGGGCTCTAGGAAGAGGAAAGGATCTGTCTGTACCCAGTACTTCTGACTCCCACAGCGGAAAAAAAATCCAGGCAGTTCTTTTACCTATTTAGAAAGAAGCTAAGCTATAGGCTCTTTGTGATAATAGCACTTCCTAAAATACTCTAGAGAATGATAGCAGTATTAGAATGAGAACAGAAAACTAACCTCCGCAGTTATTGAACAGCTTGGTCTAGCACCTCATAAAGAAAAAAGGCAGAAGGGATGTTATTTTGCAAAGTGCACTCATGGTACCATTTCTGTGTTGAATTGACAGGCACACCATCTGCCCACATCAAAGACTACGACAGCATCATTTGGTAAACAACACTGCAAACTGCAAATAGGTACCATGGTCCCAAGTGAGTAGGACCTGTCACATCTGATGTCACCCAAGAATGTCTGATCTTTAGATCCAATGGCAGATGCTGCTTGGTCCCAGTAAGTTCCTCCCATCTCAGTGATCAAGCTTTAAGGCAGAAACAGAAATGCAGCAGAACTGGAAGGCACCCCAGACCACTTGACAGTGCAGGTGCATTGAAATTGCATATAACAAGGCACAGGACACTGATTCTCCCTAACAGACCTCACCACATTGACAGTGATAGTCAACTGGGACAACACTTGGTGCAATAATTTATAACACTGTATAAATTGTAATAATGAGGACCAACAGGAGATTTTTTAATGAGTGTAGTATGGTTCTGCTTTTTACATCCAAGGTGCTATCCCAAGTGTATTCCAAGCCTTCCAAACATATTGACAGGGCAATAACAACTGTAAGTCAGCATAATCACTGCTGGAACAGCTATGCACTTGATTCCTGTGAATGTGGGAAAGATTATGAATGTAGTTTACTAGTCACTAGTGGGGTTCTCCAAGGTTCAGTATTGGGGCCAGTCCTGTTTAAGATCTTTATTGATGGTCTGGAAAAGGGAACTTAATGTACTCTCAGTACTTCTCAGATGGCAAGAATTTGGATGGGAACATTTATCTACTAGAGAGTAGGAAGATTCTGCAGAGGGATCAAGGTCCAAGGCCAATTGGATGAGGTTCAACAAGGCCACATACCACGTCCTACCCTTGGGTTATAACAACCCCCTGTAGCACTACAGGCTGGGGGCGGAGTGGCTGGAGAAGTGTCTGGTGCTGGGGGGTGCTGCTCAACATTGGCTGAACATGAGCCAAAGTGTGTCCAGGTGGCCAAGGTCAGGGGCATCCTGGCTTGGATCAGGAACAGTTTGGCCAACAGGACTGGGCAGAGACTGTTCCTCTGTACTGGACAGTGGTGCGACTGCACTTGAATTCTGTGTCCCATTTTTGGCCCCTGATTTCCCACTCACAGCTAGTCCCTGAGGTAGTGCAGAGTGACAAAAAGAGATATCCCTGACACTGTGCAGGCACTGTCCAGCAATATACAGAATTTTGGTCAGTTAATAATACTAACTGACTAATAAGACCAAAACATAATGCTGTATGGAGAAAACACTACGGAGGAAACTAGCTCCATCCCAACCAGAGCCAGTAGTGTTGCATGAGGCTTCCAGGTGCTGTTGGGTTTACAGGACTTTGGTAGCCAGCTAGACTTAGTTATTGTGTTTGCTTTCTCGGTCATGAGGAGTGAAGAGCTTTAAAAGAAAAGTTCTCCAAATGATATGAAATAGAAGAAGCTATAAGGTTTTAGTTGTCCTGAGTTAGGTCAAAATTCCTTTATCTTCCATATACCTTCCCACCTGAAATGATAAGTAGTAACATTATACCTAGTTTCTGTATTCCTTGATACCCAGAATAAGGATGTTTTAACCTAATCAACTGCAGTCCTCATCAGTGACTCTCTCTGTAGCATTGCCATTAGACATGGAATGTCTAATTACTTCTGACACAGTCCCCAGTCAACAAGACTTTCTTTCTTGGCTGAAAATTTAAACTCCACCAGTGTTCTCCCTCATGTGAAAATATTTTAATCTTGACAGTAGTAATACAGAACTTTCCTGTCCCTAAAAGACTGCCTTTCAGACAGGAACCATATGACTTACACCCTGTTGAAGAGTTAAGTATTTTCGCACAGCCAAAAATGTTCTTGCAACATGTAGCTGGAAGTTCCAAATATGTGGTTAATGAAACTCTATGTATAAGTATTTGCCATCTACAAATTTGTGTAGGCCAGCCCAGCCCTATCAGCCCTAAGCCACATCCCACAAACCAAAGTTTCCAAAATATCTCTTAGGAATCGAATGAATGCAGGTACTTCAGAGAAAAGGTTTAACACTCTCCAAAAGTATGTCTAAGTCTCCATTTATTTTCCATTACTCTGGGAAAAGAGAATGCTGGGAGCCCATCATTTGATCCAGTTCTTGTAAGCTGTGTAAATTAATGCACATCTACAATTTACACTTACATAATCACACACATATATATGTGCTAAGTGTATATACAGGATCAGGAAAAGCACAGATAGCAGCTAAAGAAAGATAACTACTACACTCTAGTCAGGATGGAGGAGATCACATTTGGCATGTTGCTGTGGGTTCGCCACTGCCACAAACAAGAGAGTTCAGCATATGGATGGTAGACTGGTTAGAGAGCCAGAGTACATTACACTTGAGGATAGAGAGAGGGAACATTTCCACTTGTTCATCCTGAAGCAGAGGTTGAAGAGGGATCCTCTTCCTGCCCTCAGCTTCTTAAGGGGTGCTATAAAGAAGGCGATCAGATGGTTCTCAAGCATGTGCAGAGGCGGTTTGAAAGGCACCAGTAACAAGTCAAACCATGTAAAATTTTAACTAGATGGAAGTAAAAAAAAAAAACATTCACAATGAGTGGTCAAGCCCATATGCCCCCAAAAGATTGTACAGTATCTGTCTTCAAAAGTCTTTAAAAATAGGTGGACTATGTGCTAAATCATCTTTCCCATCTCTGAAACTGTCTCTGCTTGGAGCAGAACTAGGAACTAGATGTCCTCCAGAGGTCCCTTTCTGACTGATTTATTCTGTGATTTTCCATTTCTTCTGAAAGGAAAATCATATTATTAGGGAGGAAAATTCACAGTAAAATCAGATCAATGTCACCATACTCTGTATTGAAGAGCTTTATAGGCTTTCTTAGTCAAACAGGCTATCTTACATTCTTGTGTTTCTTGTTATTTCCTTTTAGTTTTATTTAAATTATGGAGAAATCAAGAGTGTGCTGTCTAAAAGCATTTCTCATCCAAACTGAAATCAAGAAAGATATAGTTTGATAACCCTAGGGAGAGATAGAGCCATTTCTCAATTAATCTGGCATAAAATGTATACTAATATATATCCAAAATAAGCTCCAGAACCATTGATAACAATTGGCTTTCCAAGACTTCCCCCTCAAAGGGTGAAAATTGTTTGCTACAGGGTATTGCACTTCTTTTTCTCTGGTAGTGTCACTTTTTGTATCTTGAAGAATGGAAGGAGGGCTTTAATCTGGAGGCAGAATGACATCAACCAGTCTTGTACCCCTGGATATGAAAAAAATTTACTATTCCCAACTCTCCAACTCTTCTGAAAAGACACACTGTCCTATAGTGCTGTTTACAGGGCAAGACCATCATATATTTAGCAGGGAAAGAATGGATGAATCACCAGATGAATGTCGATGTTTAAGGAAGGCAGCTTGATAATACTCAAGGTAATATAACTGTGGTGTGGAGAATTTTCACATCCTGTTATTGAACATGTCTTAACATACTCCAGTTGAAATTCATTTCAGTGAAAGCTCATTAGAGAAAATGTAAAAAGATAAAACTCTGGATACATACATGTACATGATCTCAAAATCAGCACATCTTTGTATTAATAAGTGCAAGGAAGAATGAGCAAAATGTATTTCATTTCATCAGTGACATTCTTATGGGAATTATGAGTTCAGAGCTGAGAAAAAACAGGAATTTGCAAACTCTGTCAGATGATAATTCTCACTATTGCTTCTCTTCTTTTTTTTTTTTTTTCCATTCCATCTTTTCCATTTCCCAGCAGCAATTTGCCTGAAAGAACTATTATATGTGATTAAAAAATGTGAAAAACTTAGATGGAAGGCTGACCACAAGGTACAACATACAGTTTAATCTACTGCAGAATGAGATAGTTATATCTAAATCTTACTTTTCCTATTTGGACATCTAAATATGCCTAAGAAAAACCTCCTTAAACCCTTCTGTAGTTCCTCTTTTCATGCAAATTTTATTTTGGATACTCATAGAAATGTACTGAATATAAAAAAAAAAAAAAAAAAAGGTTATTCTCAAGCTGTTCAGCTCTTACTATATTAGAGATTGATTATCATGTGGGTTTCTCTGAAAGAAGGATAAATATTACTGTGATATAAATGTTTTATTGGCTGCCCTTTGCTGAATGATTAGACAGAATTTTGTGCATTTTCTATACTTGAAATAACTCATGTAACAAGCTCAAAACCTTTTTCTTTATGAAAGCAAAGATAATTTCTTCAGTTAACATGAAAAATTCATAACTAGAAATTATAATAGAGAATTCTTTTTTTCAGAATTCTAAAGGAAGACAAGAAATGACAACTTATAGTAAGATTTGAGAAACGATCATAAAAATGCTAACTGTAGAAAGTTAAGGTCTGTATTTCATATCCTTTTTCATTTGGAAGTTGAGATACTTCAGTGAAATTACGTCCTGGGTTTATTATCTTTACACATGTTACGACTGGAAATAAATCACCAACTCATCTATGTTTAAGAAAAAAAAATCAGCAGATTTTTCAGCAAGTGCAAACTGACAGTTTCTCTGAACTATAGCAACTTACATCAACTCTGGGTCTGATCAAAGCAGTAAAATTAGAAACTATTTCAAAACTGCATGTGTGAAATGAAATTCAAGACACTTTTGTTCTCTACTAGGAAAAAGAAACAGTACAATATTTGGGCAGATTAGTAACCACACATATTGGTAAACATTTTACCTATTTCATGAAAAGAATTTTCAATGAAAGTCAAAGCAGAAAAAATTAATATTTGCTCACCGAATCTGGATACTTTCTCTACTACTGGCATAAGAGGTTAGAAAGTAAGTAAGTAATGAAATCATAAAACTCTACAGCAGTTTAGTGAGTCACTGAATTATTGATGTTAACATTCTAAATTGGATAATAAATTGGCTTAGTGGTGTTGCTGATGGTCAGAGAAAAGTGGTAAATGGATACAGATGGAGCAGGAAGGTGACAAGTGAATTGTCAGTGGGATCTGTGCTATGCCTATTCTTGTTCATACAGTACTATATATCACTAATCTTCAAAGCAATTTTTCATCAGCTTAGTGATTGCCAGATAGCTTGAATCCATTTTGTTATTTTCATAACTCAGGGGTAGTATCTATTAAAATCTGAAACTTGAAATATTTAATAAGCCTACTTTTTTTTTTTTTTAATTTTCTGCCACTGTGGAGCTATCAAAATGTTATTGAAATAAACTGTAAAGACAATGTAGGATTAAAAGTTTGCAATTAATATTAAATTATTTAATAATTTCATTACTATGTGATAGCGTATTGCAAAATCATTTTCTCTGTGTACATTCTTAAATATAAAAACACTGAAAAGCATGAAGCTAATTTTGGCATTTATAGCACAGTTTTCGTCTGATGTTAGTGTTGAAATAAACTGGTCTATCAGGTCATTTATTGTGATCTCCGGTCTATTAGGTCATTTATTGTGATCTGTCATCCTCATCCAAACTGCTTGGAAGACAAAGCTTGTTCAAGGCAATATGTTACCTGAACACTGAATTATTTGAAGAGAAAACAACACCTCTCTCCACTCCATGTAAAACCTTTTCTGTGCCCTTGACCTCAGACATTCATGTTTGTGTATCTCAGTTCCATATTTGAATCAGATTCTGAGAAGATACTAAGCTAGTAGTTAACGACTAGACCTTCACTAATTATATCACATAAAAATCAACCAGAACAGACCTCTACAATCACAAAAGTGCAGTCTCATGTTCAGGTTACAGGGTCCAGCCCTAGGAGACGATAAGTACAATGGAGCATGGATAGTAATCCAGGAACTGTGTTAGAGGCATTTAAGGGATAATAATGAGTAAGGCTACAGGCCCATGGCCAGAGGACAGCTGAAAGAACAAGTACTGTAACAAAGCTTTCATCCTGAGGTCCTTGTATTACACATTTGGACAGACAGAGGCAATCTGGAAACTATGACGTTAACATCCGATAGGATTATTTAATCCAAGTGTTCTATAGCTGAACCTCCAGGAGCAGTTGACTATTGAAAATACATGGATGACTTTTGGAGTCAATGCATCAAGAGTCTGTAGTCAGTCTGATTATCTGTGTCATTTGCCTTTGAATAATTGTTCATATATCACCAACTAATACTATCTTGTTTATACTGTCCTGTACCTAATGCCATGGCAGATGATTCTGTTTGGTCAGTCATTTGCCTGATGCAAAGGCAACAGCTAATAGAGAGATGTGCAGAAGAGAAATATAACAAAACAAAAGACAGTGAGTGGCCTAAACTTCCCAAGTATTAGAGATTCCTACTTTGACAGATTATCCCAAAATTTTAAGGCAACCAGATGGGCAGATCTATAAGAATTATATCAGTCTGCACTTCCCAGCGATTGAAGAAAGGAAATTCTTCCTCTCCAGATGTCTTCTCCTCTTCCTTCTCTGTTTAAGGATTAGGGCTTAATCTCTTCTCTAATAATAGCAGGTACTGGATTTAAACCAGCCACATTCCTGCATTTTGCTTATTCTCTATTTATTCAAAGCAGGAATAAAAAGGCAGAGACCCACAGAGTCCTTGTTCTAGACAAACACAACTTTCATTGCCTCCGTGATTATCACTACCATGCATACTACAATCCATTTCCAGTATATTGCATGTTAGTTTGCATTTATTAGGAGACCACTACAATCTCTTTCCTTCCTCTCACAAGTTCAGCCTCATAGGCACTATAAGGAAACATACTTTTTAAATCTTTACATGGTACAGGAAAACTCTAGATACATTTTTAAAACCAGTGTTACTATTCATATAGAATGAAATTTTGTCCATGTCTGTAAACTGGTGTTAATTCTGCAACTGCAAGCTCTCTGATTGTAAGTACATTTTTAATGATTACAGTCATCCCTCAGAACAGCTGTTTCCTGAACAGTTTTGTAGTTGTTTTTCTGGTGTTACACCTCTTAAATAAGCTGGCAACAATTTGTTCAGTTTTAAAAGAGAATTAGCCAATTGTGTACGGGCATAAAACTTTAGTATACTTGGCCCTAAGTCTCTCCCATATGGAAGAGAAGTCTTCTATCTTGAAGCTTTTATTATTTTGTTCATCCATAATTTATGTGCAGATGGAATATTCGTTCCTTGACTCACTCATTCTATATTAATAAATTACTAATTCTAGTACACCCCTAGAGTAGTATATTCCTACAGGGTTAATTTCAGAGGCAAAATAGCTCAGTTCCCAAGCAATTCTGCGGGAAAGATAACTGCTGTGGATCATTTGTGTGGTTATAAAAGCAGATCACAGACGGATCATTTGCACAATTATAGCTACTGTGATTCTTACTTACTACAAAGTTGCAGAAATGTGAGTAATATCTTTTCTTGCATAATTCTATAAAAGCACACAGAAGAAACACGGAAGCGACAGCCTGATGATCAAGTCCTTATCACAGAGTCTGAAAATTAATTTCTCTTAACCGGACTCATGACTAAAATCTATGCTCTGACGAAAAAACAAATCTTTCTAGTCTTGAAGACCATACCTCCAACTTTGTAAGGCTGCTACTGTTTAGCAAGCTTTTTCTGCAACATAAAAGTGACCAAAACTCCTCATTGCGTTACACTGATTAGAGTGATTAGATTCTGAAAGTCACGGATAGCTTACTCCTAACATTAACAAATTTGCTCATGAGAAACTAACTGAAATTTTACAAAATATATCTACCTTCACATACCATATTACCTTTGGAGTCTTAAGTATCAGAAAAAAAAAACCCTAACAATTCATATTCTATGAGAAATAAATGTAATCACATATGAAAACCAGGGCATATGAGCTCCACAATAAAGAATTTATATTTAAAATGAAAAGAAAATCAAAGAAGATTCTGTGTGCATGTTTTTAAATTTTCACATTCTGTTACCTCTGTTTTTAAACTGAAGGGTTGAAAAAAATTCACAATCCCATAGTGTTTAGGATTTCAAATTGACTGTTTAAGACTAATTGACTATTAAATGGGTTACTTGGTAGTACCTTCCTTGATCAACACCTCAAAACTATCAATTTCTTTCTCTCATTTGCTTCTGGAATTTCCCTGTGACCATTTTTTTTTATTTTTTTTCAGGAGAAGAAAGAAAGGGCTTGGTTTCTGTATCTGTCTGGACAAGTCTCTGAAAATTATTTAAACAAAAATCTGAAAAATAATTGCATGTCTTGATTATTTTCATACAACTTGGAAAAGTACAGTATCTGCCTTAAAATAATAATTAAAAATCACTGCATCTTTGGGAAGTGTGGAGGTAGAAGGAACTTCAGGAGACCATCTAAAACATAAGCTGAAGCTGATTTGGAATCAAGCCCACAATGACCACTGTAGTAGTCGTTTGCCTAATCTTAAAGATCGCAGAGAAAAAGATTGCATAATTTGATCTACAAGGGCAGTCTGTTCCAGGGATTTAATGCAAGAACTGTTTTTTGTGCTGGTAGGTTTTTCTCTAATACCTAAGGTAAATCTCCTTTGGTGTAAATTAAGCCCATTTGTTCTTATCTTTCTACAAACAAAGCTGATGTACACTTTTATTAGCATGTCCTTCTATAATCTCTTTTTTTCTATTTTACTAAAAAAAGACCAAAAAACCCCAAAACAACAACAACAAAAAACCCAAACAAACAAACAAACAAACAAAAAACAACACTGTTTTCAGTGTTTCCTTGTAAGTCATAATCTCTGGCTGTCTTTTTATTTCCTTTGCTTTGATGCTCTCAAATTTATCCTAAAAGGAATTTCTAGCTAGCCAGAGTATAGGAAGCCAATATCTCACAAAAGGTCAGATGGACAGAATAATCACCTCCAGGCCTTTTATATGACTTTGCTGTTAATACATTCCAGGATAACATTTGTGTTGTTTTAAAAATCAGTGTTAGGGCTGAGAGTTCCTCAGATCTTTTTTTCTAAAGTTCTGATCCACTCCCTCATATTTTTTTATTCTAAAATGTGCTTTGGTGTTCTACTTGCATATGCCTTTACAAAATTTCATGTTGATTTTAGGTGGTTTCTTCAAATTACAAAGATCATTTTAATTTTAATCTTATTCCCTGACTTTGGTGTCAGAATTACGTTTTATAAACATGCCCTACACCCCATCAAGAAAATTATTAAAGAAAATAACAATTTTCATTATCTGTTGAGTACATATTGTCTTCTCACCTGAAGCTTTGTTACATGATCATTTCCACAGCAACCAGTTTTGATGTCAGAAAGAAAATTATGGTCTCACAGAAGTACAGCTGGAACAAATGAGCTCTAAGGAGCCAGATTTCATGCATATATGCATAGTTAAGCAGTGAAGTGTCAGGGATAAATATAGCATTTATACAATATATAAACAGCAGCCAATAATTTTTACCCATACAGAATTCTTGCTTGAGCAACAGCAGCATAATTAGCCTATGCAGTTAAAGAATCTGTTTCAGAAAGACTTTTCAAAATGGAACTTCTTTGTGTTTTAAAACTCACAGTAATTAGGGGTTGTAAAAGTTTACCATATGGGATCAAAAGCAAAAGCATTAAATTAACACCGATGTGAAAGTGCATTTTATGCACCACTGACATTTCACCAAAACTTCATTTGAAGGTGTGGAAGACACATGCTAATCTCTTGGCACAATATTTAACTTTGGAAGATAGGAAGCAGTAGGATATCCAGTCAAACAAAGAAAACCCTCAGGAACATAGGTAGAAGAAGCTTTCCTTACACAGCTCCAAAAATAATAACAGAGTGCACAGAGCCAAGTCAATTAACACTAACTATAAACATTCCAGTGAAACACCACTCTACAGAAAAAACACATTTTACAGAATTTAAATATTATACTTATAAACTAGAAGCAGAAAGGAAGAAAGGCTATTCAGGTCCTGGAACTGAAGCCATGTCCTTGAGAAATTGTCTGACCATGCTGCTCAGGTCTCCAGCATACTGTCTGCTTGGGAAAACAGACTTCCTTCGAAATCCATCACATTTTGACATCCCAATGTCAAAACCAAATCAAACCAAAGCAAACCAAAAAAATCAGAGAGCTGCATAACTTTTCTTCACACACACAGTCACACACACAGACATTGTTGAGGCCCTTTCTTCACACTCAAAAGGTGACATTTCCTTAATGAGGTGAATTCCCTCTTTAGCCACAGCTCCTAAAAACCACCAGCATTTAACAGAACAGCTCTGTATAGCTGCTTTGTGGTATATCAGATCATAAGGAATATACTTCTAAGAGCTGTGTTGTTCACTTGACTCCTTTCAGACACAGCTGCTCTTACGAAGCACCATTTTTCATCTGTTAAAATCCATGTTGTATAATTCTCTCAGCGGTCTTACATAGAAATATTATAAATATTATAAAGGAGGGGAGTTGTCTAGACTATTAAAATACCTGGTTAAGTCTTGCTCTGTGTTGTTAATTTGTAGACTTCGGTTATGGAGTCACCTCTTTAGCTGTGCTTTTCTGTCAGAACTGGTGCCTAGATTGTGACCCATTTTTTCTACACCTTAATGTATACAAGCAAAAATTAGTCGGTGACCTTAACAGGTCAGCTGCTGTTCCCAGGAACTTCTCTGAGTTAAAAGACTATTGTAGTCTGCACTTCTGTATAAGAGAATATTCCCCAAAGATAAAAGAAATTATTCATGCTGATCCACACTTTCCTATACAGTACACTCTCTCATGACTAAAGACTCATAATCCTTCATAATTTTAGTGTTCTCTTCCAGCATTGAAAAGTTTGTGGTATAACTGCTTTTATCATTGTGACCATTTATTAAACCTCTCAACATGTGACAAATTATGTATTTACTAGCCAAAGAGTTACTTTAATGAAGCTTTGTGGATCTAACAATTAGAAGTCCTTTGAGTGTTCTTGCAGTTCTTTGTTTAATCTTTCTTCTGTGATTGCCTTTTCTTACCTATCTTTAAAATTTTAGTAAATAGTCTTAGGGTATGTGTTGCCATGGATTTTCCTTCCTTGCTGGATAAAAACAACTCTGGACAAATTTCTAAAGCAGCTTCTCCTTCTTTGTCTACTTATCCTTTCAGAAGTACAAGAAGGTAAATAGATTCTTTGGGATGAACCACTATGACTCTCTACAGTCCCTTGGTGTTAAGTAACCTATTTCCTGTCAAATTAACAGAATTCTGCATTGTTTTGTTGTTTTCCTTTTTGGCCCTCTAGCTACCTTTTTACTATAAATAGCTCACTAATATAAAGCAAAAATTGTATTATGAACCTTAAAATTTGTACAACTCTCTGCCTATAAAAAATGTCCTTATGCATGAACGCTGCAGATACTTCTGCAATGCTTAAGGGCTTTTACTGTAAATCAGAAATAGAAGTATATCAGGAACATCTCAAACATAACAGACTAGACTTATGCAATGTAGAAATTCCGGAAGCTGAACAAGCATTATGAAAAATCCAGGAAAAATCAATCCAGCAAACACTTAGCATAAATATTTCTCTTTAGACATACATGTAGCTCCATTGAAATGCAAAATATTGCTTAGCAAAGTAATGAATTTACCTGTTTTTTTGCATATATATTAAAAAATGTATATTTTAGTCTCTTTTAAATATTTACATTTATATTGGGAATGAACTATCTTTGTAAAGAGTTTTAGTATTAGGAAGAGAATTTCATAAACATCTTCAAATAGACAGCCACAAATTTTAATTGCATGTCCTAATTATTTAATTAAAGTTAGTACTGTACATGAAATCACATAATTAGAACATGTCATTAAGTAAAAATTGCAATTTGTATTTAAGTAACAGAATGTGCAGTAAGTGGGTTTAATTTACAAGCTATATGAAGGCTGATTAACTGTATATTGTATATAACCTCTGTATCTCAGATTTAAAATCACGCTGAGTCATTTCAAAGCAACGTTTCTGACAAAATTTCAAATGGTTTCTTACTTTTTTTTTTTTTTTTCAAAAGATCTCATGTTTTTCTTAGGTATTTTCAAATCAGAGAAAAGTTGTTTCTCCATTGTTTTAGATACAGATCAGAACTAATCAAGGAAGCAAAATTTTAGATTACCTGTGGGGTAATAAACTCCAAGGTAGGAGAAAGTTTACTAAATCTTCTTGTTCAAATTCTTTAGGTATTATATAAAATAATCTAATTAAGTTATCACCATAGACTTTTAGGTTACCCCAGATGTAGGCAGCCCTGATAGAACTGTAATTAAAATATGTACTAGTGGCTAATTCTCCATCAAACATCTCATTCTTTACAATTGTCTTAATCTCAAGGATAATATGGATTTCTTTAATTTACAAATTTAATTTAATTTATGGATGTCTTCTTGGTTCTTTTCAATAACACAAGATTATTACATTGGTGCTCACAGAAAATGCTCAAAAAAATCTACCCAAAAAAAAAAAAAAAAAAAAAAAAAAAAAAAAAACAAAAAAAAAAAAAAAAAAAAAAAAAAAAAAAAAAAAGCCATACTCAAGGGATATCTTCTGTTAGATTCTTCCTATTTCTTATAAAGTAAAAAGTTATGAAAATAAATGGGGACATGACAGATTTTCTTTTTCCCATAATATAACTAACCTGCTGTTTGTATTTTACAATATTTCCAACCTCCTTCTAATTAGTCAATTTTCTGCAGATTTTATTATACATTTCTTAGTACGTAAGGTATTAATATTTGGAAAGTAGAAAAACATGTAAGAAGCTACACTGATCTTGGCACATTGTATTTAAAAAGCACTCATATAACAAGGGGAGTAGATTGGATTTACTCTGTCAGCAGCTCCAGGTTTGGCTATTTTTTCTTCCTTAATAGGTTAGGCTAACAGTTATTGCTAACTTTAGGTTAATTTTTATTCCTATGATAACTGTTCTATAAAAAAGCATGTAAATTACTAATTCAAAGAGTTCTCTGTAAAAATCTGGGATCCAGATTTTCTGTGTTAAAATGTTTAATTGAAGTTTTATTTCTAACTATTAACATTTAAATCTCAGAGAATACAGTATTAGAGATTAACTATCAAATGTTACTTTATGGCACTTAATCTTAGCTTAAATTTTCATTTGGCCTTAAGAGACTGTGGTTTCTATAATTTTTTGTCAAAGATCAACCTTTTTCTTTTGTACTTGTGCAGTTAACTCTTTCTAATAGCAGCTCAGTCACAGTTTCCACCTATGTTGTTGACTTCGAAGTATCGTATTAATCAGTTCAGACAGTGATAGTTTTCACTGATGTAGTGTATAAGAATCACTCTTTTTCATATATGTAAAATTGAAAGTAAGTTTAACTCTGCTCATATTTGAAACTCAGAAAATGCTGTTGTGTATACTAAAGAGAGTGTTTATTCACTTAGTTGTATTAAGCTAATTATTTTCTATGAGAACACATCAGACTAGCAGATCATGCCTAAGCAATATTTTTTATAACCTTTGCCAACGTTGAACTAAATCTCTCTCCACTGAGAAGTTTCATGATCATTGCAAAGCCTGGAATACAGCAGAATCAGAGAGATGGCAGGTCACATTTTTCTCTTCAGCTGACAAACAGCCACATGAAGCATAAGTATTCCATAAAGTGGCCTCCCTTTCTGGTTTCCAGGACCTGAAAGAAAAATAATGTTCCCTTCATCTTTCTGGCCATGTGGTCTTGAAAAGCCCACAGAAAGAGCCTCCGATCCCATTACCTGAAACTGGAAACATATAAAACACCCTCAGGGTTTAAACTATTTCACAATTCCTTATAAATCTCAAAGAAAGGTTTGTCAAGACAGTGTTAAAACATGGTGCTTCCATATCAAATAATTTTAGAATTCTTCAACTTTCTGCAAATTTTAATGGTTTTCTGATGTTCCTTGAAAATATCTATTCTGACAAACTCTGTGTACCAATGAGAGACTAGTTTTGTTTGGCAAAGTGTCATCTCAATATATGGAAAAATGCATTTCTAAAAAGTGTTGCTAGTAATACATACATACATATATATATATAATAGATTTTATTTAAAAAATGTAATTAACAGTATTTATTATTCTATAGTTCACCCAAGTTAATATTTCTATTACATATGTAAAACATGAATACATTTAGTACATGGTGGTTGAAAATACCTCAACTGCTTCAAAAACTGCAGTGGCATTTTACTACATTGCTAGTCAGCTGAAGAATACTTAATGCCAAAGAAAATCATGATCCCATTACAAGTTTCTAAGTAGTTCTGCTGGTTTAAGGTGTTGATATGAGTGTAACAGCCATGAATTGAATATTTAAGTTTTCTGAAAACAACCCTTTGTAGATATCAATAACCTGTACTGCAGAACCACAGCTACACTTAAGCTTGTTAGAACAATTTCACTTTATAATAACGACCATTTTTTATGCATAACCTCATATAAGCTCATAGTTGAGCTATCTAAAGCTGTAGGCAGCAGTACCTCTTTCACACATTGCTGTCTTCCACATTTACCATAAGGGTTTTTTTGCAGTGCAGTTCACCTCCATGGTGTCATTCTTTTGCACAAAAAAAAATGTGCAGTTTTGAGGAGTCATCAGTAGATTAACTGTAAATAGGGTGGAAATTGTTCCTCTCTTTTTTTCTTCTGTGTATTTTTGATCTTCAGGTGACTGTGAACTGCATACCTCCCTTATTTATTCATTCCTTCATTTCTTAATTACTAATCAACTGAGTGCTGCAATTTCTAAAAAACAGTTAAGATTACTTCAGTGCAATCATTTTCAATCACACAGATTCATAAGCAAGTTCCTCTACAGTGAATGATAAGACTTGCATTGGCTTCAGTGAGATGGGTAGTCATCCAACTGCAAAGAGGATATTGCAAATATTTGCAGTTCATACCCATGAAGAGGTCCAGCCTTGTCTTCTGCTTAAGCTGTAGGACATGAGAACATGTGCCATCTCTGCAGAGACCATAGTGCCATTGGGAACTCTTTCCACCTCAGGCAGCTGTTATAGTATTTAAACATCTCTCTGTTTTGTGAAGAATACTAAAGTGTCTCAAAAGCAAAACACCAAAATAATATTCCCAAATATTTTCCTAAGAACACCTTTTTTTCTGAAGTGCTGGAACCGGGTAAGAACAGCAGACATTAATAGAAAAAGGTTTTGTTTGTTTTTTTTTTTTTTTCTCAGCCATATCTGCACTTTTAGCAGTAAAGAAAGGAGATAAGAGATTACGTAAATTAGTTTTGCTCACATCAGAAATTATATATTATCATCCAAAATCATCTCCTTACATAAGTGTTCAGTATATATGAAAACTGGTCTTTAACATATTTTTTATTTCATTTTCATTCAGATCTAGTGTTTTGCCATGTAAACTTATTGCTTTATACTTTATAGATTAATTATTGGGGTTTCTAACAAAAAGAAACCATGCTTCCTGATGCATAGGAAAAAAACCCAACTTCAGTACACAATTACTCTGTACTCCCTCAGAAAGATGTCAAAATGGGAAATTAGCAATCCTAAATGCTGGTTATTCACAGAAGGCATTTTTTTCTTCCAAATCCATAAAGTGACTGAATCACAATGTTTGAGTTTGAGCAGGATGTCACCTTTTTTTTTTTTTTTTTGGGGGGGGGGGGGGGTGCAAATTGAGTGAGCGGTAATCTCAACATCGACTGAGGATTAAGTAGATGGTGAGAAAATGGAGATTCCCTTGTACCCAGCAGTCCTTATAGCTGCTAATTTACTACATGATGCTAATTAAATGAGGCTGGCTTCGTAATGGAAATATATGGTGCCTGAGTAGAAAAGCTGTTAACATAATTATATCTGTTACACAGGGGGTGTAGCAGATTGCAATTATTAGAAGACTGAGTTTAAGGCTACCTTGTGTACTCTCATGTTAGGATTAGCTTTTATATGCCTTCACTTCCCAAATAACACTCCAATTTGGCATTAAAGCTTCTTTTTTTCTTTTTTTTCTTTTTTTTTCCCAATTTCAAACACATGCTTTATAAAAATTAACTTACTCCCCTAAGTACTCAGTTTCCAAATTCAGTTCATTTTTAACAGTTAAGGCAATTGTGGATATCCCTGGGCATCTTGTCAAAACATTAGCACAGCCCTCCTTTGAATGATTGGTTATGTAAAAGCCCCATCTCAAGACACACACATAAAGTGGCCCAAGACAACAACAACAATAAAACAGTTCAGGTCTGTACCTGTCCCTTGTCACTTTCTCAAGGTTTCATGGCAGAGCATCTATGGAGTTTTCTTAAAGTCAAATATTTTCTAAAGCAAGTCTCAATTACCTGACTTTATTAGGGGTTTGCATTATATTAGGGGCTTATATTACATCTGTCTTCCACACACTTGACAGATCAAGGGAGTCTCAGTACTCTGAGGTGGAGGACCATGACTAGGAAAACAATCAATTCCCAGCTAATCCTGAACTTCTGCAGGATCTACTGTTCCAGCTGGATCCCTACAAATCTATGGGACCTGATGGGATTCATCTGAGAATTCTCAAAGACCTGGCTGATGTCATCACAAAACCTCTCTCGTGATTTTTTGAGCAGTCTTGGGAATCTGGAGAGGTCCCAGTTTTTCAAAAGGCAGGGAATGCTATCCCCATTTTCAAGAAAGGCAAGAAGGAAGATCCTGTAAACTACAGGTCTGTCATTCTCACTTCAGTGCCCAGTAAACTCATGGAAAAGATTATTCTGAGAGGTATTGAAAAAGCATCAATCATAGCCAGTGCAGCTTCATGAGGGGAAAGTCCTGACTGTTCAACTTGATTTCCTTCTGTGACAGGATAACCCAACTAGCTGATCTAGGAAAGCCAGTAGATGTAATCTTTTTGTACCTCAGCAAAGTTTTTGATACTGTTTCTCACAGGATCCCTCTGGACAAAGTGTCTATAGCACATCTGGGTAACCACATGATGCAGTGGGTGAACAACTGACTCAAGGGTTGAGCACAGAATTATAGTGAATGGGGTAACATCCGACTGGTGACCAGACACTAGTGGTGTTCTACAGGGCTCCATCTTAGGCTCAGAGCCCTTCAACATCTTCATTAATTACTTGGATGCAGGACTTGAGGATACACTAAGTTTGTTGCCTAAATGAACAGCGTTCTCAGGGACACAGTGGGATTCTGCACATGCCTCAATGATCCCGCTGGGTACTTTCCTCCTCAGCATATTCAATGATTCTATGTTTTCCTGGAATCCTTATTTTCACAAACTATAAAATATTCCCTTTTCCATGATCAGGGAACTCTTAAAAACACATTTTGAAATGGCAACACATTATTTTAAAAGCAGGCATATCAGTATTTCCAATCCAATTTAGCACCTCAAGATAAAATAATTCAAGGGTAATATTCAGTGTGGAGGAGTATTCAGACTTTCAAAATCTTTTGTGGATCATTAAAAAAGTGAAGAGATTCCAAGGTGCTTAACAGCCATGAAAGTTGTTTATTTTGAGTGTTTTCCAGTACCATGAAAAACTATGTCTATTAGACAAAGAAAAAAAAAAACAACCAACCAAACAAACAAATACAGCAACTCTCAAAGTCAATAAACAGAAACGTATCAGTGGCTAACATTGTTTTTCTCAACTTGTGAACTATTAAAACTTCTCTGCTGTCTGCTGCTACAAGTTCATTTTGAAGGGTAAGAACCCCTAGCCCTCCCTTAGGAAACAAGCAATAGAAAACCTCATTTTCAGTTACTAATATCCAAACCATACTTTTAGCCAGTCGTCATTGCACTCCCAGAAGTAGAGACCCAGGAAAGCCACAGGTAAATCCCAAAAGTCTGGGGAAGGAAGGTTGATATGAATGAACATTAAGTAGCTTCATAGCAGTGTACCTTTCTGTTTCTTTTTATCTTAAAGCATGAACAGCATATCTGAATATTTTGTGGAATTTTCAGCACTATATGAAGATTTCTTTCTTCAATATTTTTTTTCTTATTTTTTGTCTTTTGCTTGCTATTCTTTTATGTGTTTTTCTTCTGTATTTCAGATTCTTGCTTGTTCCTTTTACACTCATCTCTTTTCTGCTTTTGTCTGTTATCTAACTCTTCCAAGTCCCTGTTCTTTTCATAGTATTTGTCACTCATTTTCTTTGCTCAGGTCATTACTTCAGTCTCCTGAACTTTCACATAGATCTTGCATGCAGAAAGTGTTTTGCCACAGGTCCAATAAGCAAAGCAGTGTCTGCCACCTACAAATACACTACATCTCCCCAGTATACTTTCATTTTTTTCCTATTAGAATGGGGGGAATATGTTATTAGAGGAGAGAAATGAAAGTCTGAGCAACTCGAGAGAGAGAACAAACCAGGAGCCTGTGACTTCTAACTTGGACAAAACCATTGCTTGACCAAGAACAATTTACCAAGACTAGTTCTGAGTTGTTCCTTTCTAAGTCCTCAACGGCCATCAGAGAGAGGTTGCTTAAGAGATCTAGCCAAGTAAAACAGACATGGGAAGGTCTTAAAAGAAAAAACATTATATTTTCAAAAAAACAATGTATGTACAGCTTTTTGTAATCTAAGTATCAGACTCACTTTGCAGCCAGTCTACTCTGTCGAAGTGGCTAATCTGTTTATCCATACCATATTGCTGGTGTGTCACGCAGATTAAGTGAAGCAAGCATTCATCCTCAGATTGATCATGCCCTGATCAATGCCTAAGCTTTAAATAAAACCTACCAGTGCATCTGAATATCAATTCTTAAGCTAGTTTTGGCCTACATCTAATTTTGCTATAATGAGTGATAAAGATTAAAAAGAACTCTTTCTCCATCAGAAAAAAAGTGTTTCACTCTTCGACCATGAGCTAGAGAAGCCTGAAAAATGAAGATTACAGGAGACAATGCTGTAGAAATCAAATCCCCAGATGGTGAAATGCTAAGAAATGTGTAAGCATTGAAAAAAGTTTCCTGAATGATAAGCTAATACATGTGTGTTGTACTGTTTGCATTGCCAGGTTTTGATACTGGAGGAACTAAGGAGTGACTTCTGTGAGAAGCTTCCAGAAGCTTCTGTCATGTCCAATAAAGGCAGTGCCAGCTGGCTCCAGGATGGACCCACCTCTGGCTGAGATAACACCTCTATGATAACATATCTAATACTGAAAAAAAAAAAAAAAAGATACTGCACAGATGTAATTGTGGCCAAACAAAAGAGAAGTGGAATACATGAGAGGAACAACTCTGCAAACAAAGCTAGTGGGGAAGGGGAGGAGCTGCTATGGTTGTAAGAGCTGAGAGCTGGAGCCCGTGGTGCAGACCATGGTGAGGCAGCTGGAAGGAGGTCCACAGGGATGCAGAAATCCACCTGCAACCTACAGAGGAGAGCCAAACCAGAATAGTAGAATACCTGAAAAGAAGGCGCTGAACATGCAGGAACGCCAGGCTGGAGCAGGCTCCTGGAAGGGACCTGTGGACCTATGGAGAGAGAAGGTTTCCTGGTAGGACTTGTGACCCTGTGAGGACCCACACTGAATCAGGCTGATCCTTGAAGGACTGCCCTGCGCAGAGAAGTGCAGCAGTTCATGGAGAACTGTTGTCTGTGGATTGAACTGACATTAGAGAAGTACGTGGAGAACTGTCTCCCATGAGAGAGAGCCCTTGCTGGAGTAGGGCAAGGACTCCTCTCTCTGAGCTGTGGCAGGAACAACCTGTGATGAACTGACTGTAACCCACATTCTCAGCCTATGTGCACCTCTGGGGCAGAAGAGATAGAGTGTGTGAAGGAGGGAAGAATGGAAAGAAGATGTTTTTAATATTTATTTTAGTTCTCATTATCCTGTTTTGATTTTGTTAGTAATGTTAGTGGAGAGGAACGATGGAGAGGCTTTGGTGGGTACTTGGCATCCAGCTAGGGTTGACCCAGTACACCATGACTCAGTCATTGGTGTTGAGTGACCCGTTTGTGGCAGTTCACCTTGTCTGATGGGAACAAGAACAACTGTTTTCTCACCCCTAAATGGTGTAGCATAAAAGCCAGAGATAAAAAGAAAGTTCAAGTCATTTATTGTCTACCAGTCTCTTAAAATAGTTCGGCTTTATTGTGTTAATAAAAAAGTAGAAACTGTAATACCAAAGAGGACTTTATTAAATTTGTAAGATTTTCCATATGACAATTAACATAAATGTGCCTGGTAGATTCTTCTGTTATGCAAGCTCTTATGTTATGTTAGTCTTGAAGTAAAAATAATCACTGTATCATTAGAATAAATGATTAGAAATTGAAGTAATTGTATTATGACCTCCCGGTGATTGGACTATGGCCACCTAATTGCCTGTCAGTGTTCAGGGGCCCAGGTCTGCAGCTGTGACTGAACATTACAGCTTAGGAAAAGGGCTGTGCAAGCTTATTCACCTACAAGACAGTTCAGTTTCATACAGTATAATTTAGAATAATTTTAGGTAGCTATGGTTTCTTGGGGGGCAAAAAAAGAGAAGCTGCAATACAGCATGTAGCAAGCAGCAAAAGTATTCCCTATGTTGCCCTAACTTCTGCTTTATAACCTTCCTCAGTACAGGCATGTTGAGTTCAGAACCAAAATTTACACCAAGTAGGACCCACAAAACTGAAAATCTTCATTGATTTTTCTGCAGCAGGGAAATTTTTTCTCCTGTTTAGTACCGAACTGAGCACTCTGAGGGCACTCAATAATTCATCAACCACTTACAGTAGCTAAGAAGAGAGAAATAAAAGTTTACAACAGTTACAATTATGAAAAAAAAATATGAAAATTCTTAGAAAATCTTAGAATTCTTGCTTTTTCTAAGTATGATATTTTATCTTTTTTTTAATGCTTACAGTGTTTTTTTAAATAATTATACAATCTTCCTAACATGAAACTTGCACCTTTTAGAAGCAGTTATTAGGATATTTAAGTCCTCTGAGGTGTTACTGTTTCAGAACTATTCATACACAGAACAAAACAACCTCACACAACAAAGACAAAAAGCAAGGGCTTCCTCACAGGCCAACAGGATCAAGTCTTTACAAATACTTCATTACTGCTAAAGATAAGAAGTAACTCAGAGGTTTCAGGGATTAACATGTTCCTGAAATGGGGAAAAAAATATCCAGACAACTGCCTACAAGAGTAACTCATCAGCACTTCTAGACAAGCAAGCGAAACGTTTCCCTCTAAGACAGACAAAGAGACTGTCAGACTCACAGGGAGAGTCACGGGGTGTCTGAAATATCATCAGCTCACAAAATAATCTGATATTAACACCATCAGACCTGCACATTCACCCTACCCCAATTTGCTATGCCAGTATATAAAAATAGCATCCTTCTAGAAGTATATTAACAGGATACTATGCCTTGCTCACAACAATGATAGTGCTAGTAAAATTGATAAGAAGCCTGGATTTTTCTGCTTTCTACAAGTACACAGCTAGAATACTGATTGTTTTTTCCCTAATCCTCAGCAGATTTACCTGTTCCCTGCTCTCCTTCTCAAGGATCCTGACAACATCAGACAATGTTGCTATCTACATGATTTGCTCCTTCAGTGGGTGCATGAGGGAGAAATCAGCACAACCTTCAGTCTGAAGGGAGTTTTTGAGTGTCCAAGGGATCACATTATTGAGTTCTACAGATGGCATTTGATAAAGAGATTGTAGATGATTTTAACAAGAAACTCATTTTTCTTACAGTAAACAGAGTATCAGGCTCACCTTGTTCAATGTTCAGTGCAAATATTCAATGCAAATCTCAAAGGAGTGAAGAGATGATGTTTCTGAGACACGTTTCCACTCCACTGATCCCTTGTCTGACTGGTTTCCAAACGGAAGGCATGCTCTAAGTTACGTTTCAGATATGTTATGGTGATAACAGTGGTCTCGCAACATCATCTGCACACCATAAAGAGATTGACCTCTTAAAAACCCTGCCTGTTCTTCCATTACCTCTCTCCAACAGTGGCAAAAGCATAGCATAAAAATAGTCTCAGACAGCATATAGAGGAAAAAGAGCTGTTATTTCTGTTTGTAATTTTTACTAGTAAAATAAGTCAGACCTAGCAGGTGAAGGTCAGCCTAGAAACTAACGAATTTTTTATGAAATGTCTGTTTTGATGCTACTTTTATTTTCAGTCACTATAACTGATGGTAAATGTATACCACACTCACCTGTTAACTCAAGATGGAGCTTTTTCTCTTTTTTTTTTTCCTCATCACAAATACATATTTCAAAATTATTGGAGTTTGTATTCAAGCAACATCTTGACATTCTTAAAAGTTCTACAAACTTTTTGGTCTTCCATTCCTGTGTAAAAATTTTCAAAAATATTTTGCTCAGAAAATATGTGTTTGAGGACAATTATCTGTGAAGATCAAAACACGCTAATCAATACCAAGTTAATAATAGATTTTTCCATTTCATTTTGAGCTTTCTAAGAGAAAGTTATGTGTTGGGGTTTCAGTGTTTCAGCCAGATGTCTAAGACTAAATTATCCACATCACTTCTATCTTGTATTACTTACTGTTACACCATTCTATTGGTCTCAGATAGGGAATGCTTACCATAAGTTTCTCACAAGAGGAAATCACTTTCTATTACAGTCTATGACTGTCTACCATCCTATTAGGTCAGTCCAAACTTTTAGCACATAGTGGGTCAAGAATAATAAAACACAGGCTTTACCTATTCTCCACTCTGTGGCTGAAAATGTAAGAAAAGCAGACACAGACTGATACTTGACAATACTGGTTTGCCAGGGGGAGATATAAAGGGTAGAGAGGTAGTGTACAATATCGTTTGGTGCTTGCTCCTGAGTTTTGTATTCAGAAAAATCACAAACTTAACAGTATACATAGGCAAAGTCTACATCTTTTTTGTTCTAAATAAGTTTTTATGTACCTTGGATACATACATCAGTTACAAAGACTTACATCTGTACGTGGAAAGATTATGGATCTCCTGTCTTTTAAGTTGTTAAAACACCCTTTTTGGCAGGTGGGAAAATAAACAAAGAAAGAAAAAAAAACTAAAAACTAAAAAAAAAAAAAAAAAAAAAAAAAAGGAAGAGAACGCATATTTTCCTAAGGAAACTTTTAAATGAGCGGGAAAAAATTCTACCTTTGCATCAGTTGCTCTCTTGATGTCTGATGTCAGCACTAAAGTTCATATGAAGAAATTTTATGTTTTAGTTAAAAAAATGTTATGAAAAATCCACTCCGAGGAATGAATAATAGGCACTAAACACCAGTACAGTAATGGCCAAATTGTCAGAGTTTCAAAATTCCAAGGACTGAATGTACTGTCTTTTGCATTCTTAGAACCAATGTTCAGATAATAAAATTGAGTATTCAAGCATGATGTTATCAATATTTGCACAAAAGTTCCCATCCGTGCATGCAAAGCTAGTTTGGGGTTGATTTGTATACTCAGGTATCCACTTGAACCTGAATACTTTAGGTAATATATTTCAATTTTTTAAGTCTTACCCTTTACTATAGAGCCACACGGAGTCTGCTTCACTTTGTCAGAGTCAATCTAATTTGCCATCCTGCTCCAGGGGTAGGAAACATATCATGACCCAGATAAATCCAATAAACATTCCTCCCTCTTCTTTGGGGACAACTGGGACTGCAATGTGGCTCTTTTGTGGATATGTTTCCAGAAAGGGACAGTTCCACATTCTAACATGCATTCATACTTAATTTAAAACAGAGATAGGATTACAATATCTGTTTCTGGGCGAACACATCTATAGCACACAATGCTCTTCATGGCTCAAACTGTAGCCTTCAAAACATCCTGTGTGAATTGCTGAGCATGGGAAGCTCAGCATGGGAAGTCCTTTTTTTTACTTTCTGACCAAGTAGTCTGTCATCTTCATTCACAATATTCAGCCGACCTAACTGCCTCAGCCAGCCTGCTGCATATGTTGGGTTTGGTCAGACCGGTACTAAAGTTCTCTTAAAATCCACCATGTATGTGAAGTGACATTATTTGTGTTAGTGAACATTTGGGTTGTCTAAATACTGCAAAAGGCAGTTCTTTCTCCTAAATATACCGCATTTTATTATCATCCTCTCTTCTTACACGGTGATAGAGGCAATGAGAAATTTCAAATTAATACTGTATCATAAATAAACTGCTTTTAAAATAGTACTTTTTTCCTCAGTTTCACCTGGGAGATGTTCTAAATTTGAATGGCTAAAGGAAAAAAACAAAACAAAACAAAACAAAACAAAACAAAAAACGCTAAACTTCAGAATTATTTTTGCTGCTGCACAAGTAGACAAGAATATTTGCCTTTTTGAGAAAGATAGAAATTATTTAAACATACTCTGTCTTCTAAAGCTCAGCTATGTCACTTCAAGGTATCTCTTCCAAAATCTTATTTTTTCACCGTAACTGATTTCCAAAGTTTTGACCTCAGCTAAAACTTTTCCCTGTAAGTTCTGGTGTATTAACTCAGATTCAGTCTGTGTGAGCTAATATTCAAATAACAGCCACAAGATAGAAGTATTGCTTCTGTGTTATAAATCATGGTTTTTCCACACTGCAGGAATCTTTGAACAGTGACTACTGTGAATCAGTGACTACTTCAATGCATGTTACATTATTATATCACTGGCAGGTACTGAACACATCCCTGTTTGAAGCCATAAACTGTCTTAATTACATCGCACACTCCAATGTTTCATGCTCCTTTGCAGGCACTGATACCAGGGCTGTTATTGGACTGCAGGCACACAGCTAAAACCCAGTAAAGAATCCTCTTGGGTGTTACCTAAGATGTGCTGCTACTCCTTTCATGGTCTGTTTATCTTAGGCTTTTTTAAACAGGTGGAGAGGAAACACAACTTTGCCTTGTATTTCAGCCTCAGATGAACTCAGTGCAAATTTCCACAAATGCAAGTATATTAGATTGCTAAATACTTTTGTTGTCTTTTGAGTTTCGTCAAAACTCAGTGAGGTGAACCGTGCGTGCATTGAAAGGTTTCAAAAACATGGTGTCTCATACATAAGTGCAGGGTGCTAGCTGTGCATCTGCACTTACGAAAAGTGATTTGTGCATTTTTTTAACTTTTTTTCCTAATGCACTGTAGTTAGTCTTTCTAATTTCTTTTGTATTGTGTTATATGTACCATATTTTCCTACAGTTGCTATAGAAACTGTATGTTACTGAATATCAGATAACACCTGGTAAACAGGATGTAGAAAACACAAATTGGAACTCTTGTTAGCTAAGTGTTGGATACATTTGGACTTTTGCAAAGTATCCTTTGTGAAAAATAAATTTAATCCTACTGTTTTCTGTATGAAAGCTCCTGCTTATCTGTCTCTTTTCGTCACAAATTCTGTTGCTGTCAACTACATACCATTGTCCTTTAGAAGAAAAGTTAATGAACCAAATAAGAATACATATTACTTGGAAGGATGCTGCACAAGACACTTACAGAACTGGATTAACTACAGGAGAAGAAAACCCACACTTGTGAGTATTTTTATAAATCCAGCCCAGCAGGCAATATTGAAATTACTTTCTCTCTTTCTCACTCCCTCTCTCAACTATTAAGCTATCCTATCTCATTCTCATCCTTCCCCTAGCCCATTTTAAAGAAAATATAAATTCATGAAATAAATTATGGCAAGCTACATGCATTTAATTTGTAAAACTGGCAGGACTACATTACAGATAACACAAGTATTTTCTTGTCCATGAAGCTTCCTATCTAGGGGAAAAACACCTTAAATAACCATCTCAACACCCTTGTCATGTATTCTCATGTCATGAGATTCAATGTGGCTTTTGTAAATGTAAATGTTCTTGACTAAATGATATTTAATAAGAGGCTGAAGTCAACAATAACCACAACAGTACCAAGGGGTTGTGTTCCCTACATAATTACTAGTCAGTGTGCTACATTACTAAAGGAGAATAATTTTGATTAAAAAATGAGAAGGTTTTAAAAATACAGCTTAGGCCACTTACAACACTGCCATCATTATGAGGAAACACTACTAGTTCTGTATCTAGTGTCATGAATTCAAAACACCTGATTAAAAGACCTCTTGTGTTGGTAATGTTACCTGTTTCATCCTCACCTTTCTCATCCTTTCTCCAATCCCATCATTAGCTAGGCCTGCTGCAGACAAACTTAAGATTGCTCTCCCTGTGCTTCATGATGACATGACATGAGCTGGCTCTGATTCAAATATTTCTGTCCTGGTTCACAAAGGCAAGAGGTTTGCCAGTGGGAGAGAAAGAGAATTAATGTATTTTCTATTAACTCAGGGCAGCCTTGATCCCCTAAGCTCAGGGTAGCCCCACGGCTATGTCAACTTGTATGAAAGTCTGAATAAGCTTCCAGGTAATTAGAAAATGCATCAAATAAAAAGTCCCTTTGAAATGGACTATACTGTTCCACATCTCTTCCTGCACATGAAGGTGGAAAAGAAGAATTGGGAAAAAGGTTTGCTCAGAAATGCAGGTGTTTTGTTGTCCTCTCTACTGAGTCTTGTTCTCATAAAAGTACATGGACAATACAGTGATAGGTACTTTGTATTTTTTCTATTATTTGATCTAAATAAAACAAAACTAAACCCTGCATACTGACACTGCCTGTCAGTGGCATAATGAATATCTGAAAGCATGAGGTTTCATTGCTATTAGTGTCTTATCTCATTTTTCTCCCCAGTCTTCCTGTCTTTTTCTGGTATTGCACCAAAAAAAAAAAAAATATTATCTATTCTTGTCCACTAGTGAAAGAGAAAGTGACTCATCAAAATATCTTTACATGGTGTTTATCTTCACTGTTATCAGTCAATAAGATTTGCTTTAATTTTATTTGATTGAGCTATAAACCCCTTATTTCGAAGAACATTTTCATTCTCTGTTAGGCCTAAAATGTGCTTTTTACATATGATTTGTGAGGAGTTTGGTTCTGTTTTTTCATATCCCACATATTTTTATATTCTGATATACTACATATCTTTATAATTTCCCCTTTTCTTTTGTTAAAAATATTAGTTTGTTATAAAACATAAGATGACTCAAGACTGCAAAAGTAAAAAGTGGTGCTTTTTAAATGGGATAAATTACCTCCAAGTTGCAGTCTTCACAACAGAATAATTTTGTCATAGAAGGTTGATGTCCAGGTTTCAAATGAAAGAGAAAGAAGTAGAAAAGCAGGAAGGGAGGAATGTGAAAAGAGCACCATCACTAATAAATTAGCATGTTGTGGCATTCAAATACAGAAGCTATCATGTATAAATAAAAAGAATATCAATGGCCCTATGCATTACTTTTAAAGAATAAGCAAAAAAACAATAACAAGTCAGGAAAAAATACTGTGTTAAATACATAAATACATAAAAAACACATGCTGTGTTAGCATGGCATACATGTATTTAAAACAATACCTTGCATCTCTCAGGAATATCAAATTGAGTACATGAAAAGATTTGTTGCTCAGAAATATCTGAAAATTTCTGATTGGACATTGTAAGTTGAAGTCATTGAGGATTTGGGTCATTTTTCATATAAAAATTCATGGTTAATATGTTTTAAAAGTGCTTCACAGATGCTTATGATTTGCAAGGTTTTTCATGCTCTATGCAATTTTATTCATTTGTCTGTGCAGTTCTTAATTCTTAAGGAAGCAGTTACATAATGCTGCTGGAATATGAAATCTCCCTATTGAGCTAATTTCAGAACACCTCCGTGCCTTCTTTGCTCTTCAGATTTTAAAAAATTTCTATTTTGCTGTGCATTGTAACTATTTGAGAACCACTATCAATTATTTAACATTGATTATTGTCTAATTTGGCTGATTATGAAATTTCATTCGATGTTATACACCAGTAACTTTTAAAAGTCTCCTCCATGAATACACATTTAATGGGCAAGAGACAAGTGTAGACAGGATGTCTGAAGTTCTTTTATCACATAAAAACATTAAGCCAGTTGAATTTGAATGCATTGAAATTAAGATTAATTGATCATAATAACAGTAGGATTTTCAACTCCAGGAAGAAGGGGTAGGAGTAAATGAAGTGATAACCCAAGTGGCTTTAGTAACAAAATGACCTTTTTTTCATTTTACAGCAGTTACTTACAGCTTTGGTCATTGCAATTTTCTACTGAAAGCACAAACAGGTAGTTCATCAATAGTTCCATTTAGAAGAAAGGAAAGAAAATGCTCACATTGGAATGTCAACACACTGCTAAAATGGAGTTCGACTATCAAAAGACTAGTTTTTATCTCTGCACTTTATAAGCAGATACCTGGCCTCTCCTCACAGAAGTGGAGCTAATGTTTTAAAAAAACTTTTCCTGACAGCTTAATACAGATTCCCTCACAATCTGTCATTATGCAAAGCAGTGATAAAGATGAGAATAAGACTAAGATGTCTATATCCATATGATCAATGTGGTCAACAAAATGAGTTTTTATATGTTTTGTATTTCAGATTATGCTGCAATCCACACAACACCTCTTTCAACATGGTTTTTGCACTATGTTTTCAGTACTCCCAATTTGTTCGCTATCTCCCTGCTCCAATAGTTTGGATGACAATTAACTATTTACCTAAGTGTATATATTATAGATACATGAGTAAATTTGCATAAATTTGTAATTATATATTAAATATTATGTATTAGGTATTATTAGGTATTTGTATAATACATACTATCAGATACATATAGCAATTAAAACTAGGATGGCTGTGTCATCTTGCATTCTTTACCTTTCCTTTTGCTTTAAAGATAAGTCAAAATAAAGTGAGGAAAGAAAAAAAAAAAATAAAAAAAATAAATTAAAAACAAAACAAAAAAAAAAAAAAAAAAAAAAAACACACACACCATTATGAAGCAATTCCCGGGGCATTTTATCACCTAGAATTGTAAAATCACAGAATACCTCAATTTGAAAGAGATGTGTAAGGACCATCCAGTGCAGTCATGCTCCTCACAGGACTATCTAAAACTAAACCATACTGGCACATTTACCAGATGCTCCTTGAACTCTGACAGGCTTATTACTGTGGGGATCCCATTCCAGTGCTCTCTCAGTAAAGAACTTTTTCCTAATTTCTAGTCTGCACTTCCCCTGACACAGCTCCATTCCCTTTCCTCATGTCCAAACACTGATCACCCGAGAAAGGAGATCAGCACCTCTCTAGCCACTGCCACCCTTTGAGGGAGTTGTAGACCACTTTGTCAGAAGAGTCATCTCCCGCTAGAGTCATCCTTCCACAGAAAAAAATACACACATGTACATGCAAAAAGGTATTCTGTTATTTCAGGATTTTAGGCCAGTAGGGTGAGTTCAGATTATGTTCTTACTACTTCACTCACAAGAGTTAACAAAAATGGAGCAGTACCTCAGTGGAACAGATGGGGTCTTCAAACACAACTAACAGAAGGTGAAGCATAGGCAGGCAAGCTGTTTAAATAGACGCCATCTTGGGAAATCATGCAAAAGTTTAATCTTGGGACTCTGGAAAAAAGGCACAAGTCACTGCTGCCCAAAACAAATAAACGGGACTCTCTAGTTGAAGTCAGTATCTCATGTCCTCTATGTGTCATCACAGAAGGTGCCCTGCAACAAATGCTTAGCAATAGCTCTAGAAGAGAGGCCAAAAAGGTCAGTATTTATGTTAATACAGTGATCATTACAGACCTCACACACAGCACGAAGGAGATGGAAGTGCTTGAGCTGATAGTGACAGCAGTCTTAGAAAAGACCTTGCACAGTCTGGCCTGTCACATAAAGATCAGAATTTTACCTTCTCAGAGTCACAGTTTCATACAAATTTGTCACTTGTGTAACACTGAGCTTTACTGAGCTTAGATATCATGAATTGTATCCTAAGGACATTTTAAAAAAAAAAAAAAAAAAAAGAGAGAAATAAAATTCGGCCTTGGTTCACTGACCACACTTGTAAATATACATACCTTAAAGTGAAATGCCCTTTGATGCAGAACATCATCCACTGCAGCATGAATGGATTCTATTACAGTCACTATGCAGTGGATCGTTTATTGGAATCTGCATCACCCTCAAAATCTTCTTGGAAAAACATTATTATGGAGAATCACAGGATCAAGTGTAAACACTACTTCAGGGGTAATTCATGAACAAAACAGAAAACAGGACCCTTCTTGATATTATTTTATGTTACACAGTGTCATACTTCTTCGCATTTGCTGGAACTCCCTACAAAGCAGAGGAGAAGGCATTGAAATCCCTGCCTTCAATGCTACCTAATTTAGATCCTTTTAAAACAGTGAGTATAGATTCACCATTAGGGCAGCAGAGACAGTTTTGGAGCTCTCTACAGTGTAATTTGAACTGCCTCCCAATAGAATGCATACCATTGTTAATAACAGCTCCACTGCCCTGACACTGCTCAGGCATTGCCTACTTTAATTGTATTTCAGAAGGGCAAACAACTATATATATTAGTTGACTACATTTCCTTTTCATTATTATATTACACCTCATTGAAAAACTCTGAGCCATCTAAAATGAAATATTAATTTCCCATCTCATTTCCCAAATCTCAGGGACAATATGGCCCTGAAGTTTAAGGATGATAGTGATTCAACTTATGAATAAAAATAAAACGGAATTTTGCATAAGGCATTGTCTCCTAATGCATTTACTTTGTCACCTTTGTCATCTATACTGAGTCCAATGACAAATATGGAGTTGTGTGTCTATTTATCCCTTATTTAAATACACAGAGTAGTTATGCAGGTCAAAAAAGTCAGCAGTTGGACCCAGCAGAAAAATACTTTATATATGCAAATAGATCTGCATAGTGTTTACAGCATTACACCAGACACTACTCTGATATTCTTTATACATTTTCTAAACTGGCGCTACTCCCTTGGCATCAGAGAAAATACTCCTAATTATTATTATATAATTATAATTATTATATCATCTATAAGTGATATAAGAATGAAATCTACTATATTTCTTCAGATAGAAAACTCCTTTTAGTCCTCCAGTTAATCTGTGGGGTAGAAGGATCAGTTTTACAGTTTCCCACAAATAATGAAGACTTTTATGCAGTGATTGAGTTTTCAGTATGAATCTCTCATCAGATGAATTGAGAATCTAGAGTTAAAGGACTAGAAATTGTACCCACATTATTTTTTAATTTTCCTTTTTTAAAAAGGAAAATATTTATTTGCATATAATATACATGTTTGTTTCAATTCCTGTAAAGACAATAACTACTTCCCTAGAACTTTTTGAGGACTAGCTAGCACATGATCAGAAGTAAAACCTACATAAAACAAAATTGACATTTAACTGACCTCATGATGAAAGTTACAATAACATCTGTTCATCCTAAATCTTCTTCACATGTTGATAAAATTCAGATATAATTTCTGCACCTTTCTGAGGTAATCAAATCCCAAATCATTTAGCAATGAGACCCTCAGGTTAATTCTAGATATATTACACCAGCAGTAGGCAATCTAGCTCTAGAGTTTTATAGGTTAAAAACAACCTCCAACTAGAAGCTAACAAGCTGCTAGTGCAGCACACACACTGCCTGATTACAATTAGCATGAAACTGCACTGGAAAAGTGGATATCCCTACAATGAAACAGCTTCAATTTCCAGATGGTCTTATTAAGATGTAGCCTCAAGTATTGCAAATTACATGACTGTAGTCTTTGGACCCAATCCTCAGATGGCACCAAGTCTCATAGCTAGGGTATTGCTCTTTATATTTAAATAGTATTTAAATGAGGCCAAATCTTACAAATTCTTTTCTTCCTTAAAGGAGTATGAACTCTTGAAATTGTTTCTGCTTGCTGCTGACTCATATAGGAAAAAGCATGGCAGCAGAACCTCCCAGACAATTCTTCCTGAAATGCATGTGTGTGCACAGAGACATAAAGAGCTAACATAGTTCAACTAAGATGTGCCTAAATTCACCAACTTTCACATCATGCTCGGTTCTTACACAACGGCATATAAAGTATCAATGGTTTCATCACTGAGAGGACTCTGTATTTCATATCTCTTAGAATATAAAGTTTAACACATGTGTCTTCTGGCTGTTTCTTTCTGTTACTGCCTCAGAGCCTAGAAAAGCCATAGAAATGTTGTTTAGAGGAATTTCAACACAGGATGGTGGCAAGGGGGGGCATGGCGGTGGAAGGAATGGAATAACCACATTGCTGGGGGTTCCCCCACCATCCAAACACATAAAAATGAGTATATGGAATCTGAAAAGTGACAACACAGAAATAAACCTGCAGACATCTGCAGGAGAAGCATGTCAACCACAGGTGCTGAAAGTAACTCTGAAAGTCATTTTTTAGCAATAGATACAATGAAGCATTTCGGTAAGAACTCACTAGGGCTCATTAGACATTTCAAAGCTAAAGACACAAAGACAGCTGAGTAAAATTCTCATAGGTAAGTATAGTCTTCCTAAATGTTCTTGCAGTGCTATCTTCTTTTTAATCATTGTCGTGTTACCTACAGCTTCAAATAGTCTTTTTTAATCTGTCTGATGTGTAAGAAAATTTACTAACCTAGCACGCATCCCGTTCCTTTGCAGTCACTAGGATGTTTAGCAGCTCTTGCAATACCCTGCAACACAGCTCAGTTTTCTAGGCTATGCCCAAAGCCTTTTAGGACCTGGCAGTGGAGGAGAGAGGGAAGCAACTTACACAGACAAGCCCTAACAAAATGCATCGCCAGGTGCTGTGGTGAAATTGTCTAAACCCCCAGGCCTTATGCAAGGGATTTTTAACAGAACTCTCAGCAAGCACAACTTACATGAAACCACGCAGGGCATACCCACAGACTGAATTTTGTGGTTTCTTATCATACACAGAGCAATGTCTAGCTTCAGCAGCTTTGGATATTCTTTTCTGCTTTAAATAGAACAGTATAGCTTACAGTCATACCAGAGAATTCATGGTCAAATCTGTCCCAAAACCCAGCAGCCTGGCAGTTTTCTTCTCCCTGTCTGTATTTTCCTGAAGGACTACAATTTCTGTATTACCATTTTCATTGATGGTTCCAGTTTTAATGAGCAGGATGACTCATCCAGTGTTTAAGCTACTACAGTATCAAATTTTAGGAGACAGAAGCAAGAATTTGTTTCTAACTTGGACAGTCTAAAGACAATTATCTGTCATATATAGATGGTATTTCTTTTACTTTTTGTCATAGTTATGCAAACCTGTAAAGGAGAAGTATGAAGGCTTCAAAAAGATCACAGGCAGCGTGAAAGCTTCAGTTCTGTAACATATGTACCTAATTGCTAACTTTGTTACTACAAGAAAACTACTTAGTATTGCCTGTAATACAGAAAATTAAAGGCTATATATAAAAAGAGGATATGCAAAAGCCACCCACTACTGCAATAAAGAAAATGCGATTAATCACTACATGCGTTGCCAAAGAAAGATTTGCTTGTGGTAATTATAGAAAAATATAACCTTCCATGGGCAGAAAGGAGAGTAATAAAATAAGAATAAAAATAAGTGAGAATAAAAATAAGTAGCAGAGCGCAGCAGACTCAAGAATACAGTTGCAAAGCCTTTAATAAGTTATCAAAGTGCCCTTACTGGCTGCTTTTTCCAATCCTTCCTAATCAGTTGTAGGTATTTATTTATTTATTTCCTTCCATCTGGAACAGTAGTTGCTATCAAGGACAGCAGGCCCAGAGGAATATCTTCTGTAAATAATAAATATTCTTCCAACCCAACTCTACTTCTCTCAAAAAATAAATAAATAGAATAGTTGACTGGCAAACAAGTATTTAGCCGGGCTCCATTTTATTCCCTTTCCAGGTAACTGTTCCTGGCTTTGATTTGTTTGCTTTTGCCTCTCAATGCTTTTTCCTGCACTTAAAATAAAACAAGCCTGTCCATTGCTCTGTTTGCATGTATTAGGTATGGATAATGCTAGGTGTCAGAAAAACTGTTCAATTTTTAATGCTTTTAAATGATATGATACTCAGTTTTGATTTAGTTTTCTACTCAGGAACATATTCTTCCTGTTTCTAGAGTGAAAGCAAATAACCATATACACTTATTCTTCTGTTTTCCACATGTGCAAGCTAAATAGAAGGCTGAGGTGGTTGAAGCACTCACTTTGCATTAAAAATAATGTTCAGGTTAATGTTCACATAAGGGAAAGGGGATATCAGTTCCTCCACTTCCTACACAGTAAACTCATGCATACAGGGAAGACAGAAACATCTCCAGGCTGATACTCCTAGGTAACTGCAGGTAAAGGGAGAGTGGCTACTTTGAAAATGCAGATATATGGTCAGATTTTAGAGTTCACTTTTGTTTATATGGCGAGCACCACAGCCAGTCAGTGGTTTCTATATCCACAGACTCATACCCCTTCTCAGCACAGAAAGTGAAGTTAAAGCAGACAAGCAAGAAAAATCAAGACTCTGATCTCAAAACAGGTAATTGTTTGCATTTGAAATATAACATGAAAACATAGAAGACAAGGTACTGTTTCAAAATGGGTTTTTAAAAAATTCCTAAGAGAAAATTAATTCAAATGGTGAACATTTTACATTAACCTTAAGTTATGAATGTAATACCACTCTTCTTGCCACGTTATCTACAGCTTCGAGCAGACCTTTTTGTTGTTGTTGTTGCTTTTTAATCTGTCTTCAATGTTTGAAAGAGTTACAGGGGGCTATGTGCCTCAGAGGAACATATCTGATCACAGAGAATCTTGGCCAGCCTCATATCTGAATGTAATATCAGATATTGTGGCAAATAAAAAAATCAGCACAATAGATACCCAGTAAGAAAAGATTCAGGGTCATGGCTAATATTTCTGGGCAATGCAACCCTGGGGCTGCTGCAACCCTCTGTGTGGCTACAGAGGCTGAGCTGCAGGACAGAGCAGCCTAATTCCAGCAGTGACTTTTGTTCTGAGCTCAGATGTCAAGCTGCATGTGGAGATTCACTACAAACATTTAGCTTTGTCTTTTGCAGAACTATACATTTTTCCATGTTGCTGACTTTCTCTCCTGGTGTTTAGCTTTGCTAAAATAACAAGAGTGCAATGCAGAGTAGTATACTGGTTTCTGTGCTCAAATACAAGGTAGTTTTGGCCTATCATGGGTGGCAAAACAGAATAGTTGTGGACTAAAACTGCACTTTATGGAGAAAGTTTATACAGACTAGTAGTCCAAGGTCCATTTCCTTAAAATTACTCACACAGTATGACCAAAAAGAATTCTTTAAGGAAAGGTCTCATTTTATTGGAAGCTTTTAGACAGTCTCAGACAGCTTGTTAGAATTCAGAAGTTATTAAAAAAAAAAAAAAAAAAATAAAAATAAAAGCCTGGAAGGATATTACTTTTGAAATGTAGATGTGGCACAGGCAAATGATGATTAAACAAGAGGTCACACACCTGGGTTACTGCTTTGTCCTAAAGACAAAGCAAGCAAGGTTCACATAAATGGAAAGAAATAATAAAACAAAACTAAAATTCTCTTCAGGAGATAAGACTTCTCAGCAGAAACTTGATACCACAGGAATAAAGATTATGAAAGCTAAAAAGAGTAGCAAATAATTATCTGTAGGAATCTGTCATTATGCTTCCAGAACATTATGGTAGTTAAAAAAGTGTTCATAACATTTAGTTGCTCAAAATCTTTAGAAAAATTAATTTAACCTTAAAATCTTTAGAAAAATTAATTTAACCTCAGACTCTATAGCTATCTCTTTTATTACAGCTTTCATGCATCCTTTCCTTGAGTGACTTATTTTGTGCAAATCTGATAGGTGAAGAACTCATACTCTTGTTGGAGACATTGGAAAAACTTTTAAAAATGTCTTCTATGTATATTTATATATATTTATACAAATATAAATGGAAAATTATATAGAATGATGGTTTGCATCTATGAAAGTTTACTTTTTTCAGCCTGCCATAACTACTTGGGTGTATTTTGTATTATAGGAAAAGCCTCAGTCTACACATGTAAAAAAGGTAAATATAAAATAGTCGTTTTACTTAGTCAAAGTTTTTGGCAGAAGAAAGCAAAAGCATTTTGAGTCTAAAGGCAGTATTTTGTGTATAGGAGTAACCTTTTCTTTCTTATTCAAATTTTTTTAATTATTTTTAATAAACAGCCATTTACTACTCTTGCTGCTACTCACTCAGACAAAATTTTCACAGTGAAGTGGAAAGAAAAAATACATACTTCTGGTGGACAAGTTATGCTTTCAATATGTGTTTTAGAATTTTTACTGAGACCATGAAGAAGGAAATTGTAAGGTAGAATGAAATTACCATTTTCCTTCACAAAATGAAAACAGTAACATCACACATACACAAAAAGAGTAAATCACACTATAAAGCAAAAGGAAAACAATAGGAGGATTTTCACAGCAGAGGCTATACATCTTTAGAAAGTCAATCTTATTACATTACTCATCCCCAAATTTCATAATGATAACTTACCTGAATTTATTACAATATTATATCTAAATTTCCAGTCATTTGATTTTCAAATTGTTTCCCCAAATGGTTTCATGAGAGCATCAAATTATTGAGTGTCAGCACCTCATACAAAATAGAGATGATTTATTTTTCGACTTGGTCTAAATTTCTCTTTGTTCTAATTGCACAGAAATCTAATGGGTACAAAAACAATCTCAAGATAACTAGATTTGTCAATAACAGTGTTATCTACGGGTCAAGGGGTAAAGAAAAAATAAAAAGCATGAATTTTATAGTTGGTCCTTGATAAAAAGTTGATTTATAGTTGTTAATATTGTCCTAGAGTTAATAATTTCTCATAAAGCAGAAATTATTTTGGAAATACAACTGCATGGAACAGGTGTTTGCATTTGCAGCTGCCTTCGGTTTTCCCTAGGATTTTATAACTGAGTGTGAAGTCCATAACCTGTACCTCCTGTACCTTCACACACCTTCTCAGTTATTTTAGAGGATGTGCAGCCTAATTTGTTCTTTTAATTACTGATATACCTGAGTGTCTTATAGAAACTACAGAGAGCCAAGTGTAAGTTAAAAACAGATACAGTTTGTATCCTTACTTCTTCTCCTTCACAGTTTTTTGCAGCAAACTGACTGCAACTTACATTTCTTTCTCTTCACTCTGCCTTTGCATCTATCATCACTTAGCTACTGTTCCTAGAAGTAGCAATTAGTGTAGAAGGGCTCCTATGTAGAAGTAATGTGTACATTTCTTCCTGAATATCTGAAGATCAGGAACTTGAAATTACTGAAAGCTGCTGCACCTGATGTCATTGACTTACTGAGGCAATTTGCATTTGAGACTGCATAAAAATTGTGCCCCCTTTGCATATAGTCCAAAGTATCAAGGCATAAATGAGATAGTACAGGATTCAAAGGCAAAAAAAAAAAAAAAAAAAAAATAGGTGTTGTGTTTTTTTTTCTTTGAAGCAAAGAATAATCCTTCCCTTAAACGTCTCAGAATCTGAGAATAAACTTGATAATACTGTGGTACTATTCATCCAGCTCTTCCAAGGCTGCTGAGATTTTACTTTCAATCTTACACACTTTTCAGTATACAGGCTTTGGCTCCAAGACTAGTCAATCCATTTATTACTTTGAAAATTAAGTAAGAACTTAGAAAAAAATGTTCTGCAAAGCAGTGGAAGTGTGGTAGAAATGTATATGAAGCAAAGGATTTATATACAATGTTGTTTCTCCTGAAGAAATGTTCCTGCTAACAAAGCAAGACTGTGACACAGTTGAGTTCTATAAATAAAAAGTAAAAGGTAGTTAGGGATCAGCATAAAATACTGAGATTCCTTTCCCATACAGTCTTAAATAAATAAAAAGAAATTATTAGGCAGGCGTGACAAATGAATCATCACACACATACATTTGGAACTTACAGTAGGTGTTTATAAATACAATCTGCAGAAAGATTTTTGAGTATTAAATCACACAGATCATTAAATGCTTTCAATACTACTGTCATTTACTGCAACCTCCAGATGGAAAATTAAGGAGGAGGAAGAAGGCAAAAGCCGTTGTTTAAGAAGATTGTGGTTTACTTTTTGAATGTTTAAATTGTGCAGCTATTTTACCTTACATTCTTCCTATGACAATATTATACCAGCCTTTCACTTCAGAATATTATCATTCTGTGGTGCCAATGCAGATTTCAGTCAGGAACTGCTCTGATGAACTCTAACTGAATACAATGGGACTTGGCTACTTAAAGTCAAGAGTGTGATATTTTATTCAGGCTGGTCCAAACCACTTTCTCTGTAGGGAAATTCTATCATTTACCAAACATTCTGCTTCTGTTTTTCTTTTTCCTTAAATAATTTTAAGTGTTCCAGCCAACCCTTTTGCCCAGTGTGGTCTTTTCAGATCCTTCCACAAGCTCTTAACTTTGTAGTCTTTGCGGGCTATTCCAACACAATGAGCCTTTGGAGTCTTAGAATTCACTTCATGAGTCATCAGAGAAGTTAACTACTGAAGAACTCAGTTTAACTCTGTGAGCTGGTTACATACACAGAGAACTAGCTAGATCAGGGAATAAATTCCACAGATATTTCAGTTTCTGTATTTTGTGTAATTCGAAATACCTCACAAAATCCTTTTTCATTCAGTGGACCAACTGAATAATTGACTTCAGAACAACTTGTTTGACTCAGACTTTTGAAAATAAGTGGGATATCCAGTTACAATGCGGGGAGGAAGGGTGGGGCATGCAGGTAAGTTGTGGTGGCTGCTCACAGGTAAGAAAGAGACAGGGTGTGCAGGAAGGAAAAGGACAGAATAGACACCAGGGGATGGGAATGTAGCTGAGCAGTTGGAAGGTCAGGTGTTAGATGTGCAGATGAAATTAGGGAAGTCAAAGAAACAGCCTTGGAAGTCAACAGGAGTCTGGAAACTCTTAACAAAGTTTAAAAAGTAAAGAGAAAAAGGAGACTGTCTTTATCACAATAAAGTCTTAATATTTGGGGAAAAAAAAATAAAGGGGAAATCCACTCCTTTATATCTTTGTAGTTCCAGGGGATCTGAAGAGATCATTTGTGCCCTTTCTCCAGAAAAATGATGAACCTCTTTAGTAATCTCTACCTGTCAGACATGAGTTTGAAATTCCTTAATAAGTGCCAGAAACTGAAAGTACAAGACAGAAAATCTTTCCCTGAACAATAAGGCATATGGAAAATAGTAAAGAGAAAGATTAAAATCAAGAGCATATAAGAAAGAAGGAAAGGATTCTATGCCACTAACTGTACGCACTTTCAGTACTCTGAGAGCTGATGTTCCCAACAAGAGCTACAAAGGGAAAACTAAGACTGTCTCCTGCACAAGTTGCCTAATCCTAAAGAAAGATGTCCTAAGACTGCTATGGTGGGCACAAGTGTGGTGAAAAACTAGGCCTTGACCACTAATGTCACGGTAAAATACAGCAGTATTTTCCCTGTTCAAGTCTGTATAAGTTTTCAATGCAATTCGAGCCTACCCTGTATATGGGGGACAGCTGAACTGACAGCATGACAGGCTACTTTAGATCCTTTTTGATTCCTGCTAAGTATTTTCAAATATACTCTGCTGAAGTATCTAAATTGCAGAATTGACATATCTACATCAATATCATATTATATGGTTTTCTGAGTATTGAGTTCCTAAAAGATAAGGATGCCTTGGTGGTGAAACGTTTTGTCAAAAAGGTTCAATACAACTAGTGCAAATGCAAAGAATGGAAAAAAATCATAGGGCATATTTTTGTATAGGACTAGTTATTGGGAATTCTACTATTTAGGAGCTCAGTTCAAGACTTCTGTTTAAATTGTGGTCAGACTAGATCCTCGGGGGAGGGGGAGGGGGGAACCCGCGGGTCGAGGCATAGGTAGTTAAAATAATTAAAACGGAACATGAAAGAAAGAAATACTGAGGAAAATCAAATAGAACCGTAGAACTGTTTGGGTTGGGAGGGGCCTTGGAGATCACCGCGTTCCCATCGCTGCGCGTTGGAAGGGACACCTTCCACTTGATTTAAGGAATCAATAACTGATATAAGGTATCAATAAAGAACTAACACTGAAAAGGGTTAATAGAAATAATTATAGAGGCTTTTTGCTGAAGTAGCAAAGATAGACTGCATGGTTGAAGTCACAATTATTAGCTACAAGAAGTATGTTATAGTTGCTATCAGTACCTGGCCTTGAAGCTTCTAAAACTAAAATAATCAGGAAATGTGTTAAGAAAATAAGATAATTGTAGAAGTTTGCTAATTAGACCAGTTCAGGTTGCCAACAAAACCAGTTTAAGTTACTTTT